>JAZDUA010000092.1:2752254-3440317 GCA_038098605.1 Gryllus longicercus
ACTCGAGAACAGCGGGGGGGGGGGGGGGGAGCGGCGGAGCAGGTGGCGGCAGTCCTCGGCGCGGGCAGCCGCAATTTGATAGGCGTCGGTGCGCCGGGCGAGGGACGGCGGGGGCAGGGGGCGCCAGCTGCGGGACGCCATTAGCTCAGCTTGGCTCGTTAGGCGGCGGGCGCCGCGCCGGGCGCCACGCAGCACCGCGACTCCAGCGCCCCGCCCCGCCCGCTACGCCTCCTGGGCCCTCCTCCTTCGCGGCCGCCGCCGCCTCCGGGTCCTGCCCCGGAGCCCCTTTCGTCCTTTCTGGCTCTAGTGCCGTGGCTATCTGGCTATCTAGTACCGCTTCGTCGCGCAGTAGTACCGCCTGGTACCTTTTCACCCCGACCAGTCCCCTCCTACCTCACCCCGACCAGTCCCCTCCTACCTCACCCCGACCAGTCCCCTCCTACCTCACCCCGAGCTATTCTTTTATATCCTATCCAATCCTGCCCCATCCTACCCTATTCCCCAATCCTATCATATCCTGCACTATCCTGTCATATCCTCCCTGTTCTTCCATGTCCCAAACTCATATTACATTCCCACCGAATGAATCTTGAGATTCCGAGCTCTTCTGATCCATTTCACCTGACCCTTTTCCGTCCCGAATCTTCCTGCTCCATCCTAATCCAGTCCAGATCCATCCCAACCGGTTTATTCGCCTCTGTCTGGACTATGTTTCGTTTCATTTCCCTCTGCTCTAAACCCTACTCTTCACCTTCGCTCCTCCCGTCTGTAACTCAAAATTATAATTTGAAAAAAATAGTTTCTACTCTGAAATGGAGAATGCATCGAAAACCGTTCCTTGGTAGTTGCAAAGGCTCCGCCATGTTTTCACCACACAATAAAGTGTGCATATAAAATATCATTAAATCGTTCTACTCAACAAAATAACAAAAGCTTTGAACCACTAACAAATATCGACTTCAGAATATGTTACCTGTCGCCTAACATTCACAGGCAATATTGTACTACACGTGTCAATGTGATAAAAGTTATCAATAGACGTTCGTACACAAACCTACATACATTTCACACCATGTTATCAATATCGGGGCTGTGCAAATCAAAGATACACAAATTCCCAAATCTTCTTCTATTGAGTTAAGATTCTTTGAAAACATTTCCAAGGGTTGGTATTTATGATGCATTTACCCAACATCAGTTTCACAAATCCTCCCAAAATATGCACGATGATCTTCCTTTAAGATTATCCCGCTTTACACCTTATTACTCAGAGGAAATCAATGAATAGAATATAGTTATCGATTTCGTCCATACCTAATGTTTTGAATTAGTTTCGTAACGAAAGATCAACAATATCGTTAACACATCAATAGCGTGCACAAATACTGTTCTTAAACCATCTTCCGAAATGAACTCATTTTGCTTGTTGTCCGTTGGCAGCATCGAACAAGATATTCTGAGAAAAAACATAAGACGTCTTGTTGCCGCACTATTTGTTTCCCTATGTGAATTTTCTCATCTTTTCAATACTATATTCTACCTTACGCATGCCGATTCAGATTCAATATTAAAATAAGTTATATAATTGTATTCGAAGGTAGATTAGGTGGAATGAATTATTATGAACAGCGAGTGCAGAAATGTAGGGGGATATAAGCTAAAGCCTCTTACGTGAAATGCGAAACATTTATTTTTTGGAAAACAACAACCAATAAAAAAAAAGCAGTTTACCTTCAGATTCCGCAAAACTACAGGAACTGCATTACTAAACAGCGTTGATCTTTATCCTCGTAACTCCCGGGAAGACAAACACTATTCATTGCATCATTAGAACGCCTTTCGGTTTCTTACTCTCACGGTAGAGCATAGGGTTGTCGCAACCTAAGGACACTATAAGCGCAAACAATCGCTTGGATATTGTCATTCCATGGAGCGACCACGCTTAATTGTTCGTGCCGGAACGCCGCATCAAACAAATGATCGCAAGAAATATGCGGCCTTGGATGATCTCAAAGAACAACGCGATTCACATCCTGTCACGTAACCTGGCTATTTACTCTTAGATATGCAGTACAGTGTTCGTTAAACTTCCATTCACAAGGATAATCTATACATTTCTTGATTCAATCTATGATTATTGGCCGACTGTCTACAAGTTTCTCAATACTACAACAAAGATCCTTCTCGGTGAAGTCTTGAAAATGTTCTTCAATTATGCATGTTACTTGTACATAGATGACGTAACTATTGTGGAGCCGATTAAAGCTGAGGTCTACTAAACAAAAACTATAGGAAGCAAGGTCCCCTCATGGTACATTTATTTTGGTATTATTGTAAATGCCAGATTTGAGGACAGACTTCAATAACCACCTGAGACAAACGAAATTGCAGACCTAGGATTTAAAACAAGGTTGCTTTTCACGAGAAGAAGAAAAAAATATGACGGGACTAGCCAACTGACACTGTATATCTGAAATCTACTCTACAATTGTACTTGTTAAACCGAGAAAATAGTACAAATTCGTTTTACTTGCTGGCGTTGCTTAGTGGACCCTCAGCTCCTTCCTTTCCAATAACGAATTACGTCGATACCATCAATATTATCGATAACGCGCTGTTTGGTGTGACAACTACAAGCATCCCGCCAATTAGAACCCTCCGTTCTTATACTTCTGGAAGACACTAATCCAATCTTCGTCATTCAGTTTCCTAGCTGAACAGAAACAAATGAAACTTTTCCTAAAATTTTCTAGGGAGGCACAATCCCCACCTCCACCACTCCCTGTCGCCACCTGGCGCGTTTCGGGTCACCCAATACACCGCGCCATCTAACGCGAATTTCCGCCGGGCCCGCCCCAGAGAGACCCGTGTTCCCCGGGGCTTTTGTGTGCCACCGTGGAGGCGGTGGAGGCGGCGGCACGGGGCCGAATCCGCCCTCCGCATCTGCGGCGGCTGCGTTCCGGCAGAAGGTAGGCCTCGATGAAAGCATTTCCTCTTGAATGGAACCCTCCCGGAGGGGAGGGGTGAAGGGGAGGGACATCCAGAGGGTCCTCGGGCACAGAATTCGGCTCAAGGTTGCTGCGGGACCATAAAAAACACAACACGGCGGCGGCGCCGCCTCCAGCGATGCAGCTAGCATCCCTCCCACGACTCGCTTTCTCCCCGAGGGAACCATGGTGGAAGTACCCAAGTTTCAGATCTGATGTGCGATATTTCAATGGAAAAAACTCTTCATAAGACTGTTATATTGCGATCTAAAAATAAGTGCGGTAAGTGTCACTGACACCAGCAGATCTACATATTCAATTTCGAGAAGGGGAGTTATGGATAAATGTAGTATTTCTTAACATAATTTTTGCAAATCACACACTATTCCAGTAATATAGTATATATGTTTCACAGATCTCATTTCCAACCAGTCATAAGAAACAGGGTTCAAAACAAAGACATTTTCATGGACTTGTGACGAATTGCCTGTAAGATGTATTAAAATTTGGAGTAAAACGCATCAGAATTAGCCACCAGCTATGACATCCCACAATACATTAACAATGTAACGTTTTTACATCGATCTTACGTAAGTAAAACAGTGCGTACGGTGTCTTTCAGCATTTCCAAGAAAAAAGTCCTCGAATTTTGTACCTCACGGCATAATACACAAAATGGGATCGTTTAGATTTTACTGATATAGTTTTGGGGGTCCGACCCGTAAGAGTTCTCGCATATGCTAGAATGAAGACAATTTCACAAATGAGAGATACAACGCCTTTATTAAAGAAATTCTTCTTGGTGGATTCTAATAGTATTTTCAATGTCTTAGTGAAAAAAAAATAGATCTATATTTCCCCCCAAGTGTTTTTGTTGTGTTTTTTTCATTCCTCCCTCCAAGATCTCAACGATACTCCCCTAAGATGTCGCCACTGGTCATTAAAAACCATATCCAAGGACCTGTCAAATTGGACATTATAAACAACACCGTTATTTACATAAGTTATGGTATTCTATCGAAAATTTGAATTTTCATGTTTTTTTCTGACGTGGTCTAGAACAGACATGTTAGGAGATTGCAAGTTACAAGAACGAATACCAATTACTTCGTACCTCTCCGCCACCACTGGCCACATCGGCTTGCGAGAAGGAAAGAAAAGAATTTGGATTCATTATCGTTACGTTCTTTGTCTTGGAAGTAAGAAAGCGAATGTTCACCATGGATTACCGTACTTAATAATAGTATATAATTTCGATGATAGAAATATGATTTTTTTTAAACAAATGGATGCTGAACATCTTTCTAAATGGGATTTTCTCTCACTTTCCTCTTCACTGTCCCACTCATTTAACTTTCTATGTCGTTATTTCCTCTGGAACCAGACAATGCGATGTCTGGAGGCCACGCAACCCCTTCCTTCCTCCGGGCGGATGAGTGATCCGCGATATGGAAAGATGAAAAGGCGGGAGCGGGGGAGGGGGAGGAGGAGGTCACGGCGTCACGCAACTTATCAGAGTCTGTTTTAAAAAAATACGAGTTTGCTGGCGCCTCGCCCTTCCAAACCACTCCCCCCAGAAGCTCTTATTAACCGCAAGGTTGATGCTATCGCTGTTACCTGAAGGTCCACCAGATGTTCCAGCACATGGTGTTGAGCCACAGGAAGGCTGCCATGAAGAAGAAGTGCATCGCGACGGCTGCAACAAAAAAAAAGAGGGGCAAACATTAGTCGGGTTGCACGTGGTAAGTGCACCGATACGCGAAAGGAAAGGAGAGAAAATGGAACACTCTCCCCCTTCTTGATTGCAACGATTCTGTCCTGAGATATTCATACCTGGCAATATGATATTCCCACCTTTAATTCACAAACTGAAGTATACATTAAAAATGGTAAAAAAAACACTTAACATAATGTGAAATTATTTCCCTGAAACTTGCACGTTACATTCGTTTGTAGATTTTTTAAAATCCAAAACATAATGTATTCAGAGGTGTTCAGCCCTATGTTCTAGTTGTATACTACTAGCATAATTTTATTAACCAGTAAGTTAACGAATTTTAGGAAAATGTGAAACTAAAAACCGCGTAAACCTTTTTTAACTTAACCATTTTTAAATTGTGAAAATATTGCAGACTTGAAATGTATTAAAATAAGGACATTTCTTGAATAGACTATTTATAAAATGCCTGAGAACATTTTATATATAAATCATGTATCTGTATTTTGCTTAGTTTTAAGCGTGTTTACTACTTTCTTCGATAAAACTAAATGTAATGGTAATTAAAGATACGAAATGCACGTACATGCAAGAGATTTATTAAAATAAAAAAATATATATTCGCTTTTCTAAAACTAATAAAATAATCTGAAACATTTTTGAAACGGGAGTTTATTAATATATTCAGTTTATGTGTTTATGTTTCAGTTTATGCATGAAATCCTTTAACGTAATATACAATGAATACATTAAAAACACCTTGAACATACGTAATTCAACGCGAATCTCAGGGCTAAATGTGGCACATGCCAGCGTCAGAATGCATGCACTTGTTTGTTCACCTGCACATGTGGTGAGGCACACAACTGAGAGCATTCGAAGACCTTATCATTGCGGAAGTCGTGAGAGACCAGATATCAGTGCGTTCTCAAGGGACAGTTATTCATCTTAAGCGAGCATGACCTTCACGAGAATCACACGAACGCATAATGAATTACTCACACTCATTGTCGTGTACAAGGTACAACCGGAAAAGGCCTTGCGGAACGTGCAAAAAGAGATAACATCAAAACAGTTAACCTCTACGTCCGAGCAGAAAAAATACTGAGGACAAACTCATAACCTCCGAGGAGAAGCTTGATATGATCTCGCTAGTAACTATTTCAGTGCTTCACTAACTCAATCCATCACCGTTTCAGACAATGGCAATGAGCAATGACAGAACAATATTAGCTATGTGGGTTCCGTTTCTCTCATAGTTCTGTCGATTCTGTCGTTTCTTTTAATTTTTGTTTTCGCCAACAATAACATACTTAGAACGGAGTTGGTAATCACCAACTACTTCTGCTCACACTTGCAAAGTCTAAATTCAAATCCCAAGGGTGGTCAACATTAGACTACGGCTACACAGGTAGGTCAAAGTCAACCATCAATAAGGCTCGCAGCTCAGATGGTGCATTCCCGTGGTTTCTACCGATGCATTCCAGACGAACGCCTGGAATAATATTGCACAAGTCCACCGACATCTTATTTCTCGTTCATAGTATCAATAAGATGCCCAAAGTCATTATTCCAAACAATAATATTCATTCACCTGTTCCTTTCCCCAATCATCTTGATTGCTTCATTTTCAACTTCCATTCTCATCATAAACTTGCATTTCAAGTTGTTTCTCCTAACTACCTTCCTCGCTCAAAACCATCTAACCAAATAAGTGTCCCACTAACACCACACTTTCCCAAAACAACACATTCGTGGTTCCCTTGGCATCAGAAATGCCAAGGAAACCATGAAGCTCTGGTTCCATAGAAATTTCCCGGTCGTACCGTAGAAAAACCTGAGCATCCGCCGCCCCCGCCTTTCTCCTCCACTAGACCGGCCCATCCTTCCTATTCACTCGTCCTATTTCTCTCGCGCGCGCATCCGGTTGTCATCGTGTCTCCTGTCTCCGCGTCGTCGTCGTCGTGTTAAAAGCCCTCCGCAGTGGCACCGTTGTAACGCAGGCGCAACCGGCAGAGAAAAAAATGTCTTCACGGCCAACTAAGTTGAAATTTCCCGGCAGCTGCTAAGGAAGCTGCATGGAGCGTACCGATCTCCGGTCAGGCCCTTATTCAATATTATTTCCTTCGTCGTACAGACAGCTTGTTTCTCCACAGGATTCGAAATTATGATACGACATGCACTATCAAATAATTTAGACCAAATTCGACATTCACCTCACTGCACGAGAGTGATTCAGAGACGGTGGATGATCTAGGAGTTCCAGGAGCAAGATCTAAGTACTGAAGAGACCGCACTAAGGAAGCATTTCATATATCGAGCGTTTATCAATCAGGTTCCAGACGTTTCACATGGCCGTTAAGATTGAGAAGATAAGGTAGGAAGAAACCTATTCGGATCCCAAAATTATAACCATGATTTTCGCAGTGGGATTACATCACTAGGCACCACAATGTACCTGCTTCATCGCCGTCACCTAAAAATTCACTAGCCCATTCATCCCATTCTCTACCCTTTCCGTTCTCTCGTTTTCTTATTTTCGAAAATGGGTCCAAATAAGTCTTCTCCGGGCCGGCCGATTAAGACTTGTACGTCTTTGTGGCTTTGTGGTTTTACGCCTTCCTCTGTTCGCTCAACCATTGGATGAATAATGGATAGACTCGCTTGTAAATTTTTGCCCTGACGATTGTTGCCAAGAAATAAAGTAAATCTAGAAAATTGCACGATGTGATTCTCTCTTTTAGTTATTCCCTCTGCCAACACAAATGGGAGTGCTACTTGTTTTAGCTTATTCAAAAATAATCTTAGTATATGCAGCTGTTATGTAATTTGTTGACTAATGGCCTCCACTCATTTCATCTATTCAAAACCAGACATCAAACGGTATCACGTGGAATAAAGCTCATGTAATTATGTATTTTCTTTCGCTCCTCTCTTCCCAATTACTTGCAGTGTTTTATTGTCTTGCCTATCTCTCTTCACGAGACCAGTGTCGAACAGTCAGGCTGTTTACTAACAATGCACTTCCCCGAAGGCAGAAATATCGAATTAAGGAAACCACTAATTTTCGGTATCATCATTGTACCTACGGTCTCGACACATCACATTCACTTGCTACCCACCGCTTATGCTGTGCCCTCCTTTCCACTCTGGTTCCCATTGTTTCCTGCATGTGCTTCCGATGACATAAGTGTCCTGCCGTCTCCGCACCGCTCCACCGAAGGAGCCGCTTCCCCGCTGGATCGCAGATCTGTCCTCGCTGTTCCCATCCCGTCCCATCCCTCTCCTCCCCGCCCCGCCCACCCCGCATCCCGCAGCGCTCATGTTCTCGCCCCGGGCTGTGCGTCGCTGCGCTCCGCGCTGCGCAGCGCTCTCTGAAAGGCGGCTTTGTTCCGGTTGACGGGCGCGGATCCCCGCTCGGGCGGGGCGGAAGCGTCCGCGCCACTACTGTGCGACCGGGCGCCCGAGGCGCGAGGACGGATACAGCGGAGAACGCCCGCGACGACGGAGGGGGCGCGGTCGGGGTGGCGATGGAGCTGTCGAGGCGCACAACGCGCGGGGGTGACTGTCGCCAGGGGCGTCGCTGGGGGGTCGTGGCACTGATTTGATTTGATTTGATTTGATTTACAGTAAAATCTTTACAAGCCGGAGTCGATCGGAACAAAAAATTATTCCGGTTTAAGGAGGTTTCCGCTTTATGCAGGGTTGTTCCTTTAATGATACTAATTAAAATGATATTTCTGTCCTTAAACGAGTAAATTACATCACTTTATTATATTTATAAAAATATATTTACATACGACATATTTATGGAAGAAATCACCAATAAATGAATATTTCACATACTTTAGGTAGTTAAAAGGGAAAATCTTTACAACTTGTGCATAAAAAATAATATTTTTTCGAACATTCATTTACATTTTTTTCTTCGGTTTTCCACTTACCAACCCCTTTTCAATTAAGTTTTCTGAAGTTAGAACATTTTTATATGTAAGGTTTTATGTTTTTCTCCAACCATTGTGAAACTTTGTGTGTTTTTATGAGTTTCACAACACCTTACTGCGTAGTGGCTGCACCTGGACCGTTCGCTGGCTCTCAACACCCAATACCCACAGTACGATGTCATTGTCATACACTCGCATGGCTTTGACCAATGCGGCTCTGGCCTTGCTCAGAGAGCAGAAATTCCTCTACGCCTTGAGAGACAAGCGTAGAATTTTACGTTGACAACTCAAGCTCCTCGCAGTCACTGTCTGGGTGCCACGCCAAACTTATCACGGACGGAGAAATGAAACCAGACTTGAAGATACATCCATTCCATAACAACGATACTTCTGCCACATGCATTAAATTCGCGGAAATTCCATTTTATGAAAAAAATTTTCCCCTCTGCAGTACATGAAAACCGTTCTGTTTCCGCGTTAGATTCCGTTTTATGTTGTGTAAAATGCCTTTTAACTTCACGAGTCAGATAAATTTTCTGGGTAAGGTTCCGGTTGAGACAGATTTTTTACCGTATTTGGTCAAAGAACAGTGAAAACTGTACGTGACGTATAGTGGGGAAGTATGGTTTGCGCTCGTTTTCTTCAGCTTCAAAATCTACTGGCAATGGTAACTTCTGGTGTAGTAGAGAGCTTAGTAGGGACCGCTTTGACAACTACCTCTTGTTCACTGCTTGCAATATAACAGCAGGTTACGTACAAGCACGCATTTTGTCTGTGCGTTCGTTAACAGTTGGCTCATTTGTAGTATTAACAAAATACTTCAATCTCTTGCAAAGCCATCGCTTTGCTTGAAGATTTGTTTTCCGGCCTACGAATGTGGTCCCTTCGTGGACTCGTGATCTAATAAACAGAAATGAACTTTACGTACAACGTAACATACCGACAACGTAAAACAGAAATAAACTTTTTTCTCGATTCTACCCCAATGAATAAAAATACTGATGTATAATACTACGAAGTTACACGACACGGAAAATATAATAGAAACTTCTCAGTAATAAATAGAGCGGTTAAGCAGAGAAGAAAAAAAGTAGCAGCAGGAAATACCTACACTCACGATTAAGCCATCAAAGTCCCCATCCAATTTCTTATCAATTGATCACATCACCAAATTTTGCGTCGAACAACTTTTTCCACATCACCTCATTGCCGCTTACCTCGATCAACATCCGCGTTAAACGATTGCGGGAAAGGAGCGGGAAAGAAACACGAATGTAAAACTTGTCTGTAAGCATGTCACGTGACATAGCAAACAAAATCAACTTCTATTCCTTACAAATCCAAGAACGTTATTTTTAATATCCCCAGATTCAAATACATTAGTGATAGAATTTTATTTTTGCAGTGAGATTAAATCTGTGTAAATCATAAGCTGTCACATTCTACAGAGAGGAATGTATCGCAATAGAAGTTATAAACTTATCTATGTTAATCATACACTAAACATTCATCCAGAATCCAGACCTAATTGTTTTCAGTGAGACAGAACAAAATTTAATGTGTTAATTACTTTTATCCACATCAAAACCAGAAAATGACTGGTACAACATATGATGGAAAGTGAGAAAGTAATCAATATTCACCATAAAATGCTCAAATTCAATTCTGTTTAAGCAGCTGGAATTGAACGTGTAGGCCACTTGGATTCTGCTTTTTCAGGACCTGACGGAACTTGTAACGACAAGTGCTGAATGGAAGAAATTTCAACGCGTATTTTCAGAACGGAAGCTAAACAGCAAAAGGTTACAACAAGGCCTATGCAAAATTCTTGGTCAAAAAAATAAGATGCGTGATAGAGGAAAAAAAATTAAAAAAAGTGAAGGGGAACGGCTAATCAAGGGGACGCTGGGTGACGAGGCGGGAAGGTGGGTGGGATGGCGAGGTGGGATGGGGCGTGTCGTGTCGTGGCGAGGCGTGGCGAGGCGTGGCGAGGCGTGGCGAGGCGTGGCGAGGCGTGGCGAGTGCCCCCTGGCTTGTTGGGCCAGTGGCGGTCGGTGCTGCGTTCCGCGGCGCATCCGGATTCCATGGAAACGCGGCCGAGGGAAAAGTAAGACGGCGCACGCGCTATCCACTAGCCCCGAGCCACGAGAGCCGCCTCCGAGCGACGGAGGAAATAAAGAAACTTTGAATGCGACTTCCTCACGAAGCGCTGACCAACGCATCGAACCGACCGGCGTTCGGGGCTAATGAACCGCGTAGTCGTGGAATTGCTTCAGAAGAAGATCCTCTTGGAAATGGAACGGGACGTTTAGGCATTTTTAAGTTTTCAGCTCACGCTTTGGCTTTAGAATCTGAATATTTCATTAAATAATGTACCCTCTATTATTTAACATATTTACGAGTTAATCCTATAATTATGCACCGTAATATCCATAAATTCAAATATTAGCTACCTTTTTTTAATGTTACAAATGTAAGTTGCTACTTAAAATACTGTTCTTTCTTGTAGAGCACTAGCTTCTACTTTAGCACTCCTGTCTAGTCGTTTATATAACGAACTACACTACCCAAAATACGGTAGTTTTGTATCAAGAAGCACAAAAATATCTAATGCATTATACAAAGTTACAATCCTTTCTATAATCAATTCGTTTAATTGCTACATAACGAACCAGTCCTTTAATATATTCTTGACCTCAGTATCTTTATTTAATGCCAATTTACACAAATATTTATAGTGTAAGCGAGTGGAAACTGTTGAAACAGAAATCGTGATGAAAAGTTTTGACATTATGGGATTAAGGTGATGAAATTCGAAAATGCGCATCTGCAGTAAGAGAGCATTTGAAAAATGGGAGTGGATATGAGTATATTTTGAAGGAGATGAGTGTTGAACACAAGAGCAGGAAAAATGAAAAAAATTAGAAAAGCATTCAAAGCAAAACAAGTTTCCAGTGATTTTTGAAATACTGGAAAACAGAATCACACTTTTCATTCTCAATGTTCAGTCCTAACATTTCACAGAAAATTCATTCCCAGTATTTTAAAACCATGCCAAGAAACGCATAACGGGCCTTCAATTTATTACTTTAACGTATAACTTTAATTTACCGAATTATACCTTCTTGCAATATACTTTATATAATAAGTAGAGATGAAACGTAACAAAAATAACAAAATATACAGCTGTTAAATTTGAAAACGAACCTTACTAATATACAAAAGGAATCATCCAAAAGTAATTTTATTCGAATTTGGGTACTGCTTTATTCGATAACAAAACTATACTTCTCAATGAGGTAGAAATATTACAATATTATTATTGGAATTTAATTAATCTACGTTTCCATCCCTATTGGATTAAATTTCGATTTTTATTGTAAATTAATAAAATTCATATTTTATTTATTTTTATATTCAATTACATTTTCATACAATTTAGCCTCGAATTAAATTATTTTTGTACATTTATTAATTTACATTTCTTTTTTTATTTACTTATTCCGTTTTATTGTTCGCCGTGCGCCGTGTCTATGCGAGTTGCTGGCGAGCTCCGCGTGAGAGCGCGCGGTGGCCGCCCCGAGGCTCGAGGGCCCACGCCGCAGGGCGGGGCGGGAGCTCAGCGCCGAGGAATGTGGGTTCGCTCTCCGGCCTTGCGCCGACCTTTCGCCCGCCTTTGTTCCGTGCGTGCTTCGGCGGCGGCGCGGCGGGCGGCGCGGAGGACAGGGTGGCGTGTGAATCACACGCACGCACGCACGCACAACCTGGCGCCACCGCCGATGTTTGGACGCGAGATTAGAAACAACAGTTCCAAGGTCTGGAAGAAGATGACTATTCTTATCCAAGTGTAATAGGCCAACGGAAAGAGCACGGGGTTAATGTGGAATGTTATGTGTAATTATGAGTTCACTTTCTCTGTGATTAGTCACAAGGCCTTGTTGCTTCGCCTTGCCCGTTACACTTGCTTGCTTGCAAGTTCTGTACTCTGCTCTTTTACAAGTGCACAGTGAAGTTTGGCGTCAGCTTTGACAATTTCACTAGTCAGCGAGAATTTCCTAGGGGGAGTAAAGTTTGTCATTAACAATTTTTAGACATTTGCTAAGCATATGAAAGTATCCCCTCATATTAGTCAAGAAATTTAATGGAAAAAATAATGGACAGCATTTCGAAATGTCCTAAGAAAATCTCCAAAATAATTTGGGGCTTCAGGCTAAACAGTGACTTTAAAAATATTTGAATGGTGTAAAGGCTTATCTTGAAAACTTTACACTTCACAAATGACTAAAAATATAGATGATATTTTACAAACGTTTCATGCTTACGTCATTAATCGATATAAAACGAGTATACACTACAATTCTGAATGCTTATATGTGTTTAAAATATTACCGGAAGATTTTAGGAACTAATATTCTGCAGTACCATTTCAAATCATCCCAGACGATTACGTCGCCTCTTTTCCCACTTTTCTCATTAGCTTGGCTTTAGAATCTGTGACAACCCAGAAGCAGTTCAATCAAGAGCGTTTCGCTCGCAAATTAACTACTGGCTGCCTTCTCAGAAGAACGTTGAAATTTCACCGCTTGTGGGTACGACAAAATGGCGGCAAACTACTGCGATTACTCACGACGAGTTTTAGAAAGAATGTGATCGGACGGCTCCGGGGCGAGCAAATTGGACCAATATGAAATATCTCCATTTACCGAGGCTGCGTATGCCAATAGCTATATTAGAGAGACAAGTACGAATGGAAACCTTTTTCTAGAAAAGACATCGTCTTTAACGATGAGTTTTCAGATTGCTTTCAAATTCAGTCAGTCTCCACACCGGTCGTCGAGTATATTTTGCGTAATGTTCATTCTCGCCTCATATGGTATAATATTCTGGGGAAATACAGCTTATACATTCCAGACTTTTAGATTACAAAAGAGAATTGCTCGAATAATAAGCAGATCCTACCCACAAGATTCCTTTAAGCCTCTCTTTATTATTGTAGATATTTGACTGTTACCTTGTCTCTTGGTATATGAATCAGTGGTTTTCGTCAAAAATTACTCCTATAACGGCGGGAATATATTTTCAGCAAACGCCGAAACTACAACACTCTACGTAGTAATCATATTCATCAGGTGAGAGTATCAACAGCTCACTACAAAAATTTTAGATAAAATACATGTACAGTATTTTACAACACCTTGCCACATAACATTAAACAATTAAATTTGACTCAAACGTTTAAGTCACAAGTAAAATATTTTCACTTACACAACTGTTTCTATACAACTAGAGACAATAATCCAAATCCGACTGAGCATCGAAAAGGAAAGTAATATCTTTAAGAATGTTATGTAATGTATAATTTACCATTTGAATTGTATAATTGTAAAACACCTGCAACAAGAATGGCACTTCAGCTTCTGGGTCAATGACCCCCATCTCGATGAGGTTTTCGTCGCGTTTCCCTGATCATTGACCAAATGCTGAGATGGCCCCTTCTCTGGACATAAATGTAACTTCAAATTAACGTCTCCCCCATAGCACGTCACACAGTTTTTAACTGTTTTGACGTAAATAAATAAACGAATTAATTAAATACCCTACCGTACAGTTACTAACTTATGTATTACTAAAGTATGTATTACTAAAGTATGTATTATTAATTTAATGAAATCGAAGGAAAAACTTGGTGTTTTTTTTCCCTTCTTTCTTTTCGCTTTTTAACTGCTTGTTCATACAGCGACCTCTGATTTTTAACATTGGGATAACTAAGGAAAAGGCATAAGGACATGAACACACACAACATCCATGCCCCGGGAGGGATTCGAAACCGCGACCCTTCAAGCCAAGAGATCCATGACCCTCCAGCCTTAGCGACCTCGGTTATCCCGGCCAACCGAATGAAATGTTATTTCCCTCCCTGTAAAGAAAGTGTGAATGAGTTGCATTTTGAATGTACCATTAAAGAAGTTAAGTTATCAACAGGAGTACAACGCTTAATACTGACATTCAGCAACATATGTGTACCATGCTTCCGAGGTTCCGCGTTAACGAGAGAGTGCTCTCTCCCTGTTCTGAATTTCGTCACCACTAAGTATTGCACTCCACCCTGTAAATAGTCGGGTACCGCAAGGGGACTGTACAGCGGAGTCTAGTGTCACCTCTTCAGAGAGAACGTTTCTGAAAAATTCAAGTCAAAGCTGTGGACATCGTCCTTCGTAAACATACTTACGTGTGTAGTAAGTTAAGAACCACGTTTAAAACTCCACTACGTAAGCTGAGCTCTCGCAAAATTAATATTACTAATGCAAAATGAATTTTAAAGATATAAATAGAAGATGAGGCTCTGGTTGTACGGCTTCACATGCAGTCTAGCGATTTAGTTAGTTACAGACCCGAAGCACCAAACCGCAGCAACGAGACAGGAAAGGAAAAGTAATGATAGCTGGGACAAGAGAAAGCATTCTACAGTAAAATATGATTTACTTTCCATCGTGTCCAGGGTTGACAAAATGATCCCAAGCCCATAAAAACACACTAAACCAAATTAAATGTTTAATCATTTTCTTAAATTATTTCAAAAAAATAACACAGTTTATAATTTTATGTATCGAAATATTAAATTTCAAATTAAATCGTAATAAACCATTCAAATACGTACGAAAAGCAACGCCTACATGCGGCCAAGCGGACAAGTGTGCGAGATATTAAATGGCGGTCTTTCATGTGCTACTCTCGGAAACCAGACACTCCAGCGGAACCTAGCGCGGAGTGCGAAACGGTCCGTTGGGCGGGGACCTCACTCATGGACGGACGTTTCACCTCCGCGCGAGTGATGTATCCTCTATCGTAAAACGCGCCGTTTGTGCTGGCGGAGATCTCCGCCCCCACCCCAACCCCTGCACGTGATCACTGACACTGCGGGCTTGTGCCGCTCGCGCTCGCGAGCGCAGTCGGTGGTCCGAGCGGCGCCACAGAGCAGCTGGAGGAAAAGAAAGAAGCGGCAAGCAAGCCGGTAAAAAAATTCTAGTCGTCCGGTAAACGCGTATTCACTGTCAAAACATTCGCTCTCTCATTCATGAGATACGTACTTTAGGAATAAACCCTGGTACCTGACGACATGATGAACAAACAAGTCAATTGATCATCGAAGATTTTAGACAGTTCTCTAGGGCCTTTCGACTAGTTTTCAACTGAAGCTCAGCTGAATTACCTTTCCTAACTCTCCCTCTTTGTTCATACTGTTTTTTGTGGCGCCTCAAATGGTGACTTGAGAGGTAGAGGATCTAATATCACGATGAGTCCATTAGCTCTCCCTCTCACCACAGCCTGGCCTGGCCATCTGACTACATTCAGCCTCGAGTAAGCCGAGTCGTACACTGCGAAGTTCGTAAGCAATGGATTCCATTCTCAACCAGTTCCGGAATGATGATGTAAGATTGGCAGTGCGGTGCACATTTCAAGAAAAGAGAAATCTCTTTCCAAACCAAATGTTAAATATTATTAGCAATAAGTATAACATAAAATAACAAATGGATTGTAGATTTTATTATTGTGCATCGCAAATCCGGACACGCTACAAAACCGTTCGGACGTGATTGAAGATACAATACAGATTATGGTTGGATAAGTAAGAGTAAGGGAAAAACTGAGGCATGAAATTTACCTGGCCAATTAGGTTTTAGTAAATAACTCTGGAATAATATCCCCCAGAACGCAAAAAAGTAGCAAGCAATTGAAGACTCCGCTGGGCTATGCGATGTCCCACGCGAGCACAAGTGAAAGTGCGGTTCAAGCACAAAGCGTCCGTTCGCTGCGCTGTTACGCCCGCGCGACCGCGGCGAGCAAAGTGGCGCTAAGAAGTCTGTGGTGAATCCAGCGATTGCGCAGCTTCTGGTTCATTAGGGCAACGTTTCTACTTAGAGGGGAACAAATAAGTAACAAATACATGACTGCACTAAAATATCTCGTAGAGATGCTGGTACTACACGTGTAGACTAACGAAATTGTAATTGTAATTGTTATTAAGCCGACGAGTTGGGTCTGTTTCAATCCACGGTTTGTGGCATTTAAGTTTTTTGTGGATACCTGGTATAAATTGAGACGAGTACCACCAATTCTTTTAACTTTGTAATAAAAAAAACACATGCAGATCCATGGAGTTTTAAGTGCAGATTTCGGGTATTCTAGCCTCAAGGCTAGGTCACGTAACATCCTAATGGGATTTGAACCTTCTGCGAACACTACAACGTAACTGAATGGTTAAATGGTTCCCCGATTTTCTTTTCTCCCCCTTTCGTTTACGCCGCCCTCATTCTTTCTCTATCCTTCATTAACATTATGTACGCTATGCTCATCTGTTCACCTTACGCCTTCTCAACTATGCGATAATGCGGCGACGTAATAAGCATGACGGTAGTTACTGCGCGCAGCTGGCGCGATTCAAAGCCTAGTCGAGTCTAGCCTAGACCCCGCCGACCATTGTGCATGTGCGTTACGACGTCGATAAACAGAGCGCGTTGGACCTGCGGGGTCAACAAAGCCTGCTAGAATACCGCAACGCAATGACGGAACGTGTTCTAGCACATTACAGTCAATATTTTTTTTTTTTTTCGACTTTAGATTATGTTACGCGTACACTCATCTTCGGTCGCTAATCGATCATTAAACCTAAAATAAAATTACTTCTAAAGAAATAATTGTGAAGAATACCAAGTTCATCACTTAGAACTATACTCTAGTACCTTGTATAATCATCTGAATCAACAAAACTCTTTATACATCAACTTCTAAAAATTTCATGTATTTTTCTAATACGGCTTACTTTTGCGTTATTTGTAGTTCTGTATTCTCGTTTTGTATTCACCCATGTCATTGCCTGTACTTATTACCTCTGAAGTTTCCAGGTGGATAATAAATAATCTTTCTGCTATAAATATTTTTTCTTCATAATGACGATAAAAAGAAAAACGTCCAAGCTCTCCTTCAATGAATGGGAAATATTTAAGCCAGGAAGCAGGCATGGCGAAAGAGTAATTTCTCGACAGGGAACATCAGGAACGAAAATGATCCTCGATTTTACTTTTCATTTTGTTCAATTACATTTCTTTTTTGCATTGTTTTTTAAATGAGAGAAGTTGTTTTCACATGCGACGTTGCGATTTCTATTCAGCCATCGTCACGTAGGGGATATGAAACGTGGATTTGAGCGAGCGTTCTTCGCTTTCTTCTCGCTTCCGCCTGTTTTATTTCGGCTCGGTCCTGCGCCTGGCGACGGTTTCACGAGACCCGCAGTCGTAAAGAGGCATTCAAACGGCACTTTTTAATGTCGCAAGCCATATTCGCTCGGTGTGCGGTTACTGCGGGTCGACGAACGCCGGCACCTCCGAAGCCTTTTCAACCATCGCCACCGTCGCTAATCGCTATCACCGTCACCGCTTTCGCCGTCTCCATAACCGCTTTCGTCCCATCACTGCAGTCACCGACACCACCATCACTACGATATCCATCACAGACAATCAGAATATGGTCACCGTCGCAGTACTGCAATTCCAGGTGTACTATCCAGTATTGTCATCAACCCCACCTCGATATAACAACCAACACCAATACCCCCACCCCACCCCACGATATTACAATCAGCCTTGAGCAAAACCATTTCCGCCTTTCTCATTATTGCTCTTGAAAAGGGTGAAGCTTCTGGACATTGAAAGTTTTGTTTCTCCGAGTCGGTATTATTGTCCCCGCCAAATCTCTCTCGTCACTACCGTCTTTGTCAACATCAATGGAACTGGATGCGTCAGAGTTTGGTTGCACTGAACAAAATCTCCACTGGTCTGCGAATGAAGCTTCCCGCTACCAGTGAAAGATGAACCGTTTTACCCAGAAATTGTGAATTCACTCATTCCCATCGAGTTTCAGCAGCCCGTCTCTGAACGACTTAACGTCATTTTCATTCCTACGGATTGTTTTTGAATATTTTTTTATGTAGAACATTTCACTACTTTGTAATGTAATAAATCACTTCACCACCGCCGTCGTTGCTACCATCATTAAAGTTGCAATCACCACCATTATTACGTTTGATACAATTTCTACGAGCTCCGACAACTTCACCCCGACACCCCAACTTCACCGTCGCTGTCACTACCATCGCTACCATTCTAACTTCTACAGCCACCTCTACCACGACCGCCATCCTTCCTCTTGTTGCGACTTTCCTTTTGCCCCCCTCCGCCCCTCGCAAAGCGATGGCGTCCGCCCCCGAAGCCACCGACCGGAGGCCGCGAGCGCCTCCGCATGACGACCCGGGGGCCAATCGCAGAACGGCGGCACTCCAAACCTGCAGTTTATTCAACCCTGCACCAGGACACGAGTCGCCTCGACACGCACCATAAAAAACTGCCTCTTGAATCGCGGACGCAGGTCCTGGTCTATAAAACCGAATTGGAGGAATAAGGGGCGAGCGGAAAGCGACCCACCGGAAGAAAGATGCTTTTAGAGCTTGGAAAGAGTCGTAAGGCGGCTCTACACATGCGAATCCTGAGCAACCGTTCGCCGAATCCCGAGTAGTGTGGACGGATTGCTCGCTATTCGTCGAGAGCCGAACATTCGGTATTCGCCCTACCCACCGTGTGTCGGTCTTTAGGACTCAAAGGGAGCGAACATTCGCCGAACACATCAGCTGTTCGGAGTTGGACGAATGCCGACCGTGCGGAGCCGCCTTTAGGGAGATGTGCATCGCAAAATGAGGGCCGATGCAGAAGAAAACAATAAATATGAAGTTCACTTATAAACCTTAGCAGTTTACCCGTTCGGAAACGTGAAATAATCCATCAATCACCGATTCACATTCCACAATGGAGTCCATGTAAAACATTTTCTCGCTTGAATTCATTTATTAAATTGAATACATTTGTATAGCACTACATTTGCACCATAACAACAGCATTTATTTTCTGCAATTTTACTTATCTCCACAATCTTATCACGACAATATCGACATCTTTACACAAAGTTCGTATTCTTTTTTAAACAGACGCAAACCTTTTTCAAAACATATTTCAAAGTCATTACTATCATGTATTTTTCACAATGAATTTTCCCATAAATGAAATAATAATTGATGTCATTATAAATTAAAAAGAAATGTTATGTTAATTTCATTACAATGAGACCTTTTCAAAACGAAACTTCAAATAAATCCTATAAAAACGGAAGGACGAAAGATATTCTGGGAGTGAGCGCGATTGAGATACGAATGGACAGGTGGAAGACGCAGAGAGCAGGAAGAGACGGAGAGAGAATGAAGGCACCGGCAAACAATGCGGAGGGAGGGAAGGGGAGGGGAGGGGAGGGGCGACGGCAAGGGCCGGAAGGAGCAGTGGCCGAAGGCGCAGTTCGGAGCACTTGAGCACCTGGGCCTTCGGTTACCTAACGAGCCCGGCCGGCTCCAAGCCCAATTGGGCTCAGGGCCACCGCCCGCCCGGCACTGCACCTCCGCGCGCGCGCACAAACGGCGGCGCGGCGCGGCGTGGCGTGGCGTGGCGTGGCGTGGCGAGCGCGTCTTGTTCGACACGCATTCGGGCGGGGGCGGAGGGAGGCGGGGCCGAAGGTTATTACGAATAACGGAGCGCCGTATAACATTAACCTAATGGTCCCCGCGGCTGCTGGCCCGCTGGCGAAAGCCTGGAGTTATTGTGCGCGACGGCAGGGCCAGACCACGACACTCAAAACACTTTCTTTTTTTGGAATTGGAAGACTGCATTACATAGGTTCAATCCCGGGGTTGCTTTGAGATATGTGGAGCTAAAGCTGTTCCAAACGGGAAGTTCGCGAGGGGAGTTTAACTTGATCTACGTCTTCAGTTACACCAATTCAATATATATTTACAGCGTTTCATCCGTTTGTGGTGCATTAGACTAATGACTAATTAAAACTAGGTGCTAAAACAGCACGTACATTCTCGCCATTAGTAATGGTTATGTAATACTATTTATATCACAATTTCCTTTCGAATTATTTTTTGTAAATCTCACTTGAGATCGCAGAACATTTGGTGCGAAAAATAAGCAGAATGCAAGAAAGTAAAATATTTAAAAGTTAATAAATAATACGATACTGATAGAGTCGGAAAACAAAAAATATCGAAAAAATATATCTGTAATTATAAAAACACTATGGTATTGTAATATTCTTCAAATATAGAAGAATTCGTTTCTATTTCCGCGAACTACAAGCAGCCGTCATTATAGTGTTATCTTTATAACCTTACAACAATGGGTAACAACAACCCACAATGACCACTCGTCTATTCGTTTTCACATTTAACACAATTAACAAACGCAATTTAAAATGATTCTGTTTCAAATTCAACGAGTCGCAACGTCAGTTAGAACGATTGGGGTATATCAATTTTGAAGAAAATCGGCTGAACAGTTTAGCTGCTAGCGTTGTTCACAGACACGGACAGACGTTTTGCCGCCAATCGCTGTACCCACAAAACAGGGATTCTGGCCACACCACGTGTTAGAAAACTTTTTGTCTAAATTTAGAATCTGGATTTATCCACTTTTTCTTTGCCAGGGTCCTGTATTAAGAGTTTTTCTGTCAAAAATTCACCGTTTTTTTTTCTGGATATTACATAACTATTCTTACGAAGTTCCTTCTTAAGCGCGAGAAAGTAAAAAAAAAAAAAAAAGACACATCAACAACAACAACACGTTTCCTCTTTGTATATTTATTAACGGGTTTTCACGTAATTTTGATACAACCGTCAGAGAAGTTTGAGAAGAAATAATTTTATTTGAAAGGGAGAGGGGAAATCGGGAAATGGGGATAAATGGCAAAATGCTTTCTTTAGCAACTGAAAATTGAAAAAAAAATGGCGAATTGACGCAATAAGACCAAAGGATTACCTTTTGAAGGTAGAATTTCGGAATATTGATCGATTGATGTAAGTACATTTCATAACTAAATCGCTAAGGCCTCCTACCAGCGCAAATGTGGCTCTGCATCTCCAAAATAAAAATAAAAAAATAAGAGATTTCGATTTTGACAGAAAAATGCAAATAATTTATTGTTTTCATATTGTGCCTACCGACTGAATTCCCATACTCAGTACTTTACGTCAGTGTTTTTGTTACTCGCTGCTTTTGTTAAAATTTTTAATCCATTGCAATTCTATACGAGAGTACTTTATTTGTGGTTGATGGCAGTGTGCACCATTTATTAGAAATTATTTTCATGTGGTATTGTACAGCAGCTTTTCTACTACTGCCGGCGGTTAAACAAAAAACTTCACGCTTTATCCGAGACTCTTTTACGTAATTTAAACTATGCAAGTCCGTACTCGCTACACCGCTAACATCTAACAAGCATAAATTATGTGTCCAGCAGGTCGAAATGAAGTTAAGGTTATAGACTTCCACCCGTAACTTAATCGTAAGAGTCAAAGAGTAAAGAATAAAAGGTTTTGTTCCGATAAATCGCATAGATCCTCCGTTGAACCTATAAATTTACTAGAGCCGTGCAGGAGAACAAATAAAGAGATGTGAAAGTCAGTGAGGTGAAGCTATGTCAACCGGAACATCGAAAATTGAAGTACGGCATTTATTTTACGCACTTACAAAAATTAGACACAACTGACGCCCACTGTCGTTGGGATTGCGTCACTGAAATCGCATAATCATTGACAGTCGGATATTTGGACAGGTGAAACCCCTTGCTTAATAAAGACAGTCAAGTTAATGACACAGTGAACCGTGAAAACAATCGCGGAACGTGGATTATTTTCGTACAAGATATCCGTATAAATAACACATCCGCCCTGTTGGCGCAACAAAATCTCAAATAATTTCACCCATTTCACAAGCCCCGAGCAAATCGATTTATAGGACACGTTGCACAGTGTGCACTGTGTGTATCGAACGAAAGCGTGCCTAATCGACGCGAAGTTCCCTGGCTTTTCAACTCTCACGCCTCAACGGCCAGACGACAGGCCAGACAGAGCAGCTCACTCTTACGGCCGTTTTTACAATTCGCTTGTCCAAATAAACGGTGCAATGAAACATAGTGCGTGTCATAGTATAAAAATATATTGTAAATAATGTGTGTTACGTGAAATGTTAATGTAAAGTATGTGTTTGTGTGTGTATGTGTAAGTGAGAGAAGGATAGTATACAGTGAGAGAGAAGAATTGTGAGTTGAGCTCATCATATAAAATTAATTTATTACAAAATGGCACTGTATTAAATGTTAAATTACCGAACAAAGCAAAGGGGTTCTACAATTCATTAAGTTAGACCCACAGAAGATATTTCAAGCACAGCAACCCCTTTTCATGCCGAATAGGAGTAAGTCCTGGAAGCTCATGCAACACGCAACAGGACACACAAAATTTTAGAAGTATTTCTTTTAATTCACAATCTGAAAACAAACGCAGTGTTTTGTGTCAAAATGGCGTGAATGTATACGCAGAGGGTTCCAGCAGAAATTTTAGTAGTGCAATAAATTTTTACGGAGAATAAAAACTAATTTTCTCAACAAAAACAAAAAACAAAAACGGAATACAAAGTGTCTTTCACAGAACTTCTAACGTTGTTCATGTGCGCAAGATGTTGCGTACTTTTTCTGCTTGTGGTAAAGGGACATTGGATAGTGAAACTTGGCTACGTTAAGACATGCACGTTCGTTGCTTAATACAAAAACACATGTAAAACAACGTCAAAAAACCGTATTTATCTTCCATTCTTGCACAAAAAACTTTCGACCACGAAACACAAGGAATTTCGGGTCCGGGACCATCCGCAGTCAAAGTTTACCTACTGCATCTTCCGCATATCATTTCCTTTACGACCTGTCAGGAAAAAAACCTCTCGTCCAGATTCCACGAAACCGGCGAAAACCGTTTTACGAGCAGTATACGAACCCGGAGAAGCGGGCAACAAAGCCCTCCGCCCCCCCCGCCCCCCATAAAGCGCCCGTCCTCACAATAATTTTACAACCTAAAACTGCTCCGCTGGAGGGGGCTATAGTAAGAAAGAGAAACACCGTTAAAAATCACTCCTCCATGAAAGGCCCATTCACAAGCGAAGCTGTTACGTAGTGCAAGGTACGTAGGTACTATAAGAAATCCTTCTGCGCACCGCCCTCGTAACACGCGGGGACTTCCTGAGTAGGTTATTCAGGAAATTCTGGACCTTCTTGACCCGTAAGTCAAGTAGCCCAGGGAAAGGCGTTTCCATACAAATTAGTCTGTATACTCTTTGCCCTGTTGACCGGGAATCTACACGAACATAACATTTTCGTATTTTCTGTTTGGAAAGAAGCCTTTTGTTAACTCGGTATTTTCTAGAAACGACTGAAGGACCAATGAAGTGCTCTGGAGGATAAGTAGCGGTGTGCGACAAATCTTTGTCAATTAGGATATTTGTATTATTTGTTGCTACTGTTTTACGTAGAAAAATTTAAGGATGATGAATTCTTTCTGAAAAATTATTTTTTAATCTATGAATATTGAACGTGTAATCCAGATACACAGTAAAACAGTCTATTAAACCGTTTGGTTAGAATTATTAATTTACATTTACAGGTGTCTCAATATATTTTAAATTTCTAGGTCTTTAACACGGGGCTAAAACTATCACGTTTTGCCAATGAACATTTGAGACATATTGCTTTTAACGTAGCGTTCATTTCAAGACTTCAGTGGCATTTGTCCCTGATTTTTAGGCAACTCCGAATATACAGAGGTTTGGTCGGTACATGAAATCTTCTTGACTGCGTCAGAACCTGACCTGTCGAAAATAAGTCTGTCTGTGCATAAGCAGATACTGAAAAATCAGGAGAAAATGTGGTATGTGTAACTTCATTATATGAAATTTCCCATTACATATTCATTTGAAAAAGTTATTATTTTCGTCCCTGCCTACAATGTTTCTTACATTTCTTCTGACACACGTGTATTTATTTTCTACATATGTACAGTGAGAATATCACCACTAAATGATAATGAATAAGAAAATTGTCCCTGAGAACATCCATGTTAATGGGAGAGGAAAAATACAAATATGTTTAAGAAATTATTCGTGCTCCTTTCAGAATGTGAAACTATCAGCAGAAACATTGAATAATTCGTTTACTGACTTACACTTCCGCAATAAAAAATTAGGGATTTAATTTAACTTGCAGAAAATTATAAATTAGGGAACAGGTTTAAAATCAAATTTTTGACTACATTTCCACGCATAAATGTTGATTTGGTATGCGTGTTAATATGGTTAGTTGAATTTTTCCGCTATTTCTTTGTTGGACAATTATTTATTTTACACGAGAGTTTTTAGCGTTTGGGAAAGAAACCCGGAGAGCAAACACACAAAGGGAGAAGGCGACAAGGCGAGGAGTGGAGTGGAGTGGGGTGAGGTGCGCAGTGGAGGGTGAGAAAGGGCGAAGGAGGGCAGGCAACAGGCGGGAAGTTTCCGCCAAATAAAACGACCCGTGGGCCGCCTCCTGAGGCTGTAAACAGAGGACAGCGGTGCCCCCGTCGTAAACGGCGCCTCCCGGATCCCCGGATCGCCACCCATCCCCACCCAACCCTGAAGCCACCGCCGAGGGAACCGAGAGAGGCTGTAAAGGATCTGGGAATTCCAGCGATTTCGTTCAAAATATGCACTCGAAACTATCAAATCAATGAAGTGTTTTAGAAGTACTTAAATAATTATTCCTTACCTACAGAAAACTGATTCATCAGAAAGGAATCACCGCTAAAAAAATCGTCTAATAATGTGAAGTTCGTCTTTTACGAAGTGTATGGAGGCTAAATATACTAACGAAATATTTCACAGTAAGAATTGTTGAAGAATGTTTGTAGTAGGTTCTGCAAAAATGATTCCATTGATCACACATTTCATGAAAATGTCTCGACTGTTTGGGTTCAATGCAATCTGCAACGCATCTAGGTATTGCGGAGCAGCAGTGCGGGTTCGGCAGGCAGCAAGGTCATCTGACCGTGGCAGAGAGGGCGGAGCGGAGAGATGCAGGCTAACAACGTGGCGAGGATGTAATCGCTATTTTCGAAATAAGTATCCTTAAACGTCTCGCTACAATACGAGAGGTGAGAATTAACGAACGAGGCGGTTAGACCAAAAAAAGTACACTAATAGATCCATACGAATATCGTAGGTCTTTTATTCACTCTTTAAAAGTTCATATGTAAAAAAAAATATCTTAAATTATACAATTCACATTGCAAAGAATACTTAGATTCGTGTTTACATTAATAAGCTGACAATTTTCTCGGTAGTGCCTTGTATAAAGTTGTGAACATTTTTTTCCCTCCCCAGTCTTCTCTTCGTTTTCCTTTTCCCTTTTATTTTTTCCTTTCCTTTTTTGGGGTGAGGGATCGCGATTTACGCTACGCCATACCACGGCACTGCACACCCGCGCCCAGCTCGCGGGTCGCGGTGCGGTGGGCTGTGGTGTGGTGAGGTGTGGGAGGGAATCCTCCCGAGAGAGCGGGTGGCTGGGCGGGCGGTTCGATTCGATTAAGTTTTTATGTACTAAAAATGTCTAAATCAAGCTATTCTCCTTGCACAGAATGGTAGACTCATGTTGACGAATTGAGATCATCAAAATAACTATTTTCTCGATTCAGCAGTGTCTTGAACACAGTTGCGAACATCACTTTTCCTTTTTTATTTCTCTCCCCCTCCCCTCTTACTTTCCCCTTTTCTTCTAGATATTTTTTCCTTTCTTTTTTGGCGGGTGCTGGACCGCCACCTACGTCTCGGCACGCCACGCCACTGCACAGCAGCGCCCAGCGCCCGGCTTGCGGCGTGGGAGAGCGAGTCGCGCCCGAGGGCGGGTGGGCGGGCGGTTGGTTCGATGAACCGGTTCGCTCGGGCGCGCGCGCCACCTGCGCTTCCAGGCGGAAGAGCGGAAGACGCTTTTTGCTCGCGTTCCCTGGCGGGGACCTCGCGCGTGACGCACTTCCCCTTGCGCGCAGACGCACGAATGTTTCGAATCGCTCGATTATTTGCGGAAGCTTATACATTTGCAACAATGAAATAACTGACTGCATGTGGTTTCTTGTTTTGTTTCGAGTACGTATCACATACTAAAATGGCGCTTTGCTTTATAAAATTATCGGACATAAAGAGTAGATACTATTAATTGGAACGTTGGAGGACTGTATGTCTTCACAACTCTCGTTTGATTTTTTTCTCGTCACATTTCAATTAGTTTCTAAATTTTATTTTTGGGGTGTATACCAGAAAATAGCTCCAGTCTCCTCTAAGCAATACATTAAAATATTCGTGTGTATCTTTCATACCATTTCTATGCAATAAAGCGAGAATATTCTTATAGGCGTTCGTAGGCTTCCGCAGCCGGAGTCAATAAAATACTTCACCAGTATAGTTCTGAAGAAGGCCACAGCAAGATAGCCGAAACGTCAGCACAATTTATCGAGACGCGGCTCATCCCGGATAGCCAGAAATGTATTGAGAATATTCTTAAATTAAAAAGTTTCAGAATAATGTTTCATTAGAATAATGTGCCTTGCATAGGCATCAATTATTTCCGACATGAAAGAAGTCAACTATTGTATTATTACTAAGACAATACAATTGTACAGCGCTATTACAACAAGAACTATTTTTTATTTTCAAGTTATCATGTCCCGGAGAAATCATACGTGTTTTTTCAGTAGCGTAAAACTTGCACTCAATATTCTATTTACATTTACTTCATTATTCAGGGTTTGATTATCCCGAATACAATAATTCGGGTCCGTTTTAGAATGAACAAAAAAGGGGAAGAATGGACAAATAAAATTGTCAGTGAGAGCTAAAAATCTGCCTGTCCGGAATGCATTGCAGAACTCATCACAAACTAAAATACGGGGAAAGAGCACAAATTTCACCACTCACTAGCATTCGGAAAAGAATGATGGTATAAATCTTTATTCCGAAATACAGTTGCCGTCACGTGAGATCTCGGATGAAGTCATTCACTTGACGCGGCTGCTCCTGATGATTCAGACTTCCTGGACCGAAGCTTTCCTTACATCATAAATTGTGAGATTTTATGTATAATGATCAACTATAAAAATGATGACAGAATCAATAGAATAAGAGATTTGGGAAACCAGTGAATCGCAAGAAGTCTGCAAAATTTATCCGTTACAAATTCCACTAAAACCGAGCGGGATTGTACCTCAGCACTCGTAATAAAGGCGAGTAGTTTAACAACTATACGTCGGGAGATTTTAACTTGGTTTTGACAACAAGCGACCGCCTGGTCTGTGCCAACGTCCCTTCGCTTTCCAATCAACGACGAAGCTAAAATGATTCTAAAAGGCAATGGCGCATTCTCGAATTAAACATGAACAAATGACTCCTATATCTTAATAACATATAAAATTCTTTAAATAGTTTAACGTGTCCAAAAAAATGTGAAATATAAACTATGCTACTAAAAGTTTTAACAAAATCAAGGTAATCAAGCTAGTTATTTTAGAATTTTCGTTCTATTGAGGCGTGCGCCGCCTAAAACACGGGGGCTCAACTCTAATTCTAGGCCCTCTGGCTACCCCCAGGACCCCCTTTTCAATTGACCTTCTACTTTATATACAACATTTTCCTTCGAAATAATATAATACAAACAGGGGAACAGAATTATAGCTTAATTACACAACTAAAAATTCATTTGATTTTCTTCAGAATATTTTTGTTCGGTTGCCACGTGGTTTGGAGATCCCCTTTCCCAAATGCCTTATCAATTCTCCGAATTGCCAGGTTGAAAAGGTTAAAATGAGGAATTGATCACATTTAAGAAATTAAAAGTTTTATTACGTAGGGCCCTTTCGAAATTTTCAAGGATGCTACAGCGCCTAGTTCGTTCCCCCTGTGCCCACACATATAAAACATTACGAAAAAGTTTACGAATATCACTAAAATCATATTGTCACTTCACACTAAGCCCATTTGTCCCTTCGGTGGAACATTTAATGACCACCATGTATGAATATTACCCGATTGTGTGGGGGTCGAAATCGCCTATCCTCCGCTCGCCAATGTAACGCGCCATTCCTAAAAATCGAATGCGATACCACGGATTGGTCGCACGCGAACAGTCAATCCCAAAGTAACATCTTCCAATTTTAGTCATCATTCCTTGACCCGCCAAGACCCACTTCCATACCAGCAGAACGAAAGCGCAAGCGACACCAACATTCCTTCACACGCAGAGTATTCCAAAGTAACATCATAACACGTGAAGTCGCCAATCCTCGACCTGCCAAGGTCCGGGCCATCTCTGCAGATCGAAAGCGCAAGCGATACCCCCGAATCGGCGCCGCCCACTCGTCTTGAGCCGGGCCCAGCGCAGCCTCTCGCGCGCTGAATAATGGATCGGGCTGGCGGGGGCGGTGCCATCCGCAACGAGCCAACGGGAGGATGCCCACGGAATAGAGACGGCCCAGGGGCGCTCCCACTCGGGCGGGCGGGCGGGCGGGCGGGCGGGCGGGCGGGCGATGGCCAGGCGGCGAGAACGCTTCCGCGAGAGCGACATCGCTCATGAATGCCGCGTGCGCCCCGCCGCCCCCCGCGCCCTCCCCCGCCCGCCAACGCAGCCAACGGGTCGCTACAGACTCCGATTACAGTACGCGTGTCTGACGCGCACACATTAAACCAAATATAGCAGCCGCAAAGTAACTGCCAGCGTGTGTAAATGAAGCTATCTTCGCAGTGCACGGCACCTGCAAGTCAGATGGTAGATTTCATCAGAATAAAAGCTTTGCGGATAGAGAATATTAACAAATTCTTCTACTTTCAATGATGCATTGATTTCTGTAACATGTCCTCTACCTTATACAAGTAGTTGCTTCGCAACGATTTGTATAACATGGAAATCGGAAAATCAATCTGTAAAACCTAGTGAATTGCAACGAGTCTACATGTGTTGGCCCCCAATATTATTTAAATCAAGAGCAGCTTTCGATGGCTTAGCCATCACCGTAAGTAACTCGATATAAACACATAAAATATAAAACATTTAGGTGTGAATTATAGATACGTAGGTAATTGAAAGTTTAGTAATACATAATTTTAACACAAGAGAAATCAACATAACCTAAATCCATAACAAACAAATTAAGAAAACGAAAAAAGGGAAGGCGGATTGATAAATTATTTAATACTACTATAATAATTTAGTGCATTTTTTTCAAGAAATAAATAAAAACGTGTAAAATTTTGGAATGTAATAACATGAAATGCCAATTAATACGTTTAGTACCTGCTCTTCGTAATACCGCCAACAACAAATCAGTAATAAACCAATACTCTCTGGTTACTCAATCGAAGACTCACCAAATCGCAGATACAACTTCAAATGCCGTTTATTCAAAAATTATTTTCGTTTTATACATGAACATAAAACAATATGAAGTAAACACTTAATGCAGTTCAAAACACATTATGGAGAAGGTGCAAGTAAATGTTCGAACTCAGAAAGTAAGTGGTTTTAGAGCAACGTTTAAAGAAAGAACGTAGTTTGAGGTCAAATATTGATGTTAAGCAGCAATGAAACAACAATAGAAAGCAACACCCCGTTCTTTTGTAAAGAAACTGTTTACAAACCGGGAGTCCCGAACCACAAACACACGCAATATTTATTAACAAGAGCACGAACAGTGTCCTCCCTCGAGCAGGTGCCTCTTGCGGGCGTTGTAGCGGGAGTACCTCCTAGACTTTTAGATTACAAAAAAAAAAAAAAAAAAAAAAAAAAAAAAAAAAAAGAATTGCACGTAAAATAAGCAAATTCCACCCACGTAATTCTTGTAATCCTCTCTTTATTAATCCAGGTATTTTACCATTACCGTATCTCTTAATATATGAATCAGTGGTTTTTGTCAAAAATGACTTGCTTAATGGCGGGAATATATTTTCAGCAAACGCCGTTTTCTATAAATACAACACCCGACAACACATATTCATCAGGTGACAGTATCAACATCTCATTACAAAAAATTCACATACAATGCATGTACAAGTACATTATTTTAACAATACCTTGCCAGATGACATAAGATTAAAATATTTGTATCGAATTTAATCTAAAGTAAAGTCTTTTCTGCTGCACAACTTTTTCTACACACGTAGAGATTATTCCGAGACACCAAAAGGAAAGTAATATTAATTTTTACAATGACAATGTATTATTTACCAATAGATTGTATAATTCGAAATAACCTATAATAAGTATTGTACTTCAGCTTCTGGGACAATGATCCACATCTCTATCAGGTTTTCCCCCACTTGTCCTGATCATTGAGCAAATACATTTATGTCCAGAGGTCATCACAGCAACTTTAAATTAACTTCTCCCCATCGCACATCTCACACAGTTCTTTACTGTTTTTGACGTAAATAAATAAATAAATAAAATAAATAAAAAATAAATAAATAAAATAAGTAAATAAAATAAATAAATAAAATAAGTCAATAAAATAAGTAAATAAAATGAATAAAATAAATAAATAAATCGGGGGCTTCCTGGGAGGAAGCGTAGGGACGAAGCGCGTCGTCCGGTCACCGTCCACTGCCTCCTGAGGCTGTTCGCGTTCAGCTGTGACCTCCGGCGGGGCCGCGGCGGAAGGCCGGCGAGAGGAGACGGATGTGGCGAGGGCAGCGGGTTGGAAAGAAGGCGATGCGGTGGTGTTTGGAATCCAAGGTAGCGGTTGTTATATAACAGGCCTATTCACAGAGGTGTTCCTGAAGGTCCGAATCCCAGTCATCGGAATTTCTACTAAAAGAAATAGCTTAATCAAAAAGAATTCGACCAGAAATAACAATGATATCGGGAATCGTTCCTCGGGTGTGACGTATTAGAGAAGCATTAATTTCCACCTGACACGTAAACAAGATCTTCAAATCCAAATCTCCATTTATGATTTCCACCCGGAAATGTTCAATTCAAATGATTTCAAAACAAGGAGATTGGAAAAGAAAATATTATTAACCAGATTATATTTAGAGTTAATTCGTTCTGCGCTGCTTCAGCAGAAGATTGTCTTCAATGCACTCGTCAATCCGTCTGTCCATTCCTGCCCAGAATATTGAGAGTCCAAGCTATTGTCGCTACAAGTCGGTTGTTATGCGTAGGTGCAGCTTGTTATGGCAAGGGAGCTGTGGTAACCATGCCGAAACCTTTGTGGTATAATTCAAGGGCCTGCACAGTCACAGGACTTTCAGACGGTAAAAGGTACGCCGAGCATTCTTATGAGCTGATAGTCATTTTCCCGCAGTTTTAGAGAAACAATTAGACGGAGTATCGAAGTATAAGTAGTACGATTCATACAACTAAGTAATCGGAAAGGAAATATTTAATTTTCCATGATCCGTTATTTTTACAATGCGGTAAATCGCGCTGAGTGCTACCCGCTATTGAGTTTTTAACTCGCGCATCCATTTTCAGAACCAGGGGGTCTGTAAACACACTTTACTTCACGAGTTGCATTCCGGCTCGTGGATTTCTCTTCTCCGTCAGGTGCACCGCAAGGCAGCTCCGCGCGAGAGTCAGACGAAGGGCGCGAGCGCGGCTCACGACCGGCGACTCCCTGCGGCGGCGGTGGCAGCCGGTGTTCGTGGGCACGCGACGCGTCGCCGCGGTCCAGCCAACCCAGCATCCGCCCCGCCGGCCACCTGCCGCCGCCGCCGCCGCCGCCGCCGCCGCCGCCCGCGCGGCATGTCTCCGTAGGCGTCTCTGCACCTCGTCACACAGGCCTTCGACGCGACCGCGACGCAAAGTGACTGCAGTCCGTGTTTAAGGTTCTCGTCTACATGCGATATTAATTTTTTTAATTGTGGTATGCATCATAATTGAAACATGCTTTCTCTTAGGATTGGGTAATGAATTTTTTTTAAATAAAAATTTATTTTCATTATTTCACCCCATATGCCTTTTTTCTTACAAAATAGGGTGTGATTTGTAGCATAATTCATGAACCGTTAAACCTTTTTTGAGGATTTCTTTGAAGATTGTAATTTGGATTATGTTTTAGAGCCTGAACCTAAGTTTGAAGATTGATAAGAGACTTGAATGTGCTTTACATGGATTAGAAATAGAACTTTTACAATTCACTGGCAACAATATCGATTAACAGAGCATTTTTTTATTGTTAATAAGAATTTTCTGTAACAATTTCAGGTTTAGGCATAAGAAATGACATTCTGATATTAAGTAAAAAATGAATAATAAATAACTCTTCTAAATTAGGAGAGGTATGTTTCAAGTCGGGCCAAACAAGAGAAAAGCAACTTTAAGGACAATGTACACGTAGGCTTCCGCGGCTCGAGTTCATTACTTCTAAGCTGTCCGGGTGACGCCGCGTCGTTGGCAGATAGGCCGACGTTTCGCCTGTCATTTCGCAGGCTTCTTCAGGGTAGTGAGGTCACTAACGTCGGCCTATCTGCCAACGACGCGGCGTCACCCGGACAGCCTAGAAGTAACTTTAAGGACAAGGCAGATTAGTTTCATTAGCTGTGGGACGCGCATATATTGGAAAAGTCAAATAAATAAAAAACTAATATACTTAGAAACAAAAGGTTTTAAACTTTGAAAAGTACACATCTCAAGGTACAAAAATAATCAAAAATCATAATTCCAATTTTCACGAAAAAGACGCCATTGAGATGGACGAGCACCTTAAGAATGTCACACTAGTCTCTCCACAGTCGCATTTCACTAGCAACAGAAATTATACGAATATGGCCCGAAATTATACGGTTCGTATTGGTAGCAGGAGCTGCAGCTCCTAACAAAGAAAACGCATATTGCGTACAACAAAGTCATAACAAATGCTGGAAGTGTTGTCCCGTTCACTTGTTTCCGTTTGATCTGGTTGCTATCAACATAATTACAGTTTCTAATAGGAAGCGCTGACTCAACTCAGTTTGGAAGACTGTATTACATACTCTTACATTTGAAACGTTTATATTTGATATTTAATTTGATGTACAAGTAAGAGCATTTTATATTTGGATGAAGACTATATTCATTACATCCACGATATGATGTAAAAGACTACAATTTACCAAACTGTAGTGAATACTCAGAAAATAATGGATGATTTGTGATGTAGCAGCGGTGGATCACAAGGCGCAATAACTGTTGCGCACACACATTTTATTGCAACTGTGCATGCCTAATTTCTGTGCACAACTTTCCTTTTATCGTTTGCTGACTATTCCTAGATTCAACATTACTCCTCATCCCAGGATTTAGTCTAGTTGCGGGACGTGAGAAACTTTGGGCCACAGACGTTTTAAGTTGGAGTTCCGTATGTAGCACGTTTTCCTCGTTCAGCTAAGAAAGATTGATCGAACGATACCAGTACGTGAAGGGTTTCTTAGCAATGCGCCACGGCTCCGCGTTATTTCTTACTCTAACTTTAGTGCCGAGTGATCAATGATGTCTCCCAACATGAAGTCCATTCCAAATGTTTAGAACAGTAAGTATACGCATGTCACTATGGACCCCTTGGAAGGATGTAGTGCCAAACTTTATACAAGTATACTTGTATACACAGTTTTCTTTTTTACACAAACTTTATACACATGGAACATTCTATAATCACAGTTAAACGAAAAAGTGTTTTTTATTTAGTGATCGTGCATTTTTATTATTTCTTAAATGCAATTACACCGATGTAATGAGGTAATCCATTTCATTGAAATGTTATTTTCAAAAACCAAAAACCTTAAGTTTTTTACGAAATCTAGCTGAGTTGTTTTCGTTTTTTGTCATCAGCTGTGAATCAGGGATGCATGAAAGTGAAATGATACCATCAACGAGGCACATGCCCCAACCACACATTATCTGAGAATACTTATGATTTTCTCTCAAACTAGCCCATTAGCACGTTTTGAATTACAAAAAACTTAAGCGTTTCATCCTTCTCCCATTTCTTGTGCACTCGCTTAAAAGCATGCCAAAACGCCTAAGGAATTCTTAAGAAATGCGACAGAATACCCGGGAATGCAATGAACTCTTTTGCACAAGAACCATTCGAATTTCTCGTCCCCCTCTCAGCACGCGCTGCTTCCCAAATCACTCTCATTAGAAAACAACTTGCAACAGTTGTCTCGTGGCTGCGAGGACAAACACCTAGAGACTAATTAAGTAGTTAACTCACTCCCCGCCCAGAGCGCGCGCAAAGCGGCACGCGACGTATACAGAAGAATGTCTCCAAGTGCCCAGATGACAAACCGGGTCATTGTTTTCTAGTTCAATTACCCTTCCAGTTTCAGTTGTGAAATCCACCAACATAGGGAATGTTAAAAAAAAATTAACAGAACACATTTTGGAAAAGAAAAATCAGTGATCGTCAATTGTAGCATAAGAATGAAATGTGTAATGTTACGTCACAAGCATATTCCTTTGGAATTATTGTTTCTGAGAACAACTGAAACCGTATTGACATATCTGTTTTTACCATATTCATTTCCTGTCAGTATTTAATTGAAGATGAAACTGAAAACAACGCACGTAATATTTACGGGAACCCAAAACTATCCCCTCCTCATTTTTCCATTCAGATATCAGGCACATTCCTTTGAGTTCACTAAATCCATAATACATCTTTTACATTGGAATAATGGTAGAGATCAATATCCTTATAGATTCTTTCACAAAATTTAAGCCGCCTTGTCCGCAAATAGAGCTGCTCGCGGCGGCGACACTGATAACTGCAGACCAGCCCCCTCCCCCTTCGAAGTAACGATGATGAAAACTGGAGATATTTACATCATGATGATAGTCACGTATGCGACGGCGGATGTATTTGTTTTGATTCGTCGAGTCATTGTCAGCGAATACCACACACGATCACTGATGTGTAATATAGATTTACTTACTAAAGTCAAAGAAACTTTTAAAAAATTACCAACATCTTCAACAAAAACTATTACTCAGATTTAAAACTCCTGTTACCCGCTCAAGGGTGGTTGTTTTGAGTTAAGAGACAATCGCAGTGAAATAATGCTGAACGAAGTCACAAACGTGAGATTTGCAGACGGTGTCGTATTGTGCAGTTAAGGAGTACATAAAAAGTGAATTATGCGCGTGGAGTTATCATATTTTTTTTAATAGTAACCTTCGTTAAGCTATTTCGCTCAACAAAATTAGTTCGGCTCGTCTTAATCCGTGAATTTCATAACACGAGCAATTACAGGACCAAGTCGAACACCAACCAGTTTAAAAATCATGATTTTTAGACTGGTTGTTGTTGGACCGGATACTGCAAGTACTCGTGTCAAGAAATTGACGGATTGAGATGATCCGTGAATTTGATTCACCTCCTCCACTGTCCCGCAGTCTGAGCGCGTCGTGGCGTCGGCGTGCGACCGGCGCTGCGTGGCGCGGCGCGGCGCGGCGCGGCGCGGCGCGGCGGCCTCGCGAAGTAGACCGCGCATTTCACGCGCGCTCTGTTTTTACGCCTGCGACCTGTCCTTCCCCTTGTCGGCCGTCGCCGCCAGGACAGTCACCGCATCCGACAGACCTCGTGTTTTCCGCAACACCGTCGCGACCTGCAATGACGACTGTAGGTCTCTAGCAACGGCTTGGCGGATGAATTGATATCTGGTGTTTTCTGACGCAGTAAATACAATGGTCATTAGACCCTTAAGTATAGTGCATAAAATCCCGGAGGTGGCGCTGTTCCTCCTTTCGCTGGATTGGGAGAAACCGGCAGATCCCAGGAATCTAGAAGGGCACAGACCGGGAGAGATGGCTCAGGGCTTCAACTCATGTCGCTGCAGTCCCTCTGACGGAGACGACTAGGTAAGAGACCCGACTGTGACAGGATTTTCGACATAGCCTGTCAGCCACGTCAAAATCAGTTGCTGTCTGGAGGAGAAATCTAGCGGCCGGCTGCTCCGTGGGTTTGTTCGATCAACACTAATGCCGGAGATGCACACTAACAAACGGGCCACGGACCACGCGTTATCTTTCCTTCCTCTTCCTTGTCCTATCCTCACCCCTTACACACGCACACTTACACTTACACTAACACGCCAGCCGGGAGACCCGTCAGGAGCTAAAGAGGCTGCGGTGGTGCTCCGCTGGTGGGAGATACCTGGTTGAGGAAAACCACGCTAACCGACGGTAGGTCGACGCCGGGTCTCGCCATGCAGTGGGGGGAAGGTCACCGCCACCCCCGAGCAAACAACATGTATCACACGGGCCTAATGGCCCAGGTAGTTGACGTGCCCGGAATTGCTAAAATTAATCAATTGCAGGGCACAGTACCGCCCGCGACAAGTACTAAGATTCCGACATGTGTGGTAGTGTAGTGCATACAAGTATAAGAGTGTATAGGTAAAGGAGAGAATTAAGAAAGAACAAGAAAAGAAATTTTGCGCATCGTCCGCTTGCTAAGGTGCTACTCCGGCCTTCAGTTCGTATTGATCGGTGGAACCACAGATTAGAGCAGTCAGCCACTACGATCCTACTCCGGACATGATACTTCACTACGTAGTTAGTGTGGAAAATACGCCACCGATGATAAGTTTCTTCTTGTCCCTTTCAGGAGTCCTCATTCCACGACTGAATCATTATCGTCATTGGCATCTCTTAGTGTGTACTGATGCTCTGGTAAAATGAATGACAAATACACAAGTGCATACTAGTGCAACCATCAAAATCATCCATCTCTACTCGAGTGACCAACAAGCTTAAGCCAACAGAACCATAAATACCATATAAACCTATAAGTAAAATTATCGATTTCAGTTTCCCTGAATTGGTGGTGAATTGGATGGTGAAACGCAGTAAAATATAATCCAAGTAAATAACAAAAGTCGAAAAACCTCAATTTAAGCATTTATAGCTGCCTCTATATAAACATAAACTGTACCAAACCCCAAGTTTTTTCAATTATTATCGAAGTGTATAATATTCTCTAATTCTCCACGTCGTTCTCTGTCTGATAACAAGAAATTATTGTTATTTTTTACTGTTACTGTATTTTTCTGATTTCTTTCGTCGTAAACTCAAACCAATGAAGCTCGTGCCCATATTACAGCATGCTGAAAAATCAGTTCCGTGCAGAACATCCTGAACAGGTGCCTTTCGCTGACGATGTTCCTAATCCTGTCTAGCGCCTCCCGCTTCAACACGAACGGAAGCGAACGTTAAAATATGTCGAAGATGCTATCGAGTTTCCGGTGAACGCATCAGCATTTCCATGCTAAGCAGGAGTGCTTGGGAGGGCATCGGCAGACAGACCGGACAAACGATCTCGCCGAAAGAATGGAGTGTGGTCAGAGGAGTAAAACCGATGTCGGAAAAAATGATATTTCAACGAAATTTCTTTAGTCGATTTGGAAATTTGAACCACGGCGTTGTTCAAGTTCTCTTCCGAACATATAGACACGAAATGCACGGAACAGTTGTTGCAAATTACTTTACCAAGGATTCATCATTGAGAGCTTCCTTCAGTAAGCACACGTTCCATCACTAATGTTGAGTCGATCCATTGTTTTGAGTTTACATCGTAAACATAACTTTCATTCTCCTACACAATTTTCTGCCAATGGTCATAGATAAGAAAGAAAACGTATATAATTTAATTTATGATACCGTACAATCAAAAATACTTCACTACATTCTCACAGCAGTCTTTAATCTCGAACCCGGTGCACTCTGACCGAGAATTGAATTTCTCCTAGCAATATAAATCTAAACGACAGCTGAGTCGCTGAAATATCTTCTAACTGTTTTGACAAAATGTGAAGTACATAATAAAATGACTCCAAATTCATGTGATAAAATGTTATCGGAATGAAATCTGAATTATTGATATTATTTATATGTGCTAATTTCATTCATTACACAATCGTCCCGCGCTTCCAGGAATGTTAAATCGAGCACTATAACAAAACTAACCTTCGTTTAGTCTATTTTCGAATCCGAGACCTTCTAATGGGACTTCACCCTTCCTGACATTCGACAAATGTCAAAACATATAAAATTTGAGAAACAGATTAAATATTGAATAAAATGTTCTATATGCCAATTAATGCACATACAAGTACAGCGCCGCAGGCCAAATAAATCATCAAATCAATGACCGAAAGGTTAGCACTGTAAAAAAAAATTATTGACCTAATCTCACGTATCGCAACTAATATTTATAATACGAAGTCAAGATCAACATAACTTCAATATCTCGTCTCTTTTACTAAAAAGCGTCGCTTCGAAAGGATCTCGCAGCAGTCCCCGTTCGACGCCTGCTCGTGCATCCGCGTCCGCCGTCTGGAGGGCGTAGATCACCGGCGCGGTGCGGCGCGGCGCTGGCGACGTGATGCCACGCGGCGTGGGCCGCTCGTGGCCGCCTCTGCGCCGCGCTGACCCAGCGGCCTCCAGGAGGCCGGCGAGGCGGAGGCGATGGCGATGGTCGCTCACCGTTACTTCCGCCGCGGCGCGCCTTCTCGGAACACGCGTCGACGTTGGCGCCGAGTGGAAAGAGACGGAGAGACGCGCGGGAAAAGGAGGAACTACCTGTCCGCACCGCGCAAGAGACCGGACGGCGGCGGCAGCAGCGAGGCGCTGTGGGGGCAGCGCTTTTGTACGCGAGCGATGACGAGCTGCTGAGTTCGTTTCATTCCCGAGAGACATCCCACCTCTCTCACCGCATTCTTGTTACATGCGTTTCAAGAAGAAGGTATGCATCTGCTAGCGTCTTAAGGATTCGGTTCACTCGTTTAGACAAAAATTCATTTGACTATTTGTTCAGTGAAAAGCTGATCTACAAAGTATCTTGAAAGAAACTGATAAAATCTACCACGCAGTATTTATGAAGCGACTACCTACTATCGAATTAGGAACGGTAGATTACTTCACCTTGTCGGAGCTGGATTCGTATTTTATCCATTTCTTTTTGGCGATTCGATTTGTCGACACACGTTATACGAGATCACCAAATTCCATGGCAAAAATAATTTTACTGTGCCCTACGTCATGAAATAAAACGCATCATCAACAATAAAAAAAGTCTGATTTGAAGAATGAAAATGTGATGTCTATTGCAGGCAACTTGCAGCATGCTTGCGAGAAATTCTCACATCTGAGAGTCATAATCTTATTTTCTAGCAGTTATCTTATTAAGAGCAGCCTACTGCCTAAATTTTGTTAAGATTGGAATCAAAATATCATAGTATGTGAATAACGATTCACTTTACACAGTCTTAAAAATTCCTTCGTAATAGAAGCAGCAAAATTCCTTCGTAAGACCTCTATACCGACTTGAAAAATCAGAACCATTCTTCAAAAACTCTACTTGGCGAAAGTCAAGAATCGAGGAGATTGAAGTGATTAGTCTGTATATTTAGAAAATTAATAATTTTTATTAATATTGTTGATACAATCGTGAAGTATGTCCCCTAAATCGGTGAACTAATTTGCCTTTTCTTCTGTAAATTTAACAAATCACATATAAACAAGAGGTTAAATAATTGAGAACATAAGGTAGAGATTTACAACCATCCAAAGTTTTATTTGAGAATAACGCGTCATGTATGAGTTCTATTTAATTACGATGTTGAGATACAACTCAGCACGCGCGATAGTAATTCCTATCTGTATGAATTTTCGTTTCACGCACGTACCATGGATTCCCAGGAACTTTGTCTGCGTATGACGCGAAACGTACGAGCAAAGCTGTCCTAAACAAATTTGGAACATCAATCCCAAGGGTTTGATTCCAGCCTGCAGTGGAAAGTCCAGAAGTTTTTCAGTAGACACGCGTCATTCAAAGAGATCTGTTTGTTCCTCGAAGGCTGGCGTCAGGGCGTAGACCGCACGCGGTCATCGGCGGGTGCAGCGTTTCCTCACATTGTGAGCACTCGGATGAGATGACATTTCTGGGCAGCTCATCCAGCATGTAGGGCTATCGCGAGTGACGGGACCGTCGCACTTGAGCCGCGGTCGGCCACTTCACTCCCAGTTTCCTCTGAAGCTGAAGCAGCGGCTGCATCACGCCACTGGCCATTCGGACTGTGTTTCAGCACAGACAGACCCACGAAGTGTGCTCTGTTGTCTAAAAAATCTGTTGAGTTCGAACCGACTATATTTATTTCCAAACAAATTTTTGAATACTGAATAAGAAGGAATAGTTTTGTATTTATACAGACTGATATGAATGAATGAATGAATGAATGAGTGAGTGAATGATGAATTCTTTACTTTTGAATTGGGTAGAGGAACACTGCTTTTGTTTCCAAAACACAGATTACACGGTAATACCTACAGATTTTAAATTATTTATTCGTATTTTTTATTCGATCTTCCTGAATGTTAATAATTCTTATTCTAGATTTCTACTAAAAGATTTAGGTTTCTAATTTTAATATTACCTACTACGGTATTTTCATTTCGAATGATTGATTATTGATGTTGTAAAACAAATGTGATACAAATTTCTTTATTGAAGTACTTTTTGCTTCTAAGTTTGTATTTTTTATCGAACTGAAAAGTAAAGTCTACAATAAGACTTTTACGGAAAACGTAATTAACGTTTATTTTCTAAATGAATTACCGATTTTAAGTTCGTGATGTATTAATTAACATTGTATGCATTCACTCTGTAACCATTTCATTCACAATCGCTTATAACCACTTTTGAGTTAATGAATTAAGGCAATTGTTGACTATAATATTTTATTCATTTTTTAAAGTTTGGAATTAAAAATAAATGAAATTACAGCAAGTTACCGGTTTGTTGTCTTAAGATTACAATGCCTTGTATTGATATTTCTAAAAGAATGTGTCAGTGAGGAGAAGAAGTCACTAGGAATACAATACCAGAAATTTCACAAAATGAAGTATCACTCGCAATGAAGAATGATTGCTCAAATGAAAGATTTTTCTGTCCTTCACGTCCCAGTAAACAAATCCATTACGCCTACTGTGTATTCAAATGTCTCGCTTTTGGAGATATGGGATGTTGCGTAAGTTTACTGTTATATACGATTGCAAAATGTGTCGAATGTAATTACAGAGATAAAAGTGCGTGTTATCACTAAAATTGACAGTTCAATTTACTGAAAATCTTATCCTATTAATTGTATTGACAATTGCATTTTAATTGGAATAAAGCAAATGATCTCAAATAATCTTCGTATCAGTTTGTAGTTTTTTCTTAATTTCTATCCACGCTTACATACACAACATATTTAAATGTTTCCCGACACGTATTCACATTCCTGCTGAAATCTCGCTATACAATATTGTAATGAATCAGATGCGTTTTCTCACCTCCTTTCAATTTGCTATCAAATTTTGTAATATAAAGTGGTTAAATGAATCCTACTCAATCAACATCGCATCTTCTACGAAATATCTGAATCCCGCTTACAAGTAAAATACAAGACAAATTAATAAAAAAGCGCTATGCAAAGAATGCAACCAACATTTGCAACACTTCCATATTCAGAATATTTACTGAAAAATGTTTTTAAAGACTTCCTCCTCACTTCCACCTCAAATCCTGCGGAATTATGTTGATTTACTTCACTTAAAATCAATACATACGCTTATGATACGATATGTATGAAATGCTGATTTCTCCTAGAGAAATTTGTTCTGGAACATCTATTATAAGGAGGATTACAAACTTAAGAAAATACTATCTCGCTAAGAAACGAGAGTGGAAAAATGTTAAAAATTGTGTACTCTAAAAAGGCGTTACAATTGCCACTCAATTGTATTAAATTTTCCATCGTCTTCAAGAGCGTACTTGTTAACTGAAGTAAACTACTTTGTCATGTTGCGAAATGTGGCAGAAAAAAATACGCCCAGTGAATGATCGCAGTTGTGAACGGACAGTCATCGCAAGTGGCCCCATCTGCGAGTCGAAGGGTTGGGTGAATTCGCAGTAAGCCTTGGTTGCGTAAGGCTGTCCGGGCACCACAAGTGGTCGGCAGAAATGTGAACGCTTATGTGGATCATGCAACCACATGCAGCCCCAAGCTGATCGCAATGATAAGAATAAAAAACATCTATTTTCTCCTTATTCTCCATTTTGATCTCTTCTTACTACTTTTCCTCTTCTGTATCCTCCCGAATTCACTCCTTGAAACACAAGGACGTAGAAAACAATTCTAGTTGCCGTTCATTTCCTTAGTCTTTGATTGCAATTCCAAAAATGTGTAATGAACATAATGCAAAAGCTGTCCGTACTTTTGTAAATTTATTTTTACCTAAAGTTCGTCCATAGCACCGTCCGAAATTTACTTCATGACCACTAGTATACTTCTAAGATAAAAATAACCTAATTTACATTTTTTCACTTTAGGAACCACGAAATCGCAAAAGTAGACACGTCGCGATAACGGAGCTCTTGTTCAGGGTTCACCTAGTTTGCCATGTGAAACGGAAACCGCAAAAGATTATCTTTTAAGGAAGGAAAAATAGCCTTTAAGTACACGTGCTTCAGTCAAACTTCAAGGTTAAAATGCGTTAAATCAGAGAGAACAAGGAATTCCGTGTTTGTAGTGGTGGGCAGGAAAGGAAGCGAATTCTCGATTTGGACGTCAACTATGACGAAGACGTAAGAATGAGAGGAAGCTAAGGGCGATGGGACAAGAAACGAGGAAAATTTTAAAGTTCTAGGAACATTTAGTTGTGCGACCATTATAGAACTTAAAATGCAACATTATATCAGGGATAGCCCGTCAAAACAGTCGGGATGAAATCAATTTCGCACATTAATTCGCAGTGGCGTACACAAGGGACATCATGGACTTCAGCTCCATCCCCTCATAAAATGAATTTAAACAAGTGGAGTCACAAGGGCAAATACTTTCTCGCACTATTCCTAACTTTTCAAATTTTCGAAAATTCAGTGTTCAACGAAAATGAGACCTGGGACATTCTTTTGATCGTTGCTTATTCTATCCGTTGCGGAAAAAATAAAGAGAAAATTTGGAGCGTGTTTTTATTATTCGCATTAACTTCAAGTAGAAATTAGGCTATAACTACTCCTTTTTTTTTCAAAGTATTGTACATACTAGTTTTTAAATATCTGATTCTTTAGAACAGTTATTTAAGAAAAAATATCTAAAAATGATGATTTTGCGATGTTACATTTTTGCCTTATGCAATTTCCTAGGAAATCTAGGCATTTGTTCGGGGCAGCGCGTAATGTTTCGGGGGCTGGGCGCAAGTCGGAGGAAGATGTGCAACTGCAGAAGCAGCAGCAGGAGGAGGAGAAGGAGGAACAGCAATAACAGGAGGAGAGGAAGAAAGGAAAGGAAGGAAAGGAAGGAAGGGGGGAGAGGAAGAAAGAAAAGGAAGGAAGGAAGGGGGGAGAGGAAGAAAGGAAAGGAAGGAAGGAAGGGGGGAGAGGAAGAAAGGAAAGGAAGGAAGGAAGGGGGGAGAGGAAGAAAGGAAAGGAAGGAAGGAAGGAAGGAAGGAAGGGAGGAGAGGAAGAGAGGAAAGGAAGGAAGGAAGGGAGGAGAGGAAGAGAGGAAAGGAGGAGAGGAAGAAAAGAAAGGAAGGGAGGAGAGGAAGAAAGGAAAGGAAGGGAGGAGAGGAAGAAAGGAAAGGAAGGGAGGAGAGGAAGAAAGGAAAGGAAGAGAGGAGAGGAAGAAAGGAAAGGAAGGGAGGAGAGGAAGAAAGGAAAGGAAGGGAGGAGAGGAAGAAAGGAAAGGAAGGGAGGAGAGGAAGAAAGGAAAGGAGGAGAGGAAGAAGTCCCCTACGCGGGGGCAGCGCCGCGGGCGGAGGGCCGCCGCCTGTGCACTGACTCACGCTTTGTCGCGGGCGGGCGCGCGCGCACGGGCGCGTGGGGCTACAGCACCGAACGGCGCCCGCGCCTCGACGTGGAGGGCCGAGCTCCGGCCTCACCTGCGCTCACTCAGTGCAACGGGCCGGATCATGATAGTGGAACTTGTAGCACGTGCTCAATTTATTTACGAGTTTTAATTTAAGATCCATCACAGTTAAGTAAGCAGACAATAGAACAAACGTTTACCGATTAATCGATACTCATACGTATTTTAAAAAAAAAACTTGTATTGATATTGTTGATGAATGAATAATGTTGGTAAATAGTTTTGACGGGTATCGGTTGCTAAATATTTTATTTCGTTTTTCTCTATTTTATTACTCGTTCGTGTTTATTTAGATTTCACAGATTGTTAGAGCAGAGAACTTGTATTTCACAGATTCTACTTATTTGTTTTATATAAATCAAAGTACTAATAAGCATAATGATGAAATTAATTAGCTATTCTTCAATGCACGCAACAATGCACGTTGATGCACTGTTTATTATTAGAAGGTACTCGTTATAGCAGATATTTCTAGAAAGTTCTAGTAGAAACAATAAAATCAAATTAATAATTTTCCAAATAATTTCCAATAAGTTGTACATATTGGATGTACCATTTATCAGTTTCATCAGATATCTCGAAAGTTTCGATTTCTAATCGTTTCTATAAGATGATACACTTATGCATTTCTGTTATTGCGCCAGTGACAATGTAAGCACGCAGTAGCGAAAGCACTCCATCGGACACAATACATGGCGCACTTCGCGTGGGATTCCGTGGCGGAGTGTTCTCCGCCTCAAATCAAGGTGGAACGCAGTAATGGGCGGCTGCTTCGCCGCCACAATTTGCGGCGTGGGTGTGCGGAAGAGGCTCTGGCAAGGAGGTCACTCAGACCCTCCCGGATGCGCTCGACCCTGAATTCTCGAGAGCCGAATAGACTCTCTGCCCAACGCAGGGATTGAAGAAATGTAGCTCTTGAGCTTAATACAAGGAGTTCATTTAATTGTGGTTGTACGGCGCTGCGCCTGTTACGCCATTTACGTCTAAGGACGGGACGGGGCGCCAAGGTAGAGACTGGTAAAGAAAACCAGTGACAGGTAAAGAAAAGTAGTGACTGGTAAAGAAAAGTAGTGACTGGTAAAGAAAAGTAGTGACTGGTAAAGGAAAGCAGTGACTGGTAAAGGAAAGCAGTGACTGGTAAAGGAAAGCAGTGACTGGTAAAGGAAAGCAGTGACTGGTAAAGGAAAGCAGTGACTGGTAAAGGAAAGGACAGGAAGGGTAGTATCGCGCATGGTCCTTGGTGTAGGATACTGCTTTGCCTTACGTCTGCAGCCTTCTATGCGGCCTACGATCAGTGAAACCTCGGCAAACCCTGATCGGAGCAGTTAGTCTGCGAATTCTATTCCGAAAGACCCAACAAACGTAGTGATGTTAAACACAAGTACATTTCTGGGAACATTTCTTTCCGGTTTGATCGGGACGCACGGCAATTAGAATATGCTTTTATATTAGCACGGTATCTCTACCACGAGATTCGTAGTTATATCTACTTTTTCCATTTCTGCCGCTATCTCCGATGGCGCCCCAGCCCAGGAGGGGCCCTTCCAATCCTACCAGTGAGCTCACTGAGCTGCCGAATCATGTAGGATTATTTACACAAGAACGATCCAAGTGGAAATGAAAAAACAGCTCGAAGGATGGAATTTGGGGGCAAGATGGAAAAGGAAGGCTCACCAGCGATCCTTCGCCGGTTGGTTTCGCATGGAACGGATCACGAAAACAAACAATTAGAGCAACTTTTCTTTGGAATTTTAGATAATGGCACTGTTCGACCTTTAGTAGATGTCAAAATTCCACCAAAATTCGAACTCAAATCACGAACATCCCAGTGCACGATCCTTGAGTCGCGCATTCTGCATTATATGCACTGTATCATTTGGTCGCATGCCGTAGTTTTCTTAGATGTTGACGAGTGGTCACAGAAGTTTACGACGGCAGCAACTTTGTGCAAAGCTATTGAGTTTGCATTCTGCGTAACGAAAGAATGGACAGGAAAAAGGTAGTAAGATATAACAAACTACATACATCACGTACAATCATTAAGCCCTTTTTTCAGCATTTTGTAACTACGCAATGGAGCGCAACAAGTCTCAAAACTATTCTTAAATCTTCACTTTGCCAGTAATTGCATTACTAAGGTTTGCGTGTACATTATTAGTGTATTATTCATTATTAAGTACTTACGTTATTCGATTCTTGCGTCTAGGATTTCAAAATTCGTTCAGCGCCCCGCGACAGTAATTGATTTCAACCATTCCATCAGCTGTTCCTCGCAAATGGTTCAAGGATTCTCACGCAACCTTCCTCCATCATATGTTTCGAGTCCACTTGAAGTCGGAAAATCCTATTCGAGTCACAGATGGCCTCGCGAATTCAGCCACTTAAAGAGGTGAAGCGCTAGCGTCGATTTAAACAGAAAGGCAGTCGTGGGTGACCTTTCACGAGAGGACGAAGCGCTGCTGACTTAATTACTCCGCCTGACGTCACACTTCCACTAATTGCCTGTGACAGCGGAGCAGTCACTGGGAGTAACTGGGTGCCCTGACACTTTAGGTGATTTCGATCAATTTCATTCACTTTTTTATAAGAATGAGCATCACAACATTATTATTCGCTGGTAATGACAGAATACACTGCATAATAATTGATCTAAGAATAATTCAGATTTAATTTAAAAGTGACCGGTTGATTAAAATAACATCATTGGTATTAATACCAATGTACTGGATTACACGCTGAGAACGGGAGGGTGGGGGGAGACAGGGATCGTCCTACCCTAGAGAGATTGATGCCCCGCTTCTGAAAAAGTAGTAAAATAATCAGAGATACAACCGTTATCTAGAAGGCCCACTTATGATTTCCATACTGAAATGTTTCAATAAAAAAAAATCTTACAAATCAGAAAAGAAAAGTTTCTGAAGAACATTATTAGAATTTATTAAGCTAACCCTGTCCGTTTCACTCTCCAATTGTGTGATTCATCTTTGCTTGGAACATCGAACGTCTCATTGGGAGATTTTTGCCAACATACACTGTGCTGGATTACGAAAATACATCGTAATTACGTAATGTTCCGTCGCTTTCCACACTTTTTTTAAAGAAAAAATTGATGTGGAAAATTGTAGATTTATCGCCGTACGAGTTAAAAAAAAAATGTTTATGAAGAATAGAGAGAACGAGATGCATCTTTCCTTAAGGAGATACATTTTTAAAGAAGTTTTAAAAGACTAAGTTTCACTCTCGCTCTGCAACAAAGAGCTCATCCATGATGACTGAACTAACTTACCTGCGCCAGAAGTAGGCTCCTAATCTTTCTGAGACAATTTTTATTAGCAGCTCTGCATTCTTTGAAAGATGAAGACTAAAACGAATAACCTGATGTGGTACATCAACAATAATGAACTCCTACCATTAATTACACATTGTTTGTATATTTTAGAAATTTAGTCCATTGGGTGACTAGGCTAAAATGCCGGTTTTGAATCGTGAATTTTTCAACTTAAAGTAACCACAAATGTCGACATTGCGTTTTTATAAATGAAAATGTAACGAAATGGAACAATTTGCAAGAAAAAACTTAACCCTTTCCACGAAGTGTTATTTTGTGTAATGCGATATCGTCAGTTACATATCTATAATATGAAGTGTTGAAAACTATGATGTGGCGTCTTGCAATGTTTGGTAGTAAACGAAAATTTTTAAAAAAATATTTAAAAAAATTAAGACAGTAAGGGTGCAAGTCAAGTGTCAAGTGCAGTGTTATGCAGTCTGTAAAGTGTGCAAGATGACAGATGTAGTATAGGACAGTGAATGGAAAACTACATTTGATTACTTTCTTTATTAATACATATTATATATTTAATATAACATTATATTATTTCTATTATATTTTCGAATTTGATTGTATTGTGTTCGAGGTATATTGTATTTCTTTTAGTCACTAAGAAACGGTCTCCAGGTCATTCTTAATTGGAGTACACGTAAATCTACCTATACCAAACCCACTTCGTTTCGGATCCAGTTGCGGAAGCGCGTTCGCGGAAGGGTGGTCGAATTGGGAGCACCTACTACGTCCTTAACTCTCCCGCGCATGCCGCGCGTGCCGCAGCTGCAAGTAGCAGTGGGCAGCTGCGCCCGGCAGCTGCAAGGGCTGCTGCGGTACAAACAAGTTCACCAGACGCTGTGGCAAAATGCTACAGAAACTATCAACAGGAAGACACGAAACCATTGCACTAGGAGTAAAGTTACCCAACTATTTCTATGAAGATTCTGGAAGTCTAAAGGAGCTGGACAAAAATCTTGAAAAAAAATTGTATTATGTTCAATTATTTTTGCGTCGAGGGAAAACTACACATTTTCTAGGTACGCCAAAAGTCATCGTCAGCTCACACTAGTCCCGTGAATGTCGTAGTTATAGTAGTTTAACAGTGTTATGGAAAAATACTCTCAAATCGCTGTATGTTCATTCCTGTTCAGCGGTCTGTTCAACCTCCGGCGACTGAAAGGGACTCTGCGAAAAGCTCAGATTTAGAAAACGAGACGAAACGAAATCTTGTCCTTTGCCAGCAGTGGGATAAATTGATTTCTTAAGTTCTCCTTTCGAATACGAAATAATGTCTCCACTGCCATTTCTTTCGCCGTTCAGAAGAAGAGTTCAGAAGAAAGGCGACGGGTTTTGCCACAAGATGATCGAGTTTCTTTCCGTCAACGACATTTTCATGGTTGAAACATCTCAACAAAATCACACTCGACGTTTGTTCATCACATTGTGCAAATCATAGTTACATTTTACTCCCGAACGAAACAACTCTCCCTAAATGAAAATGGCTTGCGAGTTCGCAAGCGAAAACAACTCCTCCCACATGGTTTCCTCTTTTCGCGCCAGGGGCGTGCACGGAAGCGGGAAGCTCACTGGCTGGGCCACGATCTCAGCGCCCGCCCGCCCGTCGGCGCACCTTGCGGGGTCGCGCGTATCCTGCATTCCTGGCGGCGAACGCCCCGCGTCCGGTCCCAGCCGCCGAATCTCTTCCGCGGGAACCGCAACGTAACGGAAGGAGAGCACGTGTGAGGAAGCCGGGGAGGGGGGAGGGGGAGATCCGCTCACTGCCTCACTCGAGTAGACGTAGTGATGGCAAAGTTTCGCACAACATTAGGGAGTTCGCGCGCGATGGGGAACATGAACTGCGCATGCGTGAATGCATAAAGATCGAAAACGCTTCAGTGTTTGAGGGTGCACATACTTTCTATCGATACTTCGATACACCACCAATATACTTTCAATGTCGATGAAAACATCGATATATAAAATATCGATGTTTAAATTTGACGAAACATTTCGAATTAAAAATTGTGGTTGTAATGAGATACATAGCACGTTAATATTAGTTTAAAGTATATTCTACCTTAGATTTGACTGTCATTTTAATTTGCTAATCAATGTGCTATATAGTCATGGATCAAATTGCAATTTAACAATATTACAGAGTTAAAGAGGCAGAAGGCGAACTAACGTTTTGCAGATCAGTGGAGTCTTGGTGCCTTTGTCTCTGAAGCGTATTCGTAGGCCCACGTTTTGGCATCAACTTCATCATCATTATAACCAGCAGCAGAGTAGAAAATACTTTTGAGGAAGGTTTTCCAACACTGTAACAAGAAATTAGTTTAGTTTATTTACGTTGTTGCCCATCTGCCATTTACCCAAATGTTTCACCTTCGAAACACTTCTCTGTTATAATATTACTCATACTATGAAATTACATAATTATTAATTTCAATTTCAAGACCACCTTAGGGATTATTCCCCACCCCATGTCCTCGATGATCGAAAATAGAAAACAAACAAGACTAATCAGAGGCATAACCAAAGGACCGATTTGCAACTATGAATATGTATATCAATAAATGAATGAATTCTTTGCCTGCGGGTAGGCAGAAGTTGGTAGAAGTTGTGGTTAACGTAAATAGTCTGTCCATTTCTGCAGGGGCAAATCGAAACTCCATATTTCACGTAGAAGAAGGTAACAAAGAAGGTACACATTTCACGATTTCAGTATCGACACCTCAAAATTGCAATTGAAGGAGTGTGATTTAGTTGTAAAGCAATGACATGACTCTTTAATGCAAGGAGACAATGAGCTACATTTGTTAACATAATTCGTTTGTTTTCCTACCTACAGGACCTTTGCGTTGCCAACTGAGCCACGAACTATTTCCGTAAACGTTCAGTTCCTTGCGGAAGAATGCTTTCAGTTTCCGGGAAGGAGGAGGCAACGAAGTATTTTGAAGTAAGATTTCCCTTCCCTACCGTAATTCGCACGCTGGGTGAGGCAGCCAATAAAAGTTGTGGTAATGAAGTGCCGTTGACACAAACATCGCCTCACGTAGCGGTATCTTCTGCATCCGAATAGCCTAGAGGAAGTTCTCACTGCTGAGAAAGTGACTGCCGAGTAACTTCCAAACCGTAGACGGAATACAATCCCTGTTGTGCTCTCCAAATCTTTCGTATTACAGTTTTGTATCATTTCTTACTATCTAGGCACCACTGCCACTTTTTGATGAAAATCCAATTAAAAAAATGGAAATCTATATTATCATCGCCGTGGGGACTAGTGTTTTCTCCATTTAAATACGACAGAGATGAAAACGGCATCGGGTTTCAAAAACCTGTTCAAACATGATTCCTTCTAGAAATAGAAGCGTTAATACCACCGACAAATGGATACAAAACAGAAGGTAATCATGCAATTCTCACTTTTCCGAAATCTGTCATTCAGAAACCATGAATCGGAACAGTGATAATCAGAATGTAATTCGTAATACAGAGTGTAATCGTACAGAAAATATGTTTTCTGGTATCTTCCGCTTCCTGAACGAACACTTCTATCGAAATATCCACATCGATATGCCTGTCAACAGAACTTTACCCTGTACAATGCCAACATGACATCGCTGTGGCTCCCAAGATAGCCGGACTCCAGGTCGAGAAAGTAGGAGGAACGTCAAGAACACTTTGGACGTCCAGATGCGTCTTGTTTACAATAACGCAGACGAAAAACAAAAACAAACATTTTGAAATGCAAAAATAATTAATATGTAGTGTCTCAGTGACGATTCGTCGATCCTCTCGTGCGATGTCAAAGAAGACTCTTGGGTCGGTGGTCAAGGGAACGTTTTACATGTTATCAGCGTCCTGTACCGCGGCGAGATGTAAAAGCGGGCACGTTTTCGAAAGACTTGTGTCCGACGCGAACCCATACCAGCCGTTTTCACATAATAGTAAAACGTTAAATGCGTGCGAACTTCTACAACTACACAAACCTTCGACTAAGCAGAATTTTTTTTTAAAAAAAGAAAGGAGACGGTGTCGGGAAACTGACGACTCGGGAAACTGAATCTGAACGGGAAAGAAATCTGACCGACAACGAAGAGTACCGAACATACGACAGAACACACAAGAGCGGACGTATTGAAATAGCACGTACGTAAGCTGACGATTGTGTTTAATAAAAAAAAATCTTCACCATTACGGCTCATATAAAATGCAGGCCGGAGGGTAGTCACCTAAACGGATGCACGGGTGGTGAGGAGAAAGGTCATTTGATCGGTTGGCTGGGCGGGTGGTGGGCCGAGTGGGTATATTGGGGCGTTTTCTGGGTAAGCGGCTGTGCGGTTGGCTGGGAGACGGGCGCTCGGTTAGGCGGACGGACGCTCGGCTAGGCGGACGGGCGCTCGGCTAGGCGGACGGGCGCTCGGCTAGGCGGACGGGCGCTCGGCTAGGCGGACGGGCGCTCGGCTAGGCGGACGGGCGCTCGGCTAGGCGGACGGGCGCTCGGCTAGGCGGACGGGCTGGCGTCGTGGCGTCGCGTCGCGTCGTCTGCCTGCCTTTCCGGGAACGCCCTGGGTGGCACGGGAGAGTGTGCGGTCGCGGGCGGGCGCGGTGGTGAGCGCGCTTGCCTCCACGCGGCCGGCACGTGGGGCGCGGGGAACGTGAAACGCCACCGCTGTTTATTCTGGGCGGATTTCCTCACGAGGAGAGCGGCAGGGCGGCAAGCGCCTTTACTTGCGCATTTCGCAAGACCGATCTGGGTGTACACAGGGCAACTAATTCTGGCCAGTTGCTCTCGAGGAATAGTACCATAGCAGGAAGACGTTAAGGGTATTTTCATGGCTGCAGTTTCTGGCATACACACAGTACCAATATGGCAGGTTTAGTCGTTTATTAAAAGAACGATTATTTCGATAATCGTTTTTGATAAAACGAATTTAAGTACTGAATGTAAGAATGAATAAACTTTTTTTTATATCAAGAATAGAAAAAATGTTAAAGAAAATAGTACACGTGTTTAATATTGATTATGATTTATGAATTAAAAATGGTAATCAGACCCTTTTATATGACACCGCAGACCAAATGACAATTTCTATACTCTCTAAATGTGCTTTTCACAACGGAACACTAATCCTCGAGAATTACTACCTACACCTTCCCATTTCATCTACGCACCATATTTTTTTTTAAATCTGAAATGCAATTCTACTACTTACAGATGTTGCTTATATTCTAAATACAGATTAAGATCTCGATCACTCATCCTAAATTGGTGGTTGTGTTGACTTTTTATGTAAGTTTCCTCTTACAAGTTGTGAAGAAAACCCAGATTAAAGGAGTTTAAGCAGAAAAAAATATTTTACATCAGAGAGTGTTGTTCAAGGCAGGCGGCAGATTCAAACACCTGGCTTCTGCGGGATTTAGATGAAGCAGATACGGGACACGCCCGACCATTGTGTTGTTGTACGTTTGCTGCAGACCGTTCCTATTCTCTGCAACAAGAGTCCACACGCCCCTTTTCAGGAACCCAGGTCGCGTGGCACGTCTCCCTTGGCATCAGCTGGCGAACGATGACGGTGGTGAGTTTGAATTTTCGATCCTCAGGGATCCACGACTGTAACTGCTATTTTGGTGAAGGACTCGGAAATAAACACATTTTTTTTAAAAATTATTAACACAAGACATATTATATGTGGAGATATTTATTTACCTTATACAAAGAAAATAATATAGAATTTGTCTTCCAGCTTTACTTCATTCGGTGTGGGGACAATATCTTAGCCCTATCTTTCAGTATCCTTAATCTGGATGACGCAGATAAAACCTTTATACAACTGACTCTCTAGAAACATTGTAGCAGTCGTTCATCAATATTTCGCAAAACCTGTTTCTGCGCAGGCCACTCCATGGCTATCGGAATAGCGGGCTTTGCCCAGCAGCAGCTGCTCCAGCGTCAAGAGGCCAGGGCAAAGGCGTGCGCGTGGGCGTGGGCAAGGGCGTGGGCAAGGGCGTGGGCAAGGGCAAGGGCGTGCGCCGAGCAGCGCGACCGAACTCCGAAAGCCAAATGCCCACGGAGGAGAATTACACAGTGGCGAGGAGACCCACTGTACCCGAGGTGCAAGGCCTATTCCTGTTGTATATATTCATAATTACTTTAATTACAAAAATGTGTCGCAACTAATACGGGATATTTCAATATGATTCAAATGATTCGGGGAATGAAAAACTTATTTTTTCCTCTTAACGGCGCGGCGAAGTCACTTCGGATAAGCTCTTTGTCTTGCATGAAAAATATTCTCATTGAGCCCATTTGCTATCATACAATATCTTTCTAAACCTCTGAACAGTTTCCATCTGATCGAAGGGCCGTCATCTGCCCTGCGGCAGCTGTCCGTGGCAGGACCCCGGTCGGTGCCGCCCTCCGCAGAGCACGGGGTGTGCGAATAGGTCCGCACGCGTGGGGGTGGGGACGGCGTACGGGTGCGCCGAACGGCCAGGTGGCGAGCGTTGGCGAAAATCTGCACTGGCAAAGAGCAAGGGGAGCGGTCTCCCCGCCCCGCCCCGCCCCGCCCCGCCCCGCCCCGCCCCGCCCCGCCCAGCGCGCCCTGGCCGCTGTGAATGGCGTCTTTGTGGCGGGCCACGTGCCGCCTCCGCTCGGACCCCGCCCGCGCGCCCCGCGGCCTGCGGGACATCTGCGGCCGGCCCCGGCCCCGGCCCCGGCCCTGCGCCGCGCACACGATTTGGTCTCGAACTGTTGCCGTTGCAGCGTCGTGGCCGGGAGGTCGTGGGGGTCCAGTCCCAAGAGATCTGTGACATTAACCGGCCACGGCATGGGCGCGATCATTCTTTCTCCATCCCTATCCCCGCTTGTCCCCTTAATCACATTATTAATAAATAATAATAATAATAATAATAATAATAATAATAATAATAATAACAAATTAAACCGGATTTATTAATATTTTGAAAACAATATTTCAATTTTTTCATAGCCGACTTGTGGACATGCAAATTACTAATAAATACGTTGGACTACTTTGATGCGGCTCCAGTAATCGTTGCATTAACATTTCGATGAAGGAATCCGCAATCCCTTAAGGCAAGAGTTCCAAGGCGCCTGTATTTCCAAAAGCTCCACCACTGACAACGATGACACAGTTTGGCAGGCAGTGGTTACAAGGCCCTGAGCAAGGATTGCACAGGGAATGGAGATTATCAGGGCTCTGATTCTGATTTTCCTTTCATTGGTGCATTCTAGACGTAGCTACAATGTAAATGAATGTTTATCGTGACATGTAGGAGATAGAAATGTAGTCATTGGATAATTTTTAGCAATAGTTTCAATTTTTAGGTAATTTGTTGTAGACATTTGCGTCATTTTCACAGATTTTCGCTGCAGCTTATATCACGCGACGGTGCACGTGGATCAATGCCAGAGCATATTATTGCGACTATTTTCAAAAAGTGAAAAAAGTAATTGACTCACTTGACACACAAGACGCAAGGGTTATTCAAACTGTTCAAGAACAGGTTGCAGGCAGAGAAATGGATGGAGAACTAGCCTGCATCAAATCTAGTTTTAGCTCCTCGTTTACAGGAGAGAGACGTGTATTTAGAAAACTTGCATCGATTTATTAAAGACCAACTGAAGACGAATTGCAAAAAGTGCGTGGCGATGACGAAAAGGCCGTGTCAGAAAAACTTCAGCGTATTCTTGACAAAATCCTGGATTTAAAATCTTGTGCTCCGTTAGTAGAGTGTATTTCGTAATGAATGGCATCCAAGAGGAATTAAAATACAGTAATTTACCCTACTTCAAGATACGTTCCTGTTTCGTCAATTAAAGAAGGTTTGGACTTTTACATGGAAAGAAGCTTTTCCATGTAAAAGATGATAAAAGCTACGGATTACATTTCGACCTAAACTAAAGGCTTAATGTTTGTTTAAAATTATAAAATTTATTATATATGAATAAGTAAATATTTTCATACAACACTTTAAATTTTTTAAACTTATTTACTGCCTGTTGAATTGTAATACAATTTTTCAGGGGCTTTAAAAATATTTAAAATAACTTGTAGGCAAGGTGCCAACGATTTGGTGTAAGGTACTAAATTAGTTGCCCAATTTTAAAATGTTAATTTAACGAAAATTAGTTTAAAAAAGCAAAAATGTAAAAGAGTAGAAGATATTAATTATACATTTTTACAATTGGAAGGTTGCGTTTAAAATTTGTAAAAAGAAAATGTTGGGGAATTTTGGGAACGGAATATTGAATGAATCCAGAGAGTTATATAGTGTTGACCTAAATCAAAGTTTTTTGAAGCAGAAGCAGAAGGTATTAAGTTATAAAACTTTGTGGACTGTATACAATTTTACAAGTATTTTTTAAAAGTTAGGTACTTTTCCTCTTATTGTAGGTAAATTTATAGGTCATTTTCCTCTTTATTATTAATTCGTCTTATAGGTCCTTTTCAGAGAAATTGTAGGTCATCAGAATCCGATCCCTGGTGATGACTATCAGTTACCTCGCTGGCGGAAGGCAACGCACGCCCCGGCACATCCGCCGCCGCAGCGGAGTCTTGCAGCTGCGCCTTGGAGTCTCCAAGCGCACCGACGCCTCCTCGAATTACAAGCCCCTTACGGCTTTTCAATGCAAGATTTGGAGGGCTGGCTGTTCTGCAAGGGCCCCAGCGGAGTAAGGGTCGTGGAGCCAGGTCACAAGACTAAGCATTCCCAACTTTATTCAGTCATATCAGATCGATATATTCCATACTGCTGTCCACAGATTCCAGTAATCATTGGATGCACGTCAACGAGAGCGAATGAATCTTAGTTACGTATTGTGACCTAGCATTTGCAGGTGTAAGAATAATAGCGCGATACAGGTTTCCAAGGCAGGAGGTGTGCTCCCTGGCTCAAACTTATCTTGTGCTTGCAATCTACTAGCAATGGATTGCTATAGTGATCAATGAAAAGCAAATTAACATATTTGGCAATTCTGATTAAGAAAATCTCAGGAGATAAAGGACCCACATCGCTTCGAATATCAGCAATTGTCTTTTCCATATATCGGTAAAACTGGAAGTATCAATCTTAAACACGTGTATATCCAACCTATTGATTCATCGGTTACAATATGCATACTTATCGACGAAAACGTACTTCTGAAGCTATGATAAATTAAAGACGAAAATAGTTCTGTACTAATCCTTTTGTCTTCTTTAATACCTAGAAATACTGCATCAACCGTTTTTCGCTCATTCACATAGTATGATCGCTCATTCACATATATCGATCTACGTATAATAGAACTTAATAAAAAGCATAATCGATCTATCTTTACACAAATGACGTAGTACATTTTTGTCGAGAATTTTTGATACACATTTTCTGGGTAACTTATCACAGTAGTTGAAACATCTGAGAAACCTGATAACACAAATGCATTCATGTTCTTTCAAAAATATAAATATATTAGTTGAAAATACTACTCTCAAGAACATTGATACATTTATCGGCATTTTCCATACTATCTTCGTAACCATCCTCTTAACCAAGCAATATTTCTTTGTGCAAGAAAACTGTATACTACAGGATGACTAGGATGTCGATCTCCGTACTACATATTTTGAACTAATGTTTGCCTTTATTTAGATACTTCTCGTTACAAGACCAATCAGAATCGAAAGGCTGAGTTCCAGATCGAAAAGGCAGAGTTCTGCTTCGCAATAGAAAAAAAGGAAAAAAAAAACGTCTCCAGCTAGCAATGAGCAAATTGGGAGCATCTTCATTATTACGAAAATATTAATAACATCATTTCACATCATATCACAACAGCCCATTTCAAATTATGGCAATTTTGTTCCAGCTCACTGCCATTGCTGACAAGACTTGGGTTTGACCCATCAGGGTCACGATTCACACAAAGACCAGCTCTGTGTCGTGAATCTTTTTCGCCACTCGCACGGCAATAAATTACGTGACCAGTTTCTATATTTGTGAATAAGTCCTTTGATGGCCTGTAACACCAACATGTGCGTAACAAATTGCAAGAAAAAACTTCTAGAAACTGACAAATAAAAAGTATGTTATTGAGAGAACAGTAATGAAATTGTTGGCAATTTGTAAAACATTTATTTAAATAGTGTCATGTTTTTCAGGTAAAACGTAAAAAGTAATAAATGTCCATATATGAAAATACTTTAAAATACTGAAGTACAAAGCTCCAAAGTGAGATTCTACAATTACTACGTTTTTATAAAGCGAGCGTGAGCGTGTGAGCGAGCGTGTGAGCGAGCGTGAGCCTGCGAGCGAGCGTGAGCGTGCGCGTGCGAAGGGAGGACTTCGCAACCCACAACGCCCAATTGAAACTAGCGTATCAGTGCTTTCTTTTGCACGCGGTTTTTTATAATAAACAGGTTTGTTTATTTGCGCGCGGGAGCGTCAGTCGAAACAGAATTTTGACCCGGCCCTTAGGTCGAGGCGGAAGGAGCGAAAACACGGCCTGAAGGTCTCAGACGCATTAGTTCATAATCCAGGTACACGCGCCTGCCAAACCGTGAAAGCGCCGCTCACGTGAATGAGGCCTTGATTACAACGAACTCTTTTTTCCCCCTCGCCATCCTCCCGCAAGCATTCCTGCCTGCCGACGGCCGACGCAAGGGGCACGGGGAACGGGGAGAGGGTGTCTTGGTCCTCGGCACCGCTTGCCTTCTCCCTGACCCGTATCGCCCGCGCGTAAATCTCTCCGGCTGCTGCCTGCGCGGCGCCAGCGAATTCGCCGGCTCCGCCCTGACCCATATTGGGGCCCCTCTGCGCAGCACAGCCTGCGCCGCGCCAGCCTTGGTGGCGTGGCTCAAGCCTCCTTTGTTCCAGAGGTCTGGGAAGGGCTACTACCACCGTGGTTTTAAGAAAACAGGTTTTTTTGGAAAATGTAGGACGGACTGGTGAATGAAATTTACTTCTTGAAAGGATTGTAACAGTACATGATAACGAAAAATAATTTCCAGAAGGTAATACATCCAAGCAAATAGGGCAACAAAATAAAATAGGTGCATGACGAGTGGAGAAGGAGAGTGACGAGGAACAAAGAACAGTTGAGGCGAAAAGGACACAAACGAGCCAAACAAATAAGAAAAGCCAATTTTACAGAGACAATCTAACAAATGTTGAGTACTTTCTTACAATAATTTCAATTTCAACACAATAGTATCATGAAATGATTCAATGAGGACTTTATAATATGTAACCAAAGAAGGTAACGCGAAATGAGTTTCTCAATGTTTTACATTTTCATCAGATATCTATGCGCTGACGGTTCTAGTGGTTAATGAAACAATACCTGCTTCGAGGAAATCTCGAATACAATATTTATTTTTTAAAGTTATGACTCAATCGATCCAATCATTCTCGATGTCCTGTTTACGATGAACTTTGAAGCAAAAGTAATAATCGAAGGAGCTATCACACCCATAGTTGTACCGTGGAGATTGGTATTACAGGAATGACTAACAAAAATATAGTCTGCATCCGAGTTTTGATTAACAACCATGTAATATCCTATCATTTAGTGCAGATGTAAGATAAAGCCCTTAAACAATCCAGCAAAATTACCCACACACCCTGCTAGATTCTTCGGTCGGTTGCAGGCACTGGCCCCAAAACGCAACAGCCCGCGCGTCCGCGGCTGGCTGTTGGGGAGGTGGCGGGTCCGTTAGCTGTCGGAGGCGCCGGTGGCCCGCGGGAAGATTTAATACCTGCGGCTCGCGGGGCTTTTGTGGGGGGCGGGCGCGGAATCGACGGCCATACATCACGGCGCCATCTGGAGCCTGCGGGCGGGACCGCACCCCGCGCCCTCGCCTTCGCCCTCGCCCGCGCCCGCGCCCCAGCGATGCCCGGAGGTTACGCCGCCCGGGACGCCCCTGGACTGAGAAGTCGCCCCGCTGCTTCTGAAGCAAGGACAGAACCAATTTGGGCGGTTGGATCGTACGTCCGTTGTCGCTGATCGATGAATGGTTGATCAGAGATTCCAAGTTCATCGCCAGTGACTGGTGTCGTAGAAATGTCGGAAAGGTCTATTTCTAAAATCTGTTATACAAATGACAGCAAAGCCCTGTCCATGTGAATGTTGAAGGTGCGTATTATAGGAAAATACATTTCGCAGTCGTGTTGATCAGACATTGAATAACTACTTCCCGACCGCTTGTAAAATAACAGTTAAAATCATATCAAAATCGAAAGCATAACATATTTATTTCAAACTGTCATACCTATATGATATACGACGAGCAATAATTGTTTTTTAATTTACGTTCCAAAACAGAACATGTGCAAGGTTTTTCATTGTTTGAACATTTTCATCTCTTTACTCCAGAACTTGATTTAAAGCCGGAGTGATGTTGGTCTCTGTATCATATTAAACAATGTGTTAAATCCCAGTGCCTAAAACACATTTTCCACATATTTGATAAACAAAAAAGGTTAAATAAGAGCATTACTCAATAAGGGAGGTGAGGCAGATTTTTTGCAGAATGATACAAAAAAATAAAATTATCTAGGCTTTAAATTATTTCATCTTCTCGCACGAGCATTTGCGAACATTATTTCGTTCAGTCATGCAATGAGGAATTGAAGAGCAGCGATATTACCAGGTGCACTGCGTGTTTCTGGTCAGCCGTGGTTTGAACACGAAATATTCTTTATGCAGCATGCGAATATAAGGTGTCGTCATAGAGAACATTTTTGTTTATTTATTACTAATAATCCAATTTCTAGCTTTCAATCAGCAGTGATTTGATTATTGTTAAGCCATCGAAAGTTGCCAATATAATAAACAAAAATATTGGCAACGACCGTCTTTTATTCATATTGTTTATATTGAAAAGCCAACAGCTCATCGCAATATATATATATATATATATATATATATATATAAAATTACGTAAGGCTTTTTTTATTATTTTTACCTCCTCCTTCCGTTTCTGGCGGTGCCCCACGCCCTGCCAGATTGTGCCTCCCTGCGGCTCGGGGACGTGGAGGCGGCTGGAAGTCTTTCAGGGACACCTTTCAGAGCGACATGACACGGCACGACGCGAGGCGATGCGATGCGACAGACCCTGGGAACGACACGGTCCAGAGCAATGTGTTCGCATGCGCCACAGGCTGCGTCTCGTACAATAAAGCACACTCTTGGGGCGCCTTCAAAGCTACCACGTCTCTGCATGCCAATTCATTGTTCTGCGAAGAGGTAAACTAGAACTCATTGCCAATTGTATTTCAATGATTCAGTTTTCAATGAGCTTATCAATATAGACCCGTCAGTATCTTGTGTATATTTGTCTGTCAAAGTAGTTGCCATCGCCGTTTAACTTCAATGGGCAAATGTATTACACTGATGATCATAATTATAATAAGGGGAAACCCACTAAAGGTTGTCTATCACAACAGGAAATGGCATTACCAGCAATTTTCTTTTTGTTCCCAGAACGTCCAAATAATTAATCTGGAAAATTGCAAAATGTGTTTCTTTTACAAAGTTTTGTGAAATCTTCCACATACAGTGCATTGTTATAATTTACCATCGTTACGATTTAAGCATGAATTTATCCATCTTTTCTGGAATATCTCCAGACTCATTTCTTTTTCTGACATTTTTTTCTATGTTTTTTCATATTTCTATACGTAAGTACTAAACGCTTTAATTTGCCACGCATTGAAATATATTTACCATGAATCTGGTTCTCTGGACAGTCTTTCATAGAAGAAAAATCCCTTTTAAGGAAGGCCAATGGGCAGAGAGCATTTTGTGAGGAATTTCCCCATCGCCGCGTCGGGCAGGGAGCGCGGAGCAGCAGCTGCAGTCAGGACCTCTAAAAGCATCTCGGCCCACAGCCGGCGTGCAGCTCTCAGACGTTTCTGCAAGGGGGCGCGCTTATCGGGGCCCGCTGTCTCCGAAATATAAACCATCGGTGGGTCAGGCAGGTAGGCGGGCCAACCGGCGCGGGACGCGGAGGCCCCTAATGGCTCAAGGGTGAGGTTTGAGACTGTCTATCTGTTGGCGGTAACAGTTTGTTGGTACTGGTGGTGGTGGTGGTGGTAGAGGTGGCGGTGGTGGTAGAGGTGGTGGTAGAGGTGGTGGTAGAGGTGGTGGTGGTGGTGGTGGTGGTGGTGGTGGTAGAGGTGGTGGCGTCAGGTTGTCGGCGAGGCAGCTGCAAGGCGGCGCGGCGCCGGCGCGGCGACAGCCGAAAACGCACCTCAAAAAAAGAAGCGGCTGCCTGGATCACAGCCCTCACCTAGTAGTCGCTTTCCGTGTTGTCGATGGTACATAGTGCAAGCGGCGAAGACGTGTCTTTGGATGCAGCCGTGATCAACTTGTGGCAAAGCTTAGTCGGTTCTATATTATTTTAGAAGAAAACAAATGCATTATCTAGCGAGGTTACCCGCTACGGTCAGATAATGCCGTTTCGTAGCCTTTTCCTGCCCGTGGATTTTGTTCAGGAGAAATATAAGTTCCTGGTAGAGATCTCGCGTTTTCTTCTATTCTTAATAACCGAGTTTCCATTCACCAAATCTCGTAATTTCCATTACCCATTCGAACATGCCCAAGGAGAAGAAGAGAAAAAAAGTCTCCTACGGAGATCGGGTACGGCAAATAATGAATCGTTTTTGTGTGCTCTGACATGAAACTCAGGACATTATCGCATTGAAATATATTTACTGTGTTGTTCATTATACCATTCTGTTTACAAGAGCCATTTGTTTTCTTAAACGTTTCGTAGTAACTATTGATGTAGACTAGTGAAGGAGTCATTTTTTTCTAATGGTAACTCAAAACTGCGAGATATTGGTATTGTGGCTTCGTAGTTGTTTTGTGGCTGCCACACAGCAGAAAATTGTTGATGATGGCTAAGCCATCGAAAGCTGCTATTGTAATAAACAATATTGTTGGCAAACTGCGAGAGCTTTGATGACATTTAAAAAAAATATCTTTAATATGTCACACTAATTTTATAATCCCGTCTCAAGGACAAAAGAATGTGGTGAGCTTAATTGTATCACTTGTTACAAGCCGTGGGGTGAGCATGACGAATTTGCACGGTTGAGCCCTAATCGATTGTTGGTTGCTTTGATCAGTGAAATAACAGAGAATGGGTATTAACTTCCAGATGCGACTTTCTCATCTGGTTCTTCCTTTCCATTGCCGACACACCATTAAACTATTACCTCACACATTCAATTAGATAGGCAAATTACATTATTAAATAAATGGCTGAGACTTGGATTACGAAACAGATGAGGTATAAAAAAACGACCCCATTTCTTGGGGACGTAATAAAACATAAGTTACACACGAGGACTCCCGTTACATCTCATTTCCATACCACGCGTTGGATCAGGTGCCCCCCCCCTCCCGGCAGCCAGTGGCGGCGGGTGGCTGTTCTTCAAGCTCACTAACGCTCGGAACGCGTGCCGACAAGCGGCTGGTTTTTGCCCGCGTCAGCCGCACGTCTGTGTGTGTGGGGGGGGGGGGGGACGTGCAGCCTCTACCACTGACACCATTACCTCAGCTATAAAGAATATAATCCAAGTTTTTTTAAATGATGAGTGTCATATGTATTTCTCAGCCAAGGAAATGGTGGGGGTCTTACAAACTTTTGATCTCTTTTCATGGCAGAGGTCAACGGTTGGGTCATCGCTAACGTGATCAAAGGTGATGGTGGACATAACAAGCGGGGGCCAATCCTGAGAGTATGTGGGGGGAATATCACTTCTACCTCTCCCTAAATATTTCAGAAGTAACTAAAACTATTATCTGTTGAAATATGAAATAAATATTCATAATTGGAATATTCATTAAGAATGTGCAATAATGGTAACCGGTTTCAATCAATTCAGTGAAATGTTAAAAAGAAACTATTTGGAAGAGATTCGTCACAAATCATCAGGAGATGAACAACGATGAACGTCACGTTTACCGTAACAGGCTTGTTGATGTGCATCAGTAAAAGAAATGGCGAACCGACAGATGCACACGTTTGCTTTCCAGTACATCCACCCTTGTTGCCCAATTACGAAATTAAGCCAAACTCTCTTCAGGTCGTGAACACCGTCTCTTCCGCTCCCGCTCCGATCATCGCTTAGCCCTCGCCCTCCTTCCTCCGGTCGTAACGCGGCCTCCCGCTGTGTCGCTGCGGTCGCTATCTGATGTGCTACCGGAACCGCATTCCGCCCGCGCCGTGCTCAGCCGCGCCCACGTCTTGTGCCACGCCAGCGCAGCACAACACTGCACGTCCTCTCACGCACGTCTTCTAAAGAGCCCCATCCACGACTAAACTTGGCTCGCGTCGGTTGTGGACTTGCCGGCACATTGTTCCCATATGTTGTCCTACTGAAGCACAGCACAGCACAGCGTGTCACCTCACAGCAGTTCCCTTAAGAGTCCCATCCACAACCAAACTTAGCTCGCGTTGGTTGTGAACTTGCCGGTAGATTGTTCCCATAGATTCTACTATTGAGGGGAAAAAATATGGCGACGAGAGATCACAAGACAGCAAGCTCCGTTTGATAGTGAATAGGCAAGTATTGAAGAGTCTCGTTTGTCAAGCCAGATGTAAAAATGTTGTGTTGTTACCAGATCATTGTTCATACAAAGGGCAACAATGCGGTGACATCATAAAACCGGCTCAAGCCAGGCTTGGAAGCGCGACTCTTTCATGTTTTGGTCTTACATACTAATGCCGGTTTGCATTTTGGAGTATTAGAAGACATTAGTCCAGTATACATTTTCACTGAAATGTCCCTTCTAATTTTGGACCTCACAGACTTTGATAAACACTCCGTCCTGATGCTCTTGCAAAGTTGGTGCATATTGTATTCAATTGAACTGCAAGATGGCAATAACCCTAAATTTTGTGATGCTTGTAATTTGCCGCAATGAAATTTTGTGCACCTTGTAATTTGCCGCAATGACGTATACCTCTGGGTATACCAGCGTCGTGTAGCTCTGGGTATGCCAGCGCGCAACGCAATTGGTGGCTACTTTTATTTATGTAATTTGAATTCTCGCGACACCACGATTTATGATGCACTACTTAATACATTCTTCGCAAGAGCTTCAATATTTGACAAGAAGTATGTTTCGAAGAAAGTCTAAAAGATTGCCATTCATTCTACACGAATAAAATCAATGAATTGTTTCCTGAATCGCTAATGCAATTTGACTTTCTAAAACAATCCTCGTTGAAGTTCCATATTACTTCCCTTGGTCATTGTGGCATTTTGGATTCGCAATCCACAGGACGAAAAAAATTAGAACGATTTAGCCAGCCTAGACTACTCCTTCTGTACGACTTACTCCACGACATCCGACCTTAACCCGCTGAGAAAATATACGCACATAACGATTCTTCATTACCTTATCACTGTAGTAATTTGAATTATGCAATCAAAGCGCCAACTAAGGAAATGAATGTTCAATATATATCCAAGCTTAGCCCAAAGCACCCAACTGCAACGTGGAGATACTGAACGCACCCAGGAAATATTTTGTTATCGGATTTCCTGTTTCTCAGGAAACAGCTCTTCCGAAAACCCTAAATACGTCGCATATAAACACTAGGGGGAGGGAGGCGAGCAAGGGATGTCGCCAGGGTGAGCACTTCCCGGCTCAGCCTCCCAGGGCGACCCTACAGACCGACGCCCTGCGAACCCACCTCCCTCCACTCGAATCCCCTGCGACCGCCGCGCAGCGCCGCGCCGCGCCGCGCCGCGCCGCCCTGGATTTTCCCAAGCCTCACCCCCTCCCGTGTGCCGGCGATAGGCACTCTGCGGGGAGAATTCTTGGGACGCGGTCCCCGCCCGTACAGTCCCTGGCAGTCAATGTGGGTGTCGCTCTCCGTAGGTGGAGTAGTAGGTTGAAGTCGAGATTTAAGATTTTTCTTCACAAATTCGCTGAAAGAAATTGCTCACCAAATTTTAAGATATATGTTGCATTTTAGAAAACATCAACACAACAAAAAGTTTAGTTATAAAAAGACTGCACGATAACTGGTCAAAGGTGAAGAAATCGTTTCACAAAAGAAAGGTTCAAATATTGAATGAGGTACCCTACCTACTTCATGGATATCTAATGAAATAAAAATGTAAATTGGAAACCGAAGTGCACTCCGTGGAATATTCGTAATATTCGAATATCTTCGTAACTTCGAGACAAAAGGAATAATTTAATTACAAGCGGTCCGCAGTTGTCACGGAATTGACAAAAATTATAAACGATGACATACAAAAAGACCACTGTTCGATACACATTGTAGTGCAGTAGCCTCCAAAATCAGGTTACTGCAGAATAATGTACTCATACCTTCTAAATGTATTGGTATCGTGATCCTTTCCAGACATCTCCAATTACCGCATCGTTTTACACAACTTTCACTGCAGGAAAATTATTCTGGCACTCACCTGAAATAGAAAAAAAGGTAGTGTAAGGCACACATTTAACAGGAAACAAAATAATTAATATTGATGTAAATTAAAAGATAAATCATTTATTTAGTTTTCTGTAGCGTGTATTGAACGACCTATAGAAGTATTGAACGTTATTCACAGTTCAGCTATTTGGAGTTATAAATAGAATGAACAGGAAGTTCAAAGGTGGGAGGATAATAATCCGAAAGTCATTTCCCCACAAGACCATGATCTCACGACTAACAATAGAAAAGAACAGAAAAGTCAAAATTTCAGTGCCTATCCTGCGAATTTCGCAACTCAACCCCCTGGTAGGTACCAGCTGTTGACAGTTAAATCCAATCGGGAGTCATAACGTCACAATAGTGACGTCATTATGGTGACGTTCAAGCTTCCTATTGGATTAAAACTTCAACAGCTGATACCTGCCGGGGATAGAGTTGCATAAATCGCAGTATACATAACAGGAGTGCATTTGTATCCCCACATCAATACATCCTCCAGGGTTTTACTCCGTAAATCTTAGCTATGCTCTTACTGTGTGCTACCGCATGTGGTGAGGAGTCCGCAATAGAATATTCGCGGACCACGAGCAACCATATTCGAGTCACGACGGTAGCCAAGTTTCTATTGTGGCAACGTAAGATCAAACGAACCACAGTCTGGATGAATATTCCAGAGGACGGCTGTTCTGATTAGTTGTATCTGTGGTTGCTTTCTAGTTCAAGGAGATGCTGATGCAACACTACTCATTACGGAGTTTTAACACTATGGATAAGGAAAGGTCCTTAATCTCTATTGATCACGTGACTAACGACCATACAAGGTAGCAAGAAACAACGTTCAGTTGAGGCTTATCAATTTACGAGAGTATTGTTCTTATTGAACGTTATACATTATAACAAAAAGGCATTTCAAGCGTTGAACAAAAGTTGCACAGAATATCAACGAGACTAATCAACTGATGGGAGATTTGAACCATAATACGAGCCAAAACTCCACTGTGCAAATAGTTTTAGATTTTTTGTCCTTTTGCGTCGAATATGCAGTTTGGGATTTTAATTAGGCTTTTCTTGAGAATAGAGCGACTATCTAATAACAGCCTTTATTGTGACCACAAGACGGAACCTGACACCTGAAGATAGGATTTCAACTTCTTTTTCGCGAATTTCCTATCCGTCGCCTTTAACATTTTCCGATAATTCTTGCGTGAGATATGAAATTTGATCAGCATTAATTGCTTTTAAGCCTCACATACACCAATCAGTTTATCAGTTGAAAAATGCAACATTTCCTGTTGACTGGATGCCATTTTGCAGCATGTAAGGTGACCATAGAGACTCCTTTAGGCCTGTACTATTTATGAAGGTGTAATGTCGTACATTAGGCCTAAGGAAATATATATTGACTTCAAGGTGTCACGTGACTGTTAGTACAAAACGTCGCTACCTTATGCATTGCACTAAAATCCTATTGGATCAAGAATCGTGCGTTACTCCGTTCCGTACTCGTCTACGCTGCCAGGCAACTGGTTGATCCTTCCACAGAACGGACACTTTCCCCAAACTCCAGAAAAAATCCGTCGGTTCTGCGAGTGGATTTAATGCTAAAATCTACAAGGTTTACGATAGATCAAGCTGTGCTTTATTGGGACTGTCTATTCAATCGTGTGTTCACGAGTTGTAATGTTGCGTCAGCCGGCTTGGAGCGAGGGCGACTGTACAAGGGCGTACCTCGGGCACAATAACCCGGCGGGGGTTCCGAGGCAAGCAAAGGGCCACCAGATTCAGGTGCCTCCAAAGACTTGCCTTCGTAAACTGCCAAGCCCTATATTTTTATTCAGCAAACAAAATTAAATGGGATTACTAGGGCTGTGAATTGCATGCAATAAAAACAACGAAATATGCGCATATATATGTAAATACATTTGGTTATATATACCATTAAAAAGAGGAAAATATGCGAAATAGCGTAATGTAATGTGTAAATGTAAAAATAAATAAAAAGTGTAATGTGGAAAATATATTTACAACAACAAAGGATTCAGAAATCATAAATTGTTACAAGCGGCAATCATGAAGTCAAGGATTTAATTTTGAAGATCAATTATTTTCCTAAGAAATGAGTGGAGATACAATTAATGCAATTGCAACAAAAATATAATTTCCTCTCAATTTACGACGAATTCCCGGGGCTGACTGACTCAACACTCCTCCACGTTTGCGCCGTGTGTTGGAGCACCCTAGACGCTCGGCGAATGCACTTTTAATTTAGATTTATTCAGTCAAAAACAACAACAACAACAACAACAACAACAACAACAACAAAAAAAAGCAAAAGCAAAAACTGTATGTGACGTAGGGGGGAAGGTTATCTGCGCATTTTTTCTTGAGTTCCAGAATCCCTTCCCGTCATTTTAACTATAAATAGTTGAAAGGTGAGTAAAAGTTTAACATGAAAATAAATTTTAAAAATCGCAAGATTTACAGTATTTGAAAAAAATTATCTTTTTCGTTTCCGAGTGATAGAAAACTTATTTGCATCGGTACACGAATTACATGTATGATTTTTCTGTATTCCTAACAAAATAGCAACTCGCCCTTACCTCTACTCTTACCATTACAAGCAAAAGGAGTGTTTAACAAAACGTGTGCATAGTGAAGCTACATTTACGTCCAGAAGCAAAACAAGGGGCCATCTCAGCATTTGCTCAATGGATCAGGGAAACTGGACAAAAACCTGATCGAGATGGGATTTCGACTGATACTGCCGACGACAGGCCTTAGAGTGCTTCTCAAGCGACTTCGTACGAGTCAGGCGAGCGGCAACGCTGATCTGCGGCTATGGCAACGTAAACAAATCCTCGGAAGCCCATTGCTTCAGAGCAGGTCATATGATTTACCATAGCAAGTAGCAAGGGAACTGTCAGAGCCGCTTACATGCGGGCTGAACTGTAACTTATGGGCTTCCTTCGCGGATGAGCGGTGCATATACAAAAATAATATACAAATATGGCCCAAAATTGCAAAAATATACAATTATGGTGATACAAGCAAAAAAAAAGCAAAATAAAAATAGCTCAAATTGATTCTAAATGACTCAAAGCGTATACAATTTGTTGAAACGGGATGTTTTAGTAAACAGAAAAATATGCAAATGCATATACATCACAGCCCTAGTGATTACATACTATATTTCTGTAGGTAGAATTGGGTGCATCGTGAATCCATAAATACAGTTCGTATACTCTGCACTGCGCTACAAAGTAGCCTACCGGTCCACCCTGTCCGGATGCGAAGCTCGCAGATGTGCCTTCATGAGAGACGAGCCCAGTTCTTGATATAAGATCATGTTCCTAATCAAACTTCGTTCAATTTTTTGCACACGTATACGCATATCCTAATCTAAAATAGATACAGAGCGATTACTATAACACGGGGCCAATTTGACAGTTACTGCTTGGCCATTGTTGGCAATATAACCAAGTTACTTCCATGCACTCTGTCAGTTCTTTCGTTTGCAGCTTTTATTTAAATGGCTCCATCACTACCTCTTGCAATGTCATCGTCCTGCATGACGTTCATTTGTTTCCCGACCTATTAAAGTAGTCCCTTTTTAGAGTAATTTTCCTATACTATAGAATTGGGTCTGATATCTGAAGAAACCATTACATTTCCTAGGAGCAGGGTGGATAACTGCGACAGAGTGATAAGCGCATCTGAATAATTAACAACAAAGTCTGGTAGTTTTCTTTTTCTTTCTTTTACATTTACTTTTCCTCTCTTCTTCGTTTTTGTTCGTCTGAAAGCGACTAACCTCAAATGATCCGCAGATGAGAAGTTCAAAGAAGCCAGAATGCTATTGCACAACATTCAATGCAATGACCGCGCACATGCATAGCACTGAATTTAGATTAAAAGCCCTGGAGTTCTCTCCTTTACTATGTATCGTCTCCCTCGTTATGGCCATGTCAGTCGAAAAGAAAGTTACGTAGAGCTCCGCAAAAGGAACGCTTTCCTTGCATAGCACGAGACAATGCTCTCGAGCAAATTACGCACATCCCAGAAAAATATTTCGCGATTTACTTTCATTAGATACTATTCATTCATATGTAATTAGTCGGTAAAGTATTATGGCCAGTACGTGAGATAATCTTGTTAATATAAAATGTCGTAGTGTAGTCGTCGTTCCATTAATGTTCGTAAAGTGTTTGTAAAGTGTGTGTAATGTTTGTAAAGATTTTCGAAATATAAACGATAACAAAAATTGTTTCCCGTTTCAAAAATGTGTTTTCTTGGAAAGCAGCTTATGTTCTTTTTTTTTAAGTATTCTAATTTTATTCTTTCATTATGTTACATAAGAAATGAAATGAAGGACTCGGGCTTACTAACTAAAATATAACCATAAATTCTTCCTCCACTGAATATCCCATTTTAACTTACATTCGCAAGCCACAGCTTCGGCGAAGACCCATAACAGACATTTCTAGAAAGCAAATCACACTTTTACACAGGAAGGAAGCTTTCGTCGGTTAGCGTCTGGCGCAAACAGTACGAGTCGAGTCGTCTTGGCCCAAATTGATAGTGCGACATCCTTCACACGACCTCAAATTCGCTGTAGAGAGGTTCGGAAATATGGAATGTGTACCCTTTCCCCACGTTCAAATCTTGTTATCAATTATTGATACGAACGTTTTCAGAACTTGCAAGAATGTTAATTTGATTTCAATTGAAACCGGAGTTTTCATCATGTTGGGAAGAATTATCACAAAAAGTCTAATTTGAAATACGTTCTACAACTTTGTTTTCTTTTACCTTCAATATTATTTAAGCGTTATTTATGTTTAATTAACGTAGGCGATTTTAAAATTTAACAATTATTGAATTATTATACTTTTCCTTTCTCAGAAAAAAATGCATCCTCCTTTAAAGTATAGTTCCCTTTCTTGTCTGTCTGTGAAATTGACCCGAATTAATTGGGAAGGGAAGAAAAGATGAACAGCATGGTTGATGCAATAAATTTTGATCGAGTTACCAATGAGGAGTAGGAAACAGGCGAGTGAGAGGTGAACACATTTTTGGGGAATTCCTGTCCAGACGCTGTAGCTAAAAAGGGGGAAATCCAGGTTGAGAGTTCCTTTTTGGTCAACGTCAGCGTCACACACACCCAACAATGGAGATGAGATATCAGAATTTCTACATAGCTTCTCAACAAAACTGCACTTCTCCAAATGCACAAGTGCTGCAGCACGAACGTGGCAGCACGCCCGCTCACCTAGGAATTCGATACTTTCAATTCATACAACACATACTTTTGTTTTCAAGTACTGGGAACAATGGAATTTAAACTACAACATTCAGGACGATAATATTGTGATACATACACTGCAGTAATGGAATCTAAGGAATGAAATTCCTGAAATAGCAAACTGATTGCACAGATAGTTAACGTACAAAATGGATCATACTCCTTATTCAGGAGTTTATGTAGCTGCATTGCAATACTGACACAGTTTTCCATCCATTTAAAACAGTAAACATAGATAATAAATATGAACTACGACAATACAAACAGTAAAATACCTTATCCTTCAAGACAAAGAAAGAAAATGCACATAATTTTATTTTATTAAGAACGAGGTATGTACTGATACCAATCTATAAATTGAAACAATCGATACTTTAGGTTCAGTGCCATCGACCGCCGAAAGTCCATTCTAACAATAAGGAATTTTGTGCACAGCAAAGACTTACAGCAATCGATAGCACTATCGATCTTCTGCGCTCGCGGTTGAGTTCCGCATCACGTTTGTGAATCTGCGCAAGCACAGAAGATTGGGATTGCAATCGATTGCTATACGCTATGGCGTGCACTAACTCCGTTTTGCATGGCGAAGCGACACAGCAATCGACATCATTGCACTATCGATCTACTGCGCACGCGCAGTTCAAGTTTCGAATCACTTGTGTGCATCAGCGCATGGGGAGAAGATCGAGATTGCAGTCGATGCCTTCCGTTTCTGGTATCGATATCAAACGCATGGTCTCGAGTGTCAGATCGTTCAACCACGCGCGCCGCGGCGCCGCGTGTTTCGCCGTATGCTGTCGCCAGCAGACGCGTGGGCGTCGCCACTCCCGTGCAAGAAGGCTCCGTTTTCCGGGCCGTTTGGCCCTGCACCCTGCCCCGCCCCCTCCGCTCTGGTCCCTTGCGCCTCATCCCCTACATATACCCTCCCTCTTCCCATCTCGTCCCCCTCCCCCCGCGCCAGAGGTACCGCCCGCGCACCCTCTTCTCCGAATCCTCTGCGGCGGGCGGGCGGGCGGACAGGAAGGCGGTGGAAGCAGCTGCCACACGTGGCCGAGGGTGCGTGCCGGGGGTTGCTTTCGGAGGTCCCAACCACAGCCACCCGCGCCCAGCGATCCCAATGGCCATTCTAATTGGTCAAAATTTTCTATTTTTTCAACGCCGACTATCACCTATTGCGACTGTTTTCACTTAACAGACTTGTTATTTTCACCATGATATTGTGATACCTGAATCCAAATATTATGAACATGTACGAAAAACGTTGCGAAGATGGCGGAAAAAGGGAGAATTCTAATCTTATACTTTCAAAACCGAACGACAAATATAGCGAGAAGAGAACAAAGAATGCCCATAACGAAGGTGACTTTCGGACGGGGCGTCAATTGCACAATGCCGGTGAGCGCAGCCAAAGTGATCCGCGATGACGCAATTCTATTGTGCTCAGGGCGTTGTGTAATGGTTTTTCACTGCATTCCTGAGTTGTGAGAACAGGGACGTCCAATTGAATGCACTCCATGAACAAGTATGTAAAACGTAGCTGTAAGTAAAACGTAGCTGTAAGAAAAAGCTCCTCCTCTTCCTGCTTAAGCCGCAAGGCAGCAGGTTAATGTAAAAATTTCAAGTAAATAAATTCCCCTTCACCACAGGGTTACTGTGGAGGGGCCAAAGAAAAAGAAGCATACTATCCACAGTGCTAGTTTCATGCGTGCTCTAAGGTCACGAAAAGCATATAATATATTACATACATAATCGTTTAACACAAAAAGATTAGTAACACGCTTGACTTTTGTATTCAAGTCAATTTCGCGTTTTTTTATGGTAAGGAGATCTGAAGTGTAATCACTGCTAAACGGTACATTATATACGGACTAAATATTAACCGTGGGTTTCCTCTACCCACAGGTTATATATTAATGCCCCTGAGGAGGCGGGAACTCCAGTTGCTCTATTGGGGTTACAGTATAGTAATGTCTTAGTGATGCACTCTGGCATACCGAACTTCAAGCAAATAAAATCCCTCAATACTATGTATCGTTCTCGGTTCTTTCTTGGTATTTTATTTTTTATTCATGCATCTTTCATACTTGTTTCAGTATAGACATAACGATTCACCCATTCCGTTCACTCTCTCTGCACGAACACCTCACTTTAAACGTAGCACACTGTTCGCCACAGCACTTCACTCAAACTGTCCGAACCACACTCGTGTTCGCCGGAAAGCGCTTTCGCCCCTCTGCGCGTCCCGGGGGATGCAGGTCCACGCCCGCGCGGCGCCCCGGGGCGCAGGCACCCCCCCTTGCACCCCCGAAACGCAGGCGGAGGGGCGGGGCGGGCCCGGGTCGGGAGGGCAGGCGGGCGGGCGGCGTTGCCTAGTCGCGGTGCTGCCCCACTTTCGGAGCCCCTCAGGAAGTAGGAAGACGCGGGGTACAGTCGCATTCGATGAGTGAGGGCCTCCAGACAGACCCCCCCCCTCCCTTTTTCTCTCGATTTACTCTCCGCAGTACCGCTTTGGAGACGGGAATTTAGTTTTGGGATTCGGGTCCATTGCGTTGCTGGCTTACGGCCTAAGCAATACAGGCGGGAGGGGGGATTTTCATTGTAAATAACTTCCCCGATCTTAATTTTAGCTCAAATCTAATTTAGCAGTTATTACATAGCACTACGGCTCACCTTAACTTGACTATATTTTTTTCTTAACACTAAGTAAAGATGGTTCATTTGTTTCTTTCTTCTTGATATTTTGTTTTCAAGCAATCATTCATACTTATTTCACATTAAAAATCCCTTAATACTATGTCCGTTCTTAATTCTTTCTTGGTAATTTTTTTTATTCACACATCATTCATACTTGTTTCGTTATAGACAACCATTCATTCACCCATTCACTCTCACAACAGACCCCTGCCCAAGGAAACGCCCAGTTCGACTTGCCACAGTGACGGGGAAGAGGGGGTGAAAGGCTTGTGTGCGCGCGTCTCCATTCGCAGCTGCAGTTCTCGATGTTATTCTTAAAAAAGTAGGAATTCCAATGAAGGCAACACGGAATATTTTACTGAAGTCTGTACGGGACGCCACTAACATTTTCCTTGAAAGGTAGTTATTAGATACTATTCCGCGCGTCGTGTTGGTCGGAACAACAAAATAGAGAGAGCATTTCGAGTCAGCCGTTTCGTGTTGATGTGATGAAATGCATCGGTACATCAGTGTTCCACTCATAGGAATATAAGACAGTTAACTATAACGATTGTAAAATTGATTTTCTTTTTGCAGTGAAATTTGTTGCCAAAATACTACCTACCAAGTTTCTGATTCCAAACCAACAGCTCTTCAAAATCTGGTGTTGCAAAAATGTTTTTTCTCTTTCTTACTTTTTTCTTCCTCCTTCACGCAGTGGTGGAACTCGCGTAACTTCCAGACTGTAATTAGGGGCAACGACACATTGTTTACTCTCTGAAGTAGTCGCGAATGTACGTCGTGGATTTCTTGTCGTTCGAGAAACCGAGATTAGTAATATAGTTCACAATTATCGAGACCTCTGATAGTCCGGAAATAGTCTATGTTTGTTAGTGCCTAAAGAAAATCATTTTTCTGTCATCGATTTTGTTCTGGTTTTGTGCTCACAATATCGATTGAACAGTGCCGATATCTATATTGGGAATATCTGTGATATAAATATCGATGTGGTTTTGATGTACGTATGATTTTGTGATGTATGTATTGCAAAGCTCAGAGCAGTGATGTAAAATATAAAAATAATTGCAGCGTCGCAAATTAAATTCAAAAGCAGCGAATGTTGAGAATTAGCAAATGCATTAATAGTGGCGGCAGCAACATCAAAAACAAGTAAGGAACATCGGAATTATCGCAACGTTCCTAATACTAATAATAATAAATAATAATAAAAATAACAATAACAATAATAATAATAACAATGACAATAATAACAATGACAATAACAATAACAATGATAATAACATTTTGCCACTTCTAGTTCAACCCTCGAATTGCGGCGCCTACAATATGTCCGGAATTGCCTGTCGGACAGCCTATTATGGGTCCGGTACGTCAGTCATCTCCCTCCTCACCCTTTCAGCCCCCTTGTCTGCCCCTCTTGCTGTCATCAACCCCTGCACGCTTCATCAACATCCACTCTCACTCTCGTTGAATTACGGCACCGTAACGGGGGCTGATGAGACTTCTATCGCGCTCCCTACACGTTACGTTTCGAATTAACAAACCTGCTTTTCTGAGGACGGAACCGCGGGATTTGGTTAGGTACAGAACTAATACTCCGTGTTTTATGATCAGAGCCCGGATTTCGATGCAGTCAAAATGGCTAAAATATGGCATGTAATATACACGAAAAATCTTTTAAAATATGCAATAAGTATGCAGTATGAAATTCACAAGGAAATAAAGGTTTATTGCTAAAATGAAATCCAAAATACTAGTAGAAAAAAATCGAATTGTGTTACGACGGTATTTCCTCTTTGAAACAACGGTAGAAAAAAAGGGGTTTTGAAAAGAATGTATGGTTTTGTAGGTTTTACTGACCCTTTAAGCACATAGTGCGGTAATGCCCACGCTTAAGCTCTCAGTGGTTGGAAAGCTATTCCTGAAAGATAATGAAATCACGGTCTATCACGGGTTTATTTATCATTCCCGAGCCCGAGACACGGAGAGCGTCGACCCGTGCCCCCAGTCTCAAATTGAATCTTACCTTTGTTCGCGCACGTGGTACAACCGAAATACACTATTCCTACATCCGTTCAATTAGTAAAATTTTGAGACTGAAAGGGTTTTCACAAAATGCTGATTGGTGAGCTGTTCCATGAATCACGATAACAAAAAATCCTAATTCACCAATTTCAAGAAATTTTATTTTAATAAATTATTACCATTTAATTTTAATAAATTATTTCTCCAAACAATACGTTGAATACGCAACAATATGTAGTAACCATATAATGTGGAAAAATATGCAAATTAAAATTCGTCAGGAATGTTCTAATGGGAGTTTCGTAAATGAATGTTATATTAGTTAAAGTAACAAATACCCAAAATGTGCTTTTGCATACACATCCAGGCTCTAATTATTATTCTGTAAGCATCACTTCACCGTTTTTCATATTGTTGGAGGTGACCAATTGTACACAATAACAATATAGGAATTGCATTATGTATACCTTCTTAAAATTATATTCACAATTTTGTTCTGTAAATAAAAAATTAGTTTAGATAAATATCAGAAACCATCCTTAATAGCCTGGTCTCCGAAGAATCAATGATACCCAATGTCCTGCATGTCCACTTCAGATCTGTTGAAATTTGTTAAAGACTAGAACTTGGTCGAGTCACTTCAGAATTCCATTTGACAAAAACATGTGCGAATTCTCACATGGACTGCACCTTCGTTGGAGCTAACAACTTGTTAATGATGTTTCACATGAACACAAATTGAACAAATACATATGTAGTAATTTGTTTTGGCATTGCATATTATATGATTATTTTGAACAAACAACTTCCATTAACATTCTTTCGTTCATTCATTCATACATTGAGCGACGCAATAAAGTTTCCCCTCACGCAAATGACAACATTCACGCTTCAATTACAACGCAAAGGCTTCTCTTCACAATTCTCGCGACCAGCTGCGTGACCCATTGCACTCGCTTTTTCTCGTACATGTGACGTCGTTTAACGCTCCCTCACAACGAAGGACGCCTTGGGCTTCTCTCGAAAGACCAGCAGCTCCTTCCTAGTAGAACACGAAACATAATGGACTTGTTTATGTTCACGAAAGTGTCAGGTCCGACTCGTCTTAACGAGGTCCGAAAAGGAGAGATGTTGACCCAACACATGACAGCACGTGTCAGAGAAGACTCGGCAAAAACGCCGAAGCAAATCCACTTCTTTGACGAAAATTGAATGGAGGTTCGAGAGATGAATAGACGTGAAATTGTTTGGAAACGTGGCGTAGACTTGGCACAACACCAGAACGTTCACAAAAGCATTCAGGCAAGTAGTGAGTGGTAAATCAGTTTTCATAATTGTAACACAAATCGATAAAAGGGGGCAATCGAGTGTAACAATCGGCAGCAAACAAGCGTCTAGAAAGTTAAAATGTCATAAAAATAAATAGAAGCTCCATTACGCTCTCCACTTACTCGTTTGCTTTCACTCACACTCATGAGTGTTTCTAACAATAGTTGCGTTTGGTAAAAGGTTGTGTTAAAGCGAGAGCCGATTTTCTTAAATATGATTTACACAACATTTTCCTACATTCTTTTGTGTAATAGCACACACTACTTGAAAGTACATTAAATCGGCATATATTTTTAGTATCCCTTTAAACTTAATTTTTTCTTGTAATGAAGTAACTATTGTGACTCTTACAGAATGTGTATTGTGTATTCTCACAGAAGAGTTGAAGAAACGTTTATTTTCCCTTCTGAAATTAACTATAGTTTGTACGAACGGAGCAAAAGTGAGCTGATTAAAGAATTATTTTTATTTTTATATCAATACATCAAATGAAAATAGTTCACGGAAAGTTGTGAATACAGGTTCTCTATCGTTTACACATGAAAAAGTTATTTGCCTTCGGAAATATCAGAGGTACCGTTCACACGTGAAAACATTTTCCACATTAAAGAGGATTTCTTAAAATTTGTGAAAGGCTTGATGCATTGTTTAATCACATATAATGCATGAGGAAAATACTGGTAAAATACGGTGAATTAGATAACAGAATGGAAAAACTAATAATTAAGCATTACGATCAAGTGAACATTCCGTATTCGCAACTACAAAATATCAAGACACATTCATCAGTGCAACGTTTCTTGATGATTCTTTAAAACGTCTCCGTTGATGCCTCCACAGAAACAAAAAACTGCATCAACAGTCTGCACTTGACCTAATTATCCCCCCACAGCAAGAGCCTCGACAGTCCAGTGCGGCCCGACGACAATCGCGGCAACTCGCACCATTACGCGATGAGCTTCAGACGGGGTTCCCACGTTATCAGTGGGAACGCGTCCCCGCACAAAGCCCTCGGACCGCGCTGGCGCGCTCACGGCCCCCTAATGACTGAAATTATTGCGCCGGTCCTGGGGCACTGAGCAAGTAGGAGGCCGGGCTAACTGTTGGCTGCTCCAGAATTCCGCCGCGAGGCGAGGGCGCGGCTGGCGCGACGCGACGCATCGCGACACGCATGCCACACGCCGATTGTTACGTAATTCTCTGTCTGCGATGGCGCTGCAGCCCAGGTGGAACTGTGATTCGTCATCCGAAGTATTGGCAGTCCTTCGAGAGATCATGGGGGATGGGCTATATGGCGACGGGGAATGTGCCCATCGCTCAATTCTGAACAGGAACTAAAAAGAGGATTACGAATGATGAATCGCTAATGTTGCGTCGCCCGTTGTTTAATGAACTGCTCCAGCAACAATTTTGATTGCCCGGAGAAAATAATTGTTATTAGATACGATGAGAAGAACCGTTCTTACAATTCTAGTCAAGGCAGAGGCAAACTCAGGGACTCGAACATACGACCTCCCGGTCTACGTTGCTGCAGTAGAAGAAACGCAATTAGGCACGCTACCGCACTCTATCTTCTTACGCAACTGCTACATTGAAAACGGTAAGCGCTTCTCCAGATGCAGCGGTAGGTTGACTTCGATAATTACTTGCCGTTTAAGGTCTGCGATGTCGATGGACAAATAGATATGAGTGAAGCAAGACTTAAAAGAGTTTTTCCGTCAACCTCTAATGGAATACAATTTTTATGAACCTATTTGATTTATTTTCTAATGAGCTCATAGTGATCTCCGTATTTGGTGTCGGCGTCAGGTAGTACTATTCACAAGAAATACCCTTATTTGCGAAGATGAACATAAAGTTGCGGTCTCTTTTAGGAAATGATATTAAATCACATCAAGTTCCACAAGGGCCTTATTAATTTAATTTACGCCTTTCAGCATGGCTCTCAACTCTGTTCATAATCCAATACTTCGGTTTCGTCAATGGGAGTTGACATACTAATAAAGAAACATTGATGAAGAATGGCAGAAAAGTAGAATAATTTTGTCCCAAGGTTGTTATGAAACCCACACATACATATTCAATCTACGAAATTTAATGAGTCGTGGTGTATAATTACATTATGATAAACTGCAGTAATAATACTACGTTTTCTCACTCATAATAGGCGTGATATTAAAAAATTAGCTTGCTTAATTTATGAGCATTTTAACGAAAAAGGACATTCAAAATTAATTCAAATCTATACAAGAACAACACGTTAATCACAGGAAAATTGAGTGTGAAACGCGTTCGAGCTATTCTACTTGACAATGAACCATTGTTGTAATGCTCGCGTGCACTCCCAACTTCCGTCAACCACACACTCCTACTACGAGTTGTATCGGCAGTGCACTTCCTTATCTGCAACTTCATATCCTGCCGTTATCGCTTCCTTCTACCCACTAACCGACTCGTTTGGTCTCATCAAGGCTCTTCCAAACATGTACTCTGACTTCACCCTCTTACTGCGATATCTGTCTTCATATCTGTTCTTCGAGATCGTCATTGACGCGGCGGCCCTGGAGGCTTCCTGCATAAGATATTCCTTGTAGCAACCAATGGTGCAGCTACGAGATGGAGGGGGTGAGAAGGAGAGAGAGCACAGACAGACGGACAGAGAGGTGGGTAAAACAAGGGAGCAGGATGGTTTTGGAGGAAAAAAAAACAACCTTCGAAGTGGGAAGAAGGGCATTTCTTTCACACTAAAATGTAGTCGCGAACTTTTTCTTGATAAGCGTCTTAACCAGGCTTTTCGGGTAACAAGTTAAACTAAGAATATTCTGAGCTGTGCTGAGCTAATATTCTGGGTATCATGAAAAAGTAGGTCTGTAATAATTGTAGGTGCCCCCTCGCGTAGTGGTCAATGTGCTTGCGTTCCATGTCTTCATTTCGGGAGTCAAAATCCCTGTAAGTTGTAGTAGAATGTTGGATAATGTGGTTCGCGTTATGTTCCTCGTTACGTTCCTGCAAAGAAACAAGCTTAGTCTCCGGTGACCCACAAGAATAACTACTGTCAACTCGCCACTCTCCTCCTTCGCATCACGCCGTGGGCCATTGCCGAAGTTTCAGAACCATTCACCTTTCGTCCGTATTGTTCCTCGCCCTCCCCCCCCCCGGCTCTGTGAGAGATAACCCAATAACACTATGATCACACCCCGAGATCACGACATCAGAGGCAGATGCAGCCGATCATTTTGGAGGGGGCCAAATTGGATTTGTGTTTAATAATAATAATAATAATAATAATAATAATAATTATTATTATTATTATTATTATTATTATTATTATTATTATTATTATATTGCATTGTATGTTTGTAGTGTATAAATGATACTGAACAATATTTTTTAAATAATAACACAATCCTAACATAAATATTTAAATCAATTTTGTCAAATAAAGGAAGGTAACAAACGAAAACGTCAGGCTTTTCTGGAAGAGGAGTGGCACCCATGCCCCCACCTTCTGGATCCGCCACTGCACGACATGTCCATGAACACGTACAACGTTACCCCACGTTTCGGATTTTTCTTTTTCCCCCTAAACTTTACTTTTAAAAATATTCTATTTGGAACTGCACAATTCGAGTCCCTCGAGGGGGGAGTTCCTGTCTGCCACCCACACGAGGGCTGTGCCGCCGCCCAGGCGGCCAAGGATGCGTTCTCCGGACGTCCGCCCGAATCTCGCAACTCCGCCGCCCACGCACGCACTGGGCCGCCCCCGGCGGCGGGAAGCGACGCGCCGCGGCTGGGAAGGGAAGAGGCGAAGGAGCTACGCGCGCAGCGTTGGCTGAAGAACTGCTACTGGCAGATTGCATTTAAAAAATGTAATGGGGAAAAACTATGAAAACTCGACACAAAGTAATTTTTCTCAGGTTAGAAAATGTTTAGACGTTTGGTGTATGTAACATACGATAGTTCCCTTTCAGAGGGGGGGTAGCAATTTGTCACGGCTAGCCATCTCACGTTTTCCTCCTTTTTATGATTCGTTAAATTTCTAATGAAGATATTCCGCATTTGCCCATTGTATATTATCCCACCACCACAATACCAAATCTATCCACACTAGAAACTTAAATAAAAACAGTGCAACTACGACGAGGTCGTCAGTACGGATAGTCGATTATTTCGACTGATAATTAAAAAAAAGATTGAAGCTGCGCATTTCGAACTAAAGAACCACACTGAAAACGAAAAAATAACTAATTTTTTTCTTTAAAGAGGGCAGTGTATGGCAAAAAATATTCAGAGTACTTAAAAGCATGATAGCTATGTAGATTGGTTTTAATAAATGAAGTGAAAATATTTATTAAGTCATCATTTAAAAATTAGGTATCCATTTTATAATTACTGTACTTAATTATAACTTGCGTCAGGTATTCGTAATGTCATGCGTCACGTAACCCTTTTCGGGACACTTTACTCATTTGTAGGCTTGGAATACTTTTATCACTTAGAAAATTATGAAACTAACGTCATCTAATTCATGAGCGGGTGGGGTAGGAGGGGGGGGGGCGGAGGCGGCAGATTACAGCGGCGACGCTGCACTTCCTGCAACACGCTCTCTTCCGGAGGCGCACTCTGCCACACACAGACGCCACCTTGTTAGAGCGGCGCGACTCTCTGGCACAGCATCCGAGGGATGAGTAAGGAAACCAAGGCAAACCGTTTTGCAAGTATAACAAGAACTCTTCTCACGATAAAGTGCGACACGTGTCGGTTCACACTCGCACGGGCACATTATGAACACTGCGCTTTTGAGTGAAGCATTGACCTTCCGGTGTAGATATATGTCCATGTTAAGGTACGCCCCCAGAGATGAGGACCTGTTAATTTCTTTTATGCAGTCTTATTTCGAAAAGGTAAATAAAAATATTTTATCTAGTTGTTTTAATCAAAACGTGTCAGCGATTTTGTATTACACTTCTCAGAAAATGAAAACCACTTGAGAACAAAAAAAAATAGTACTTGGATAATTTGACCCCTACGAGAATTCCGCAGTGTGTATGTCATTGTTTTAAAAATGAAAATAACTTCTTATTGAAACAATTTCGAACGGCCAGCCAATACCCGATCTGTGCGTTTCATTATAAAATGATACTCTACGTGGACAAACATACATTTCTTATTAACAAACAGAATTTTTAGACACGTTGAATTAAATTGCATGTATTACCCAGAAGAGACACCAGAACAAGACGCCCGGAAGAGCTAAACTCCGAAAAATATAATAAAAAGTCCAGAGAGATCTCATTTGTAAATTATTATCTAAGGATCATAACTTGGACTCGAAAACCTGAATTAAATGACATAAGACGCACCGGTCCAAGTTAAGGAAACATGTATCAGCATAACGTATGTTGCGGGGTGTATGTGCGCCTACCTAATCTTTCGTAATGTGATCTAGAAAAGTCTACATTTTTTGCCTTCAATCTCTTTTATGTTTCCGGAGTTAAACCATGCCTTTCCTTAATATGAAATTTATTCTAATTTTTTTATGCCCTACTAGAAAGCAATACTGAACCCATAGAAAAATCCAATTCACAAACATCATAAATCTTGGAAAATATTATTTCTCAGATGTTTGATTCGCCATTTATTCCTCTCCCTGACCCACGCCTATGGCGCACGCAAGCTCCGAGGCGCGAAGACGCTTCCACACCGAACCCCGGGCGCTGCTCTTTGTTACACCGCTGGAGGTAACCGATATCTTTTCTTACTACGAAATTTTATTTAATGCCATCCCTTTAAACTTTATTTTAATTAACGCTTTTCAACAGCAGTCGAGAGCAATCCCGAGCCCAGAGTAACTCCAATTCACATCATTAACCATCTTCGAAAATATTATTTCCCCAGCGGTTTGAATTTAAAGGGTAATGCTTCTGTACTCCTCTCCCCCGACCCACGCCCACGGCATGCGCAAGCAGCCAGGCGCGAAGACGCTCCCAGCGAGGTCGCCACCGCGGACACCCGAGCCCCGGGCCGGGCGGGCGCTGCGCAGCGCAGCGCGACGCGACGCGTCCTGAGGCCCACGCGCCTGTGCCACCGCGCCGCGCCGCACGCTGAGTCAGCGCTGAGGCCGCGCTGCGCCGTCGCGGACCCAATGAACCCCGCGGGCGGCGGGCGGCCGAGGAATTTCGCCTGGCAGCGCAACGCAGGCGGAGGTCACTAGCTCCCGCTCCCGCTCCCGCGTCCTCGCCCACGCCGCGCAGACCATAGCGACGCACTAGTAGCCGGCGCGGGGACAGTGACGGAACCAGAGAGGACCGTGCCCCCTCAGAGCCAACGTTCTTTGAAATGTTTTCAAAATAATCGCAGTTGAATTTATTCAACATAATTACCGGTAATTTTAGATGGCATTGCACCCAACGCAGTATTCCCATTACCAATATCTTTTCATAATTTTAATGTCAGGCCATTAATTAAAAAAAAAATATTCAAATATATTTTCTGGGCTCTGAACAAAAATTTTCCTGAAATTTTCCTGAAACTAATAATTAAATTACATACATAATTTGTTGTAAAATAAGGAAGACGTGCCTGTACGCAGTTTTGGAAAATTATAGGAATTTCTATTCAATTCCATTTCTCTTGCCATTAAAGCAAAGGAACCGCAGTTGAAGGAAAGAAGCACACTTATTTGAATGTACAAGCAGCTCTACACAGTAATCGTGGAAATTTTAGTACGATATTACGCCCGGGCCCGCCGCGGGAAGTGTGCAATACACTAGAAAGCGCTGCTTGAATGATGAAAGCAAAAACTCCTGTGCTGGTGAGTCACAGTGGTCACTGCTTAAAGACATATTCTGGATTTTCATGAATGGACACATCAGCCCTCTTAATATATTGTAGATTATGAAATAAATAACAAAGCCAATTGGAAGGACGGCATCGTATGCTTTACTCATTCCTTGTCCCTTTTCGATGACACAGTACATGGGGGAATTCTTGTGTCAAATAGTTATCAAGGGCAACTAATTTGCTGAATTCAAGCTTCAACGAATTTGTCGTAACTTCTGTTTCTCTAACTATGCTGTTACGTTTTCTAACAAACTGTTGTGCAAACTAGTTCAAGGAATATATTTCAAAATTTGTGCAAGATGCCAGGACACGATGCGCATAATAGTATATCTAGTAAATAAATCTATTAATGATCTTTTTCATTAAACTAAGAATAGAATGTGAACTTCAGCACTCTTTGATTGCACTCTGCACTTCTTGTAACCCAGAAAAGAGCAAATTACCTTGGATATTCTCAACAAATTTTGTACATAAAGTAGTCTCCTCTAGGACTATTTAAAGAGTGTTGAGACGAGACTAATTGTTTTCGGGACAGACGAAATTAATTGCACAGTGGTTTGCAATTCGAAATTAGTTAGACGAGAAAAAATAGAAAAAAGTTAGACGAGAGAAGAAAGCAACTTCACACCCACACCCTGAGAGGAACCGCATCTGTCGAGCCTTGTCGCATCTGTCCGACGCTGTGCGATGTCCTAGAAAAGAACTGCAAGGCGTCGTGATATCCCTTCCGGCGCGCGCCGTCTTTCGCCCGCCTGCTTCCTGATGCACGGGTTGCGCGGGCGCGCTATCTCCCGCGCGGGCGATTTCGCCCAACGCCCTCGCGCGCCGCCGTTTCCGCCACGCCCCCACACCTCGTCCACTGCGGCCCCCCGCAACTCCCTCCACCCCGCCCCCAACACCGCCTCCGCCGCGCCCCCAAACTCCCGCCTCCGCATCCCTTCCCCCCAAACTCCCGCCCCCACACCCCTTCCCCCCAAACTCCCGCCCCCACACCCCTTCCCCCCAAACTCCCGCCCCCACACCCCTTCCCCCCAAACTCCCGCCCCCACACCCCACACCCCCCAAACTCCCGCCCCCACACCCCACACCCCCCAAATTCCCGCCCCCACACCCCACACACCCCAAACTCCCGCCCCCACACCCCACACACCCCAAACTCCCGCCCCCACACCCCCCAAACTCCCGCCCCCACACCCCACACCCCCAAACTCCCGCCCACACACCCCCTCCACCCACACCCCGTCCACCGCGCCCCCACACCCACTCCACAACGTTCCTGCAACGGCCGCTGATACGGCAGCGACTTCATCATCATCATCGTCTTGGACATTTAGATCGCTGTACACTGGTCATGTAGGAAAATGACTTAAGAAAATGATATAAAATAGTAGTTATTTAGGCTCCAAGAGCGTTATAAGGGTTCTAATGATCGAGTGGCGACAAAATGCCGATAGGTATTTGGCGCAGGAGCTTTTTGCCGCCCGACATAATTAGAACCAGTTAACACTCGTAGTACATACATAATTTTTTTAAATAAAATTTTGATTCAAATTTACTTATTTACTAACTAATTAGATGTTAACTTGACTATTTGCCTATTGATATTTCCCTCCATTAAAGAACGTGTAACATCATTGAATGTTTTCATATTCCTCTCATAACCACGACACGATGTTTTCGATCCAGTTATGCAGTGTATATAGAGCTCTGTATCGAAGGCTAAAACAAGCTACAACCTATCAGGAAAAAATAAAATAATTAGAGGCGTTGCCTTTCCCAAAAATATTGTTTATTAAAAAATTAACTTTCGATGTCTTCACCACCACCATGTTTACTCCTGTTTGTAATCCAGGAACGACTCCAATATTGTTGGCAATGACAATGCCTCTAATTATTTTATTTGGAATGCTAACGACAAGTCACCGTTAAACCAAAATTACTTTTTCGAATAAATGTACATAAAAGCTTTTGTGTATGGGTACGAATTATGAAGAATTAAGTAATCTGACAGGTTTATTTTCCTTCCTATTCCCTATCAATATATGCCTTTTTCGAAGCCATTAATGTTTTAAATTCCTTTCATTTTAAAATGTGTTTGCTTCTTCTTGACGTTTTTGTTAAAATTAAATGTTTAAATTATTTTAAGTTTCATTAATATTTGACAACAGCACAAGGGTCATCCTTGCAGCCATCCACCTCAATATCTTTATTTCCTGTAACTGTCATACAGGTCATACATAACTGTCCACAAAGCGTAGCGACCTAATCGGCGTTGGAAATTCGGGTAGACATTAGTTTATTGGGCTAATTTGGTTTGCCAGGTTCTCGGGCTTCTCATCTGCATTTCTTCTCGACTTCCACGCACAATCAGTAATGTTATTCTCATAGTTATCATATCGTCAATTCACAAAGGAAATCCCGGCAAATGCTACATTCAAGAACGGGTTTTTTAAAAAGAAAATCTATTTAATGTAAAATAACTAGTCATTACTGTCACCCTCATCTGTGACGTCCCAGTCGTGATCACATCTACTGTAGCTACCACCATCGTACCGTTATTTTCCGTACCGTCATGAATGGGCTACGACCGTCATTCACATCACTGCTTCCGCCGTCAGTCTCGCCGACCTGCTGACATCCCCACCTGCCATATTCATCCGCATTTTCGACGTCGAACTCTTGCCGCACCTGCTGAAACTGCAATTCCCTCTATTCCGCCTCCGCCGTCGCCGACCTCGTGGTCACTGCCGCCGTCGCCTCCACCGCCGCCTCCTCTGACCCGCTGGCGGCACTCCGCCTCGTTGGGCAGGCGTTTGTTTCCGTTGCTAGGAGCTCACGAAAACAATTCCCGGGATGTTGCGCTTGCTGCGGCTCGGCGTGTGCTCATGTATCCTGTTCTCGATTTGTGCAGTATTCTAAATAGTCATGAATTTTTTTTGCAGAGTATTATGATTTCTATAACCAACAACATACACAAATGGTCAAGACATGAATGTCTGTTATATGCATTATTTAATGTGTATCTATTCTTCAAGCATTTACACAGACTCCGAAATAAACGCACATACATTCGCTTTATGAATTATAGTATAATTTATATAATTATAAAATAGTAGATTAGCTTTATTGACTACGTACTTACAGTTCTACAAAAGTAGTTTCTATCTGGGGAAAAATTACAAAATGATCTGCATTATTCCAAGAAGTAGAAGAAAGTCTAAATATTGATTAAATATTTCAAACATACTAATTGAATAAATTTTGAGAAACGTGCATATAATTGAATTCCTCATTAGAAAAGTATCTGCAAAAGCAAGACACCACTAATCTGTTTTTTTTGAATCTAATTGAACTGTCCCGTACTCATTCAATGGCACTTTTAAGGCAGCAAATTCCTCTCTTCGAGTTACAAGTTTATGAGTTATTCATAATAGACCGGCATAATATTACATGCTTATAGTCATTAACACCATCAGAGAATAGACTTATACTAAGTACGATATAATTTTAAAACCTACAACAAGAAATAAGCATATGAAATAAGCATAAGCATCCGATATCCTAAAACTGGAACAGTGAAGTTGAATATTACATTACCACTACTTCAACTGATTCATCATACACTATCCAATTACCAAGAGTTTATTGCAAGAACGCAAGCGTACTGGGAGATCACGTTGCAGTATCACGTTCAGCAGCACCATCAGCGACATCAAATGAACGATTAACATCCGAAAGCCGCCCTCCTGGCCACCAACCTTCCTCAGGCGGCCGTGAGTGCCGTTGGGAGGCGGGGGCCGGGGAGGGGGGCGTCTGAATGACGGGCTCGCACGCGCGGTTGAGGGACTGCGCTAAGGTATTCGGCGCCACGCGAGGCCGCGGCAGGCGCTTCGCAGTGACCTCTGGCGCCCGGCGCGGGTGGCGTGGCGCGGGGGGCGTGGCGCGGGGGCGACTGCCTTGATCGGCGCGGCCCCGCCACCCACCCTCGAGGCCGCTGCGCCTTGGCCCCAGCAACTCCGTTGTTCCACTCGCGAGTCGTGGGAGGAATTCGATACACGGCAGCCGAGATGGGGAATCCAAGTTCATAATCACGAATGTCCCTGGTGAAAAGCAAAACCGAGTAAAAAAAACTAATAACGAAAGCAATCCAGTTTAACTTGCAAGTTCACATCAAACTGTACTCTGATTTGTCCATAGTGACTTTTGACAGGTCATCTGCTGTTATGGTGTCTTCCAATCGCGAGCTTAACATCACCATAATGGCGTGTCTATATAAAAGTTCAAGCTATTCAAAAGTTCAAGCGATTGGCTGATGGCAGCTGATATATGTCGAAGGACTGATTTTAAATGAAAGTATAATAGACTGATAGATTTAGATTAGCGACCCGAAACAGACCCAGCCTTTCGATACGAACTTTGTTTTTGTGCCTGACGTCATTTGCCAGATGAAATTACTCTTGAGGCCAGATTTGGACCGGACGGCATCCCCGTGGAGCCACAGGGTCCTCGATCTACCGTAATTCTTCTTTCACTCGCAAGGCGCGAGCTGTATCTCCATACAATGTATCATGATATACATGCCAATTCTGCTGCACAATCTAAGTCCACAAACTCGATACGCATCGCGTTAAATGCGAAATTTGGAGCTCGATAATCAGATGGAAACTATCTAATTAAAACGAAGTAAAACTTGAAATACATTGTTAGCCAACTTATGGTTGCTCTACTCAAAGCTTCTGAAACCGAGAGTTCGTAGATTGCAGACCCAATGGAGGAGAGGTTTCGACATCGTGTAATAAGCTGGGTTGGGCGATGCCTTTTCCTGGATGGAAAGTAAGTTGGGAATGGGATCTCAGTTCTTTGAAACAAAACTAGGAATTCAAAATATATTCGAACCCCCTTATTCTTAGTTTACATTCAATAAATTTGCTACGTAAACCTTCCTTTCTACATTATTCTTCAATGTTTAATGTGCCATGTTTTAAAAAGTTTTTTTTTCTTCTAGATATACAGCTCCTTGATTTGCAATTAACCCTGAAATAACAGAAACCATAATATACTTTATCATAACAGAATGACATTGTTACGAAGGATTAAATAGAGTTCAAATTTAAGAAACCAGAGTTCTAACTTCTACATTTATTTGTACTTGCATTATCTGGTACACATTACATGACCATTCATTTCATTCATGCATGCATGCAATTTGAAAACGCCACTCGAGAAAAGAAATTATAAAAATTTAATGCAAATGACCACAGTGAATACCAATCTTTAAAGTAACATTTAAACTCTCACGACGAATAAGACTTCAACGCACGATTGACCGCTAAACCCATCCCCCCCCTCTGTGCAATGACCTACCACATTTCAGCCCGCAAAACACAAACTGGACCAACAGAAGTCGTCGCCTTCACAGGGAAAACAGGCCATCCGATCTGTCCAGGTCACAAAGACACCAATCACCCGCAGCACATGAGGATAAACGGCACGCTCCCTCCACCGTAAGAACGGCCGTGGCCACCGCAGCCCATTACATACCACAGCCACCACCAGGCCGTTATTACGCAAAAAAGCGTCGGGAGAGTGCTGTTGCGACCTTGCTTTCGTTGCCGACGCCGCGCGAATCGCGACTCATCCCCGCGCACAGTGGTTTGCAACGAGGTATTTTGCCCTGCGTCACCAAACCATTTTACCACGTCAATGCTCTAAGAAGACAACAAATTAGGAGTAAAATAGTGAATCCGGGAAATATGAAAATAAGATGCAAAGAAAACGTTTATAACTGAGGTTTTGGAGGTTTCAGAACCAATTCATACACGTAATTATTTATGATAGTTTTTTTACCGGCTGGAGGATATTGCCGTTCATGTTTTAGTACACAGGTAACAACGTTTTATACACATTTGAGAAATATTTTTAACACATTCGACTGGGTGGATGATAGCGTTTTCAACTGAATTGTTTACAGTTTTGCCGGAACCTTATTTAGTTTAATATATCCATTTCCTTAAATCAAAGAGACAATATTCTAACTCCGCGTTCCTAAAGAAAAATGTGTTATAGGTATATTTAACATATTTTTTAATATTTCTTCCTCGAATTTAGCTCTTTTTGAAAAGGAGATAATATTGAAAACTTTTGAGTGAAGATATACCAGACCAACTACATTATTTTATAAGCAAATTATATAATTTTATAATGATACAATATCACATTTTCTTCTCAGTTCCTACGGTTTTTTCATGAGCGTGAATGCCTCAAATTTTGAAATTTTGTTGTCAATGCGAATTCACAGACTTAAAAAAATATTCGAATGAAATTCAGAATATATCAGACGTCCTTGAACTACCGAAATCCAAATACGGAAAGTACATTAACAAAAATTGTGAATGCGACGATTTGTCAATAAAACATTATTGTTAAGAACTTCGGAATTTTAAAGAACTGCTTGAAACACCCTTTGTTAGTTGCATTTGGTTTTTGTTTATTACTACGTCTATTCGTAACAAACAATAATTGAAGTAGGAGAGAAGAACTCTACATAATTAACAAATGAATAAACAGTTTGAACAAGTTATTTCTCTTTGTTACAGGAATAAATTTATTAATTTATATTTTTTTAGAACTCTGTGAAAATTACGTTTCAGCGAAAATTTTTTAAAGTTACAGAATTTCTTGCCATCCCTTTAAGTTTTTCGATCGCCTATTGCCCATTCTTTCGTTCTGAACTACTGCGCACCGCGACCTCTACTTTCTTTTCGTCCGCGTCGCGTAGTCTGGCGAGAGCCCGCCGACCAGTGGGCTGCGCTTTCAGCGCCCCCTAATTGGTATGCAGACGCCTCAAGTCGGTTTCTCTGTCTCGAAAAAAACGCGTCGTGCTGCGTACGAAGACAGAGGCGGTGAGAGGTTTTCCTGATTTCTCATCCACCGGCTGCCTGCACTGATGAAGTCTTGCGGGAGGTCGGCGCGTGTCAGTCCATATTACGGTGGTATCAAGGTGCGAATTGGCGGGGAGAGCACGAGTGAAATTAAGATATTCGGTTTTACGGCACAGTCAGAATAAATCAGAAAAATTCTCCTGGGACACGTTTCCTTTTTCCTGTATGCTGCTTAGTAGTATGGTAGTCTGAGAGGTACGCCCTTCCAAGCTGTGATGCTAGGTTGTCTGATTTCTTAATATATCGTTTGGCGTCATTATACATTTTTCATTACCCGTATTATGCTTATTAATGTGTCTTCATCAACGACGTACATATTACCAATTTCACTGGGATTCTAGACTCACGTTTCAAATACAAGCGGACTAGGTGTGAACTAAATTGTTGCAACCGACATTCCCTCTAGCTGAACATTTTGGCTGCTAAAAAATTTCTCCAGAATATTTTGATTTTTTTCATCTTATTTTTCCATTAGCAGCCATTAGTAGCAACGTGAGGATGGAATACATGGTTCTCGGTATTACACAAATCTCTGAACCACCCATATTTTCAATGGCAGATGTTATTTCAACAAATAGTAAGAAAATACCCATTTTTCAAGGAAGTTACAATTGACTGCAAAATTCTTATCGCCTTTTTTTTGTATTTTTTCTTGGCCATGAGAGAAGTTAAGAAGTCATGTCGTGCGACAAAAACATAACGAGAATGGGATGTGAAATTGCAACTAAATAACATAGCTGTAGGCGACCACACAATAGTGTAGTAAATACTTGCTTTCCCATAGGCAATGAATTTCAACGCCGACAAGCAAATAATAAAAATTAATTCCACTTCGTAACTTTTAGCGTCACGAAAAGCATTTTGATGCTAACAAGGAAACGTATCTTTCCTATTACAAGGGGCGGTAACCAACAAAAAAGGAATTCATTTTAACACTTTATACAAATCCCCGATACCTCTGGCACGCCATCTCTCTTCCAACCATCCCCTCCAAAATAAAACCCTTCCAGCCCACGAGGCAGAGATAAAATGACAACACACAAAGCCCTGCATCGAAGAGGAACCAAACCTCTGAAAGGGTAGGCGAGGAACGCATGCAATGTAGTGAGGCAGGGTGATGGAAGCGAAGTAGGGTGGGGTGGGGTGGAGTGGGGTCACGTACGGTGGGGTGCGCTGGGCTGGGCTAGGCTAAGGTGGAGTGAGGAGTCGGGGACAAGGAAAGGGTGGAGAAATGTTGAAGTGGATAGGGTAGAGAAAGGCTAGACAAAAACTATCGTCGAGAGGCATACTGCAGAGTGAATATACTTAACTGGCACTGAACAGAATGTAAGTTACAGATGTGAAAATGAAGCAGAAAACGACTTTGGCAAACCAACACAATGCTTTATGTAGTTTTTTCCGATTGTGTTATAAAATTGCAATCAATAACACGATAAATAAATTTGTAAAGCCGACGTGTAGTAATAAATATATAAATTTTAAATGTATTTGTAGAGCCTATCTGGCTATTATAGCGGCCCTTCCATATGACATTGCACAAAAATAATGAACTCTGTAACAGTAACAAACCGGGGCAATATTAATAGTAAACATTTCGTCCTGCAGAAAATATGAAAGTTACGATATACAGTTACGGTAAATCAGTAACATCACCTTAGGTCTGCTAAATACCAAATATACCCTTCAGGTTATACGAAGCATAGGTATGTAATATTAAATTCTGGAAAGTTCGAAACTTCGCAGTCTTTATTATTTAAAAAAATGGAATTGAACATTTTGATATCGTACGTGTTTATGTGATTATTTCTGTAGCACGTGTCACGATTTTCTTGGAAGATTATAAGAAGCCATTGAATCAGTGAAGGAGGAGGAGAAGAAGGTAGGGGGGAGGAGGAGGAGGAGAAGGTAGGGGGGAGGAGGAGGAGGAGAAGGTAGGGGGGAGGAGGAGGAGGAGAAGGTAGAGGAGGAGAAGAAGAAACGATGTTTTTCGGCAAAGGGGACAAGGGAACATTTCTTCTGGCAACGTCCTTCTCAGAGAGGGCCGAGGAGATGAGGGTTGCGCCGCGGTTGACGTAGCACGAGACAGCTGCAAGGGAGCGCGCAGGGAATGGAAGGGGAAGCGGAGGCTGTGATGGAGAGTTCCAGAGAATCAGCTGAGGGGGGAGAAAGGGACCTTCCTACCTGCGCTATCCGAGACCCGACTTCACGCCTCCTCCATTAGGAATAATGCGAAGGTTACTGCGTTCCTGAAGGGCCGCTTTTTTATGACCGAAACCCCTTCCCGCAAAGACGCACGGCCCTGCGTAGGTCATAGTTGAAAACAGCCCTAACTGCACGAGGCATCGCAGTAAAAATGGGTCACGCAACAGAATTTTACAACCCAAACCATTTTCCTGGAATCAGAAAGGGGGCGCATCTTAACTATTGCTCCGCATCGCCCCCAACAGCATCGATTAGATTTTATATCAAGGAGCCATTAAAACACGCATTTCTTTCAGAACGGACCTAAAGTTATGATTTCTCATCGCGAAGCCCATGCAAAAACAGCGGAGGTAACCAATGAGCTATCCACGATGCGAAGAACCAAGAGTTTTGAGTTTCCAGTTTGGGTTTATCCGAATGTAGTAGCAGTTAACGAAATCATCATAATGAGTAGATCCATACATTCAGACGTGCCCACTGTTTCATGGCATTATCGACTGTGCAACCTCGCCACCTCAATCTTCATCCTTAGGTCCATTCGATCCTGAATTCCCGATGATGAGCTGATTTCTATCCTTTATGATCTACAGCAGTGTCAACAAACTTACGAAAATGAAAAACTTAGCAAAATGTACAGATTTTACATCTTCCTATGAGCTAGAAAAAGAAACCAGGACAGAAATAAGAAAGCTCACCAAATTACCCATTCTAGCAAATGAATGATATATGCACGCAAAATTTAATGTACATATCCTTGTGTACACACAATGACGTGTGAGATTGGCAGTTGTGCAGTCGTATGCAAACAGCTGTTAGCGAAAATTCTGTCTGAGCTTAGTGGAGCAACTACAGGTTAGACAGCCTGGGCGTGACACTGCATTCTACTGAAAATTTTCCCGCGAGCTGCTAGTATCTAGCAATCGACGGTTTGGCTACAGCAGGGCGTCTCTGGCGGGATACGCCCTCTGCCACAATATTTGGACGTGCGCATCCGATAATTTTATATCAATTTCATATTTTACTAATGATCTTTCAGTGTAACACATGTCGGTGATACTTCTTCGTCACAAAACATTTCGACTTGAAAATATATCATGTACACCAAAACGTTTTACCGTTCCTTTATCAAGTCAAAAGCGTGAGTTCTGGAAGTGGCGGGAAAATGAAGGATGAAGATAATTCAGTTCTGCGCCATAACTTGACATTTTTAAAATTCCCCGCACCTTGTGACTCAATGAATCAATAAATATAAACAAACGGCTAGTCGTTTTTAGACTTCCGAACAACAGATAAATAACAGTGATAGCTAATCGAAGCATTACTCTTGCATTAAATAATAACGTTGGTCAAGTCAACGCCTCTAATTCTTTTATTTGCAATGCCGTCAACAAGTCACTAATAAACCAATACAGAGAAATTCAAATAAAATTGGCGAAACGTTGCCAATTCTACATCGCGCTCGGAAGACACCGGAGCGGAAATGCAACGCTAACATACCCATGCGCTTCTGGGAACGTCACGGGAGCTTGGCAGCGGCAGAGATCCTGGAAACTAACCTTCCGAAGGTTGCGCACACGGGCGTGACCGCAGCACGAGAGCTCATGGAAGGTTAGTTGGCCGAGATACATTTGCAAAACTAAAATATGTGAGGAAGCTTTCATCTGTTTAAACTTGGTTAATCTCAAAATCGTAAAAATTATTTTCGACCGAGAAATATTTAGACTCACGTCAAGAATGTTCACGAGAGCAATTGTATTTACATAAACTGTGAATATTTTTTTAAATGAAATACAATGGATCCTAAGTTCATTAAAGACAGATGTTAAACAAGTTTATTGGTTATTTCACATAAAAAATAGCTTATCCATATTTACTCAAGCACATTGTAATCTATCTATAATATATTTAATTTACATGAGCAAGTTTGGATATCCATATATTTGTAAATTCAAGCTGGCCACGTTAACTGAAAATTAATTTAATGGGTATAAGGATAAGAAGTGAAACCAGAGTACAAAAATTAATGTTATTTTATTATTCTATAGAGAATTGGAAAAGAATATCCGGCTTTAGACGTAGCAGAGCATTCGAAAAACTAGAATTTGTTAATTTCAAATATTTTCAATTAATATTAATCTAATTACATATGAGACATTTGTGAATCGCTGAATACTAAGCACCAGAGGTGTTCTTAAATCTGAAAATTGGGACGATTCACTTGATACATGAACTAATTTGGAAAAGGTGAAGACAAATCCTGAAAATAAACAGTTTGTGCACATAATTATCTTCGCGCATAGTTTCTTGGAATATTGTAAGAAATTGCGCATTTTTAACTACGTTTTTCGAACATCAAAGACTAATATAAAATTTGAAGAATTTAGGAATTTTAAAAAGAAGGAAATGAAATGCTTACATAAAATAATCTGTGTGAACTGTTTTAGAGTTACGATAGTAAAAACACCTTGTCACGCAACATGTGTCATTCTTGGAAGCTCTGTCTATACGTACTCTGAGAAATCTTTGTCATTAAATCTATGTGCAAGTAATATAACTTCCTGCAAACATTTTTTAGTGGATAAGAGCACTTTATAGTTTCCTCACTGCGTCCTTCAGAAATACATTTTGTTCATCGTAAGTGAATCGAATGTCGAAGTCCTCAACAAAGTTTTGTTTGCTACTCATTCACTTGGGCTAAATATTTTCACGAGCTCCTACGACCCCCTTGTCAGAGGTTTATACGACGGGATGTAGGGAGTAACAAAAACGTTCTACGAGACAAAATCTTTATCGGGGAGGGTCTAAGAAAAAAAAAATGAATGTTCAGATTAGTTTGCAGTTGACAATTGTCAGAGGGATGAAGGTGCATTTTCATAAAGTCAGTACTGCACTTCAAAAGTGTTTCAAATATATCTTGAATTACACTCCAACAAAATAGGAAGAACAAACTTTCCTGTTTAAAAAGTCAGAAGTAAAACGTTTTTAATTTGTATTCGGTTTATTAATAAACTATGAAACCAGTGAATGGCTACTTCACAATTACACTGGTACTTGCCGCTTATGATTTGACCAAATGAAATAAAGTACGACGGTTTGTTTTCGTATAGTCGACGATTGACTTGATGAAAATTTTATTTTTTGGCTATTTTTCCTTCTGAAATTATATCTTATCCATTTTCTTCCATCCACTTTTGTAATAATTATCTTTACATTTACTTTCTTTATATTATCTTTCCGTTCGTTTTACGTTTATATTTGTTAACGGATTCTTTAACGCCAATCAATCGGTCTTGTGGCCCAGGGGCCTGAGGAGACCTGCGCAAATACGAGACTATCAGGGGAGAGTATCGGATTTGGAATCCTACGTAAGGTAGAGGAGTTTTCAGTTGTGTTGGGACATTTTAGCCTTTCATACATCACCTCGTAACTTTAATCATTGAGTAAATGCGCTGCACTTTTACATAAAATTAATGTTTTATCTGAAATCTTACCCACCCTGACGAACTGGGTCCAAAATCCAGCCCCGACGACGAACTGAGTTCACAAGTATACCCAAGCACGACTGAACCGCAACTGTCTCAGGTATTAAGCTCTATACAGGACCAAGCTGAGCGTAAGGCTACCTCGGCGTGAGGTTGTGTGAGCGAGTAGATCCACCCAGGAAAGAGCGGAATATAGCAAGAAGGCGCCAGAGGACCCCCATAGATGATAGCCGAGTGGGAGTCAGGGAAACAGAGGAACCCCAACAATAAATATCTCCTTTGTAGTATCTGAAATAATGTAAATATTCAACGTGGTTCGCGGAAGAGAAAGCCTAATAGCCCGAGCATCGCCACAAATAAAGACTATTATTATTATTATTATTATTATTATTATTATTATTATTATTATTATTATTATTATTATTATTATTATTATTATTATTATTATTTTATTATTATTTTTATTATTATTATTATTATACATTATTTACAGTATCTACTGGTCGGTATGTCAACCACACACACAAATGATGACCAGGTGTGTGGTTGCTTTACTGAAGGTTCAGATGGCTTCTGACAATACGTCATGTATTCAACATTACTGACTTTTGCATATTATACACATTCCTGGCATCGAAGTGAAGACACTCCAGTGCACGAATTGTCATTTTCGGGATCACTCCTGTAGCTGATATGTTTATAGGCACAGTTGTCACTTTACTGAAGTTCCACAGAGTTGCGACTTCATGGGCGAGATCGGTATACTTCTGGTTCTTCCCTTGATATTTTACCGATATGTTGTGGACAATGGGTATTGATATATCGATAAGGAAAACCTGCTGATGGTTTCTATCAATAATATTAATATTATTAATAATATTAATATTATTATTAATAATATTAATATTATTATTATTAATAATATTAATATTGTTATTATTATTAATATTATCATAATCATTATTATTATCATTAATCCAGAAACTGTGCAAATATATTTTCTGCATTGATATATCTACGTATGTAGGCCACGCGGGGCTTGCAACCGGAGGCGACTGCCCTGGGGCGGCGCGGGGCGGGGTGGGGCGGGGCGAGCGATGCCCCGGGGCAAGAAAGCGGCCCGAGGCGGCGGCGCCGCGTCGCACAAGCAGCGCAGTGTCCCCTGCCAGCGAACGGCACCAAGATTTTTTTTGGGGGGAACCGCTAAGCTAACGCATACGAATAAATAGAACGTGCGGAATGCGTGTATTTAATTAAGTAGAAATCCTTTAAAAGTAGTTTTTTTGTTGTTGTTGCAGGAATTTAGCCAAGAACAGACGTATCGCTAATTTTGCGCTAAAATGCGTTGGAAATTTTGTGTTGGCCGGATTCGTGAATATTTTATGTGAATCTTGGAGGAGGAAGGCCGGAGTCTTGTCATGGACTTAGAATTGCGTAAGGAAGCGAAAAGAAATGGCCAGATCGAAGTGGCTATTAGTGTGTTAAACTGACTCAACCTAACTAGTTTAACGTTAAAAGGAAACCTGCTACGACGGAATATTTTTGAAGCAACTGTCACGGTCAGTCTCTAGAGCACCATGCACGATCGGTATGCGTCATAGTTTTCAGTCGTTCCTACTTACTCAACCGTACAAATGAGACTTTGGGCTCCCAATGTCGCTGGTAATTCTGTCATGAATGACACCCGTCGGGTTCTGACTTCCTTCCGAAAATATGGATGTTCGTGGTTGGTTCAATCGTCCTGGTCAGTGTGACAAAAAGTGATACGGGCACATTTTTGTTAAGCTCCTTCAGGATAACGCTCACCTACCCTGGCAACAACAAACAACAGATTAATTCAACAGAAGAAATTAAACACGAGACGCCCAAACCGCCTCCACGCATTCCCAACGCGCATGAGCCCCTTCCGTCAGGGCTTGCGTCATTTGTGAAGGGCCGAGACTGATCCGAGCTAGATTCTAAGGCCCTTACCTCTAGGTGCAGTCGCGTTACGAAATGACCGCGGGACCGCCGGCAAAACGTTTTTCCGGGTCCCTCTTAAAAAAAGTTTATAGCAAATACAAGTAGTGTCAGTACCTTAAATAACAAAGTTATCCCCTAAAAATAGGTCCCTCTTACCCGCGGCCACCCGCCATGCAGACCTTGCGGGCCCGAACGTCCCGAACGTCACTCTCAAGAGTCAACGGCGGGAGAGGAGGAGGAGGAGGAGGAGGAGGAGGAGGAGGAGGAGGATGGCGTGGGGTGAAGGGGAGAGGGTAATACGAGTCAACCCCGGCGCGGCGGTTCACGCCCCGGCGGCGGTAGCCTTCTGTCGCTGCACAATGCCGTCGTGTATGCATGTGCGCCCCCACTCGTGCTCCTTCCCCCTCCCAGAGGAAGGAGGTGCTGCCAACGCGCGCATAACGGCCGCCATTTGCGAATGCCACCGTGCAAAAGACGCCCTGGTAATGTTCGAAATGTGTAGTCCTTAGGAGACGGTGGCGAGCAACCCAAATAAATCAACAGCAGCAACAACAAATTCAATAAATAAAGTACGTATGTAACGTCTTAAATTTTAAGAAAATATTTTAACAAGAAATAATAATAACCATAATTATAAACAAAGAGCTGGACCGCCGTAGCAGATGTGGCTAAGACAAGAGAGTAACAGCTCAAAGAGACTTCGGTTCGCATTCTATCTGCGCGCGCGCGCGTGTGTGCGTGTGTGTGCGTGTGTGTGTGTGTGTGTGTGTGTGTGCGTGTGTGTGTGTGTGTGTGTGTGTGTGTGGTTTACACGAAAGACCGAGACAGATGGAGAGTAAACCCAGGAGTAAGAAAGTGAGCTTTTCCTGTAATGTGCAATTTAAAATATTCCGGAAACATATGTATATACACAGATGTGACACTTCATCGCCCTCTTGGGTTGCGAAAGCCCTTCCTATAGAAAATCTCCTTTGCCTCCATTGACGCACATTGAGAATCGATTTCTCCTAGCACCCGCCTCCGTTCTTCCTTTCCAGCAGTTAGCAGAGGAAACACACTGCTACCATTCGCTCATTTCACAAAAACTGAACAAAATCGAATTTCACTATCTCGTATCATTATTAATATTATAAATAAACTATGGATTGTTCATTCTAAAAATACTGGTTTACAAATCTCTTTAAATGGTTTGGAAAATAAATATTATTGACATTCAATTATACGCGACATCTTTTGTACGATAAACATTACTACACTGGAGAGGATATACAATATCTTTAGGAATCATACTGCTCGGAAGCAGATAAAACAAATGACTGAAAACTTCAAACGTGTGCTAAAGGAACACGTCTCATTCATGACATACCATTCAACACAGATCCCTTCTATATTATTTCAATATTTTATTGTAACTTATTACTTAAAATTTGTGGAATCATTTTCCAAAAAAAAAAATGCTTTACGCGATGCGGCGCTGTTTCCGCCCACTGGCTAAAGCACTGGCCGGCTTGGCGCACCCCTGTCTTCCTGCTTCTCCAAGCCCTCCTCCCTCTCCTCCTCCTCCGAGGTACAATACACCGGAAGGGCCCTCGCGCCGGCCCACGCCGCTCATTAGCCCTGCGAAGGGACGCGCGGCCTCACGTGTTGCCCTTTGGTGAGCGGCGCCAAAGGCCACGTGCCGCCTAGAGGCCCTACGACGCAGGTGGACAATGGGGGCAGCACGTGCCGACTTCAACCCGTTGTCGAAAACAATTTTTTTTTAAATCTTTAAAAACTCATCGAATTAACGCATATGGCACATTCATCACGACTAACATTATGAACTGAAATTCCATTTCTATCGGCAATCGCTGAAACATGTATTTACTTATTTGCTTATTGATTTATTTATTATTTAGTAATATTTTTATGTCATTAGCATGAGTGAGACTTTCGGCGTGAAGATTCATTACCATTATCGATAATGAATTTCCACGATCATGCTATTCATTGGTGGAAGGTAAAAACATGCATGTTTAAGTCATCTGTCAGTACAACATGAAAAATCTCGAGATATGGAGACTGGCACATTCATCATACCTCATTTCATAGTACCTCAACATGTGATGCTGTAATACCCGATATTTTACTGTTGATCCGATATTTTCAATCACATATTGCAATAAAAGTACATCTTTCCAACGATGACGATCGACAAACATATGATGATCGAAATGTTTATGAAATGCATATAGTGTGCTACTACTTGCGATCAGATCTTCGTACAGCCTAATGTACGTTTAAAATCAAGACTTTTGTTATGCAGTATTGACGATCAGTACTGACTCAGTTAATTTTCAGGTAAGTTAAAGAGTGCTAGTGAACCATTTTCATTCTTGTCAAATATGCATTAAACATTTATTCATACAACCACATTGATAAGCAAAAAATATTCTATTTTTTGTGCGTGTTATTGTGTAAAACTTTCTGCGACCAGACAAAGCACAGAAAAATCAACACAGCTAACCCCCCACCACCACCACCACAACCACGTCTGTTTCCAGCTTAGACATGCACCACAACGCATCCCTCTGATACAACATGCAAACTGCAAACCACTGCCGCTTGCCAGGTCAAAACATCCCTGTAATCCGCTTTGTCTGGCGGGGCGCCCGGAAGCACAGGAGCTTCCGGGGATTTTTTTTTCCGTAGGTGGGGAGTGGCAGCCATCTCGGAGGGAGCAGCTGCGCGGCGCGCGAGCTCTCTTTGTCCACGGCCGGGCGGGGCATTAGCGCGGCGAATCTTCCGTCTCGGCGTAGCCTGAATAAACGTGCCTACCTTACGGCGAATCGCGTTAGCTCCGGGGGGCCTTATAGCGGCGGACGGCCTGTTGCGCGCGGATTAATGGGGAAGCACGTTCCGAGGCCCTGGCTCTTGTGTCAGCCCCGCACCGCCCCGCTCTGCTCCATCCCGATGCACTCGTCCAGCCCCGTCCCACGCTCCGCCCATATTCCACGCCATGTTCTGTCCCATCCTGAGCCGACCTTCTGCAGTGCCTCTGACCTAGAGGTCCTAAGTTCGAGATCCGACGGGTGGGAGGATTTTCGACCCTAGCTAGATAGCCAGGTCGAGTTCGGCTGCTGTCTAGAGGAGGATCTTAGCGGTCGGCTGCCATATTTTGGAGATAAAATTAGATTGCAACAACAACAGCAGCAGTAACATTTGTTACGAATTCCTTTCAGCTGTAGTCCATTATCCCCACAACTGTAGCTCTTAACTTTAACTAATTTGATTCCGAGGTGGCTGTTCCCCAAATGCATCAATTGTGAGGGCGAACATAAAGTTAGGGCAGCCACGCTAAACGTAGAGCGTGTAAAAAGCCGTAAGCGCTGCCTTGCGCAACACCGGCCGCAGTCGGCGCCGCCGCCACAGAGGCGAGCGAGGCCGGCGCGGCGCCGCGCGGGAGAGAAGAATCGCTCCGAAACGGGCCCGCGGCAGCGGTCACGATCCGCCGACACGGCCCCGCACTCCATCTTCGGGCGCGCACTTTCAAATCTGAGGCGGCCGAGCGGTAGGGCCGAGCCGCCGCGACCAACGAAGAGAGGTCGCAGGCACTACGCGGTACACCTGGCCGAAACGCGGGAAGAAAGCTTTCGATTCATGTGATAAGTGAAATAAAAAGAGAATATAAAGTGAGATAATGAATGCTTCCGGGGTTCATTAGAAATAATGAAACAATTGAAAATTTTCATTACCAGCTCATTGATATAACACAACAATAAATCCGTAAAAGTTGTTTTTAATGGATTTCATAAAAGTAACCATTGACGAAGGCGATGTAACATTTTATATCGATTTTAATTTTGAAGCAATGGGAAGATTCGCTGAAAGTAGCATTCGTATACTACTCTTCAATTATTTTTGAAAATAATTTTTAAAAATCTTCAGGAGAAACAAAATTGCTTTTCACTTTTTTGCTGAATTTCGTTTCATTTGTGGACTTTTACTTGCGTGCGTGGCGTGTATGTGTGTGTGCTGCATGCGTGGAAATATGAACAAATAGGCTGCGGGCGCTTTGGTCGTCGTTTCGGACCAACGTGCGACGCGATGCGGAGCGTGAAAGATGCAACGCAAGGTCAGGGAGTTTCCACAAACTCTTCCATGCGTGACGATGTGGTTCTAGAGAAGAAAGAGTCCACCTTCGAAATCACATCACCAATATCGCCTAAGCTTTCAAAGCAACTATCACAAACATTATTATCCTCCTTTCTTCTTGCCTGCCAGTATATCCCAGTCAGACCTCTTTCGCGGGCTTTTCAAACCTCTATGATCCAATTAATTACATCAAACAATTGAGCTAAAATACTGATCCAACTGGAAAAATTCCAATTTTAAATTACGATCGCTATTTGTTAACAGTTTCTAATATCTTGTAATGAGAGGTTTTTTTAGCAAAGTCACGTAAATAGTTTATATTAAGAATGACCAATGTACGTTTACCCGTTTTATGCAAAGAAACGGTCAAAAGTGTAGGGAATGTGCGGAATGATCACGTAGCGCATGTAAAAAATAAATTTTGAGAGACACGTTTTTAACACTTTCGATGGAGGTTGAAATACCGTCATCATATACTTCGTAAGCGATTGATTGTGGAGTCAACATTACTAGTATTCCTCAGTCAACAGACCAATTAGTCTTAATAGAGTTATGTTAACAATATTGTGAAGTATTATCTTGACTCAAAATTCTTGATTCGAGTTGTGGAAGTGTTGCAACCCGTACTAAACAAGGTCGACAAAGTAACTGCAAATGCTGAATCACTTGGAACTGTGAAATGAATATTCTCAGAAACTAAGGAAAGGAATTGGAAGCTCATTCATTTTCCAAATACGAACGTGTGTGTTTCAATAAACTTTTAATGATAGAAAACACGATACAAATTTGGCACCGAGTTCAAGGTATGCAGGTTCCTGATCTCGAGGTTACAGCTTTGCTGAAGATTGCGCAACAGTAAGGTGGCAACCTGTTGTTCATGCTGACCCAAAAAGAAGACATATAAGGAAAATCCCATTTCAGTCTTTCAATTGAGACCTTGCATATATTACATGGTAGAGTATAAGAGGGCAAACCTCTTGCCAGAATAGTTATAAATGGGATTCTCCATCGGGCTAAGTAGGTCACTGGACCAGATGGGCGAAGGACGTAGTGTTTTTGAATTACAAAAACTAACCATGACCATACATTGTGAGTTAACGTAACTGAAAATGCGTATATCGGCAATTAAAATGTAAATAAACTAATACCAACGAAACAATGGGTATTATATATTAGTAGGTGTAACTTTAGAGTTTGCGCAATGAAATAGTATAATACAGATTACATAATCCATGCAATTCTACCATTAAATGAACATGTAGGACCACTCGTATGTGTTCTATTCCAGCAGAACAGTAATAAGCGCACATTTTCCCAGCAACATCATGAAGTATTAAATGGTTTTCGCAAGTGCTCAATATTATTTTTATGAATTTCATTTCGTTCGTTCGTTGATGAAGTTCGACGTGTTTTCATGCGGAGTGGTAGACTTTCTGTTCACGAGTACAGTGTGTACCTGTGAATAGCGACTTCAATGAAACTCTAAAAAGACCTCCAATTTCAACGTAAATTTTGCGAGAGAGAACCAAAGACGACCCGGAAGAAATTCCATGTATAGCAAAACAGCTTCACACCCGAGAATATGCTCTCGCTTATACACAAATGTCGAGAGCAGCATTTTCGGCACTGGGTTTAAAAGCCTCACATTGCCACATACGTCACTTCTCAGTAGCTATCTGAGACTGTAGAGTCACTTCACATGTGAAGATGAAATGTACCAACTGCTCGGAACACTGGGCATTTAAATAACCACTTGACACTTCCGGCATTCTAAGGATCCACGTTAACATAAACCATCTCGCATGGAATGACGAAAAAACGTATTTTGAACTGTTGTCCAGACGCATGATTCATGTAAGGAAGAGCATCAAAGATTATCTCAAGACACTGACGAGAAGCACGAACGAATGTTCCGAATTATGAAATTAAAATATTCAAACACGTATTATTTTCAAGAAATAAAATGACTATGACGATAAAAATACATTTTAATGAAGGCGAGAAATTTGTTGAAGGAAAGTGAAAAATAAAGAAAACAAATCACAAAAAGATATTGAATTAGGAACTTTGTTTTGGCGTAGTGTGTTAAAGAAGTTCTGATTCAAGAGCAGGGAACTGGGATTGTAACCCAAGCAGTTCTGGAGGCAACAGCGGACATTGAATAGAGAGAGTGGAAGAAACAGAACAGGAGCCGGGGAAGTAACCACATACGATGGCAGGATTGATGTTAAGATTGAGTTACTATTTGATGGGTAAACACAGCTACAGAGGCAAAGGCAGGAAAGATACAGGGGCACGAATAGGGACCGCAGGAAATGGAGAAGACAGAATTTAGGAGATAGAGTCGCAGCCAGAGAAAGCCAATGGTATGAAGTAGTGCAATGATGTTCCATAGAATGCCATGGACAATAGAGGGAAAAGCAGAGACCGTTGGGGGAACGAGTCGCGGGAGCGGCGGCGGGGAACGAGTCGCGGGAGCGGCGGCGGGGAACGAGTCGCGGGAGCGGCGGCGGGGAACGAGTCGCGGGAGCGGTGGCGGGGAACGAGTCGCGGGAGCGGCGGCGGGGAACGAGTCGCGGGCGCGGTCCAAGGAGCTGCGGGGGTGGCGGCGAACTCGAGCGGGGAGCGGAGCGGTCAAACGCCGCCGGCTCCGCTCGCGCATTCAGCCTCGCATCGCCTCGCGAGTGGCAGGGTCGGCCGTAAATCACGCCAGCCTAATCGAGCGGGATGGCGTCCACGACCGCGTGTTTTCGACGACGACTTCTGCGAAGGTTACGAGCGGCTGCAGAAACCGGGGCGGCGGATGAAAGAGCGGGCTGCTGGAGGAGGAGGAGTGGGGGAGGCCGCCGCCGCCGCGACGAAAGCGAAGAGCGACGCCAACGGACCCCAGCACGCAACACTCGCTCGCTTGCGCCAGGCCTTCTCTCCCCACAATAGTTTTCCCACAGCGTGAACCACTAACGCACACGATACGAAACCAGCTGAGTCTTTGGGCACGTGGAATGATATGGGTGAGCCCCTGTGCATCATATCCGACTTCTGCCTATGACTTTCAGGCACAAGTTCGCGTCACAATACTAGCGGCCAGATACCAAAATGTTCACCTGGTACAAGTCATTGAAACAGATATTAAGAATTTCTTTTAAATATTACATCTTGTACACCATCATCGTGTTATTTGTGACAGGTTACCGTCGAAAATTGTCACTTTATGCAACTTTCGGCAAGCCAGGCCAGCGTCTGGTCTTGCTTTTCAAGCGAAGTGCCCGTGCCGTGGTCACGTGGTTCGTGTCGCAAAAGGGTGCCGCGCAGAAGCAGCAAAAATCGGTGCGCTGGAGTAGCCCACCCATCTTTTTACATCATGTCTCTAGGCATACGCGACGTCGACGTTAAGATTGTGAGTCGTTTCGAAAAACTATTCTCCATCAGAATTATCAGGGTAATCGAACACGATATAGATCGTATGACGACGTTAACAGAATTTGTTCCCAACTGATGCGGCATTGTGCACTCTATATGTTCACGATGCAATGACTATGTCGGCAGGGAGGGCAGGTTGATAGCTGTAGCGGAATAAACGCGAATGAAGGGGATGTGATATTACGGACAAGAATTTTAAGATGTATTTGATATCGATTTAAAGTAGAAAAATGTTTATTCCCGATTATTCCATTACATATTCCTAAATATCATTTCTGAACATAAATAATATCAAATAAACATTTAAAACAAGTAGTTTTGCCTGGGTTGCAATGGAGGTACGTCAATATTTGATTGTGCAAACAGGACACACGGGAAGTGTCCCACACTAAACCACACACATCAAATGCACCAGTGTTACTACCATATTTCCTCTTTCATGAAAATCATTAAGAAATGCCATAAGAATATGTTTAAAACTCGAACTAGAAAAGCGACATGTAATAAGTGGGTACTTTAAATCTGTAACATTTTACACTTTTAGAATGACCACCTAGATTCAAGAATTGCATTCACATTTTGTTCGTAACTGGTAGTATTGAATACTTAAGTAAAGGTTTCTAGTTTCTAGTAAATACCACTTGCGTAATATATACTATATTAATATAATAATAATAATAATAATAATAATAATAATAATAATAATAATAATAATAATAATAGAGTTATGCCAACAGAACAACCTGAAAATTATGTCAACCTCACTACGAAAATCCCCCAAGAAACAGAAAACATGGCGCTCCCCCATCCAACAATTAGGAAAATTCCAAATCGACCATGTTGCAATCTCTTACTTCTACCAGAAAGAAATTCACGATGTACAAGTCCGCAAAGGAGCAAACATAGATTCCGACCATTACCTTTCCCGAATCAAGATAAAATTTACCCCCAAGAGCAAATTCAACAAGAAACCCCCAACGATTCCAAAATTCGACACACACAAAATCCAAGACTCCAAAATTGCTGAAAAATGGGAAGAACAACCCGCAAAAAACTGGAAAAATTTCAAGGTCAAAATCATAGAGACTGCCAAATCCTTGATTCCCCTCACCAAAAGACCGAAACATCCCTGGTGGAATAAAGAATGCGATGTTGCCCTCAATAACAGAAAAAACGCTTTCCAAAATTACAACAGTAACAAATCTGAAAAAACCCACAAGATCTTCCTCGAAGTACGAAAAGAGACATCCAAAACTTTAAGACAAATCAAACGGATATACATCAATGACCAACTGACGTCGATCGAAGATAACTTTCGAAACAATAACACGCACGACTTCTACAAGGTATTCGCCAACCAAATGAAGGGATACACACCACACAACTTATGTTTCAGAAAGCAAGATAGAAAATTGGCATTAACGAACAAGGAAAATTGCCAAGAGTTGGCTAAATACTTCTCACAACTTTTGAATTGTCCGGAACCTTCGAAGAGATTCCCAAAGAAACAACCTGACCACACAAATGAAGACTCGTCACCACCAAGTCAAGACGAAATCCACTCCCACATCAAAAGACTCAAAAACAACAAGGCATCAGGTGAAGATGGAATTACAGCAGAATTGCTCAAAAACCTTGGACCCAACTCACTCAAAGAAATCACACAGATCGTCCAAGAAATCTGGCAAACAGAACAAATCCCTGACGATTGGAAAACCGCACTCATTCACCCACTACATAAAAAGGGAGAATAGTCAGATGTAAACAATTACAGAGGGATTTCCCTCCTTCCAGTTATTTACAAAATTATCTCGGCCTGTCTTCTAAAACGAACACAAGAACAACTCGAACCAAAATTATCAGATTTTCAAGCAGGATTCAGACCAAACCGATCCTGTCCCGAACAAATCTTCAACCTAAAAACAATCAAAATGCGAGCAATTCGAAACAAACCAGTAACATGTACATTTGTCGACTTCAAAAAGGCCTATGACTCTATCGATCGACCATCACTATTCCAGATCCTAGAAGAAAGAGGACTAGACCACAAAACACGGAAACTTATCGAGCAAACACTTACAAAAACAAATTCTAAAGTGAAATTCATGGGAGAAATCTCAGAACCTTTCGAAATTCGGACAGGCGTGAGACAAGGAGATGGCCTCTCTCCTCTCCTGTTCAACCTAGTCTTGGACAAAGTAATGGAAGAATGGGAAAAAGAACTTCAAAGACAAGATGCTTGGAAACCTATCACTCTCGGCATACCCAAAAATAACCTCTGCATACCATACCTTGCCTTTGCCGACGACATAGCGATACTGTCTGAAAACCAAGAGACTGCTATCAAACAATTAGAAACACTCAAAGAATGTGCAGAAAGGGTAGGATTACAGATCTCTTTCGAGAAAACTCAAGTCCTATCCCACAAAGGTGACAACATGCACACAAGGTATGGAACGGTCAAAATGGTACCACATTTCAAATACCTGGGTGAGTTCATCGAACCAACCGGATCCGAAAGAATTTCACAACAAACCCGCCTCCAGAAAATCAAGAAAGCATTCGGACTAATCCAAAACCTGTACAACAGAATATGCATGTCGAAGAAAACCAAAATTCGACATTATAATACTGTCATCAAACCGGCAGCTCTTTACGCTGGCGAAACACTCACGCTCAGCAAGAAATATGAACAGGAAGAAATCAAAAAAGAAGAAAGAAAAATCATTAGAAAAATACTCGGTGCGAGACTCACTCCCGATGGATACAGATTACAATCTATTGAGACAACTGAAAAGTACTCGAACATAGAAGTCGATATCAGGAAAAGACGACTGAAATTCTTCGGACACATAGACAGGCTACCAAATACTCGACTAACTAAAAGAATACTAAACTATATATCCTCACTTAAAAGTACAACACCATGGATGAAAGAAACAAAAAAAGACATGCGACACGCCGACATAACTGACACTTCAGACAAAAACACCTTCCGTAACAAAGTGAACAAATGGGAAGTCAAACCAGAACCAAAATCAAAACCCTACAGACCGAAATGGTCTGAAGAAAGAAAACTGGCATTCTCCAACAGAATGAAAGAATATTGGAAAATTAAGAAGAACTCCACAAAAACGAGTCAATTTTTGCTTAACGTTTTCCATTATTGGGAAAGTACGCTAATAATAATAATAATAATAATAATAATAGTAATATAATACAATGATGCAACAGGAACATGTTCGCTATCAAAATATCTCCGTGGAATTGGAATTTAGAAACAGAACACTGCGAAATTTCAGTACAAAAGACTACCATTTGTTTCAATATAAATTTAATTTTAAACACGTATATTTTCTATTAACATAAAAGTCAGTAATCATTACGCTTGATTTCCGCTAGAACCAACTATCGTACATCAAATCACTGTTCCGTAGCAAATGTGAAAAGATACAAATGTAATCAAATAGAGATCAGTCAACAAAACCTCTATTTGTACGCTACGTAATAATCACAAAAAATAAGAAAATGAATCTGAACTCGAAACGTAACAACGAAATTATCTCAGTCTTTCCGGTGACTGCGCCTGTGTTTCTCTAAGAGACTTTCGTACTAGACACTCTCAAACACTCGAACAATGAATAAAGGAGCTAGTACGGTCAATTCAGAGCGGACGAGGTCGTCAACTGGTCACGAAGGAACAATAAAAAGCATTAACCTCGCTTTATTTGTCATACGAAACTACCTAAACCAAGACTTTATTAATTCCACCCACTCACAATATACTTTTTAAGTGTATTCTTCTCAGGAACTCGTCCTCGACCTAGCACAATGAATATCATTAATTCCACACTTCAAGAGCTGTTTCAAGACCATCTACTAAGGAGCGAACTCACCCATGAGATCCTCAGTCAAAAAAAACGTCTGCTAATTTCACAACAGCCACAGGCCTTGATTAAATATTACTCATTAAAGGTCAAACCGCTGTACTTAAGTCTCCAACAACACTCAAGTCCCAGCACTTAACATCGGACGTTCGTTCTTCTCACAAAGCCAGCAAACGTAAAATTACTCCAGTTTTTGATTAAATTTTGTCGTCATTTAGCGTAAAGGATACTTAAAAGAATGGTACAGGTTCATTTTTATTTTTAATTCGAAATTTTTAATTTTTGAATTTTTTTTATATGCAGTAAATCTCGCCCAAGGGACAGCCGGCTTTATTTGCTCTGTAAAGTAAGGCGTACGTATAATTTATTTCGCCCTTAAAAATCCACTGCTTAGATTAGGTTTGAACGCGTTAACTTTGGTACAACAGCCCTATATGCTGTTATACAACTTATTTACATTCAACGCTTTGCGTGTTGCGTAAGTTAAGTAATAGATAGTCGTTATACTATTTCTTGTAAGAGATATTTCTGGTCTTCTTCAAAATTCTTTGATATACTGAGCTTATTCGCTATCATGAAAGTAGCCATTTAGCACGGGCATTTGCAAACTTGTAATCCCGAGAAGTAGTCTGTACAAGACCGATAGAAGTCAATCAAAAATACCATACGACACTCTAGTATTTTACAGATTACGTTCTACAAGAAAAGAACGATTTTAATTTATTTCAAACTCTTCTTTTACATTATCCATAGAAGTAAACGTTTTCGTACTTACACAGAGCAAGGAAAGTCAATTTGTCCCAGGAAGATTTGCGAACTTACCTAAAAAAAAGAAACTAATATAAGTCGACATATAGAATTTTACACAATCTTACATGACAAATGGAAAAAAAAACATACAAAGCAACAAACTAGTTGAAGTCTTTGTTCTCCATCGAATATTAGATCACTTTATCGTAATGAATTAATATTTCTCGGTGAAATAATAGAACCGATGAGTGAACAGGTGACAAGTATTGCAATGAAAAGATTTTGCGCAGGTCCTTAAACTAAGAGTACTCCATCATAAAGTAGTGTGGATACGAACCGAAGAATGTGCATTGTGAAATTCCGATAACCGCGATGTAAGCGTATACAACTGACAGTCGCCGATCACAATGCAGTGCCTGGAAGAGCACTCGAGTTGCGTCGTATCTTCATTTGAGCTCCTACTGTCGCGTTTAACTGAACCCGGCAAGTCATAACACCATCGGAACCTAGCGCGCTCGCGAAATCAATTCATCTCCTTCCGACAACTCCTCCAGACAATGCGCCATAAAACCAAAGCGAACCATCACACAAAACAACACACACTCGCAGGCAGCAAGCGTATCCATACGGAAACACGTTCGTCTCTACAGAAAAGGAAGTCGATCGAACGTCTTCCTCTTTCTTCTCTCGCTCGTACACGCGTCGACGTTTTCTCGGCAGCTACAAACAAAACAAGCGCGAGCTCGAGCGTGTCTGCCTCGCACCGATCACGCGGATTTTCTCCCGACGTTGCCCGCTCCCGCACCCATTGGCGGCCCCGCCGCCGCCTGCCTCTGTCCCTTTCCGCTCGGCTGCGCAGAGTGCGCTCGAGACGCGCTTGCCAGGCCCGCAGCGGGCGTTCGGGCGTTCGGGCGTTTGGGCGTTTGGGCGTTTGGGCGTTTGGGCGTTTGGGCGTTTGGGCGTTTGGGCGTTTGGGCGTTTGGGCGTTTGGGCGTTTGGGCGTTTGGGCGTTTGGGCGTTTGGGCGTTTGGGCGTTTGGGCGTTTGGGCGTTTGGGCGTTTGGGCGTTTGGGCGTTTGGGCGTTTGGGCGTTTGGGCGTTTGGGCGTTTGGGCGTTTGGGCGTTTGGGCGTTTGGGCGTTTGGGCGTTTGGGCGTTTGGGCGTTTGGGCGTTTGGGCGTTCGGGCGTTCGGGCGTTCGGGCGTTCGGGCGTTCGGGCGTTCGGGCGTTCGGGCGTTCGGGCGTTCGGGCGTTCGGGCGTTCGGGCGTTCGGGCGTTCGGGCGTTCGGGCGTTCGGGCGTTCGGGCGTTCGGGCGTTCGGGCGTTCGGGCGTTCGGGCGTTCGGGCGTTCGGGCGTTCGGGCGTTCGGGCGTTCGGGCGTTCGGGCGTTCGGGCGTTCGGGCGTTCGGGCGTTCGGGCGTTCGGGCGTTCGGGCGTTCGGGCGTTCGGGCGTTCGGGCGTTCGGGCGTTCGGGCGTTCGGGCGTTCGGGCGTTCGGGCGTTCGGGCGTTCGGGCGTTCGGGCGTTCGGGCGTTCGGGCGTTCGGGCGTTCGGGCGTTCGGGCGTTCGGGCGTTCGGGCGTTCGGGCGTTCGGGCGTTCGGGCGTTCGGGCGTTCGGGCGTTCGGGCGTTCGGGCGTTCGGGCGTTCGGGCGTTCGGGCGTTCGGGCGTTCGGGCGTTCGGGCGTTCGGGCGTTCGGGCGTTCGGGCGTTCGGGCGTTCGGGCGTTCGGGCGTTCGGGCGTTCGGGCGTTCGGGCGTTCGGGCGTTCGGGCGTTCGGGCGTTCGGGCGTTCGGGCGTTCGGGCGTTCGGGCGTGCCATGCAGTAACGCCCGAAGCGTAAGCATCTTGACCATCACAAGCAGATTTGAGAACACGTCACGAATCTTGAGTAAGCATTAAACATTCACGATCCGAAAATTCCTCAAACCAAATGCTGATTTTTTTCCTTTGATTATTAGGCATTCAAATGCAGAGTGTGATTCAAGATATTGAATTTTGTTGGATTTGTTCCTATGTTGTCACCTATAACGCCTATAACGCCTATATCGCCTGCAGGCGTTATATATCCTATAACGCCTGCAAGCGTCAGCATCTTGACCATCACAAGCAGATTTGAGAACACGTCACGAATCTTGAGTAAGCATTAAACATTCACGATCCGAAAATTCCTCAAACCAAATACTGATTTTTTTCTTTGATTATTAGGCATTCAAATGCAGAGTGTGATTCAAGATATTGAATTTTGTTGGATTTGTTCCCATTGGTGTGGTTAGTGTCTTTGCCGCAAAGGTAAGTCTGTTAATCCAGGTTATTTTTCTTTCTAGACAAGAAACGTAACTTCGTCTCTGCTTACATTCGATTCAGTCGTGTGACCGATTATTTTAATGCACATTCATGAATAACTAAATCGGGGGGAGGGGGTCGATAACACGTAAAAATGATTCGCTTTTATTTCACTACTATATTATTTTGAGTGACAACATAGGAATAAAGTAAATCAGCTAACAAACTAAGTAAACTAACTAAACTAAGCTGTAACTGTACGCAGTGAAGCATGATCAGTTGTCGCTTCAATTTATTTAGCTCGCGCAAGGATATACTTCGCGAAGTGATGCTAACTTCGACATTGCTCAATTGTTAGAACTCGTCAAAAAAAATAGGAACACTAGTCTACAAAGACTAAACTTCGTTCTGTGCAACTCCTTCCAAAACGATTCAATTTTGTTTTGTTTCCTTCCTCTGATATAGTTCCATTGAAATAAAACATTTGCAATAAACTGTCGGAATCGTCAATTATTATATATTTCAGGAGGATGGACACTTCAAGGATCCGAGATCGACCATGTAAGAATGGGAGTGAAGAACGGTCACAGAGTTAAGTCCGGAGCAGCTAGTCTTCATAATTCACGGCCAGGCAACGTTATCGTCCGGCTGTTACTTTGCTGCTCTCAATAATCCTCAAGTGTCGAACTCGAAACAAATACTCCCAGGCTACATAGCAGAAGCAAACCCACAACTGCATGCCCAATCGCACCGATGTTTTTCGAAAGTATTAATGTTTTAAACATAGATACATTAAAACCGAAGTTTTTTTAACAGAGCATTATGACCTCGACGTTTAAAACGTTGACGGTTTTGAGCCGATTTATTATTAAAATTGTAGGCTAACGTCCAGGTTTTGTTAGCGTCATCGCATCGCTAATCGATACTGCAATAATTTCATTCCCATTCGTTAAACGCTTCCTTCTAGAAACTCCGCGGCGGCGCCGCGTTCAGCCTTCGGAAACGCCGCGTGCATCACGTGGACTGCGCTGGGATGAGCACCGCTGCGTTAAACGGGCGCAGAGATCTCGAGAGCCACGCAACGTCCCCATTAGCTCCTTATCGGATCCTCAGCGGCTGCGGCGACAGCCCAATGGACGCACGAGTGAGCCCCTGCACGCCACTGGACCTCTCCAGCCTCCGAAGCACCCGGGATTAGAGGAACCGATGACGTCGTCGGGCGTGACGGACCCCGCGGAAAAAACCGCGTTCACGCTCCACCAGCAAAAACGAAACCGTGAAAACGACCACGCAGCATCGTACTCTCCCGTGGCTCGCCGTAAGTGTTCCCGGGAGCGGGGTGCATTCAAGCTGGCGTGATTCACACAGCACGTATAGGTGACTGGCATAAAGTACCGGAAGGCGCTGAAGAAATTAAAATATTTTATTAACGAACCTACACGAATATCAAAGACCAAGATAGCATTGCAATAAAAATTGCAATTCATGAATTAAATATTTGAAAATATCCAGTTTCGAACCATCACCGCTAGTATATTACAGAGACTTCAACGCTAGAACCCCTACAAGCTGCACTTGGTACTGTCCGTGTAACTTTCACTCCCGTGTCCATGTCACCGCCGCCAACAAGGACAGTGGTCCGAAACAAAAAAATATTGTAACGAAGGTATCTTGAAACAGCTTCGATACCGATAAAAATATGAGAAACTCTTATATAAACAAGACCATGTAAAATAAACGTCTTTCCCTACTTTTTATAAGTTTCTATTTACTCTCAACATTTAAAAATATTAAATGTCGAAATGTCACTTGCGGTGTACTACACAATTGGGCTTAGTTTCCCCAACGATAGAGAAACCAAATAGAAGTAAAAATATAAATATTTTCAGACAACTAACAACTTTACCTGACAATTGTCTGCTGACCAACAAACTGATTAGTAATAATCGAATATAATCAACATATTAAATTCCAAGTCTCCCTCTTGAAATATATTCATTCACTTTTCCCTGATTCATAACGGGAAAGGATGTGTATATTAGATAGCGCCTTAATTTATGTAATGTTTGATTGATTTGAAATTACGTTTTAAAATACTGGACGTGGATGGAAAATCAGAGAAAACCACAGGATAATGAGTATTTGTTTCGTATTTTGAAGTTACGATGAATGTGTGGTGCATATTTATTTCCGCTCATATCAATAGCCTTTACTCAATATTATTTTCTAAAATTGGGTCTGTTTAAGGACATTTTTTTCTTAAGCGGCCAGAGTTCAACATTGGAAGGAGTTTAAAGAAAAATACGAGTCATTTGAGAACAACTTCAGGTAATTAGAAGGACTTGTGCGAGAATGTACAGTAAGTCCGTGTTTCCGTGTCGAACATAATTCTACAGATTGTGAAAAATATATAGAAGGATTTTTTTGACGCTACACTTTTTCGTGGCACAAATCTGACTTTTCGGCAGCGTTATACAGTCTAACTGACTTCGTGATTTCTTGAAAAAGAAAATGATTTATAACGTATTTATTGTTATTTATAACATTGAATTGTAATATTGACAGATCCTTTATAGTGGAATTTACTAAAAAGAGCATTCTTGAATTTGTTTAATCGGCTTTTGCCGGGCTGAAAGCCAATCCGGTTGTGACATTGAATCCTACAATGTACGTACCGTTAAATCTTATACCGCAACATAGTTTATTTGTTTAATTTTCAAGTGTGGACATTTTCATGTAATACCAACAATTGTCAATAATTGGACATGTACTTGATATTTTTGGCAAAATCAAGATTAGTTGTATCTTGTGTAAAAGAGGAAGTAAATGGTTCTACATTTCAAGCCGATTCGAGAACAAACGATAATGATTATGATTAAATGATTATGATTATAGATGATTCACCCTCTTTTTCAAAGTACAGCTCATGTTGTGCAAACATTGGTATCACTTCGCAGTTCTCCAGGAAATGTGAGATATCTGATGCCATTATTAACATCCTAAAACCATTTTAAATGAAAGATGGAGCCAGATCGTGATAACGCTAATTTTCGTAATTTATGAAACCCAAAGAGAAAACAAATTATGTGAAAATCCACACTTCTCTCGGTTTGCGTAAAACTTCCTTCGGTTTCTTTTCATAAATATTTCATTTCTAATGGGACTTGTATGCATCATTTGGATCATAAAATTTTCTCTAGGAGGATGTCAGACTTGGATTATCACTAGGGGTCGGATATCAATGTGTCTATTTTTTTCATTTAACTTTAGAACAATGCTTTTTAGTACAGACATCAATTTTATATTATGACAAGGAGGACAAGGAAATGACTCATTTGTATATGATTTTTTTTGTTTAATTTTTCGTGGAATTCAACTAATCGTTTCCGTCGTTTTCATGCATTTTCGGTGATTTCATTGATTATCATATCATTGTAATGGTACTTTCCTCAAAAAATATTTACGAGATGGAAACAAATTATCTCCTAAAAATTTCTGAGTAGCCTACTCGATTCCTGCGCTCAGAATTCTTAATGTCAGCCGTTGTATGTCATCGAAAGTGCCTATCACGACCATTGAACGTTCAAGCGAAAAGTTCGTGAGCTGAATTCACTTGAACGAATGGAAGAAGCCTCGATTTCATCAGTATCATATCCAAACACCTCGAATTGTTTACCTGAACTAGTTTTGATCAAAATTTTTACGTCATTTTTCTTTGCTTTTAGGGCATTTTAAAAACTTTTCCGGAGCATTTATTGATCACTTTTCGCGATGCTTTAGGGCAACAAAATCCCTCCCTTAGTTATTAGATAGTCTCGGCTCCTCCAATGCTTCCTCTTGTTCGCGTCTCTGGGCCCATTAGAGACGACCGCGCGCCTCCACCCGCACGTAGCATCTCCCCCCTCCTCCCGCGCCTCGTATCAACGCGCGTGCGCGTCCAATCGCCGCTTTCGCCGCAAGAATCCCCCGAAGAGCGCGCGCCGGAACCGCGGCGCCGCCGCCTCGCGCCGGCCGGAGCGCCCCTCGCGTCTTTTCCTCCGCCGCGCCTTTTGTTACTCAGTTTTTACTTCCTTGTCAGCGCGCGAGCGCCAGCGACTTAGTGATGATGGATCGAAGCGAGACAATCCGTTCTCCGGGTTGGGTTGGGTGTGCTTTTATGAGGATGACCTTTCCAGTTACCCTCCTGGTCGATATGAAGGTATAAAAAAAAAAGGTTATAGGGTGTTTCATCTTTCGACAACGAATTTCATCAGCCTGTTATTGTCTCTATAAGGTATTTGTAAATAAACAGTCGAAATACTCGTATTACGTCAAGTTAAGTACGGACAATTCATCGATTGTGCTATTCGAAATTACACCTGGATTTGACCGGACTATTTTGCATAATAATGCTGAGATATAAATGTTGCTGTGATTGATTATTTCGTGTTTTCCGGTGCTTCAACATTACGGTCATTCGTGTCGTAAATGTAGTGCACTTTTTTATCACTGAAGGCGGTGGTCCTCTCCTGATGGATGGTGAGATCTAACGTTAATGAATACGTCCGCTTGAAAAATGGAGCGCTGAAACACAAGCATAAATACGCTAACATACCCCACATTTAATGGTGGTTTTCTTTTCGAGACGATAAAATAATATCCATTTCTTTATTTAATATTAAATAACTTTAACTCGGAAAGAAAGCATGAAGGCCCCTCAAAGCATGTACCCCAGGAAGAGAAAAACCCAAACAAGAAAATTACAAATAATAATGAATAGTAGAATGTTTTTTGCTATACTTCACACACAAAAAAACCTATGCCCCTTAAAAATAAACAGCCCATGCAGGACCTTTTCTTCCCCACCCCCTCTCACTCTCTCCGGAAGACTCATTTGGTCACTGGCGTGGCATTCGCTATCAAACGACAAAGACTGGAAGACATTATCCATCACTCTCTCCGGAAGACGAGGCAGCTGGTTACTGTCAACATCCTGTCCCATGGGCGAGAAGTACGTACTGCTGACAGTAGTGTATTATAGTTTTTTCCCCTCACTTTCCTCAAACGTCCCAGCGGACAGAAGTAATTTAAAAAGTGAAAGCATCGTATTGGTATGTGTAATCGACTTCTTTGGCAATGAATTATGGAATTAGGTTCTGAATGAAAGCGCCGAGGGATCAGATCCTTCACAGAGAATTACTAAGAGTAACCGGATGCTGAAAAACGGTCCAGAAGAAAGCAGTATGACTAAAGAAAAACCATTTAATGTATCGTTTCACTATCATATAACGTACGCTTGCAATGACGTAAAACTTTTCGAATAAATAATGTAGAATTTCTGACCTTCATTTTAACAGGATTAAAAATTAAAAAGCGATACATAATAACAATCTTGGGCGTTTCGAATTGTTTACTCTTCTCGAAAACAAAACAACCATTAAATGTGAGGTACGTTAGCGTATTTATGCTTGTGTTTGAGCGTTCCTTTTTTCAATGGTTAATGACACCGTCCCACTCACGACTAATAGTTATCACATGGACCAAGATAATAAGTCCCCATAAACAAGACGGAAAATTCTAGAAACTATTAATATTTGGACATTGCAAAGGAAGTAAAAGTTCACAAATTATCCTGCGCGGCGCCCACTGGGCGACTACTTTCACGTCTTTTTCGTCCGCACAACAAAAACAAGAACACGTGGACCGTCCAAGAAGACGTATCGGGGCGGAAGAGGGGAGGGTCCAGGCGGAGCGGAAGAGGGGCGGCGCCGCGTGAGGGGGAAAGTAACAGGGCGAAGGAGGGGTGTAGCTGCTCTCAACGAAGAAAGGAACCTGCCAACGTTTGAAGCGAGCGAGTGTGAATCCCAACTACCCGCTGGTGCGTGGGTAGATGGGATTCCACAAAATGTAATTACTTTTAAAACACGTGTACTTGCCCTGTACTTAATTTTCCATCCCACTTAAAATGCATTGTATAGCATTTAAGATCTTGAATAATCGTCGCATACTAACAATTCCTGAGACTAATGATTACGACGATGTAAACAATGGAGACACCATGATGACTAATATTGTCATTAAGGCGTAAACATCGTATGCAGAGCAGGGCGAAGCGAATGAAGTAGCGAAGAGGGTGCGATAGAACAGTCTGAGAGGATCCGGGAGGAGAGGTAGAAGAAGTGCAGCAGGTGAAGCGGAGCCGGTCGGGTCAGGACAGGGCGGGGATAGGCAGACAGGGTAGGATGGGGTCGGACAGGGTAGGATGGGGTCGGACAGGGTAGGATGGGGTCGGACAGGGTAGGATGGGGTCGGACAGGGTAGGATGGGGCAGAGCAGAGCAGAGCGGGGCGCGACGGCGGGGCGGGGCGGGGCGGGGCGGGGCGGGGCGGGGCGGGGCGGGACAAGAGTCAGGCGAGGTCGCGAGGGGCCGGGGCGCGGAGGAGCGGGGCAGAGAGGAGCGACAGGAGGCGGTTCGTGGCACAGGCCCCGTTTCGCGGAGGCCAAACCCGCCCGGCGGCTTCTGCTGCGGGCGCGTGGGGCGGGACGGCGCGGCGGCTGCCTCGGCCGAAAGCGGCGCCGCGTGCGCCGCGCGGAGGAAAGTGGTCTGGGAGCAGCCCGGGGCGCGGAGGCGCCCGGCCGGCCGGGAGGGGTCGTGGCGACGGACGAAATCGCCAACGTGCTCCTTCACATTTTTCACAATTGTATGTCTCGTTCAGATTCTGCTCTCTACGTTCACTCGCTGATCGTGTAATTGAATAAAGATACGCTTTTGTTTCCATTCAAATGATACAGTTTTCACTACGGGACAATATTCCTTGTTTGAATGTTTCCCGTTAACCGCGAGAAGGGCTTGGCGTTTGAACAAACGCCCAAATGAGGAGATACCGTTCTCTTGCCACATAAATAATTCCACTCATAAAGAAAGAAAATTACAACCATTTACAAAGTTCCATTGCAGTAAAATAGTACTACTTGTAGCAACCACAAGATTATAAAAAAGAGGAATTATTTTTGCTGACTATTACTACAGTAAACTATTATTCTCATGACAGCTCGCCCGTAGAAAGAAAAAGTATTCAATTAAAATAGTTTTGATATATTTATTATTATTTAATTTATTTGTTCTACAATTTAGTCAGAGCAGGATCATTCATTTTCACGTTCGATTCACATAAAGTGGACTTTTAGAGCTGATGCTTTTCACTTGAAGGTAATTAAATTTAATTGATAACGATTAAATTCAAAGTAACACGCCACCATAACGGATGTGTGTAGGCTAACCGCTATTCACATACTCGTCTAACGTCTCTAAACGTAAATGGAGAGAATCGAGTGAGAGTGTGGTCGGAGAAATGAGGACAATTTAGAAGAACGCACTGTCGCAGATGCGGGAAGAGTACTGAGGAGAGAGTAGAGAAACTTTTGAATAATTACAAGTTACGGTAATGAAATAAATGCATGCGTGAGTTGATTGCACGATAGAACTCACGTTAACGGAAATGAGAAAACGTTAAAAATGAGGAAGAAAAAAATACTTTGTAAGATTAAATACTATCACCACTAATAAGTTTGTTGAATAAGCGACCGTATACCTACTGCTAGTATGATTGTTGCGGTTGAGGATTTCGTGAATTGGACCTGTGTCGGGCTTAATTTCACTGGTCTATGAATATTTTTCAACAATATAAAAGAAGAATACGGTTCGTCATAACGGCGTGTTTAACCAAACATGTCAAAAAGAATGTTTAAGACCAATTTTAAACGATTATTATATAAAAATTTGCGATTAATTTTCATGAATAGTTCACGTCACAATACTAGTAAGCTCGAAGAAGTATATAAAATAAGTCTGGCAAAGGGCCAGAAACTTTGAAGTAAATAAAACTGAACGGACACCATGTGAAAGTAACGTTTAGAAAATCTATTTTGATTCTCACATAATAGGATATAATTTCTTAATTAGTATAACGATGTAGTACACGTGTGGAACCGGAAAAAAATGGTGTAGGAGAATAATGTGAGGCCTGGAGGGAGGGCCAAGAGGAACACAAGGGGGAGTGAGCGTTCTTGACAATATGACGCCGCTTCTAAACGCGCCGCCAACCACAAAACACGAGTTGCGATGCAGTAAACACAAGTTGCATGTTATGACCGGAATCTCCCGGGGAGTTCCGAGCAATTGCAATGTGACACCGACAAACACACTAACACCAGCGTGGGAGTGCATTCATTGCTCCGCGCGATAGCTGCTCATTTGTGAGATATGAAAAATCGTAATACAGATTTCATTTCTATTTTGATAATGCGTTAGTGATCAAAAGTATGAATTCATTTGAACTGCAACAAATTTTAGACGAATATTCACAATCATTCATTCATTCCATTTTTATATTTTTAATCACGATGACTAATTTGTTTTCCTCACAAACGAGCCTACTTCATCAACCACTCTGTAGTCATCAACTAGTTGAACATTACTCCACTGTGGTTTTGTTCATGTTAAAACGTTATTTGTAATAGTCAAATTAATAATAAAATTATTGTTAATATCTTACAATTTCCCAGATCATCCATTTTCAGGCAAGCTACATGAAAACATTTTCTTTTGTTTCATTACAAAATTAGGTTTAATTATCATTAATCGGATTGATTAAGCAACGGTTCATGAATTTTTGAAATTTCCTTGGACACAATGGCAAAGTTATTGATGTTTGTGTGTGCTGGTCGCCATCAAACCGCACTGAAAACAAATACATAACAGTCCCATTAATTTCGGAATAAAATGTCAGTGAAACATTGCAGTTTGATGTGTTGGCCACTTTTTGAGAGGCAATTGCTAGATCATTACTGTAGCACAGACTTGGGGCTCGCACAACCAACTACATTAAAATTCAAAATGTGAAGCGCTTGTTTCAGGAGCAATTTTCCCGAACAAAAAAAGTTTAAACGAACTAAAAAAACCGCTTTATTGTTGAAATCTCTTACACACGACAGGCATATTAAATCTTACGAGCATCTAAATAAAAAAGGGGCAAAAATTAATTTCAGCCGTACTCGAGCTTAACTTTTTGTCCTCTTACGCAATTTCACGTGGAGGACAAACATAATAAACATCCACGAACATTCACAACAGTCCCACGACATTTCACGGCCTTATCTGCCCCATCGTTTCGCTCCAGCTGCCCAGGCGAATGCCTGGCATTCCCACCTGGTGCCTAGGCATGCCTGCTGAAGCAAGTCTGGGCGCAGACCTTAATAGCTTTGTCACGTTCTGCGCGGCTTCGTACGCGCTCCATCGATACCAGGATCTTCTTTTATTTTCAGAATTTTCGTGGCAATTTTGGCATTAACGGACCTGGAGGTACTTGTCTGCTGCTCTTTTTACAACAATCGTTCGTAGACTTGATCCGTTTCTGGCCAGTTTTAACGAACCCAACGTATCAAGCATGTGGTCTATGATGCAAAACACTCAAAAATGGGTGCAAGGGAATAACCGGTTCCTAAATTATTTCTGTATGTACACCAGTTTATATTTAAACCCTAAAAAACATTGCAGGTTATCTCTGCATTATTTTTTTTTTAAATTCTGAACATGAAAGGAACTTACAAATACTTCAATTTTGTCAAGAAATACGTATACAAGATGACTAATTGATTTATTAGAAATAAATAATAATACTTGTATACAGGTATTACGGAGATAATTTATTTTTCCTTGCTGGCCCACTGCGAAACCAACTCTCTAACTGAAAACTTCAAATGATTTGAAATTCCGTAACGTTTATTCATCCTACGAAGTAAAACCACATTTTGAACCAAAAGCACGGTAGTTAAGAAGTTTCACAATTACTAATATTCACACAAAACAGAAACAGCACACGCGTCACACTGTACCAAATTGCTAACTACTCTGATCATGTAGCAACTGACATTACCTGCAGAAAATGAATTGCAAAGATTACGAGTAGATTTAATCATATTTATTTGTCCTCGATTTAGTGAAGAACAATCCTGAGATAGTGGGTATATCATGATTCACCATTGGGTTATCTGACATCTCATTCCATTATTACAGAGTAATATTTGCTCTCAGTTTACATAATAAACACTTCACAAAGAAACGGATCCATAAGTAAAGAAACGCAGAACTGAAGCACGAACACGTCTAGAGATGTTTTCCGGAAAAATTCGCGCCTGCTTTCGTTCTCGCATGTAACACGAAACGAACCTATCACACACGTAGAGACAGCGACACGATTTTCACACATACGAGCGAAAAACAAAGAAAAAAACGCGCAAGAAGACGAAGACAACAACTGACATTCCACACAGCGAGGTCCTCGAACCCGAAGCTCCTTCACAGCGGACGCAGCCGTGCGCATTCCGGGGCGGCGGCGCGGGCCGCGTGACTTATCGCGACCGGAAGCTACACAAAAGCCCAACACTTGGCGCACTTGGCGCTGGGCAGCTAACGGACGCAATTAGCGCACGGGCCGAAGCGACGGGCGCCGATGAGGCGACGGGACGCGGCGAGACGCGACCCGGCAAGACGGGCGTATACCGACTGCATGCAAGGGTCAACTCTTCCTAAGCCGTTTACCTACCTCCGGCAAGACGAACGTATGCCGATTGCATGCAAGGGTCAACTCTTCCTAAGCCCTTTACCTACCTCCCCCAGAAGGCGTAGCCTGATCCCATCCTGTTCCAAATGAGGATGGTTTTCTTCATTTCCTGTGGTCTGCTTAGAATCATGTTGATCGATTACAAATTATCCACTTCTGTCCGTTTTCAAGAAAACTTTGCATGTTCTTTTAGAGCACACGCCAACATTGAAAACCACCGCTTAAGTTTGTGGAAAGAAAACGTGAAATCACCTCTCACGATCATCTTCTTACCTCGCTGACTTAACACACGCAATTCCGAAGCTTCTGCCATGTTCACTTAGTTCGAAGTTTTCTCTGGACTGGCGCGAGAACATCTACCAGTGAATGCTACTATGAATGCGAAGTTTAACTAAAATGTATACTCCTTCCGAAACACCGGATGAACGAGAGGGGATGGAGTTGTGTTGTGCCTCCTGAGGTAACGAAAAGTGAAAGGGGATTAGCTGCGAAGGGAGGGCGAGGGCAAACTGACTGCAGGATGCAGTTTGGAGATTTCCAGCGCGATACCCCCGAGCGGCTGGCCTCAGTCGCGTCGGGGCGGAAGCGAGGAGACGCACTCCCTAAGGCCTCGCTCTTTTAGGCCTGGGTCACACGCGCGTTTCTTCGACGCACGTTTGCCGCGCGATAAATAACGCGCGTCGTAGATTAACACCATATCTTACGCAAAAGGCCCAAGAGCTGTGTTGTCTCGCATAAGAAACAATGCTATGTTACACCGTGCGTTCTTTATCGCACGTTAACGCTCGTGTGCAGGGATAATTCGTAATCACCATTCCGCATGCAAATCATTTTGATCTTCGAGGTTCCTTTGATGTGATGATTTCAATTCATTCCTAAACAATCACTTTGACACTCTCCACAGGCTCAACTTTCCGAGTCTGTTTTTTGGGTTAAAAAATCATCACAAGCATCATCAACCATAATAAACTTCAATCAACGTCTATAATCGCATATTTCGGGATACTCTAGGATGGGTCAGATGGGCGGCGGGTATGAATGAAAGGAGAGGAATGGCAAAGTGAGAGGCAGGGAAAACGAGAGAACCCTCAATCTAACAACTTTGTGTTCCATTAATCCTTTGATTTGATGGGACAGGAATCCAACCCAGGCCTCAAAGAGAAAAGGCGAAAACACGAAATTGTCTTTACAAACACATTACATTAATATTCCAAATTAAAATTCATCGTTTTGGAGCAAAACATATTTATTTCAAACCGTCGAATACTAATTAATAAAAAAACTGAAATAGGATGACAATCTTATTTATATCTATAAATTGTTCCGCGCATAGTAGATGTCGCAGTCGAAGGAATTAATCATTGATTGAAGCCCAGAAACAATACCGCGGGAGATGGATCTTGAGGATTGGCGTCCGCCGTTTCCCAGGTGACAGCAGACGCTGGGCCTACGAGTTATCACAGCCCCCGCCGAGCTGCATTGTCGATGGAATGTAAACATCCCTATCTATGTCTCGGAAGGGACGATTGGGCTTTGGGGCGTGGTTCACCGCGCTTAGTGCCTCGCACTCGAATGAAACACCAGGACAGATTTTCCATGAAGAGATTTTATCTGATAGGAAACTGATCCCGCTATGCTAATGTGCGCTATTGGCAACATCGTACCATTTGTTCGATGATGTCATTACCAAATGAATATCGCCCAAAATTTTAGACAACAAGTTACATTTCGTAACTTATTTCCATATTCACAATTTTTAATATATGACAAGTATGATGGCTAACCTAGATGACCGAGGCGGGTACTGCTTCAGCGCCACGGTCCGAAGGGTCGCGATTTCGAGTGGCGCCTTGGGCATGGTTGTTTGTCTCTCAAGAATGAGTTGACGCGGAGAAACTCGCGTTCTGCTGACCCCCCCCCCCCTTCCCCAGATCAGAGGAGCTCGCAAATGTGGTGTCTAGTGACTGGTCGAATGTGTGTCCCATCGGGACAAAGAGTAACCCACTGATGGCTGGAAAAGCCCTATGAAACATAAATATAGCTGCCTCGTTTGTGAACGACTCTTTAAGATCGGCCGTCCGTTTTTTATGAACCTACTACAACAGTGCAATCTTTCGCACTAAGGTGGCAGTGACGAACGCTGCGCAAATGAACGCGCTGGGCGGGGGGGGGGGGGGGGGCTGACAGCTGAGGCGCGACGCGGCGCCCGCCACCCACGCGCGACGCAGCGGGCGCTGACCACGGCCTAACGGGCCTCCGCCGCCCGCACACGCAGCGCCCGATCCTCACGTCCTTATCACAGGGGGCGCTGACTCCAAACACGAAAAAAGCGTTAGTAGTGTAACTGTGGGCGTCGCTCATCGCCGACAGTTCGAGGTAGCACCACAGAATGACAACAGCCGGTAGATGTTGTAGGATATCGCCTATGCTCTAACATTTTTTCTTTATGGTTGACGGTTGAGGCAGCATAACCGCGCTTTTATTGCCCTTCCCACGTCTTCGGGGGCAACCTAAAGACAACTATTGGATTTCAGTCCTACACATTTGACTAGTCAGTCTGCGTAATTTTGACGAAGTAAAATGTTGATACTAGGTTGTGCGTGCCAGAAGCATTCAGGTGGTTTTACGCTCTTTACATTCCTCTTTATTTAGTATAAGTTTGTAGCATCAAGGGTAGGCTACGTCTCTGGAAAAAAAATTCTGCTATTGCGTGACACAAGGAAATCTCTGCCGGCGTCGTCACACAACTGTCGAACATCAAGCACAACGAAGTTTGGTACAACATACATCGAGTTTGATATCTCCTGCTTGGGACACAATTAAGAGTTATCTAGACGGTGCCCCACTAATGGTTTCCACGCTTTCATTTAATAAAGGAAACTGGAAAAGTAGACATTGGCAAGAGCAGTCAAAATTTATTTATTTTCTGCGTAAGTTAATGTTTTCTTGCTTTCACTCGTCAATTCACTCATTCCTCCGCGAGTTACGAATTTCCCCCTAGGAGAATATTGCCAAGTCTCATCGTGTTATAGTATGTGCCAGTTGTGAAACGTGGAAGATCGGGACTCGTTTCAGTGATAAGTGATTACCTGAGAGTAAGTACATTTGCATTGAGAGTTAGATCATTTCTTGTTTCATATAATTCAGAGTAACACTTATACCTACAAAATTGTGATAAGACTTTCTTAAAACATTATTGATATTCTACAGTGCTGTCTGACATGACGATCTATCATTTTTAACACCGTTGCGACACGACCACTTCCGATATTTGGTATCTTTGAGCTCCAACACAGGTCACAGCAGTCTCGCAGGAATATGAAACGTAATAATCGAGTTACAATTAATATCAGTTAACACTAGAAATACGTTACAATTATTATACCACCTGACGTCTATCACACCTATATTAATGCAACTCACAGTGGAAAGGCAACCATATGCAGAGAGGAAAGTATAGTTATAATAGAGTTTATTTTAAGTTATTTTATCTCTAAAATATCTCACGACTTGCCAGTGATATTTACTGCGGCTCTTTCCGAACTTTTTTGTTAGTCACAACACCATTGCGCATTCCACAGGTGTGCATGTCGTGTGGCTGACACTAAGAGTGATTCATTTCCACAAAGTCATTTCCCCGTCGAACCAACTCTAGTAGCCCTGCCTCAACGCGGCACACCAGCGGAGCGTCAGTGTGCGATGAATCTGCCCGCGGAACACGTTCCACATGGCGCCGCATGGCCGCCTGCGGGCAGGCTTCCGCGAACAGCAAGGCTCCGCGCCGCTGCCAGACCCGTCGCGCCGATCCCCAGGCGCCCGTGGTAGCTTCCGGGCCGCGGTGCAGTGGAAAGGGGCATGGCGAGCGGCGAGGCGGGAACAGGGAGGAGGCCAGAATAGGCGGTTTAGTGACATGGGGTTGAGAGACGATGTGAGGCGACGTGCGGGACGAGGACGACGATACACAGGGGCGGGAGCAGGGATGAGGATATTCGGGTGGGGGAAGAAGGTGAGGCGTAGTTGGTGACAAAGAGGGGCGAGGTGAGAAGAGACTGCGACGCGATGCGTGGCGAGGCGGGGCGAGGTAGGGTGAGGCGGGGCGAGGCAGGATGAGGCGAGCGAGGCAGGGTGAAGCGTGGCGAGGCAGGGTGAAGCGTGGCGAGCCAGGGTGAAGCGGGGCGAGGCAGGGTGAAGCGGGGCGAGGCAGGGTGAAGCGGGGCGAGGCAGGGTGAAGCGGGGCGAGGCAGGGTGAAGCGGGGCGGTCGGAAGAGAGGCGGAGCCAGGCGGGGAGGGGCGATGCGGGAAGGCGAGGCGGGGCTGCACACGATGCAGAGGCGTGCACGGGAACGGGAGAGACGAGCTCCCAAGGTCGGAACGGGCCGGGCGGAAACGCGCACATCCCCAGAGACCGCGAGCGCAGCCTGCCACCGACACAAGCGGCGTCACACATTCGGTAATCAGTGAATACCGAGTAATTGCTCGCCCAATCACTAGTAGCTGCGATATTTCGCGTGTGTTTGCTACCCTTGATATGTCCAAAAGACACACTTGCTGGTAGTGCAAGCACCGTATATTTGGCGCGCTGCTAACATCAAGCAACCCACTCACACAACTGTTAGTTGGTGAATATTCATACAGACGATGATAGGAAAATATGCCGGCGATAGAGGACGCTGAAGAGGTCGCCTCTAAATTAAAAATATGACTGAATATGTTTCTTGGCGACTTCGCCGATCAAGTCTTCGGTTTCGTTTATGACAGAAGCACCTAGTGGCGTCTCGCAACGCAATGTGACTTTTCAAAACCAATCCACATTTACGTTTTTTGCAAAATATTGTTCCGAAGTTTAATGCGCGAATGACGACGTTTAATACCGTTGATTCTCAAATTTACTGAAAACCGATGACCTGTATTTTTTACTGCGTGAGGGAGCTGCCATTGCTATTTTCACTACTCCGGCATCGCCCCCAACTGCCTTCTCCACTTTCTCAGCCACCAATACCGCTGTCGCTCCGCAGCGGCGGCAGGAAGCGTGCGTCTCGTGTTTCTCTCTTCGCGTCCCCCCTCCCCCGCCCCCACCCGAGAGACGCGGCCCGGCCGTGGCGACGTTCACGCCTTGTGGCACCTCGGGGCGCGGCGCCGGAAAATCCTGCGTCAATGCGTCTCCAGGGCAGATATCCGGCTGCTCGCACGCCTCGCCGCCTGCCGCAGATAGAGTTTCGCTGCTGGCAGACCGTGTGAAGAAACGCAAGTGGACCGTTTAGTTTTCAGCCGCTGTTGTTGGAAGGTGTAAGGCACTTCGGTTTTTGTGGTTTTATCCCCGACACTTTCTCATGAAGTCGGCATTAAAAAAATATGTTTTAAATGTTTGCAAGAGAACTTGTCTATGGGAAAATTTCAACAACATTTTGTACAAATGAATTTGTTGAATCTCTATAGGAATTGGATTGGATTGGATCAATGTACACTACAATACAGATAGATGCATCGACCAACATTTTGAGCTACTTCTCCATGAGCGTATCTTCGAGATGAAATTCTTGTGACGAAATCTAAAACCCTTGATGTTGAGACAACTGTCAGTTGAGTGTACCAAAACGCACCAATGAACAAAACGTATATATTACGATGGACTTACGTGAAAATGGGGGGAAATTATCACACAATATTCGCTATTTTCTGCACATGAGTATGCACTATTTTCTGCACAGTATCGTCAGATTCAAAAATTAACTTCGATACCATAAAAGCCGCCAGTGAAATGCGCACATGGTCATGACAAATTAACATTTTTTTTACATTGTTTCATTCACGCAATGAGCACAACGGCGGAGGTTACGCGAATAACGATGGCCAATCTCAATATTTGGCCATCTTGCCAGGCATTATCTTCCTCGTATGACACCACGAGAAACACTTTCTCCGGCGCTGCGCTGCAAGCGGGTCTGTTGGCCCGCTGTCGCCCGGCGCGGCAGACGGCCGCACGCAGAGCCACCCGCGCACCCACGCCGCAGATGCCGCCCTGGGGAACTCCTAATTGAATTTTTCGCTACGCGCACCACGCACCACTGCCCGCCGCGCCGCCCCAGTGCTCTGCCGTTGGCAAACCCTACCCGCGATCGTTTCAAGAATATGAAGTTCAAAATGATACGAACCTTCTACGACGCATTTCTTTACTGTGTTTTAGTGTACCGGGAGTTAAAGTCTTCCGCGGTCTCTGAATGAAAATTTTACATGTAATGGAATAAAATATATAAAAATAATTCTGTCAATTCTTTTAGTGACCTGTTCTAAGACTAAGGTTTAAAAAACAAAAAGACAGTATTCAATTTTATAAAATAAAAGTTTTTTTTCTGACATCTTGACACATTTTAACTACATTAACAGAATCACAAAACTACTGCACTCTATAACAGCTTTGAAACCCGACTTTTAGAAAACCTATGAACAAAATGTCAGTTTCAGGGGCATTTTAACTTATCTTCATCACACGCCACGAAATTTTGTAAAATTTGCTAAAAATCACATAAAACCTTAATATAATCGCGCTATTCCAGTGGTACTAAATGAAATGTGGTGTCTTTGACAATCGTTTCAATGATTTCATACATTGTTAGCATGCAATGCACGCGTTTGTACCACGAGTTCGGTTAAAAGCGTTCCGTTTGTTTGTCTTCAACGAGCTGTAAGTTGGTGGCTTCTATGTATTGTAGCTTGATTATTTATGTTCTTTAATTCTTTGTTCCAATATTCTCTAACAGCGTGAGAATTTTTCTTCCAGCATTGTCACTAGACAACTCGGATAAGATTCCTTACATTGGAATATTCCTTAGATCGATAAATTTACCGATAGACGTTTAAAATCTAAAGACTTTAACAACATAATCATGTTTAGTCCTACTATATTATGTAATAGTTTCCATGTCTATAGCTCATCTCTCTTCCACTCTTCACTTTGTAGCTCACCCTCTAACAAAAACAGACGATTTGAAATAGCGATATATTTTCCTTTATACATGAAGTTTGTTTTGCTTTCTATATCAAAAGGAATATCGAATCATTCGCGTTTCAAAAATGTTGCAATCCCTTTTGTGAAGCCGGTCTCACCCAGACGTGACGTGGCTGCAGTGCTGACTCGAGGGATAGCATCCCGCTGTGGTGACTCTGCAGTCGGAGCACAGAGACTTGCGCATTCATGCCGCCTACCCTTTCCCCCTAGCCCTTCCCACCAATTTGGAGAGGAAAGTGACCAGCTCCACAGGATGGAGGTTTTGTAGAGTAGACATATCCTACAGATGATAGTTTGTGTACTTGTGGGCAACAAAACGCTTGGAAAGAAAAATTTGTATGAAGAGCAACTGCAATTTTGTTGCAAGGTTGTAATCTCAAAACCAGGTAATACTTTCAATACGTATGAATGTCGTCGAATGTTCTGGTCGAATGTTCTCGTACCAGAGAAAACATACGTATGTAAAGAACGAGTAATTCCTATAATATATTGCTAAAGACCCAGAAATCATTCGTAGAAACAAGAACAATAAAACAATTAACGCAATATTTTTTTTCAGTTTGTCAAAAGCACCCATGGAGGTACACAAATCCACGTGATTCCAGTTCTTTGTGCACATTTAAAAGTAGCTGGCGTGAATAATTTACACCTCCTTCAATGCTTCCCAAAAACAACGGTACAAAACGGTCGTGCAGGCGTTAGCGGGGGCCGATGGCATCGGTAAAGGCGGGAGAGGGGGGGGGGGGGGCTCAAGCAGTTACGAGGGCGGGGGCGGTGGGGTGAGCACTAGCGAGGACGGCAAGCGGGGGCAAGAGAGTGGACTTTCCGAGTGCATCTCCCTCTGAGAAGCTCGACGATGCAGGCTGAGATGCCTCGCAGCTGAAGTCACTTTTCGATACACGCGCCATTATCCTGTTTCCGGTCTGTGTGACTCAGACAGCATGAACCTATTCTTCCACCCGACAGGATGTACTTCACAAGTTTTTCTCAAAAGTGTGTTTGTCATTCCTAAAGATACAGATTCCTGTTCTCTGTGTTCTGGCCTCATTGTTTTTGCAGTAATTAGCTAACTCACCTCCATGAAATAATTGTAAAGGTTGTCATTGCCAACAAAAGTACTTACTTTTGTTGGCAATGACAACCTTTACAATTATTTCATGAAAGATGCCAACGATAACGCACCACAACACCTATAACTCACCTCCCTCCCATAGCTTTATGTTTCGGTAGTTTCAACTCTTAGCTGCCACATTTTACATGCGATAATTTATGGCTTACACATACATTTGGGGGATTAGCGCTCATAACTGAACAAATAAAGAACATAGCATCACAGATCGATATATAAAATGCAATAAGACAGGGTTTCCGACAACTTTCTGGTAATTTAATAAACCCTGGATATTCTTTCTCCGTCGTCTACTCGAGCCTTTCGTTAAATTGTGAATACTATCAGAGATTAAAAAACTGACTAGGGTATGTAAGATCGTTACGATGAACGATTCTCAAGTGTGACTTCCATGTTGCAGGTTCGAAACCCACCTCTGGCATGAACGTTTGTTTGTGTTGTAGGAAGGTGGGAGTCTCTCAATCACCCCAACTTTCTTCCATTTTTCATTGTAGGTTACAATGACCAGTAACCGGTTAACATGAGACTACATGAACCTATGGATGACCCGTACAAAAGGTGATTATATAAATAAATATAGAGATGGGAAATGAAAATAATATGTAGAGTAATTGGAATGAGAACTATATTTTCAACAATTACCTTCAACATTTCTACATCTCTTCACATGCATCTTAGAACATTGGTTAAATCAAAATGAAAAATAGAAGGAAGCCAACAAAATTTAACATAAAAAGGATGGATATGATACAATATTTAAGAACCATCTCCACAAAAGAAATACGATTAGCTCTTCGAAAACATGTGTTAAGGAAGTTTCGTCCTGTGTAAAAAGATTTTGTACAGTCACGGCGTTCGTGCTGCTGAATGTGCAAAAAAGAAAATAACCTTGGAAACAAGAGCCTCTATGACTCTTGTAAAGAAAAAGCGGCGTCGGGTGAAACATATTGTCAAAGGCAGAATGGGAATAGGAGATCATAAATATTAAAGGAAGGCAAGGTGAATTAAATAATGCTGAAAGATCTTTAGAAGAGAACATTATAGTAGAGTACACATGTGGCGAGGAAAATAAAAAGTTAGTTTGACTGTTTACAGAGGAAAAAGAAGGGGAACGAATAGACTAGATAGATCTTAGACGCAGGGAAAGGAGGCGAAATAAAACATCAGGAGAGTCAAGTGAGATAAGGCGAGAGGGAAATGGTGTAGTAGTGAGAAGGGTGTGATTGGCCTGCGATGAGATCATCGAAATATATGGGGTTACGAAGCGGGGAAATGCTGAAGGTGGAAGTAGGCCAGGCCATGCCAGGCCAGGGCAAGGCAAGGCAAGGCAAGGCAAGGCAAGGCAAGGCAAGGCAAGGCAAGGCAAGGCAAGGCAAGGCAAGGCAAGGCAAGGCAAGGCAAGGCAAGGCAAGGCAAGGCAAGGCAAGGCAAGGCAAGGCAGGGCAAGGCAGGGCAAGGCAGGGCAAGGCAGGGCAAGGCAGGGCAAGGCAGGGCAAGGCAGGAGAGTAGAGTAGGAGTGGGGGAGAGCAGTGTACGGTGGAACATAGTTCAATGGAGCGGAACAAAGTGGGAGGGGAGGAAACAGTAAAGGCCTGGCAGGGCGGAACACAACAGAGCAGAGCCGTGCAAGGTGGGAGTGGGACAGATGGGGAACGTCAAGGAGCGGCGTAGCGGGACGGAGTGCGAGAGGGGAGTCGGTGCAGGGGTGAGTGGGATCGGATCGCTCAAAGGCAGCGCGCCAACACTAAGGCGCACGAAGAGGAGGGGGAGAGGACGCATCTGAAAGCCTCGCTTCCTGTCGCGAATTGCCAGCGGATGCGACAGCGGCGGCGGCGGCGCAGCTGGCCCAGAAATGCACATGTATGCGCGAGAGACTTCCGGTGCCCACAGGGCGGAGTTACGCAACCCACGGCCGGAAACCTTTAGTGCTTCATCCTTACCTTGATAGCATTCAAGATACGCATGTACGCATTAATGAAGGAAAGGATTTTTGCAAATTACAGAATAGAGGAAATTGTTTTTCTTTTATTTCACAGGGCATTTTCCCCTCTCCGATGTAAGGTTCTTGCTCGATGGTCATTCATGACGTTTGTTTTAAAGTCGTTTCAACAAAGGTTACTCTAGTAACTGCTAAAAACAATTCTAGAAAAGTGGCAAACATTGCACACACTCCTTTCTTCCTGAAAGCAGAATAATACAAATGATTTTTTTTAGTTCACACGCGCGATTATATTAGAGTGTTGGAAAACGTAGTCAAAAGAATTGGAATATGCATGTGCTGTATCCTATTGAGGCTTCTCTCCACTTCTTGGATTGGGCGAGGAGTCACTGTTATCCAATCCGGAGTTTTAAATTGAAAACTTAAAGATTCGATTACAGCGCCCCTTCACCCGACTCGAGAAATTTGAATCGAATAATAAAAATAAATTTAGTGGCCTCTTAGAAGAGTTGAGCTGCACGAAAGGAAAACACTGAATAAGACAAACCGGCGACTAACAATTCAGCAAGTCTGCCATCAGTATATCACACCTCTCGAGTTGCATCGAATGGGTTGATGAATCTAACAGCCACTTATCCCGTTAAAAGAAATCACCAAAACTCTACAACTGATGTACGTGAGACAATGAGTAAGCAATTACTCCACGCTCCCACTATAAATGAAGTTACCCAGATGTTGGTGAACTTTTGAATTCATGAATGTAAAAAGGGAAAATATAAATTTCCTGCAATAAATAAAATAATATTACGGAAATGGGAAAGATTTCCAAGCGGTGAATCCGAATTTCCGAACATTTTCCTTACCCCTTTCGCAGCACAGTTCTTTTTTGAAGCCGCCCGTGAAGAATTATTGTTAGAGTACCGAGTATGGGAATGAGGTAGCGGGAATGGCGTAACTTCCAACTAAACCACTCTGTTTTTTGGGTCAGCGGCGTTCATGGAATTCCTCGCTCTGACGGCTGCGGCCGGGGCCGAGGCTGCGGCAGAGGCTGGGGCTTGGGCTTGGGCTGCGCGTCCGGCGGCGGTGCGAGTCTGCGCGCGGCGCTGCGTGAGTCATGCTTCGGTGAAACTCTGCCCCCGCGCCGCCGCCATGACTTCCTTGAGCTACCTTGCCACCGCGTGGAAAGGCGACGATGGCGGAGATCGCAGTGGCTGCGCAGGTGGCGAAGAGGCACACAGCGGTGATGGGGAGCGTCAGCGGTGATGGGGAGCGTCAGCGGTGATGGGGAGCGTCAGCGGTGATGGGGAGCGTCAGCGGTGATGGGGAGCGTCAGCGGTGATGGGGAGCGTCAGCGGTGATGGGGAGCGTCAGCGGTGATGGGGAGCGTCAGCGGTGATGGGGAGCGTCAGCGGTGATGGGGAGCGTCAGCGGTGATGGGGAGCGTCAGCGGTGATGGGGAGCGTCAGCGGTGATGGGGAGCGTCAGCGGTGATGGAGGCGACAGGGGGTGACGCGACCACAGTTATAGGTGTGACGCTGGTGATGGTGATGACGGTGGCAAAAGGGGAAACGGCAGCGACAAGTGATCGACACCAAGGCGAAGTTATGATTACGGGGTTGCCAAAGACGGCTACGGTGGCAATGGCGAAAGATATGGCCGGAACGGATGCGGAGACGGGCGAGGTGATTGAGGAAGCGGCGGAACCGGCTATGGTAGGGAAACCAACCTCGAATTTGGAAGTGGGCCCAGTTGACTGACATTAACATCTTGTCATTATGCCCCTTCCCGAAAACAGATTTAAATCCCCAGAAGACGGTACAACATTTATCTGAATTTTAATTATGTAATTATATTCGTTAGTCTACACCCATCTCCGCGTTTATAATTTTATAGGAAAGATAACGCAAAGGTTACTATTTTCTGACGATCAACCACTTCCGTGCCCACATAAATAATGTATGTCCCCAGCATTTTTCTTTGTTTTAAAACTAACATGCAGAGAGTGAATTTCTGAAATGAGAATTTGTATTTATATAAAAAACAAAAAAACAACATGAGTTACAGCCTCGTCGTAATCTGTCATTGCCACGCCTCTGTCCAGAATTTGTAATGAAAAATATTCCAACATAATGCATACCATCTTGTCAGTACATTGCGAGGAATAAGTCAATGTAAAGGAGAGACGAAGAATGATGCAGAAACAGTTACCCGCCGGGAGAACGCCGTCTGGAGCCGAGTGTGGTGCAACCCGGCCTCCCCGCGCTGTCTGCCACCGTCGCGCGCCCCACTCCCCAAGGCCCTCGTATGACGCACGGGCCGCCACCCCGCGACCTACTCCATCACCTTTCTCTCTCCGCGCCGCTCAATGGGCTGCCCCGAATATGGGTAGCACTTCTCCATCATTCACCATGTTATTCCAGGAACGCCTTGAATCTTTAACCCTCTCTAGAAAAAATGGTCTAATTTTAACCTTTATAATACGAGAGTTCCGAGAATACACCAACAACTTGGTTATAGCAGGTTAAAAATCTATTTCAAAAATACAGTTCATTGAAATGTCCTCACGAATGACCGCTAAAGTTTGATATAGCTTGCATAATATTTTTACACCTCAAGTAAATTATGTTTATGGCGTAACCAGAAATTATTATTTTTTTGTTGATTAGTGGAATACATTAAACAAATCTTCAGAAAATTTGTACGTACATTTGAAAACCAGGAAGAAAACATTCAGGGAAATAATAGGTATAGTTACGCAAGTTAGATGTGTTTCTTTTTCACATATCAGCGGTAATTTAAAACAGTTTTACCTCTCTTCTGTAAGAGTATTTTGAACATAACATTTTGTACATAATCTATTTAAAACATGTCCAATTTAACTTAATTTCGCAGTTTATGTCGCTCATTCTTTTGAAACTAGGTACGCAATATGAATAGACTGGAGAGTGTCAGAAAGTAATTTTTATTTCATTCTCATTTTCATTTCTTTCTGCATAACAGCAATATATCGATCTATTCAGAGGGACAAGCAGACGTATTCTAGCTAGTTCGTAGTTTTGTACACGGTGTAACGAAAGGGTTCCGTAAGATATTACGCCGTTAGAAGGGCATTGGGGCATCTCATATCACTGGAATTTTCTTCGCTGTAGTGACTCTTCCTAGTTTTTGACATAGATTAAATTCTATAAATTATGCGGCCATTTGGAAAATTGTCATTTTACAGCTTTACCGATGTTACCAGTATATTAATACAATTTTATATCTATTTATGGCAGTTTTATAATACATTTTTACATGAAAAGGTTCCACACAATTCACGAAGATTCAAGCAAACCGGTCGTCGTCGTCGGGTCAACAAACGAACTCCTTACATTTTCATTCACACGTTATGAGCAATACATATAAACAATGCCTCACATTTCAATAGCCTGAAATCAAAAATTGATTCAGAATTCGTATAATTTCTCCATAACTCCTCATACCGATTTCTTATTTTAATTGTAATGTTAACTTTAATTTAATTTCCTCTACGAACCATATTAACAAAATACTTAAGACGTACTTTTAAGAACAAGAAGTCCTTATAATTATTTCTCTCCACCTCCTAGTCAGCTTCCTACAACCTATCACGTGTAAAACACCCATCATCCCGAAGCACTATCACAGCACTATTACGAACCGCGCGCCACAGGCACCCTACTAAATAACCTCGAGGCACGCGTTTTAGTGGCTCTTTCTTTATCTTTATTGCGGCGGTTCCCACCACCAACGCCATCCTCCTCGCTCCCCAAGGACTCCCGACTTCCGCGGGCGGAAACGCCACCGGAAGCGGAATCACCAGCTGAGCGGCGCGGCGCGGCGCGGCGTCCTCACGCGACAAGGCAAAAAGCGTGGCCCGCCTTGCGACACGCGCGCCATTCGATGACGCGGATATCCTGCGAGGGGGGGGGGGGGCTTGAATTATGACCCGCCCGCGCGCGTGCGCAGAGCGTACGCAAGCAACAAGCAGATTGCCGCCTTCACGTCTGTATGATCGGTGGTTTCAGCTCCAGGCGATCATTTGGGAAAGGGAGGAAGCATCGTAGATTTTGGTTAAAAACCAATTTTTTTGTAATTATATTGTATATTATATATGCACTGTACAACATTGTTTAAATAATTACATAATTCGAACATAAGTAAATATTTAAACACATTTTGCCAAGTAAAGGTAAACGAAAACTCCAGACATTCTAGGTCCACAGTGCGTGGTACTTTGGGGCTCTAAGGTTGGTATGCGGACCGGTATTTTTTTCTCGGTGGGGGACGTGAAAACTAAATAATAATAATAATAATAATAATAATAATAATAATAATAATAATAATAATAATAATAATAAGTTCGGAGACATGATGAATATTCATTTTCATTTCTTACTAACTGTGGCTCTTAATGAATTATACACGCACCTGGCACTAGTGCTGTAGTTGGATGCAATGACAATAGGGCAAGAGAGACAATAAAAACGTTCATTTGTTCTGGGAGTGGCAACATGCGTATTTGATGTCTCCCGCTAAATATTTTCAGAAATAGTGAATACCTCCATTCCAAACCCCCAGACAAATTGGACCTGGCCAAAGCAGATACGGAGTCCAATTCGCGGACACATCGCATGTAAATACTGAATCGATACGTGCTATAGCCAATTTGGTCATTAAGGCCGATTGTGTGTCAGTGTGTGTGTGTGTGTGTTGAAAAGCATACGTCTAATGATCAATTCGTATTCAATTTCTTCAACGATGAGAAATGTTAATGTGCAGTAAAGGACGTGAATCGGTTTGCTTGGTTCTTCGTGTATTTTGTGAAATTCTCCATGTAAAAATCCCTTAAGTGTACATTGTTCTACGTGCATACACACAGAGAGAGAGAGAGAGAGAGAGAGAGAGAGAGAGAGAGAGAGAGAGAGAGAGAGAGAGAGAGAAAGAGAAAGAGAAAGAAAAGGCATTCTAACTTGTGGCTAGTCTGACGTTATTGCTTCATTCGCTCTGAAAATAACAGTCACACTGAATTACTAAACGATGTGATTTTGTGAATGTGAATCGTCAATGAATACACGGAATCCTCTGTCCCCATATGTACGAAGGTCATTCCGTAAGCGAGGCAGCTATAGTTTATCTTCTAAAATAACAAATATGTTCGGTTCAATGTATCAAGTAGCAACAGTTTTTGACAATGTACGAGATACCAACGCTGAATCGGGTCTTCGAGCATGGGTGTTTAGTTGTCAGCACACACATTAGTCAGATTCTACAGGCTGTTCTCGAAGATTGATGGCGGTAAAGTGGTTGAACGGCAATTCGTATAAGCAAATTCACGCTTTTCGTAGTGTAAGTACTCCACCTAGTCACGCGAAGCTACGAACGCTGGGCTAGCACCCTGTATTTTAGTATTGTACGTAGAGTGTATGGTTTCGAAGCGACGCGTCTCAACATTTTGAGTTCGTGGGCATTGAACGCGATAAAGTACACAAGTTCCGGACATACCGCCAACTGAACACTTTTCGAAGTGTTGAAAAAGATGAGTAACTTTGATGTACTTAGAAGGGGTTAGCTGTGTAAATATATTGTCTCAAAAAGAGACAATACATCATTAGTTCTAATAATAATAAATAATAATAAATAATATTAATAAATAATAATAATAAATAATAATAATAATAAATAATAATAATAATAAATAATAATAATAATAAATAATAATAATAATAATAATAATAATAATAATAATAATAATAATAATAATAATAATAATAATAATAATAATAATAATAATGTTATTTACGTATCTTTCAACACATGGTTCTTATATCAGAAATCAATTTGGAGTTGGCAATGCGAAGTACGTTCTAGGGATCTTCAATCCCGTAAGTTCAATTATTTTTCCTACCGCTCTAAAGTTTGATGTAAGTTATTATGGAAAGCCCGTCGTACATCGTACATCGGAACGTAAGCCGGGAGTTGGAGCCGCCTTTGCGAAGTGTCACCAGAGACCGAGTGGACTTTAAAGAACGCGTTGTTTAGATAGCGGGAGCCGACGTATTCTACGGTGTATTTCACCACACCCGACATTCCTTGGCCTTCCTGAATAAACACAACGCCCAAGAAATGTGTGGAGATGAGTGTTTCATAGGTCGTGCTTCTAAAATAGGGTCGTTCTTCAAAATAGCAAACCTTTTTTATCCTCGTCTGTAACTGGCCTCTCGTCGCAATGAACAACATCGAATGTTACAAACATAACGCTTCAACAGTGATGTTTAAATACCTCGCGTGTGAAACTACTACGGTCATAATGAAGGTGTAGTGGGAAAATAAATCAGAATAGGCGACCTAATGTAGCTTGATTGTGCAGAGTATAAAATGTGATAAAAATGCATATCTACTATTACAGAAGAATATTTCACAAACCGTACTTAAATTAGGGTATTTCGTTCATGTTCCTAATCAAATTATGGGCACTTATTGTATTAAAGTATATATCAAACATTTACCAACGTCCTTAGTTATGACAATTTGCCGGAAGATAATACACGAATAACATCTCTTGCAAGATCTTCATATTTCCGCATATTTCCTTCTTTCCGGTTTCACTTTCACAAGCAGTGTACTCTAGCGACGAGATCGTCAGGTATGATTAGAGAGATGTTATTCAACAATTTGGTTTAACCACGAAGAATAGCACACATGACTGCAAATTATACATTTCGGAGCCATATGAAAGATGAAGTGGAGAACGTTGATCTTACGAGAAATTCTGAGTGTAAATATTAACTCACACTTGCGAAAAGCAGGAATATAACTACAAGCATTTATTGATGTTCAATATCCCACGATCGTTTTGCACCAATGTTAATTTAAGAAAATATGTTTATCGTAATTTGAAAGATTGCATTCCTACGACTATTTGGTCTAGGAAAACGGCAAATTCTGATAGGCGGTTTCCTTGGTCTTTAAACCATCGCGTCCATCGAACCATCGGTGAAGGTCTATGGTATTTATTGATGACCATCTTCAATTTCTTAGACTTTTTTATATACAAAGTTATTTGGAAATTTCATCTAGTGGCACGTAATATATCACTAAACGTTTCCAACGCGACCGTTTAATACATACAGTAGTGCTCCATACAACATTCTCATAGTCAATCCATTTTGTCCTAACTGGGGAAAAGAAAGATTGTATAAATGAAAACTCAACCGAGGATTTCCGGCCGAAGTGAGTGGATTAGAAGCGCAAAAGCAGCCATCGTTTGCCACAGAGCGGAAGCCGCTGTTTCAAGAGCGGGACCGCGAAATCCACGCACGTCGCTGTTGCTGTAGGGGCGCGTCCACCAGAGGAATCTGGGGCGCCGCGCGCCGCCCTGGGGAACGCCTGCTTCTCCGCTCCCATGATCGCAGGGAGATCGGGTTGCGCCTCTCCGCTCCGTCGCGCTCGACCACCCGCCGCTCCACACAAGCAGACTTCGCCCCGCCCCGCCAAAAGACACACGCGGCAACGGCCAACGCCGTCCGGACAGGGACATGTGCGAGTCTGCACGATTCACGGGTTCTCCCCGTACGCCATGACCTATTCCTGCGAGTACAGAGAGATTTCTGTAATACGGGGCTGGGTTGACATATAATGCTGGTAACATTATTGCAGGTTATGTCTACGCACTCATTTCGTCAATGATTTCGTTTACAGTTAGCCCATCGCTTTGCAATGACATCGTCCAACTTGATGTTCATGAGTTTCCTGAACTGTCTAAGTAGTTCTTTCTCAGAGAAACTCCAGTCTGCCAGTTTGTAGTGCAGGGGTCTACTGAAAGTGTTAACTTAGGCTGTCATGGGAATGTATGAGGAAGCTTTGTAGACTGGGAAGGGTCGAGTTTCGGCCGTGATAAGAGTTTTCGGCATCATTACTTACCCTCGGCCACTTCTCTGCCTGCATTGACATTTCATAGGTTGGCGTTTATGATCTTCGTTTCCGTGGTTTGCTGCTTTCCTTCCAAGCGGATAACGCAGAAGTACCTAACTATGTACAATAGTTTCTTTTCCTTCCCACTCGTATTCCCCGGAAACACTCTAGGTTGATTCAAAGTTGAAAGTCATACCGACGTTACTATTGAACCCATGGATTATAGAAATGTCGTAAAATCAGCTCCAACAACGGATTATGCAACAGAAAACGGAATTTGAAACTTTTCCGTAAAATTATAATACGTAGCATTGTAATCCTCAATATTTTTAAACATTATTGTTCACACGATCTAATTTACTTATTCAAGTAAGTAACTTCACTGCAAATGTTGCTGCGCTCTCCTATATTTAGAACCGATTCTGTCCCGAAATCACCAACCAACCAGTAAAAAACCTTGTCGCTCAGTGGCACGAATGTTCCGCATCTTGAATAGGGAAATATGTTAAATGAATCAATGCACATGACGCGTACTTCCGGTGCCGGCCCTGCGGCATGCATTTCGGCAGCCGAAGGCACCGACCCGGCCCCTTCCAACAGGCACTCAGGCGAATCGCCCGGGAGCGCATAGGGCACAGTGGGCTGAAAATAACTAGACGGGGAGGACTAGATACTCAATTCGGATTGATTAATTGGTTAATTCTAGAGTATTTTGCTTCCAGGTGTTAACTGCTATGACCATTAGTCCTTAAGTCCACCGCATACTCAATTCCGAGCCGTTTCTCTTTCACTAGAAAATGATTCGGCGTCGCCCTACACGTCAGTATTGGGAGTTTCCACCCTCTAGTTGCATATCCGCGAGCCACCGCCCCAGCCGCAACAAGATCTAAGCTTCTGACATATGCCGTTAATAGTGCATGTACGTTTGAGTGTGCGAGAATATGTAGGGACATGGGAGAGGTAAGGATTAGAAAGAAAATATCGTACTCGAGGACGAAAAGATCAAGAATCCACATATCACTACCAATCAGGGAACAGGCGCGATGTTCCTCCAGGCAGCGGCTGAATGCGACCTAGCAATCTATCTAGTAACACGAAATAATTATAAACGTTGTCATTGCCAACAATAGTATTTAATATAAGAGCAGCTTTCGATGGCTTAGCCATCATCATCATCAGTTGTCTGCTGGTTGGAAGCCACAAAACGACTACGTAGGGTAGTCGGCGGGTAGTCGTTTTGTGGCTTCCATTCAGCAGACAACTGATGATGATGGCTAAGCCATCGAAAGGTGCTCTTATATTAAATACTATTGTTGGCAATGACAACGTTTATAATTATTTCATGAAAAATGCCAACGATAACGCACCACAACACCTATATAGTAACACGAAACTTCGCCACCGTTGGGGACTAACCCTAGAACCTCCCGGTCACAGACACTGAAGAGGCAACGATTTTTGCCCAGAGTCAACTCTGTCGGAATCAATTTGGAGCGAGGCGTTGTAATCATGCAGTGGTTAAATATGAAGAGTTGACTGAACCGCTACAATAGTGCCTCGCGACCAGGAAGCACATGTGATAGAAGAATTCCACTTTTGTTAACCAGAAAACTTCACATCAAACGTGTGGAACGTTTTCATGTTATCTTAATTCCCATTTAAGTGTAAATTTCGTTTCACTTAGAAGATAATGGAATAAGTTTCCTTTCACTACATAAATAAATTTCATGTTCGAGTTCTTAACTCTAGATAACGAAAACTGAATAATTTGTTTCAAAATTTTCCCTACCGAAACATCTAGGTTCACTGTAATGAAGCAATTACATGACATCCCTGAAAAACAAATTGTAGCGCAAGCACTTCAAATATGATTGTTTCTAATTTATACTGCAGGCGGACTGTTTTGTCACTAAACATGCATTCGTAACTAATCACTTATCTTTTATCTACAGTTATTTTCTTCAGTTGTGGAAGACAACTGCAAACCACTACTTAGCTCCACCCGAGTGAAAACGGGATGTCTTACTGCCTGCCATAGGCAATAAAATATCTCCACTATCAGGTCCACCAACACTACCACCATCATCCCCTAACCCTGAGACTTAGAAACAGGTGTCCTCTGTACTCCTCGCACATCAGGTTGAAGTATCTTAAATCAACTGGATGTACTACATTGAGTTTCCTCCCATCAGTATTAAATTGTGCTATTTGCCTTGTCTGTGTGTCACTGTTGTGTTATGTATTCTGTGTTCCTCAAATAACTTGTGAAAGAGCCAAACGGCTGACGATCTAAAATCAAGCTCACAATAAAGTTGTATGTACTATTTAAAAAGAACCATCATCACGTCCAACACCGCCACGACCACATCTTGTTCATAATGAGGTGCAACACCTGAAGGAAGGAATTTCTCGCTGGACGTTTGTGCAGTCGAATCTTTTGGCTTCTTTTGGGCCCAGTGCGCGCGCGGCACCAGCAGGGGACCACGTGGACTCGTAACGAGGACGTTCAGCCCAATTAGCCAGCGCGCCACAAAGGCCGGCTCTCGATCGCCGCCGCCGCCGCTTTGCATATAAGGCAGTAAGTGGAAGGCGGCGGCGGCGGCGGCGGCTGCAGCGGCAGCCGTGAGCCGATCTTCAGGCGCTGATCGCTCGCTCGCGACCTCACCGGCGACGCCTTGCGCCCGAATCGGAGCCCGCGTTGCCACGTCGCGATCGCCAGAGCAGGCTTGCGCCGGCGCGCACGGCATCAGCTTCTCGTGCACCGATGCCCGTCACAGAACGGATGGCACCGAGTTTCTTAGACTACAAACGCGACTTGGTAGCGGGGGGGGGGGGGGAATAAATTAATTTATAAGCAATGATTGGAACGATTTGTGAACATGATTTGTGAGGTGGCGCTATTAAAACAATAGATTGATTCATCAGGGTTTCCGCGCGCATGAACTGCTAAGACCATTAGTTCTGCAAGTGTGATGTATTTTTCCCCACGAGAGGAGGCGATGACCATTCCAGCTGGAGTGTGGAATCTGGCGGTGACTTGCGTCAGCTAGCGGTTTTCCGAACGAGGTATCTCTCATCAGCAGGGCACCGACCCAAACGCGACGAGCTCTAAGCTCCTGACCTGACTGGTCTCTCAACGTGTGATAGTGTAGTGCATGTAAGTATGTGTACGTAAGGGGTGACGATGTGAAAAGGAAGAGGAAGGAAAGATCGCGCGCGGCCCGTAGCACGTTTGTAGTGCTTCGGCAGTCACTTGGTGTTGATCAGAGAAACCACGGAAATCTAGTGATCAGAGTAACCGGCCGCAAGAATTCTCCTTCAGCCGAACTCGAACCAGTTGACCTCCCCGACCGACGAACTTCAGTTGAACTCGACCCAGCTATCTAACTAGTGTCCAGAATTTTGCCACAGTCGGGACTCGAATCCCAAGAACCTCCCGGTCAGAGGCACTGCTTGATATCAACTGATGCCCTGAGCCACCTTCGCCGGTTTAAATCAGTGGAGGAACATTTGCGACTTGACTAGTACAACTTTATAACAAAGACACACTGTAGTATTTTTTTTGTTTGTTTATTATTTAATGTAACCTTATAGTTGCCAAATTCTGTGAAATTGTAAAAATTATAAAAGGATTTACATTTTACAATAAGAAACGACTTCACGTTAAAATGACGGTTGCGTTTGGGGTTAGGAACCTGCCAGTTATTTTATGTAGGATTCACCGTATTCCATGCTGAATCCACGCTGGGTTGCCGGTACCACCTGAGAGACAGCTGCGCCGACAAACCTCATCTAATTATCTTCATTCGTGATCAAACAATCTGTCTGCGAACCTTCATCGCGTGCGTTTCTACACGCCTGGTTAGGAACTGAAGCACCAGACAACGATCTGTAATAGTACAGAATACTTTTATAGTTAAACACTTCAGGTTGCGTCATTACTGAGCACACATTTCATTTTATTCTATCTTACGGAATTACTAATTCTTTGGATTACTTTTAGTCCTCAAAATCATTTCTCTCCGCACCACTCTTTATAAGCACTTCTCTCTTTCATTCCCTCACTGAACTAACAAATATGTACAACCCAAATGGGCTTGAATATGAGCTCTCCGCCTTAATATGTTTGTGTGTTTACAGAGAAAGTTCTGTGTTATGCCAGACGTGAGCGGCTTGTTAGATGATTAAGCCTATCCTGAAAGACATCGGACGTTCATCTCCTTCCCATTCCTAGTATGATACTTCGGTATTGCAGTCACGGATATGTCTCGATAGCTTCTCAAAAGGTGGTGAAGACTTTCGGTGCGTAGTGCCGGTCGCCTCTGCATCACAGTGGGAAAAAATGGGTATGTTCTTGCACGTCGTATCCGACTTCATCCAATGAGCTTCAGACACCAGTTTGCGTCACAATATTAGCAGGAATTTTAAATCGCAAATTATCACCCTCTTTCGAGTCATTAAAACAGATATATAAAGCACCTTTTAAAAAAATCATTTATTTTAATTACAGCTTCATCGTGTTATTTTTGGTTGGTCACCGTTGGAATTTGTAACTCCATGCCACTTTCAAAATGTTTCTCAACACTTTTCAGCCTCCATCCAACATGGCGGCCATGATCTGGCTTCTCAAACGAAGTGCCCGTGGTTCGTAACGTGGTTCGTAACGCAAACCGGTGCTGCGCAGAACGAGCAAAAATCGGTTTACCGGGAAAACCCATCTCTTTCCGCCATGCTGGGCATTTAAATTTCTTACATTTCTGTCGGAGCTTTTTTACTTACAAAAAAAAGGGGTAAATAAAATGCGAAAAGAGCATACGAAAAGATACACGAAGCCTGAGATAAATTAACAAGCCACGCGAAACGAACAATGTTTTTACTATAAATCAAAGAACAAGAAGGGCTGGTCGCCGTCTCACGCACCAAGTTTGTCATTCGCCTGAGAAAAAGGGATTTATCCTGAATAGCGACATGTGTCCCGCTGTTCCGGCAGATTTTTGTGTCAGCCATATCAATTCAATTTTTTATGGTTATAATTTAACACAGTCCTTCAAAAAAAACCTGTTTTTTGCGTCTACTTGTGATTCATAACAAAACTATGCGTTACATATGAGAACATTGATTCCATTCGTTAAGCAAATATTGTTATTTTTTCCTTTTTAGGGTCAATCTGAGAGCTGAAAAATAGATGTTTTGAATACTGAGCGTTTTAAATCGAAATGCATCTGTCTCTCTTATTATATGCTCGTGCAAGAGAATCAAAATATAGAAGTGATTAATGCAAATGGGAAAGGAGCTCAGTCAATAACCTCAGCTCAGTATTTAAATATAGATCTAAGCCACGCTTTATTTATTATATTATTTAAGCACCTACAAATGCTTCACAAATTTTGGCATGTAAAAATAAGGAAATGAAGTAGTAAGGGAAATTCGGCCTAGGAAAAGAGTGGTCACGCTGTTATTCTTGAAAGTGTGCAATGTAATTTCTTGTCGCCGCAACGTCCTTACAGTCATCATCATCATCATCATCACCACCATAGTTGAGGTCGTCTCCATCCCCCGTCGTGAATGACCGTAGCCTTCTAACACGCGTTCGGCTGCTTCCTCGGGCGCCCGATTGAATTTGCGCCTGGGTCGGCGGAGGCGGCGTGACAGCAGGCGCGCGGGGGGCAGCGCTGGGCGACGAGGCGAGGGGCGGCGCGGCGCGGCGCGGCGCGGCGCGCGGGACATCGGCCTCGTTGGAGCACTTAACCTGGCCGCGCGCGGGCCATTGGGCAACAGGCACGCCCCCCTCTCCCCACCGCCGCCCGCCGGGCCGGGCCGGGCCGGGCCGGGCCGGGCCCTTCGCACGCCACGCACGTACGCGCGTGTACGCACGCGCCGCTCCGCGCAGTCGCGGCGGCCAAAGGGCCGCTGCGCTCGCGCAAACGGATCTGCGCACCATCCGCCGGCCGTGAGGGCGGGCTGATGCCCACGGTGGTGAGGATTCTACACCAACAATGACTGGGTGTGTGTATGTGAGCGAGTCCGCGCTGTTGATAATGTGAAGTGCTTTGTGGTAGGAGCGGTAGTGGCTGTTGTGCGGGTGGTTGCTGTGGTTGGTTCTATCACGAGCATCTTTTGGTGATATCTTTGAATGGCGTATTGGGAGAGCAGAGCACCATATGTGCCCTAACGCCGATCAGGTTAGCGCTGTGATGACGTGGCATGAGGAGATAGAGGATGTTGGGTGAGTTGCTCAACGGAATAGGGCAGAGGGGGGAGAGGAGATTTAGTGGAGGAGGAAAATAAATTTTTCGACGAGAAGCAGCAAAACGACGCAAGGAGGAAAAGCAAGAGGAGGCTATATTTGCCTAATCAGATCGTAAATTTGAATTATTCCTTCCCAACAAATGAACGTTTAGTATTCCCTGTTCAATACATGATTAGCGTTTCAAGGCGTGTAGTAAATGACAAATGTAAGTTAAAGTATACGCTAGGAATATTGTTTAAAGAAAATGATATATTGATTAAATAAAATGAAATGGTGCACATTAGAATACCATTTATCACAGGCTTTGATACTTTACAACTATTGGTCAAACCTATATAAGTGACCCCTGATCGTTCATAGGAAAGAACACCGAGTATTCACATTGAGGTAAGACTTGTTCTTATACAATAGCAAAAAACAAATAATTTAAAAGTTCATAAGAAATTAAAATGATCAGGTAGCAGATGTAGAAAATATTCTTCCTGAAATCATTTATCCAAATTAATAAACGATATCTGTAATAGAATATTTTAACAGATTGATTGACGAGAAATCTGTCTCTCAAACCAGTGTTTCACGGGACCCAAACCGAAAATCTCCATTTCAAATTTATTTAAATTGAATGATCCACATGGCTTCTACACATTACGAAACGCTACACAAATAGACGACCAGGAAAATGAGTCACATGAGAAGCTATGGAAGGAAAGGTAGGAAAGCGAGTAATATGCGCAATGAAGTATAAAAAACAACAATAATCAGGAATTTATTCAAGATGAACACATCAGACAGCAAAATCGACATGAAAGCAACGGAACAAAGAAACCAAGAATTAAACTGAAAACTGGAAGGAAATTCAAAATAATCAAATTAGTTTACAGATTAAAAAATTGAAGAGATTATAAAAATTACAGTGGATCATACATGCCACATTTTAATAAATGTTAATGTTTATTATAAACGAGCTATTAACAAAAGATGAAACAACGCGACAAAAGCAGGACATGCAAATACATCGATTAAAAAGAAAGATCGGAAAGAAACTGCCAAGACCTGAAAATGAGCCAAGCGATTGTAAATTATCGAAACGAATGAGGGAAAAAGGATAAAAAAGATATCCGATGTGCGAAGGAGTGTGGGAAAGCGACAACTACCGAGCGCGAAAGGGAGCGGTGCCGTCGCTCGATGATCCCAGGCGAGTAAGCGTCTGCGCGTCGCCTGCACGTGCGCTCCTATGCAGATCACGAGGCCCATAATCCCCTGCAACCTCCCTCCCACTCTCTGCACGCCTTCCGGGTCGCATTCTCTCGCAGGCCGACAACGCATGACGTCACCCGGCGACCGGGATTGAACAGCACGAGAGAGTAAGCGAAATGGCAACATGAAAAAAAAAAACATCTCCGCAATGACAAGGACAAAGCGGCAGACAATTTTAAAATTAATCATTGAACCTTTTAAAATATTGTTTTTTGTTAATATACAAGAAGGTGAACCATAGGCATTCAAGTCACCACAAAGGCTACAATATAAATTCTTTCTGCCCTTCCTGCTAGTGATATTCCCTTTCCGAGCTACTCTACAAGGCACCAAAACGTTGAAAATGGAGGTATGGAGAGGGGAAAATCCCTGATGAGACCTTAACTTACCACCACTACACAATCATGACAATTGAAATATTCTCTTTCTGTTAAAAAAATCAAGATGCGTACGATGTACACGATGCGTATTCACATTAATTCATGATCGCTCTTTGGCCTACTTCAATACAGCCTACTTCGACTGGAATGGGACATGTATTTACTTTAAAAATGACGGGTCTGTCATTTATAGGCCCGGCATTTTTGTGGACAGGGTAGTACCTAGGCTATACGATATTGCATTGCCTCCACACTACCCCATTTGAACCATTCACTACCATTTTTCATCGCGCTCAGCACACTCGTCAATAGGCCGAATCAAGACGAACACTGACCTCTACAGGCGGCTCCACACATGCGGCATTCGGTGAATCCCAAGTAGCGTGGACGGAGTGCTAAGATTCGCCGAGCGCCGAACATTCGGTATTCGCCCCACCCAAAGCGTGTCGGTCTTCAGGACACATCAAAATGAGCGAATATTCGCCGAACCTATCACCTGTTCGGGACTGGGCGAGCAGTATCGCGGCGAATGCCGAATGTATGGAGTTGTCTTAAAGTGAACTTATTCTAAATGTAAGCCCAAGCACTTGAAATGAAATAACACTATAGTACTTTCCCTGATCTAGTAAAAATACAACTTTACTATAATGCTGCATCTGAGCCTTCAGTCCATATCTGCAACGGCAGAGCGGTACTATGGGACACGTAATTATAATATAATATGACGCAGCAATGGTGGAATGCGAGGCAAGAGAAATGGGAGAATCCGGTTAAAACTTTTTGCGAAGCCGCTTTCATCACAAATTCCATTTGTATCACCCGAGAACTGAACCCCTGTGGAAAGCAAACGAGCTGTCCGCAACACTACGGGGCGGAAGGTCAAAAACAAGTCTCCTGCTGGCGAGACAGAAGAAGTTAAATATTATTATTACTTTCTACAATCACGTTCTACGCGTTTGCCCCCACCGGTTCGAGTGCACGGCTGCACAGAGGGAGAGAAAAAGTCCGAACTGGAGGATCAGGTAGCCGTTCAATAAAGCGGCTTCTCAGGAGGAAGGAGGCGGTTCCGGGTCGCAGAGCAGGTCGCACCACCGGCCAGCCACTCCATGCCATACCACGCCATACCACGCCACGCCACGCCACGCCACGCCACGGTCTGAACTAGGGATGGGACATTGATCTCGACGTTTTCAAAACATCTATGTTTCTATAAAAATGTCCGATTTAAACATCGATGTATTTAAAACATTTTTTTTTTAATCAATGCTTGTGATAGTTTTTTTCGTCCTCGATGTTTTGTCTGTGCATTAAAAAATTCCCGTCACCACAATCGGGTACAAGTTAAAATACGAAATACTAACTGATGGCACCAATGTCTCATGTGTTCGAACCAAATGCCCGCTGTTTGTACAACCTTCATGGAACAGACAATCCCTCGTCCGAGATGATCCTGATGCCCCGGGATTTTCGTATTTCGTACATGGAAAGGCATTTCTGAAGTTGTTTGACGTTTAATTTAAATTACAAATTAGTATGCATGGCCGCTGACATTAAATTTTGTTGCATACGGATGTAATGTTATTAAACTAGCATTATAACTCGATGTGCAAAAACATTGTTTTTTGGTCATTATTTGTTAACGTGCCAAACAGTTTTGTTGTCGATGTATCTTGTCTGAATGGTGCCGAACGCGCGCGTGGTGTTAAATAAATATTAATTTTGTAATTTTAAAACTTTTCTTTAAGTATTAATCTAATAAAGCATGTTCTAAGTACAAAATAATAATAATAATATTCCACTTAATTTATATTTCACATATATTTACGTCGAAAACAATACTGGTCTTGATCTGACATCATTGGAGATAAATCAAAATATTCATTCATTTATCTGTCCAATTATAAACAATGAAAGATGGGTATTTCCACTGCTTGAGTGGTTGGATTTTTCCTCGACTGAGACACCTGGCCTTGAGGGTGCCCTGTGGATGTGAGCATTGATAAAAAGTATTATTTCTCCTGATTTCTAGTAATTTGAAGTACGTACAATTGATGCCCATCAATAAATAATTGTTTTTCAAAAATTAAAATGTGATGCTTATGCGCCTGTTTCGTCCTGTCGTGACGACCGCGCGGCGTGCCGACCAGCACGTAGCTTCGGCGACGCAGGTGCGGCGTCCACGCACACAAAAAGGGCTGCTCAAAAGGGGAACGCAGCCCTTTCAGAGTCCGGCGGCCAGCTCCTAGTTCCGGTCGCGCCGTCTCCTCCAAAGGGCACTGCCCTTTGCGGACGAGCAGTGGGTACGTGCGCCCAGAACGCCGTCCAAATGTCCCAAAGTATTGCAACGTTTTACCGAGATATGCGTTGTTCAATTTAATTGCTGGCATCCACCTGCCTGCGGATGTTTTTATCCAGGCTGAGTTCCCCTCCTCGCCTTTTAGCATTTTCTGCAACTTCTCCTGATGTAGTATTCTTCTGGCGTTTTTCCCTTCTACCACAAGTGTTGTAAGATAAGGATACTCTCCTAACAGGATCTACCGTATCGAGTTTGTATCCTTCAAGCTCGAGCTATGTCGCAGAAACAGCACATATCGTGAACTTTTCGTTTTTACTTCCTGCATCTCCATTCACAAACCTGCGGTAATCAACACGCCTCGAAAGCAGCCAAAGATTCCATGTTTCTCTGAAATATACCTATGCACTTAGATCTGTTCACATATGTTTCTATTGTCTCTGTTTCATATTGATTGCGTTGAGTACCAGAAGTTATTTCTTGTTACAAATTGCACCAAAAACAGTTATTCTTGGTAAATCTGTTGTTACTATTGCGAACATTATCGAACTCTCAAAGTTATCCTAAAATAAGGGATGACTTTCAACAACCAATCGCAACTTTTAATAGTAGCTCTATCTTCATTGAGCAATTCGTCATCACTGGGAAACTTCTAGAGCTTGGTAATTACGTAAATCAGCTCTTACAACCTTAGACGATCTTACATTTTTGGACAGTTATCCTTCCGCGTCACGTGGTAGGCGTTTTTCACCAAAGTGCCCGAAACTTGAAATATTCATAAAGTATTACGTTAAGGTCAATCAAGTGCATATTGCAGAATAACTGAATCATCGTTTCTCCGAATTAGTCATAAGGAATTGACTAATCGGCAAATTGTTGTCGTAAACTACGCTGAAAATGTACGTAGACCCTAAGAAGGAAATGATATCACGAAACAATGAGTAGAACACATGGCAAGGAAGCTGAATTTTCTTACCGCTTCTAACTTTGGTAACTTCTCCACCACTGTAATTACAACGATGCTTTTTTATTAATTATTCCTAAGAGACCAAAGTTTCGGAACGGATTCATCAGATGTCGATACGAATCATCAAGACTAGTAAAGACACCGAAGAACGCCTACAACAATGATCACGATTCAATTACTTAACAACGTCAAATTATATCAAACTCCTTTTAAAAAAACGTACGACTATTTTCAAATGCATTGGAGAACCATGTGCTTATTGGGAATTGAGGTAACCCCATCATGTTTCCCACATGATAAATAGCAATGATATTTATAAGACTTTCACTTATATCTACATTATATACTATTTACAGAATACCTTTTATAGCATATTGGAATCATCGGTGGTAGATGTCTGATAAAGGTTTAAAAACCAAGAGCGAAAGTTGGCCCCCAAGAAACAAATAATATGAAAAAGCTCGATATAACTTGAGAAAGTACCTTGAGAATTCCGACGTTTTCTCGACTCTTGGCACACACTGTAAGGCGGGGATGGCACCGACTGTCCCCTTTCCGGCCGGAGCGGTTATCATTATCCCTCCACCGGACATTCCGGAGGCGGCTTGGCCTCCCCTTGGACGCTACGAAAGTGGTTGCACCGACCGGGACCACGGGCGTCTGCTCGCAGCTTTCCTCCCCCCCCCCCCCCCCCCAACGGAGCGGTGGATGGAGAGGCGACGGGAAGGAGAAGGGGCGATTCCACATGCTGCACAGGGGGCAGCGGATGTCACACAAATGGGTAAATGCAGTTTACGTTTTCCAGGGGCGGAATGACCATTCGTGTCCGGTTTTAAAATGGAACCTAAACAAATGGCAAATATAGCGCAGTTTAGTACTTCGAAAGGTTGGCGCTGTAATCGCTGACCCAGGACCTCTACAAGTACTTCGTTGTAAGTGGTTAATATTGCGAGTCCTGAATGGCGTTCATTAGTTTCCTGTTTAGGAAAGAGTACGCGCCTTAAAAGGCCTGCGGCAGGACTATTTGCGACATAACAAGGCTTGTTGATTATAAAATATAAACATTCCCAAATCGCAATGTTTGGCTTCATAAGTAAGACTAGTCGCTTAATTTTATTTGTAGAGCGAGTTCTCCATAAAATGTGGCAAAACAGCAACCAGCAATTTTTTTTATTGTTCGCCGACAAAGTTTACTTTTTTAAAGTAAAAATGATTCTTCATTTATCATTCTTTTTGTTATAGTTTAGATGAGAAAATAGAAAACTATATTCATTTTAGTAAAGAAACAAATACAATTATCTTCTAATAAATGAATAAACGTCCATATTTGAACATGCTGTATGTATCTATCTGTCTACTATTGCCGGAATTTTATTTTCCGTTTAAGTTTTAAAAGAACAGTCTTGACAAACCCCACCCCGATATTCCAGCTTTTTAAAGTACACATGGACCACTCGCCCAAAAAAAGAAAAGAATTAAGTAGGGAAGATACCTTCTGGAATTGCCGTAAAATCGCCTCATAAAAGACAATGACCGTTACCAAGCATCCTTCATCAGCGCCGATAAGGAAACCCTGACAGAAACTCCACCCGTCCAACCGGCTGGGGAGCAAAAAGGGAGCGGGTTTCGAACCCAGGGACCACCTGGCTCCGGAGCCTAAGCCGCAGCGCCGTGTCCCCTCGCACGAGAAGCAACGGCCGTAAATATTGCGCAAAGGAAACCCAACCGGCACTTCCGCCGTATACGATGCGTCTATTCTCGAATGCAGGGATCTCCAAACTACGCCCCCATGCGCTTCAGTACGACCCACCTACCAACGACATTTCGAAGCTCAAAACAGAACGTAATTCTCATAGTGTCGAAGATAATATATTTGTGTTTTAATGCATGTAAATCTTAAATATTAGATAATTAAATCAATAAATGAAATGACATCGCTTTTTAGAATTCTATACTGTAATAATAGTTGAAGTAACAAGAGCGCGAAATTGGTTATTCGCGCACGAGTCGCGTTTGTCGTCCGAGCGTAGCGAGGAATATAGGAAAATATATTAAATATCAAATACCTAGAAATAGCTTACTTGTACAAAAAGTAAATGGATTCCAGTCAGTGTCATAACACAATTGTTTGCAAATAAGGTCAAAGACATCATAAAAACAAAAGGTAACTGCGAATCGTAACAGACGTTTCGCACACTGAAAAAATTTTCTTTCATAATACGGCAGTGTGCACACTGATGTTTCAGAAAAAAAACTACTCTCAAGGCTTCCTTCCGTAACACTTCATTATATCAAAATCACTTTTTCTGAGTCATCTTCGGTAAACATGTGTATATTCTTAACTTGACAGAAAGCTCAGCCCTGACCTAATGTTTGAATACGCACGTGCCCAATTCAATTTAATATTCAAAATATACTAACAATCTTCACAAAACCTAACATACAAATGGTGAAGCAAGTCCATCGTTTTAATCGTTATGTAGGAAAGTTGATTTTATTGGGAAACATTCCGCTCAATCATCAGGGTTTCGTCACCATGTCTCCTTCACTTCCTGAAGGTCTTCCTTGACACCAAACAAGTCCAAATGAATCATAATAATTTAATATCCTACAAGTCCTAAGGGTGACCTCCATACCTAACATCGTTATCTCTGACTCCTTCGTGTAATATCGTGTCCAAAGCATATATCTTAAGAAGAAAAGCCATTTTCTCCGTATACATTTCTCGCTCGTCTCTCTTTTGCAGCATTTTGCCCTTTCCCCCCTCTTTTGCAGGATCTTGCCATTTTATCAGAAATCACTGATATTTTTGTGAACATTTATCCTAGTCGTTTAAGCTTTTAAACAGGCGAAACGTCTAGCACAGTAAAGCAGCAATATGTGCGGCCCGCCTTCCCCTGCGCCGCCGGGCGGGAAGCCGGGCGTAGCCAATGGCCGCACCCGACCCTTCCTTCCGCCCAGGCGGAGGGTCCGGGTTCGGGAGGGTCCCTCCCCCTCCCCCGACTGGTGCACACGCGCTCGCGCCCTCCAGCTCCTCCTCACAATTCAGAGTGCGGGGCGCGCCGCACAAAGCCTCCATTGTAGCGCACGAGCATTCAACTGCCTCTAACAGCCATTAGATCTGACGCAAGGAATTGTGGGGAATGACAATTCAAAAAGTCGCCGTCTCTGCCGTCGGAGCAGCAGTAGAAGTAGCAGCAGCCTTTAATTGGTCCAGTGTCCCGGGGCGGTCAGCGGGGAGAGCAAACGGCTGAACAGGCCACGGTACAGAAGCGATAGTGGGGGAGGGGAGAAGGAAATTACACCACCAGTGTAGAGTAGAAGAGAGGACGGAACAGAGAGAAAGAGAGCTGAGGCGGGACGAAACAGGGTGACAGATCTTAGAATAAAATAGGTGGGAGTAAGAATAAACCGAGGGCAGGAGACTCGATTTAGTGAACTTTCGATAAAGATGTATCCAAGCATCGGTTATAGTAAACATAACACAATTCCAAGGGTAAACAGATCTGTGCCTCAGTACCGCGAATTCATATAACTGTTTCCATGTAGAGGTGGTGGGAGGGGGATCTCTCGAGAATTTTTTGTAACAGTTACGATAACTTAAAGTGATTGAGGGAACCGTTCTACTGAGAAAATTATTTCAGCTCATCGGAAGCAGTTCGTCCATCCTAAAGACTTCATCAACATTTATTACGAGTTGAATACTAGTGCAATCAGATCTCGCTACATCATAAATGCAGTGTAAGGGTCATTCAGAACAGAAGAACGTCACGACATATGATACAAAATTGAAGAAAGCACTCCAGTTAAAGAGGCATTGGAGGGGGTTCAGATTACACTAAGATATTTAGAGCGTTTGTGCGCACAATGTTGAATAAAATGTTAAAAAGTGTGAAATGTTAGAATTCGTGGCGATTGGGTAAGTTACCGTAACTCTCGAAATATACAAAAATCAATCTTTACTTGAAAAAAGTGCTAAATTTTGGGATTACCGGATAAAGTTAACAAAAATGTTAGTCACTCTTCAGGTTAGGTAACTAGGAGACGGACTAAAAAAAGAAAGAACTGAAGAACATTCGAGATGGGAAGAGGCAAATAGGAAAACTGAAGAGACGAAGGGGCAGGTTTACAAGAGAAAAGTATGAAAAAAGGGAGGAGGGAAGTCTGGAAAGATAAAAGGTCCTGAAGAGAACAAAAGGACGGAGCAGGCACGGGGGAACATAACTGACTGGTCAAGGGTTAGCGTAACCTACAGGAAAGAGTAGACTCGGGAAACATACACCCGACGAGATAAACAACACTCCCTCTTAATGCACTCCAACAGTCACTGTCCCGATCAAGGAAGAAACAAACCTAACGCGTTCCTCAGTAACAAAAAAAAGTGTTCGACCGTCAGGTAAAGCCCACAATCACCACTCTATCTTATCAGCGCCAGAGCATAAAAGAGTCGACACTTGGTTCTGGTCATCTTCATCGCTGGGATGATCCCGGTAGGCGTGTAACAGCTGGATGAGAGGACCTAAGAGCCGTAATGGATGATATATGGGGCCGAGTTCCTTCGGCGTGCGTGCCCTCGACGATAAAATGTGTCAAGCAGCTTAAAGCTCACCGTGCCACCTTCAACCGAACTCCGTGCACCTCGCTCAATCTACAGAAGGTTCTTTTTTCTCTCCTTAATTTCTTGGAAATTGTGTTATTAGGGTAACTATGTCGGGAGAGGGTGAAAATATTAGACATCTCCTATAATGTTATAGCTCAAGTTTTCAAAGGATATTGTGAAAGAAAGGAAACTAAACTTCACATTGTTACGGGTTTCTGAAATGGCTTTTGAGGAAGGACGGAACCTACTGTAATCCAAAATGTATACGCATTATATGATGTTAATTACGTAGACAAATCTCAACCCACTCCTCGAATATAGCAGACCTTCATGTATCTTAAATATGATTCAATATTCCACAGAGAAAACTCGGATGCATATTCCATGTAAGTGTTCAAATTTTCACCGTTTACTCCTTTTTTTAGTTCGTGTGGAAGACCTGACATTAACTTTAGAAACGGTATTGGCATAAGGAATTCGAGAAAACATACTTAAGTTTACGTAGTTACCAATTAAAAATCTTCAAATTTTCCATTTAAAATTTAGAAGTCGTTTTATTAATATTTCTCTCAGTACATTTTATAATATTAATAAAGAGAAAATAAATTTTAAATAATCTAGAATTATCTATGCTGTCCGATTTGGAATATGGTATTATTTTGTCACACTAGCTAAAAAGAAAATTAAATAGCCGCGGAGATGCTATCTGGCGGTCCTCTTGACAACTGGCTGAGACGAGACGTGACGGACTATATTAATTCATGGATTACTCCCGCACAATAGTAAATGGAGGATTTCTCCAAAAGCGCGGAGCGCTTAACGTCCCCCAAGGGGCTTGGAGACGCGTCGCGTCTACGTTGACGCAAGAAATTAAAAAAAAATATTAAAAAATGGCCCAAACTTTTTCAATAGTCTCATTACTATTTTAGTTGTTGATTTTTTTGTTTCTTTGTTTTTTCCTTTGCACAATAAACGGAGCAAATTCGACCATCCTGTCTCTCCCACCCGCCGAAAGTCCCGACCCGTTGGGCATGGCGCCGTAGCGCGAAAGAGAAACCCCGGGCGCCCGTTCGCCCACCGTCGGGGTCCCCAGCCAATCTCCCGCTTGGGCGCCCTCAGGGCTCATCTGGATGCATCTGCGCGCGCCACGGCCGACTGGCCGTCGTAAATACCTGGGGTCACGTGGCCACGCCGTGATCCACTTTTTGCGCGACTTCCCGCGCCGCAGCGACCTTCACAAGTGATGCGGAGCTGCGGGTAATCTGCGGCGACGAAGGCGACGCGACAAAGATGGCGATGCCCGTAAATTCTAGTTCGAAATGCACTAAGAAGAGTCTCCCGGGTGCCCACCGGCGGTATACAATGAGATCAAGTTTGTCTTGAAACGTCTGAATATCAGCTGCATCACTTTATGATAATTCGTTTCTGAATTCATTTATTCACTCACTCAAGCATTTATTTTTTCAAATCTTCAGTGAAATAAACAACAGCGAAGAAAAGTTAATCGTCCTGGTGACAATTTGAAATGTACACTGTCCGAGACAGGCACCTTGGCGTTCTGCCGAAGGAAACGTACCCGTTTCAAAGAAGTCCCAGAGGAAACTTACGTGGCTCCTAGGCGCTCACTGCGCGACTCTGTTTCACAATTACATTCGCATTATTGATTACTTTGTCTAAACAGTCACACTAGCCTGGCGTCTGCGTTACGCATACATTATCGCTGAACAAGCAAATGTCAGCATGTTAATGAGTATAATACATTGAATCATAAGGTAGAGTTTCATAAACCTTTGATTCTTCGTGTTGCTAATATAACATTTCTTTGATAATTTCGAAACCAGGGATCTTTCCTAATTTCTGCTTGCAGAAATGTATCACCATGGAAAACTGAAGGCCCACCTCGGGGGTTCGAAGTAAGTTTAGTCATACACACTGGTGTATATGCAGTCCGGCGGGTCCTGAAGAATTGCGACCAGTGCGAAATTTCCACCTCTGCTCACAACCACTCCATGGGCAATTTGTTGCAGGTAATGTACAGAATGTTTTCCTCGAGATCCTCCAGTTTCCCCTGCCTCTCTTCCGCCATTGAATCACGGTCCTTTGAGAAGCAATAAATTGAAAACCACAAAACTTGAATAAAATATTAATTATTAAATTAACGTCTCTCTTTAAAATGATAGTGTTTGCGGAAGAGTTGAAACAACTTTTAAAATTAAGTCAATACTGATACTTGACGCTTGAAGATAGCGTATGTTTGTTTCGATGACCCTGAGGTGTCGTTGACTCCTTTAGCTAATGAACCACCTGAATCGCCCGCACATAAGCAGCACGCGGAGAGAAAAATACCCTGTCTTCAGATGCATTAGAATATAAGAGAAATAGAGGGGTCTCATTTCCAAAGGAAAAGGAATGCATTTTACTACATACTATCTAGTGTATAATGAAAGATTAATTTACCCCTAATTCAACTTATACATATTACTTATAAGACGTTCAATAAATCGAATTTATGAAATGTTCTTTATAAGATTTTCCCACACAAACTCATTTCTTCTCTTATTAGCATCACGAGTTCAGGTGAACTTTCTGCGTCAGATAATGTTAACTGCTACACAGAGGGGGCTGAGAGGTAACATTTTAATTGGCCCATTCCCTGTCGCTACCGCTGTCATTACTGACTTCGCTAACAGTATTTATCTCGTCACTCTCACCGTTTTTCTTTTCTACCTTCCGCATGGTCGAGCGTTCTCACCAGAGGTCCGAGCACAATATTGTATACATGAGACGGCGTAAGTCCCGACTATGGTTAATTCGCGGATTATCCGCATAATGCGCACATTGCGGCGTGGATATGATTGGGATGAAACATCACTTCAGACATCTGACTGATGTTGACACTAGCTCCAGGGCGCAGGGAGCTTCAGGCGCACTTTCATTTTTTCATCTGAGTGTTAGACGTCTTGTGAGTTGGCGAAACGATTTTGTAAAAAAAATGGGTTGGAAATTATGAGTTGCAGAGACTCAAGGTTGTCTAATGTTTATCTCGAAGACCATAGGTCACAGCATTCTAGAAATAGGTAGCAAGAGTAAGTAAAATATATAGTAAAGTTAGGTTAGATTAGGTGAAGTAACCTCGTGTTAATAAAAAATGCAACTGATACAGTGGAACTCTAAACAACACACCTTTCTCTCACTTGCCTTAGAAAAGTTTCACCAGCAGCCTGATCCCTGCTTACTACACATCTGATATTCTTCGTCGCCGTAAAACAGAGTATTCTATTCTGAGCATTCTTGTTCGCTAATGTCGCTTGTTATTCTTCCTCATAAAAAGAAATAAACTTTGATTATATTTTGGCCTTGCCTATCCAATTTCATTAACAATTACCCATTAACAGGATAATATCCGCATCAACCGAATTTGCAGATTAGTCGTTACATACTCGAAATTTGATTTAGTAAATGTATGTTCTTCACTGTTCTTCAATTTACAGTATAAGGAGATTAGAAGCAGGGAATATGTCTTCAGAGGAGTGAAACTTTCATTCGTTAATGCTTTACAACGGAAAGAACCAGAGAATCAAACGAAAAAAGCTCGATTTTCGCTCCACTGTTCACACACGGATAAAATGATCATGTAACTATTGAAAATTTATTTTCTGCTCTTATAATTCATTTATCTACGTCGATGCGTTCATCTAACATGAGATTAGTCATGGGGTATTTTAATGACATATTTTAGAATATTTTTTGCAGTTATCCATTTCTTACGTTAGACAAAAGGTGTTCTGTTTAAACAATTTAGCATTGTTAACATTTTTTAGCGACTAATACAATTATTTTCAAATAATTTTGTTCAATTTTTATTACATTCACGCCGTAAACCTTTTGTTTCAATGATCATAAAAATACGTTGATCGATTCAAAAGTTGTAAAAGTGAAAAGAAACCCAACCCTCCAACCTCCTCCACGCAGTCGGGCGGAAAGTGTAGCCGTTTCTTTGGCTGCTGCGGAATTAAAACAGGCTTCTCCCGGCTGCAACGCCCCCTAATATTCCCGGCCCCGGGAGTGGCCGCAACGCGGTAGTCCCTCGCCGCTGGGCATCGACGTCTCGTCTGCAGGAGGCCTTGACCGGGCGCCAGACAAGGAACAGTTACTCAGGGATCAAGGAAAAAACACATCATGACCGGGAGCGGGGAGCACATCACCAGGCAACGGGCTCCTTCACGACGAAAACGAATTTTCTCGGGTGCGTCTTTGGGACGTTCGACAGACGCGCAATGTGCTGAGTAATTACGACAATCATACGGACCTTTTTCATTTACAATCTGTTGGTTGTGATTGTTGTTCGCTTTCTGACGACAAGGGGGACAAGGGGGAGAGAGAGCGGCCATAAGAAAATGATCCGAAGATTATTCATTAGAATCAACTGTTCTACGAGTGTTTAAAAATTCCATATATTTTTAACGCCAACGTTGAAAGTGTTCGCACTTTCTATGCGTAAATTAATTTCTAATTTTTATTTCTGAAAGCACTTCTGGATTATCGAATATTCAGCATTCAAGAGAGCTGCAAAGCATTTTGGAATTTAATTCACAACCTATCCATGCACGGAATACAATTATTATCATCAATTAGTATATCAAAAAAGTAAAATGGCTGACAATTATTCTCGATTGGTCATTATTTAAAATTAGTAATATGATCACTAGAAATCAGTACAGTAAAGAAGAGCATTTGTTGAGTAGGCAGTATTTGAACAGCAATTACATTAACTAGCGTTAGGCAAACACTTTTCGTGTAGTGCAAGGTAATTGTGATCTTAACTTTATGAAATACAACCCCCCTGAAATTCATATTATACATTTTCATTTTTTCCACAATTTCTTCCAGAAACCGTCAACACTACTCATCCTTTCGAAATACTCATCGGCGTAGTTCCTTTGTTTTCTCTAATTTAGTGTGCTTTCAACGAAAGTACCAGACAAGTAGTTTGTATGCGAGGAAAACATTACCATTAACCTAAACCCTTACATTTAAACAAAATCGAATTAAACTGTCTAATTTAGTTCACCAAATGAATTTTTTCAATTAATTTTGTGTACCTTTTTCAAAAGTGAAGCTCAGTACGAGGATGCTGGTGGCTCGACAATGAAGCTCAGTCGGAATGAACGACCAGCCAGGGAGCAAGAGGGAGAGTGGAAGAGAAAGACAATGAGAGGACGTGGGGGGGCGGGGGGAGTGATTCCTTGTTTGTCTGGAGGCGCCCTTGCCGTTGTAGATAAGGCACTCCTTGCACCCGCTTACTCAATGGGGGCGCTGCACGGCCAACAGGCGGAGGTCGTCGCCTCAAAATAAGAGGCGCATACCACCGGGGGTGGGGGGAGGGGAGGGTTGCGACCAGCAGATCCCCTGTAGTTTTTCCTCGAAAGAGTTAGTTTCATTAAATATTCTGAACTGTCTACAGGTTATATTTTCAAAAAGCAATTGTTAACGACAGTTTATATTACTTTTTAAAAACAATGTTAAACGCTTATTTTCACATTTTATTCCTAGCCTCTACGATGTCTTCTGCAACTTCAGGTACAAAAATGTTAATATTACCATAATTACAAAATTATACGTACTTAGTTTTTGAATTGATAAGTCTAAAAAAGGTACAGAAAAAATAGTGCATATTTATAAAATTATTTTTTCTATAAATAATGAAGTTTGTACGCAATACAGAAATTCATTGTTGTAGGACTTATTATTAGACCCTTTCCTCATTCATAGAGATTTTAGTCTTTCTACGCTTATCAGACGATTACAAAACAATTGAAAACAGTCATCATGCGTAATCTCTTCGCGGAAAATCTGGCATCCTCTTTAAGGCAGGTCTGCCCATAAACTTGCGAAACTTATTTTAGTATCAGCGTATGTGAAGACTACTTATGCAATCGAAACATGTTGAACTAGCTCTAAAAAAAGTATCTGCCTATCTATGAGCATGCGGAAAGTACCAAGTACACAAGTTATATATGCCCTTGCCATTCCTCGAAAACTGAAGATATAGTATTCTTCGATTTATTTAGAACTGGATTTGACAGGTCGTCATTTGTTACGGTGTCATTCGTCATCCCGAATGGATGACACCGTAACAGCTGATTTACGTGAAGTGCAGTTAAGTCCAAGTATAGAGGAGTTACTCTAAGAAGGGACCAGTTTGATAGGTGGGGAAGTAACTGAACGTCATGCAGGGTGACGACTTTGCACGAGTATTGAACCCATTTACAAATGAGCTAACTGTAAACGAACGCACTCACAAAATTAGTGTACGAACATAGCCTGGAGTTATGTTACCAACAGTGGCCAGCAGTACCTGTCTAAGAGGTCCCTTCTGGAAGAAATCTCTATTTTCTAAGACAAACGAGTAGAAAATGATTGTAATAAATTGTTAAATACAGGAAGCAATAGGTGTCTGTCGCCCGCTATTCGTGTTTTCTGGGTATTGAAATGACATTGGTATGCGACTGTTAAATGCGCTAATAGTAAAATTTCTAGTTACAGTAACAATTACTTCGCAAATAAGCGTAAAAATTACAAAACTCTCACATGATCCACAATGCTGAAAATCGGGAACAAGGCATATCGATGGAATATTTTTTTTTAACTTTGCCAGTAATGGATGTCTGAGTTACTATTTACAAATGCGTCTTGTTCTAAGTCCAATATACATTGATGATTTCAGTTATCACTACAACGAAACACTTCCTGAAACCCCACAATTTCTGAGTAGACCCTCCATTGTAGGAATCTTCTTATCAGGAGCTCACAACTTCAATACCAATATTTAATGTTTCTTAGGGAACGAAAAACAGACGGCGATCATTCATTCCTCCTTCCTGTTCCAAAAAAGGTTAATTTGTTAATGCATGGACGGCTGCCCGTTATGTGAATTAATGGAATGTGTCAGGCATCGGGCTGAAAAAGTACAGTCCAAATAAAAACTAGAAGTATTAAGTACTATGCGGAAGGATAAATTAGCTCTCAAATGAAAATTGAATGTAATCTAGACATGAAATCGCTTGAGAGAACCGCTGAAAGAAGCTAGCGAGACGGCAAACTGTCGGGTCTGACCACAAAGAACAAGGATGACGAGAAGAGAGTTTAAATAAAATAAAACTGATGCAAAAGTTCAAAAAAATACTTTTAAGAAAAGAAAAGCAAACATTTTGGGTGGTTAAAAAATAAAAGGTGAAATTTGAGGTTGAAAGAAAATTGAAAAGAATATTGAAGAAAATAATGAAAATAAAAGTTTTTTTTAGTAAGCAGGCGCAAAGCACAGATTGGCCAAACCGATTAATTAAAATATTACTGTTGATGTAACTTCGTTCAATAGGAACACAATAGTTAACGCCCACTGATATAATACTTCACAGATGATAGTTATTTAAGTTCGTAAATATGAGCAAGAAACGTTAAAAAGGAAGAAAAATATTGTTTGTTACTCACAAGGGGAAACTCAGAGCTGCCATCACAATCACATTTCCTTTGCATAGTTTCACTGAATATGCTTTTAAGTAGAAACAACCTTCGACCATTTTATTTTAAAAATCAGTTTGAATGTGTAGGTAGATTGTAAATATTTTGAACGGAACGAACTAGCACACAGACTGCTTTACTTCCTTATTGACGAAATTATTCAAATTATCATTTATGCAAGTGCAATCCAATATAACCAATGAGTTTGCATTGAAATTGCGAATACCCCTCGCGTAATAAGTAAGCTCGAGTAACTTCCACCTAGAAATAGCATTCCCTTTGCCTAACACTCCCACGACTCGTTCAAAATAATCTTAAAAACATGCAGATTTGGCCTGAATTTCCTACTTTCCCTGCATTCTGCCACTGGACCAAATCACTTCAACCGCTCCGCAACCTCCGTGCGCTTGCGGGTCGACGAAGCAGATGGACTCTGTTCGGCCGTCCACTTGCGCTGCTCAAGGGGCTTCTTCCTCTCGCCTCCAGTGCACTCGCCGGCGATCCAACGGCAGGGCGCCCCCTTGGGCGGATTCGCAGATTGGCTACTTCTAGTGCAACGGCCAGTGGGCTCTCAATTAGAGGTTCTTGTCTTTAACCTTTTGGACAGTTCGAAGCGGATAGGGGAAAATTAGAATGCCATACCAATACTTTAGCCATAAATCTGCTAGAGATGAGACTTCTTAAAAAATTTCAATAGTCTAGATTTGCCTCGCAGATTTTGAAGTTTAATTATTGTACGTTCTGTATTAACGGAGTGATACTAATTAGAATTTTCTTCAATCAATGTCCATTATCTAGACAAATTAACTCGTTCTCGTGTATGAACAGATTGTAAATAAACGTTTACCACAAAATGCTGTTTTGGTGGATGATATGATGTAGGGGATGGTTTATCTTTCCCTACCCTGTCATCGGCACATGGAAGTTCCCAAGGCACCCCGACAATACACGTCTTGTTGTCTCCCTGCGTCAGTTCCTCACTACTCATTGAACCAACTTCTACCCAGACACAGACATAAAACTACTACTGCATCTACGGATTGCTACTCTAATATTCTTAAATTCATAAGACTTATACTTGCGTAGATACTGCACTATATTCTGCTGTATTGTAGAATACGCGGATTTGAAACCCTAGTTCCCTGTGACCCTAGTTCCACAGAAATTACAAAACATTATGTACATTATTTTCGGTGCCCTGGGTATGGGTCCATTGACCCCGTATATACTTCCAAGCCACGGACTGTTACCAGGAGTAACGGACAAGGATTGGGCGTAATTCGTTATACCAGCAATCCACCGCATTTTTAAAACAAACCACCACTTCGAAATTTTTGGTTTATACAGGTATTTCTGCGTTTATATGATTGTTTTATTTTTTTTATTTTCGGCAGATAAAAATGAGCAGAGTCTGCTTCGTCCTACAGCAGTCGGCCAGCCACCTAACCCGGCGCGGCGACCGCTCGTAACGGCTACGGCCGTGAGCGCAGTGCGCAGTGGGCCGGCGCCTCTTCCGCGGAGACGACCACGCATGCGCAGCGCCGCTAATTAGTGCCAGCGCCCCCCCCCCCCCCCAACTCCCCGCTGCCCTGGCGCCGCTCCGTTCCCGGGTACAAGATCTCGGGAGACGTGTACAAGATACACTCGCCGCCCGATTCCTTTCGCTAATTCGTAGGGAGTTCGCACGTCTTTCGTGCCCACCAACCGCTCACGCCCGTGCCCAAAACTCTCTCCATGGCTGACTGACTGGCACGTTCAAGGTTCGAGTCACGACGGTGGCGGATTTTCGATACTAGTTACGTATGTGGGTGGAATTCAGACGCTGTCTGGAGAAATCTAGTGCTCGTCTGTTCCATGATCGATAGTTTTCAGTGGTGTTATCCGGTGAATACAAGGCGAAGGTCGGAACAGTTACATAACAAAAGGGCCACGGACTGCGCGCGATGTTTCCTTCCGCATCTTGTCCTCTCTTCTCCCCTTAAATACCCAAACTTTTAAATATGCGGGCACGACACTACCGCGATATAAGGATGCCACTCGTGAGCCGAAGAGATTGTCTCGGCTGGGGAGGTGCCTCAATGGGTACACCTTCCCACTCCACACGCCTAGAAGCAAAAATCCTGCCATTCCATGTCATGTTAAGGTCAGCGCGTGACTTCGTGTACAAGTGGGGTAGGAACACCGCCTCCACCCATGAAACACCATTACTCCTACGGAAATAATGGCCATGTTGACGCCTCAAACACGAAATATCCACGACTCACTCCACGACCTCGGACAACTCTATCCCATGCCCATGTCTATTATCCACGTCCACCACGTCCTCCCCGTCGCCTGCTGCCCAGCGCGCCCACTCGTGCTGAAAGCTACCTATTGCTCACGGTGATGTGCGCCGCTGTGCATCGCCAACAACTCAGTGCTCACCATCCAATACTCGCCCGCACCCATCGCTAATCATTTTCAGTCTGCCGCTGCAAGCGCACGATCGTATCTCGTTCTGTAGGTTGCCCATTGTTGACCGTAACGCTCGCCGTCGGTTGGTCATTGCTCACTAAACCAACCGTCACAGACATTCGACCCAGCCGCCCTTCTCTCTAGCAAACCACTGCCCATCACCAATTTATACGGGATCGCACATCCCAATGCCCACCATCCCTTTCCTCCCCTGTGACCACGTACCCTCCCCGCCCGCGGCTAATGCCAATCACCTACCTACACTACCTCCACCGCTGCCACCGTCTGTCGTCCAGCAGACTGTCCTATGCCCATCGAGTTGCTCGCCACCAGCTGGCCATCGCTCACTAAGCCCTCAATCCACTGTGACATCCATTCACCGGCGACCCAGCCACCCTCTCAGCCGCTCTGCATCTCGTGGCCCACCGCCCTTCCCCCTGCGCGGCTCCGCGTCGTTGGTCGCGTGTCTATTTCGGGAAGTGGGCGCGACGGCAGCCGCAGCGGCAATTCGCCCCCCCCCCCCCCCCAACACGTCCCCGCGCCGCGTTATCAACGCACCCGGGATGAGTTGGAGAGGGGGGGAGGGAGGAAGTATTTTCCGGAACGTCGCCTGCCGTCCCCTCTCGCGCCGCATCTCGCTCAACGAAACAATTACGCCGCCTATTCCGGGCGCACGCGCGCCGCGGCCCGCGCCCGCTTCCGCCCACATTTAAATACGAAGGCCGACGGCACGCAAACACACTGCGCGCTAGGGAGGCGACATCGATGTTATCAAACATCCATGATTTTATAAAATTATCTCTGTGTTTAACATCGACGTTTTGTGTTTCATGTTTTTACGGAGGTCGATAATTTTCTGATAGCCCCAGATGGAGTACGTATTCTTCAAACCAATGTGACCCAAGGTAAAAATAAACTAGAGTTTTTGTCCATGAGATCTATATTATTTTCTGAATTATCGAAGAAGAATATCTAAGTTTTGTAAATTGTCGTGGTGATTTGTTAACAGTTCTTTTGTCAGTTAAATCTCAGATTGGGGATTTGGGTATATGTTCAATGGTGTCGAGATGTCTCGGGTGGTGGTTCCGATATTGGTAGCACACAGGGTTTCTCATCATGCTGACGGCTGGGAGCATCGAACAGTTCATGCCAGCGGATTTTTAGTATAAAACTCCGATACTAGATGGATTAGGTGCCGATCCGGTGGCCGAGATCGCTAAGGCAGTAGTGCCGTGGCGATCTCGTACCGAAAGATCGCGGGTTCGAGTCCCCCCTCGGGCATGGTTGTGTTGTGTTCGTCCTTTCACCCCCTATCATCATCATCATCATCATATCAGGGAAGGCAACAGGAAACCATCCTGAATCATTTATCCCAAGAAAACCCGTTATGGGTCACCTAACTTCCGTATATGGAAGATAGGACCAAAGAAGAAAGAAGAAGGTGGATTAGGAATAAAGTTTTTCATGGCCAAATAGGGACGGGTTGCTTTGAGGATATCTTTACATTACGCCGGTCATTTCAACATAGTTCCTTCGATTTATCTCATTGTAATGGCATTCAGGGTTTGGGGTTGAGAGTATTTTTTAAAAATCTCTATAATTTTAGGATATTTTAATAAAAAACTGTAGATTAAGATAAGAAATTACTTTTCTCCATGGAAAATAAGTGGACAAAAATGCTAGGGATATGGAAAGTACAGCGAGGGCAAAGATGGTGATCGATAACTCTTCGTTTGATTTGCTTAATAACTTATCTTTTCACGTTGACGAATCCAAAAGAATCTTTCGGGAGCCTTCTCTCTTTATCGACGTACTCTAGTACTTAAAGTCTTCTCGTTTGGCTAAACCAAGAAGGCGAATGTACTCGATTGTATCCTACTCTACTGAATAACCGATTGGTCGCCCTAACAGCACATTTAATCGACAAGATATATTGCGAAATGTCAGCCTCAATATCAGAAACAATGGAACAGTTGTGCGGAACCAAATGGTTGATGCTCGGACGGAGAGTAATTTTTCGGAACCAAGTTCAAACATACAGAAAATAATATCAAAAAGTAATATCCCGTGTTACGAAAGGCATGCCGATACTACTTGTAGAAAACTCATACAACACACATTCCCCAACGAAACCAGGAATGTTTTAAAACTACAAAATCATTGTATGTCCTTGTTTTCAAAGCTGTCTTTCGCGAATTATGGTGCTCACTTAACAGGCACGCGTTTTTAACTGTATCTTTACGACCTTTTAAAAACCCGAAACATACACAGTCCCCACAAGAAGAAGACAAACTAATTAGAGAAAAGAGATACGGCTATCTCAAAAAATGGCATGAATATTTCCGTAGTTTTAAACTGACCCAAATAGCACGCAACTATTTCGCAGTCATGAGACAGAAGGATGCACCTTCTCGGCGCATTTTGAAATGCATAAGATGAGGCCCTACATCCACCGTAATGAATATGTATTAAATAGAGTTGCCGAGCGGTTGACGATTGAAACCCCAAATAGCTTCCAATGGCCGCACAACTCTCCAAGCAGTTTCCGACATCCCGTGAAAGCACACGCACTTTAAACCGGTACCGTCTCCTTCCGTTTCTAATGAACAGCCAGCGCAAGTTAACTGGCTAGGGGCGGGGAGGGCGACTGCATCGCTCGAGGACCACAACACCGTCCGTCAGGAACGAAGATGGGCATGAAACGAGCACAGTAGCAGGCCGATCCCAATTAAGGAGACGCATGACGTTTCCCAGTGGAGATAGTCAAGGGGCGGGAGCAATCATTCAATGGAAGGCGCCGGACACTGCTGCCGGCGGCGGAGGCGGCGGCGCGCCCGATCCATCTGGGCCGTCGGATGCGGGGGGCGGGGCGCTAGGGCGAGGGGAGGGAAGGCCATGGCATCGCCAGGCCAGCAGTCTAGCACCCATTGGGTATGATATAGCTCCGAAATATAGTTGAAGGTTACGAGTTATTTCATACAGTCCGTTAATTCACCCATTGGCCAGCCTGTATGGTTAAAGCCCTACGAAAGACGATGAATGCATCTCTTCGGACGCTATCCGGGTAATGCTGGCTGGCATTGGCCTCCGAGCTACTTCGGAGCCTCGTCGTCCCCGACTCGGATATCCGTAGCGAGCGTCAACCCAAGTATACATGTTATCGTGTAAAAAGAAATTTACGACTGACACTCGAAACTGCACACCGTGACTCGCTTTAGAAAGTTTCCACCACATTCCAGTTTATTACGCAACTCAACTATTCGTGAATTAGCCAGATTCGAACTCAAGCCGCAACATATGAGGTACGGCGTCTAACAACAAAAGTATCGGGCCGAAGATATCTGGAGATACAGTGCACTATCAATTTTTCAGCAGCATGTGCGGCGGGGACTTAGGAAAACAATGCAGTGGCGTCAGTGGGACCGACTAGCCATGTTGCACTTCACGCTGTTCGATACATGGTAATAAGGATACCAATACAAAGAATTTTAAACAAACCACCGCGTACAGCAATCTCACGACTATTCCTTGCCACTTTAGTACCAAAGCATGCGCAACTAATTACGCATGCGCAGATTTTCTAAGATCCTTTGATCGCTGTAAAACTATTGCTAGAAAAAAAATTCCTAGTTTCTAAGAACAGAATCTCATATCGACAAGCCGCTATTTTTGAACCTAAAATTTCAATTATTCTCATATCTTCTATAATTGATCCAAGATTTCACATTAGAAAGTTATGTGTATTTTACTTCACATTCAAATATTTGTAGAATGCATTGTCTTAACTCCTATTTCCTATAAACACATCGGATTCAAACAATGAAACCTCGTTAAGAAATGAGCACCTCTAGGTCCCACGACGTGATCCCAATGTAACCTTGACATTGTGCAACGTTTAGGCACAAACAGAAGATAAGACGAGAATAGTACCTCCTCTGCGATTCGTGAATTAGTCTCCATGGAATCTCTTGACCCATATTTCCACATTCCAGACACTCTAGCAATTGAAAAATATGAGGCATAATGTTCATTAACTATGGACAATCTGAAGTGAAGATTACGATGTGAACTTTGGTATCTCACACAAATTTAGTACGTAACACTTATTTTCAAAATATTCAGTTTTTTTTTATTTCAACAAAATTTTTACGTATTGGTCTTCATTTCACGTGAAATATTAATACATTTTCAGGAATAAAATTTTAATGTATTAAATCGTCCACAGATTGCGAATTACGACGACCTCCGTTATCGACATTGTTTTAAATTCATTAATTTATCACCATATTGAAACAGGCCCTGAATAATTAGATTCTCGGTTTATCGAACACCAGATAAATCGAGGTTCCCCAGTGTTAGTTTTCGTCATTCATGTTTGTCTAACACACGATACACATGCATCACTATTAACATCCGTAGATTCGCACTTAATAATGCTGGGCTCTCGACGCATCTCTTGGAAGTTCTCAGTAAAACGGAACTTCGTAATGTCCAATCTATCGGACGTTTAAGTTAGAAAGAATACAAACTACTTTCTTGGGATCCGAATCTAATTATGAAAACACACACTGAAGTGTTTTTACGATCACTGTCGTAAGCCTCTGGAAACTTCAAAACTTTCTGAATGCAACAAATTGACAACGCAAGCCGGGAAACATTCCTGAACCCATGTGATCCCTTACCGTTGCCAACGGAAAACGCCTGATGTAAGATGAGATAAGGAAAGTGTAACTAGAGATCTTCGAGGTGACGCACGGAGCTTGGAATATAATGCTAAGAACGATGAAAACGACAATGATTTTATTCATGTTATCCTTATGAGTCTTCACAGTTCCTAAGAATTAAAATTATAGGCACGTGACAACCATAGTATATTTCGCGCCAAATGACGCAACATCTCTCATTCAAAAGATGTTGATTGTCCTCTATTCGTCACATAACAAATATTCGCCAAATCTAAAATGGAAGCAACATAGACATGATCATATATCGATCATATATCTAACTGAGCACGCTTCAAAGAAAAAGCTTAACATTTCATTCCTCACAAAAACACACAATGAAATTAATATCACGACTTACTATTATATATCAACATAATTACTATATAGATATCACAGGGAGATCGAAATCTGGTGAATGACTGGTGAAATATTAGGTGCTATACTGAAAATTATCATGGATTAGAATTACATATATTTAATTCTGATCTCCCCAGTGTCTTACTACAGTAGTTTGCCTTTCGAACAAGTTGCATTTCCGATCCTCTTCCATCCGTGGTATGTAAAGGAGTTCCAGCCATTAAATACCACTGCGCATGGCGAAGCAATAAAAAGTGCACCGCTCATCTGGCGTGACGGGCACAACGAATGCATTGGAGATACAACAGTAATAACATTACGCGTTGACATGAATACATGCTCCTTGATGAGACGAGGTCCCAACGTGGCGACAATAAACTACGGCACACAGAATAATATCCTTGTGTTTTGGAAAGATTCTACCCTACTCTCAACATAATTAAAAACAAATGAATGTGGAATGCAGTGCTCTCACATATCGAGTAAAGACCAATTTAAAAAGGAACTAGAAGTACTAAACCTAATTTTACAGACATAAAATGTCCATATTTGATTTACTTTCACTAATGCTTTCTTCTGAGAACTATTAAGTAAAGAAAGTCACTATATATTGCCAGCCATAATTTGCCATAATTAAACTGTAGATGTGTGACATTACATCCAACTTAGAGACTTAATCCTCGCATGTCAAACCACGGTCAATAGGTACAGTGCGGGTAGACTAAATCATGTGAAGGCGATCTACGGATTGTGACAATGCTCTAATTTTTCCATTACAATCATTTTTGTCAGTATATTAATATTACATCGCGGTGGGTTGACTTTACACAGATTAAAATATTTACAAAAACAGATTAAACTACTTGTAGAAAACAATATCAGCGCTCAACAGACTTCACGCCCAATTGAAAAGGCTGATTGGCTGTTTTCGTGTAAATTACGCCGTTTACGAGTCGTTTCTGAAGTATGAACGGCAGAATCTACGAATTTGAAGCAGCAATCCGTAACTTGCAAGTATGCGCAATTATACTCACCACTCCTGCACTATATTCCAGTGTGACAATTCACTCGACAGACAACACGTTCATCGCAATGTTCAAATACATACGAGACAACATACGATACATTTTAGGTTCAAGAGAAAAATAACTTACCAGGTAGTCTAGTTCATAATCGTAGAATATAGTACTTATCGACTTCACATAATTTATTCCCATACGTTCGGATACTTTTGCTAATAGAGGCTAGCTCACGAACAATCGACCTAGGTGACGAATGAAATCTTTTTAACAACCTTGAGTGACGCCTCGGTATCTTAAGACAAAAAACAGTAAACATCACGCATAAGCGGGGCAACTCACTCGCGCACTGAGCTCTATCAGTCGTCTGTTGTCAGTTACGACACAAACTTTTTAAGAAAACGTATAAACCAGTTTTGTTTATGACAATCCAATGGTAAGTTCTATATTCAAGTAAATTCAGACACTTTTTCGTGGACTGTGTTGTCCCTTTCACATAGTATCACGAAATAAACTGCCTCGCAATGACAAGGGACAACGTGAGTCTCGCCAATAACCGCCACTTGTCAACCACTCTCATAATGCGAGCGTAAACGTCAATCAGAAAGTTTCTCCCGAAGCGGCCTACAGGGAAAATTGTTCAGCGATCACACCGAACTGACAATGTCGCACCATTTATTGGCGCGTAAACGTCGATCTTCATTCCCGGCGCGGTCGCAGCGTCCAGGCACCCGCGCGTTCAACTCTCTCAAGATTGACGGTCAGCAAAACATTGCCCGGCCCTCACCAGCAAAGATTCTGAATAAGGAGATCGGATCAGAAAGCTAAGAGAAGAGACAACTTTCTTTTCTTAGTATTTACACTCCTATTACTTATACTCCTATCCCTTTCCTCGGTGCTTATGACTAGACATAGCTCTGCACGAGGTTCTTATACACATGTAATCATAAGTAATACAGATAACCTTTCTGCTACTACACTGGCGTTCAAAATGGAAGTACATAACATTCTCTGGATCTTTATGGAAACAGCAACATCAATTCTGATTAACACTCAGGGTGTCAGGCTGTCAAACGAGCAGCCACACCGTGAGGACTGAGGCGCAGAGAAGGTTAAAACTCCTGCGAGATTATATTCGATTATAACGATAGCAAATTTAATTACCACAACTAAATTACGAGATATTTTACAAGTATGCTCATAACTCAGTTGTACATATTTTGAAGTTATGTCATTTCGGAAGTGCTTTCTAGGGATATTTGTTGCATCCCCAATAGACATTTTAACTGTTTCTCTCATCCAATGATTGTTCTTGGAAACTAACATTCGCATCAACCCGATATTGTAGTCGTGTGACTAACGTTCTTGGTCCCTCGCGGGCCTCGCAAAAATCCCGCTCCACCCCACCGTGTTAGCAAAGACTTCAAGAGGAAACTCACCCGTAGCGTGGCAGAGCTCCGGAGGCACGCCCGTGCCGGCCATCTGCGTGACGGCGAGCAGCAGGTCGCCCACCATGAGGCAGGCCACGTGCGCCGTCTGGCAGCGCCAGTGCAACGCGTGGTGCGCGCCGGGCAGCAGGCAGCCGGCGGCCAGCGTCGCGGCCAGGAAGAACACGGACAGCATCAGCCCCACCGGGTAGAGCGTGAAGCGCACGTCGTCGGCGTCGGGGTCGGCGACGGGGCGCACGGCGGCGGCGCCGGCCAGGATGCGCGCGTGGCACGCGAACGCGCCGGGCGGCGCGTCCACGCCCGCCAGCGGCGACCCGTTGCCGGGCACCACCAGCATCCGCTCCACGCAGAAGTCGCCCGGGAAGAGCGCGGACGGCCCGGCGGCCGCCAGCACCAGCGACCCGTCCTTCTGCAGCTCGGCGTCGCCGGGCCGCAGCGCGCCCGCCTGCACGAAGTCGCCCGGCTCGCAGCGCGGGAAGCCCTCGCGGAGCGCGTAGGCGCGCGGGTCCACGGCGGCGGCGGGCAGCGCGCCCGTGCCGGGCGACGGCGCCACCTCGCACGCCGTGCTGTTGTGCCGGCGCACGAAGGTGGCGCCGTGCGGGCAGCACTTGCGCACCACCGGGCCCGGCGCGGGCGTGGCCGCGGTCGCCGACGCGGCGGCCGCCGACGCCCCCTCGGGCTCCTGCGACGCGCACACCTGCACCTCGCGCGCGTCCAGGCAGTAGGCGCCCGCGCCGGCCACCACCTTCGAGTACTCCGTGAGGTACACGGACCCGTTCACGAACAGCACGTACGACGGCGTGTTCTCGTGCTCCACGGGCACGCGGATGAGCTTCTGGTCGCGCCGGCACCGCACCACGCCCACGCGCAGCTGCCACTGCGGCAGGATCTCGCGCGTGAGGTGGCCGCGCTCGGGGTCGTACACGTGCGGCCGCCACTCGTGCAGCATGTCGTGCGGGTCGAACGCCACCGCGTGGCAGCGCGCCTCGTACTCCGTCGTGTCCAGCTCCTCGCCCTCCTCGCAGCACTTGAGCACCGTCAGCGCGCCCGGCTCGTCCGCCGGCATGCCCCGCACCGCCAGGCACGCCACGGCCGCGCACCACCACCACACACGCCACCGCGCCACGCACATCGTCACTACCACTGTCACTGTAACAGAACGCCTTCGCTCGCTCCTACACCACCGTCGCACTGGGCACGTAGCGCGCCAGAGCGCCGCCGATGCTTCGTGGGGCCGGCCGCTGAGTCAGCCGCATGCTGTGCGAGTTGCGACACGTCGCGGCCGTACCGTTCCGCTCGCCTCGTGAGCACCGACTGAGGAGGAAGGAGGCGTCGGAACGAGACCGCAGCGGCGGCGTGGGATACCCCCACCACGCCCCCTTTCCCTTCCCCCTCCCCCCGCCACGCGCGCTCCGCTCGCTCCGCTCCGCTCAGGCGCCGCCGCCGCCGCCGCCACAGCGACCGACGCAGCGGGCGGGCGGACGGGTGCGCGCGCGGCGTTGCCAGAACCTGTGGCGAATTTTTGGAAATCGTCGGCGGTTTTTTCAAGGGGCGAGACGCTGCTGTTACGGCGGGACCCGATCGGCGACCGGAGCCTCAAGAGGCTGTTGCCCTCCCAGGGGCTTTTCCTTCGCAACTGATGGCACTAAGCAAATATTACAGGAGTATTTGGTTACTTTGTTGACATTCCTTCGTAGAGGCACGCGTGAACGGAGTATGTGCATTTCTGCACTGGGAGATTCGGAACTGTTGCTTTTAAAAGCCTTGCGATTGCGAATACTACAATTTCATATTGTTGTTTCTTCTCCAATGCGTTTGAGCAAAGTCCATTTTCAATAAATAAAGTATTTAAACTATTATTTAAAATTGCATTTATTACGTTTCAATGAAAATCATGAGCAGAAAAACAAATCACTCTTTTTCTTGTACTATCAAAAAACCATTCATTTTTTGCTTTACTGAGCTCCAATTTACCACATTCCACCTTTCTATTCCTCTATAAATGTTGGAATGTCCTAAATAACTGCAATTAAAATTAGGGAAGCAATGAATAAACAATCAACTAGCATGGCATACCTTAAGGACAATTATTCTCAGTAAGAATCAGATATTAGTACATTTCGCGAATGTATTATACTCTAGTGGTGAGGTAATGTCCATTTAATCTGCGATGTAGAGGAGAAACAATGTTACAAAGGACTAGAACCTAAATATTATCACCGAAGGTGACCATGAATCAAATTTTGTCGTCTGCGTGTCTATTTCCAACTTAAATAATTAAATATTTACGTTTATACGTTACGTTAAATATAACGTTTAAATTATTCATTTTCTATGCTACACGTGTGATTGAATGTTCATTGGCCATATCGATGAACTGAAAAACAAATACATTTTTTGCAGAGGCTAATGCAATAAATTTTACTGAAATGTCTACAATTCCAATAAGTATTTAAATTGAAATACGTTTCGCGTATTTAAACATTATAATGTATTGAGTAAACATTCTTTCCTAATTATATTATTAGATATCTTTTGTAAGACGAGTGCTCATAATTCAAACAATATGTACCTTTTGTAAATTATTTGTCATTGTGGTTTTAAGTGCTACCAGTGTTACGAGATGTTATATATTGATTTTTGAACGTGAACAAATGTATTTGTCAAATACGTCAACAATGACGTAAGGCTTCGTACGATGAAGTAAAGATAGATGAGCGCCGATTACGTAAGTGAATTTTATGAACCAATTAGAGCATCCAAACAGACGTTTTATGATAACATAAAAGTATAAGATACACTTTTTTATCAACGAGTATATTCACCGGATATCTTATATTCAGCCCGCGGTATAGCGAGATGGCTAACCACCTCTTTCGTGGGGAGGCAATGAACTCCTGGCAGTTATTTTGCATTCTGCCACGATGGAGGGCCAAACTTGCCCTCTGAAATCCACACATGCGAGACGACATTTCGCCATAAAATCCTTCCTTTCCGCACACTCCCGGTAGGCAGAACACGTCCCGGGGGCACATGACGTGCGAAGCGCGCCCAACGAGGTTGAAGTTGGGAGAAGGCCCCACCCGGCACACGGAGGCGCCATCTGTCCTCTCGAGCCGGGGAGGGGGGGGGGGTCACCCGAGCGGAGAGCCGCCCGCTATTGCCAATCTCCCCTCCCCTTCCTTACACGTTTCCGCCCAAGCCTCCTCTCACCCCCCGGCCACCACCACCGCCCCCACAACCTCCACCAACTCGTACCTCCTCCTCTCGCCCCTCCACCACCTCGCTCGCAACCAAATTCGCAACCTCTTAGGAGACTTCGAATTATTTAGAGCTTCATTGGACGTATCATCAGTTGTTACGGTGTCATCCAATCGGGAGGAAGAACGTTACCATAGTAGCGTCTCTGTAGTGACGTCACTATGGTGTAGTTCAACCTCCCGATTGGATGACAACGTAACCGCTGATTTACGTCAACTGACCCTCTGTTTAAATCCAAGCATAGAGACTTCCTCTATGTCACCTGTTCCCAACGGGGTCGGTAACGACCCCCCCCCCCCCCTCGGGGTGTTGAAGACATTTCAGAGGGGGTCAGTGACGATCGGGGTTCTAGAACCGAATGTGCACCGACTAAAGATCGATAAAGATCCCATTTATTACATAATATATTTATAAATTGTATTATTATTATTATTATTATTATTATTATTATTTCTACTATTATAATGCTACAAAACACATAATTATAAATTACAAATTGTCTCATCGTTTGGAATTTCACATCACTAACATTAATAAAAAAACATTGCTGTTCTATCTCGATTATAATTAATCTGTGATTATGTTTTTGAAAACTTATTTATACAATATGTACGGGAAGGAAACGTCGAAACTTTGCAAATAAGCTCTTAACACAATTTTAAGCATATTTTGTCTAATTTATAAACTGCAGGCATATTCCGAATGGTTGAGCCGCAATATATACTCAAAAGTTGCTTTGAAAGAATGCTTTGAAGGCAAAAATGTGCATTGCAGAAGCATAGAAACACTCCGGAAACTTGTAAATTGTTTATTATTTACAAACGCAATGAATATACTTGATCAGAAAAAATATTAAGCAAATAAAAAAGTACCTATTTTACACATTTCGACTGCTTCTTTATTTCTCGGTTAATTTTTCTTAACAATTAATTTTTAACAAATATTAATTTTTTTCCTAACGACAGTTTAAAAATTTTCTCAGAATAGCTCCAATTTTTTATTAATGTACTTATTGTATAGATTGTACGAACATAAATATTGTGTGACCATAAAACTTTTCGTTTAGTTTTCTAAATTCTGTAAAATTAACAAAAAAATTTGGCGTCTTTCTGTAACTACATTATTGAAGATAGAATGTTCTTAATGAAATATATGCTTTAAAATTATATATTTTATTGAGGTCGTGTCCATTTTTTAAAAATATATGAAGTGTGCGGGCAACTTTGCGTGAAATAAAGATTATTTATTCAATTAATTAAAGAAATTAAACTTTTATAAAATTAAAGTCAAAATGTACTAGGTACTTTAAAATATTTTAAGAACACCTTAAAGAAATACACTGTTAAGTTATGGGATCATCAACCTCATCTCCTAAAGTGATCTAAATTCCATCTCCTAAGAAAATCATTTACAGATTTAACAATTCATAATATGCATGTGTTAAAAGAAGGAATCAACATGTTATAACAAGATTAAGAATTGCCCATTCTTTTCTTATCCACTATCAACTAAAGAAGAAAACGAACTGAGCCGCCTGCTTAAAATGTGGAGGAATCCTATCAACAATTCACATTATCCTACAATGCTCAAATATTCAAAATATGAAATAGACTATAAGCATTAACAATCTACATGGACATTTTAATTCAATTGAAGGCAGTTAATTATTGTTTAGGCAATTTAAAAAACAAGATTGTGCAAAGGACGCGCAAAGAACGCTTATAAATTTGGCACAGGTCCAATGTTCGTTGAACTCTCGAATTTTCGAAACTTGCAAAAGTTATAAATAATGCAAGAACGTATGTTGCAGCACCACAATTTTATTACTCGTATGAGTAGGCCATGGAACAAATGTTGGAAAAGTTTTAAGTTCTTACCCCAAAACTTACATAAAATACACACATTTGCATGGAAATCCTAATTCCACTAACGATACTTGATCTAAACTCAAGAAACCCGATTTTACAGTCAAGAAAGATTTCAAGAAAATTCACACTTTAATGCCTAAAATAAAGATTTAAAAGAATGGTACCATATTCGCTTTTGGCTTCCCAATATGGCTTTCTGTAGGTGTTCCGGTGTGTACATGGAAACACAGGCAAGCCCCCACGTACAGTGGGTTATGAAAAGAGCAGCGTGGCCGAAGGAGGGTGGGGAGGGAGATGACGTGCTAAAGGGCCAAGGGGCGCGCAGGTAGAGTCCTTAGCATGAAAAGCTGGTTATTTCCTTCTTGCAGCAAAATGTTTTTGTACTCCTTCAGCTCTTTTGTACTCACTGGGAGCGTAGTACGTATTGAGTGCATACCCTTCTGGGAATAACCTCATTGGAAATGAAGACTTTCTGTGCTCACAGCCACATTGCAGCTAGAAATAAGGAAAATACTTAGAAACGCCGGAAGCAAGATTACATCGAGTCCTAGAGAAAAGGAAATAGCGAATTACATCTTCCTGTATTAGGTATTGTTAAATATATATTAAATAACCATTACTAAATTACTTACTATTTTTGTTTTACTTACGTCACTGATTATACATTATAAATGCTGATTGAATAAGTTCTGTATATGTTTCCTTCAGCAAAACTACTGTGCAGGTAAACTCTTTGCCAGGATCTTTGGATGAAGTTTGCCGATGAATATTGGAGACGACGCACACACTGCAACCGGCTGGAAAACGTTCCCGACTGCCCATTAGACAACGTTATCACCCAAATTTAATATTTAATCTTAACTAAGGATTAGGGTTTAGCCTTCATTTATTTACAATTTTAGTATCACAAGTATCACGTCATTTCAATATGTCCTCAAAGAAATGTTTAAAAATGAATTACACGAAGTAATTTACTCACACTAGAAAAAAAGTTCCACACAAATCATGAAAACATCGAAATAATTACACAAAAGTTTTAAAATGAACAAAAAATTTACAAAAAAATATTAAAAAACTGTTAATTGTTCATAATTTGTTCACAGGTTAGCAACGCAAATATTAAACGATAAATCACTTTAAACTACGTATTCTAATGATCACTCATACTAAAATAGATTATGTTATGGCCGTGAGGAAATACTTTGAGCCAGGTGGATAGTGTTGCAGCTCGGAAAACCCACTATGGAATTGAGATGGATTCAATAATTTTTGTGAGATCACCTATAACTTAATTTATTCAGTTTGCAAACCCCCAGTAATGAAATATACCTTACCTCGTATCACCGCCGGTAAGATCGCTATCTTTCTTTAACAAGTTTTTTCTGTCAGGTCAAACTTACTCTCTGACATGTTGAAACTCTTTATATGTTTACAAAGAGTTTTGCAATCGTCGCTAACAGATGTAGGGCATAGGCAGGTGGAGAGTTCATTTTATGTGGAGCACCCTCTAACTTCTAGTGAGTGGTTTTTTTTTTAGGTTTAAAAATTTTATTTCAATTTGTGTAACAGAATGGTTATAATCAATTTAGGGATTTTTATTTAGCTCCTGCATTTTAATGTGTATGGTATGTATCTAAGGTTGAGGTAATTTGTCTTTTGGATACCTTGAATTAATTTGTCTGTTTTTTACTGAGCGAACTACAGTGATTCGATTGAAATGAAAATGTTTATTTCAATTCTACCATGAGGCTCTTATGATACGTCTTAAAAATTTGTTTTGTACTTTTTGTATTTTATCAGTATTACTTATTGCTACAACTTCCCAGACTAGGCAAGCAAGACTAAGTGATGATCTGATTATTGATATAAATAATGTAATTCCACATTCTGTGTTAAGTCTACTGGCTGTTTACCAGGATATAAAAGTTTACTCTATTTATTGGTATTTTATTGGTTTCTGGAAAGATCGCTTCCTGAAATGAAAGTAAGAAGTGAAGTTCTCCCTAAATCTAGCGGAGGTGTAGTTGCAGTAGTCGTAAAAGAAGATTCAATTCCGCGCGTTATGTTTAATAAGCAAATTATTGTATTATTATAGTATCATTGATATGTCAAGTACGTTTTCTACGAGTCTTAGAAGCTATTTCATTTAAACTTTTAAAAATATAATATAAAAAGCTTTTACAATACTTGGTTTTATTTAGTGTTAGTGAGTTGTGTTGGTATTACATACATGCTTCTCCGATCTAGACTGTAAATGTGAAGCTTTTCATTCCATAAATAGATTGCGAAATTCATAATCGCCAGAAGAGAGTGTGAAATAAGAAAAGAAAGGCTTCTTCTAAATTCAGAATTGTCTCCTTTGGGTATTAGGAAAGAACGCAGATCTCGTCGACGCAGGCACAACAGACTGCATTGGGTTAATATTCAGTCAAAATCAGAAGAGCTACGTGTACTATATTCATTTTACTTTTATCATACTCATTCCATAACTTATTCAAGCACTTATTTACACGAAATACACAACTTTTAAAAAATAACTCTTGAATAAGCTGGCTTCAAAAGTATCACGCTATTACATTTCAAGTTCGAAATATTAAATATCCTTCCAAGATTTCTCGATGTGGCAGTGCCTCTCCATTTCAGCTCTACAAGGTGTTGCTTCAGCGGCCTTGCTAAGTACGTCAGATGTCGCCTCTTGTGCCAATGAAAGCAAACACCAGGAGTACCTCAGAGGGTCCGCAGCTCCGGAAACATTAACTTCTCCTCTCGGGCGCAACCTTCCGTGGAGAGAGCGACATCTGGTGCTCGCGCTCAGAACTCTCCTCCGTCGTGCAGCAGCATGCACGTTAGGAGCAGGGGGGCATGGAGGAGCAGGCGGACACCATGGCGGAGTGGCAAAACTAGAATTTCTACCACCCTAGTCTTTGATATAAATAAATAAATAAATAAATAAATAAATAAATAAATAAATAAATAAATAAATAAATAAATAAATAAATAAATAAATAAATAAATAAATAAATAAATAAATAAATAAATAAATAAATAAATAAATAAATAAATAAGTAAATAAATAAATAAATAAATAAATAATAAAAATTAAATAAATAATGAAAATTAAATAAATAAGAGCATAAAAAAAAATTTAAAATAATGGTGCATCATAACAGTCTTAGTTACGAAGTTTTTTACGTGTGGTACGTCTAAGTAAGTCAGACATTAATATTAATTATCAATAACTAACCGCATTCCGTTGTAGTTCTTAAACCAATAAGTCAAAAAGTACGGATTAAATACTTCTTATACTTTCTATTACCATTGGTTTCTATATACATGTGCAACGTTTCCACCTAACATGCTTGCAATCTTCCTCAGCCAATAGAAGTTGTCACCTCAAAACATACAGGGTGGGTTTCACCTATTATCCATAATATAAGGATAGTAGGTGGTATCGTGACATCAGAAAAACACAGAGGGATCACTTTACATTTTGTGAGAAAGATGCACAGTTGCACAGTTGCTTCGTCCCATTCGGTGACTTGGCTGGTGGCGAAACTCCCTCACCCGATCTCTCGACCTGCGAAGTATCGATTCTGTGGTCACGGGGTGCAAGTTGTTAAGTCAGTTTTTGGCGAAATTGGGTTAAGTACTGAAACTATACGTTACGTATCTATATTTTATTTTAGTAAAACGACCGAATTCAAATTTTGCCTCCTTAAAAACAAAAAAGCGTTGGGAAATGTAGATTTATACCACTCATCAATAGTGGCTCAATAATCAAACCCTTGTTTTCTCCAAATTAAGATTTTTGACTTAAGAATTTTTACTCTGTGATCACAGAATTATTGACATTCAACTATGTCAACATTCTCGGTATGATACCGTGACCATGAAAGGAATTTTTAATTGTTTGATAAAGGGTAACTACAGGGTTGTGAGACGTAATAAACACTTCTGTCTTGGGCACTTGAGTCATGGATTCATGATGATAATGTTGGACATATCGTTTTAAAGAATTAAAAAGTTGGAATTATGTACACGTTCTTTAATTTTAAAGAATTGTTCGTGGCACGCCTGGTGGCCGAAGACAGATTTAAAAGGTTACAACCGTCAATACTTCGGCGGTTGACTCATTTTTCTTTCTGCTCAGGGTGGATTAGTGAGAATTCGCCGAACAGATCCCCAAATGACTCTCTATTGTTTATGGTGGTCGAGGACAAAAGCTGACTTATCGGAACACGTTCATCGCTTCGCTCCGCAAAGAGAACAACCTCCAATGTTTCCAAGGAAGAACAGCATATCCGATAGACTGCGCCACAGGCCACTTTTCGGCAGGTCCTTTTCACAAAATAAAAACATATACACAAAACACTCCATAAACGTTTTTCCAGAGGTTTAAGAGTACGAATACATTTTTAATCGCCAAAGTAGCCTCTTCTAATAAATACATTAGGGTCGGCAAGGTTGTAATGTTTCTTTTGCTTTGGAAGATTCGTCATATACTTTGTTGAAATATTTCAGTGCCATTTTCTTAATTTTATCTAATTATTGTATCTGGCAGTATTTACACGGGTCCCGGCAATCGGAAGAGGTTTCCCTAATTGGTCTGACCAGGGATCCTGATTTAACTTTCTCCGTTGTTTAAACATCTAATTACAAAATGAAGAGATCTCCATGCTTTAGGGTCTACCTAATTTATTTGTTCTTCTCTTTCGAAGTCTGCTCCGCAGAATAATATCTAAGAATTCGCCTCTGAGTACTTCGGGAATGATTTAGTTATTCATTGAGTAACTAAGACGGATCCTATATGTACTCCTAGAAAAACAAATATTTTACTTTCCTGCATTTATGATCTCTGTAAATATGGCCGAGATCTTCTTGCAAGATCACAAAAAAAAAACTGTTTGAATTTACCATCAATGATGCAGTCTTCTGCAAATAAGCGCAATTCGGATTTCATTAATAATGATAAATAATTTATAAACGCGAGAAAACAACATCAGTTCTAAAGCATTCCTATTCGGAACTCCAAACGCAACCTTCGCCTCCCTATAAAGTTCCAAGATAACTCGAATTTCCTGAAAATTGCCCTCTCTTCTTTAAAAATTGTCGAAACTATCATACCTTCGAAATATCAGTTTCGATCTCTACTAGTTTCAAAATTAGAATGTCGTGAGGAAACCTGGCTATCATTAAGCATTATTAATAAAATTAAACTTGATTATGATTATTATTGGTTTCATTTAAGGTAATTTCCTAGAATTGTAATTATTTCTCTTTTAACCTGCTTGCGTGATTGTTTCAAGTTGTACTAGTACGAAAAACTTTGTAATTGTTTTGACTTCTTAGAATTGTCTTTGAAACTTGTCTTGTAACCTGGAGAACTATTGCAATTAAACGAGTATTTAGAATGTAAAAACTGAAAACGAGGTAGGTAAAAGCTTGAACAAGCAATATCAAAGGTTAAATCTCCAGAAATGGAACTGGTAATGTATCAATTCCCTTAAGGGAATTGTTCTAATACATTAGATAATGAAGTTGTTGTTGATACAGAAACTCTACAATTAGAACAAACGTATCACTGAATTTTCTGCAATAACCATAAATCAGGCACGTCTAAATTCCTCCCAACCCTCTAATAGACACTTCCGCCTCTGACGTTTACCAGGGCGGGGACCATCTTCGGAAATAATCTGAGCTGCCGATTGGTCGGTTGACGATGTCCATATACGGCAATACAGAAGAGCGAAGCACAGTGGGCTGAAATAAGATGGAAGCTGCGCAGACTCGCATTACAAGCATTCAAAAGCGTACTCAGATTCCTCTAGTGAAACTAAATGTGAAATTTTAACACGAGAACATTTAAGATTAAACTGACAGAGGTTTTTTAAGCAACTCTTTGCAAAAATCGAATGCCAAATTCTGGCACTTTTACATCTTGACGTTTTGAAAGACTCCAATTTCATCATTATTCACCTCAACATTATCTACTCATTGGATCTATACTCATGTGCCTCAATGGCTTTACCTGTTGAAACGTCCCTAAACCTAAATAAATAAGTAAATAAACAAATAAATTATAATTAAAAGAGTAAAAATATGTATGACGTTGAAAGCGAAGAGAGAGTATGGGAAAACGTGTATTTTCAACACCTTCGCGCCTTTTGAAGCCATCAAGGCCCATTGTACTGTGGGACGAACGTCAGTTCCCCTCCTCGCGCCTCTGACATCTCTTATTTCCAAATTAATCAACGCGCAGGCAGGGGCCGTCGGAACCCGGGGCGGCGAGTTCAAAGGCGCTTTCTCGTACGCATCGCCGTTTGTCAGGCGGCGTGCCTCTCGCCCTGGGCGGGCGCTCGTGCGCATGCGCACGCGGGCCTGGCCCTTGCGGGGCGCGCGAGTCAACTGTTCAGCCTCTCGTGATTGCGCCAATCGGAGGCGCTTCTGCTTGGCACCTCGGTGATGGATAGTCGATAGACGTGCCTGCTCTAGCGTAGGGATTTGTCTTGTGTGGTCTTCGTGTATCAAGTGGTGGAATTAAATTTGTTAAGTCAATTACAATGGGTGGAAATAATAAATGCCTCAAACCGAATTCGTCATTTGAACCTTGTGCAAATCACTAAGATGAAAGGCTGCAAAAAATATCACTCATGAGGGCCACTTGATATTATTTAAGAGTGAAATATTATTACTTCTACATGAAAATAATTGAATTGAACTGAACCCAACAAAAAAATATAATAAACTGAACAGAGAAATATTCACAATTTTCCGAAATAATTTACGTCAGACTACATTTCACGATTTATATCAATTGAAGATGGACAATCACATCTTTCTAGAGATATTTGTTGGTCATTTTTAACATTTTTCTTAAAAATCTATTTGTATAATAGCTCAATTAAATAGAAATAAATAAATGTCATACTATTTACTGAAGTTCCGAAAACTGAAACGGCGAATATTTACAGCACATACGAAAATACGATAAATTGTGCAATTTGTTTGCAGATACTATTACAATACTTCATGATATTCCGTTACCAAATATTTGTATAATGCATTAATTCCAATACTAGCTTCCACATTCACAATTTTATCTTCGTTCACGACGAAACAATAGAAGGCGATAAATAAACAAGAGAAGTGCGATAAACGCCCCCAACTTTACTTATAAATTGTAGACTTTCTGTTCACTGTCGAAACTGTTTACACAAGCTGCCTGTCGCCGGTGATTAAGATATAAAGCGACTACTGATTGTCAGTTTAGTTGAGCAAATATTGCAGCATACGGTATGTGTTTATTGAATCTTGCCTTTGCACGAGTCGATTCAAATAAAAAAAAATCGGCTTAGGTAACTTAGAGCATCAACTAATGTTTCTGCAGTTTCTAACTGGGAGGTCCTGGGAATCGAGTGCCAATATTGGCAGGATTTTCGACACTAACCCAACAGCTAGCTCGAAACCACTCATTGTGTATAAGAGAATTCCAGCGGTCGGCTGGATGGAATCCACAGATGGGTGTATTTCCGTGGTTTCTCTGATTGGGTCCAGGTGAATGTCGGATTAGTACTCTAACAAAAGGGCCACGAACCGGGCGCGATCTTTTCTTCCTCTTCCTTGTCATATCCTCACCCGTTACTTACACACACTAACACTTATTCTATACACTACACTTGCCACGTTTGTCGGGAGACCAGACAGGTGCTTCGAGCTTGTCCTGGCTGGGGCTGAGCCCCGCTGATAGGAGATACCTTGGGGTTATGTTACAAAAACGTTAAATGTTAAAAACCGTAAACCGACGTGGGTAGGCTCCGGATCTCGCCATTCAGCAGTGAAAGCACCGCCATCTTTCTCAATACAAGCATGGACTACACTTACGGGAGTAATGATATTAGCGACTGCGGCGCCTGGAAACACTAATGGATCAATCAATCGAATACACAATTAGTTTCGAATCAGTTGATACACATTACAGAACTTTAGTGTGTAGTCCGGGTTGAGGGGAGACCAGATAGCCACTGTCTTCTCATTGAGAAAAAACAGAATAAAATTATTTACAAAATATTAAAATTGTCCATGCGTGTTAATTCTCCATATTTCTTTGTTCAGTTTATTATAATTCCTAAAAGTTCTAATTGTTCAGTTCAGTTAAGTTAATTTTCATATAGAAGTTATAATAGTTCACACTTAACTAATATTAAGCGTCTCTCGCGAGGGGGAGATTCTCCTCAGCCTTTCATCTTAGTGATTTGCACAAGGTTCAAATGACGGATTCGTTTGGACGCATCTATTATTTCCACCCATTGTAATTGACTTAACAAATTTAATTCCACTCTGATACACGAAGACCACACAAGACAAATCCCTACGCTGGAGCAGGCACGTCTATCGACGGACTGCGTGTGAGTCAACAGAGTACTGAGCCGGCGAATCGTGGGGAATTGAGAGGGTGGATATGCGAGTGAACGAGCGTGCGAGTGAGAGAGGCGGGAGAGTGGCCGAGTGAGGAGGCTGGCCACTGTGATGAATGAGGGAACGGCCGAGTCGGCAGATGATCGTAGAGTGAGCGGACCTAAGTGTATAAATGGAATGGATGAGTAGAAAGTGAGCTGAAAGGTGAGGACTGGTGAGCGTCAAGTTCAAAGAGACAGGTGAACGGGTGATTGAGTGGGAGGGACTACGGGCTGATAAGCTGGCAGATAGCGCGGAGAGGCGGGTGGCAAAGCGAGCCGAGAGCGGGAAATGAGTGGCGCAGCGAGAAGGCGGGTGAGTGGGCGTTTGCTCTGGCGGCTCTCCCCTCGCTTTGCAGCGCAGTTCCGTGTGGCCGCAGTAGTGCAATGCCGCCACACTTCCCTGCTGTGGAGCCATCCCTATCCTTTCGGACATCTATGGCTGATCTGAAAATAGAAAGAAAACATAGGTCAGAAATGACAATAGCCGTTCGGCGCGCTTTTGGCGTTGTTTACCGCAATTTTCATGCAAGTATTGGCGTCTCGTCTATTGTAGCATGTCTCTCGGGCGCTTGTACGTAGCCGTGGTACGTAGCCGTACGTAGTGGTACGTAGCCGTACGTAGCCGTGCTCTGGCGGCAAAGTGAGCGGATGAGTGTGCTGGCGCAGGCTGGCGAAGCGGGCACTTGAATGAGCGCGGCGGAGAACGAGGAAGCCGCGGGGGCGCGGCGCGGCGCGGTGTGGCGCGAGCTCTCGGGAACGTCTGAACGTCCCGCGCGCCGCCGCCGCCGCCGCCGCCGTCCCGCCCGCCCGCGCTGCGTTCCGCCAGGAATGCGCCCGCCCGCGCGGACGACCTTGAGAGGGCGGCGCACGGTCCGCGGCGTGCAACGGCGGCGGCGGCGGCGGCCAGGTGGCAGAGAGGGGGATGGCGGTGGGGGCGGTGACTGCGGTGGCGATGGCGGCGGTGATGGAGGTGACAGTTGCAGGGATAGTGGTGCTGACGCTGACTGGCGATGGCGGGGGGCGGGGCCGTGGGCAGTGGCGCGGTGAGGAGGGGGCAGGGGTGCTGGCAGTGGCGGTAGGGGGCGATGACGGCGGCGGTGGTGGTGTGGGACGGGGGCGGGGGCGGTGACCACAATGCCACGGTGACGGTGACGGTGATGGTGACGGTGACGGTGACGGTAACAGTGGCAGTGACAGCGGCGATAATGGTGATGGTGGCAGTGGTAATGGCGGTGGCGGTGGCGGTGGCAGCAGCGTTGGCGATGGGGCGGGAGCGGTGATGGCGATGGAGGAGGAAGAGGTGGCAGAATGGATGGCGAGGCTGGCGACGGCGATGGTGGTCGCGGTGACATCAGAGGCAGTTGCATCGGAGAAGATAGTTCTGGTCGCTATGGCGGGGGTGGTAGTGGTCGCAGTGGAGGCGGCAATTGGAGCATGGGCTGTAGCGGTGATGGAGGCGAAGAAATCTACAGAGTAATGTCTTGCTACTTTGAACATTGAAAATCTGCATTAGCCAATTGAAATATTCTATTATTTCATTTCAGAAAATAGAAGTATTTTGTAGAAACGAAAGTAGAAATATTTTTCAATAAAAAAAGCAAGTGCATTTTCAACTCCTCCTCCTCCTCCTCCTCCTCCTCCTCTCCTTCTTCTTCTTCTTCTTCTTCTTCTTCTATTATTAAGTTTAACACCTGTTTTTCTTCACACTTCACCACCAGAGTGATTCAGGAGACGTGGAAATCCAATCTCTATCCATCTTTTCTTCGGTCTGTCCGGGTCGCGTTTTCCTATAGGTTTTGAATCTCGGGTAATCTTGATTAGTCTTTTGCTGTCCGACCTGGTAACGTGCTCATTCCCTTATCTTCTTGTTCTTGTAAATTATACTATGTCTGTAATGCAATTTCAACTCAACAGTTTGAAGCATCAATAACCTGTTTGTTTTTTTTCAGCAGTTCAAAGAATAGGTATATCCATGACACCATTTGCAATGTGTGAGTTTGGGATTCCCCTACCTGGAGAAGGGCACAGGCAGCTTGCCCAGCGGAGCCTGTGTACCGCTTAGGCGCCCTAATCCGACGTTCCCTGAGGTTCCCTTCTCTGGGGTTTCCCCGGTGCTAATTTCGTATCCATGAATAACTGTAGGGATGCGCTCAAACCCCAAAACTCCCAAATGATGTTCCGGCTGCCGAGCTGGGCGGTGGTGGCAGAAGTGTCTCATTATTATTACCTAAGTTAATTTAGGAAACTAAATGAAGCGAAATAACCACAGATCAAATTCGTAGTTGATAAATATTGCAGGATGTCCGAAATAACAAGAGTAATAAATATGAATATATTGGAGTAGTACATCAACACCGGCGTGTTTTGTACTACGTATACTGAATAGAAAAAGAGATTTTTCCTAAAACGTACCAGCGTAGCTGAGTGGTGGCACCTCGGACTCTCTAGTTTCCTCACATCCTCGTGGAATTACATACGGCGACTCGAATCGTAAACCTTTCTGAAAGTTGGTACCGCAGATAAATTGTTTTTTAGGATACAGACGGCTAAAGAAACAAATTTGTGAACTGATGATTAGGGTGAGAATAGCAACGCACAAGTACTGGATGATGGCGTACGTCCGCATCAACCACCCTAGACCAGAGTGTATTCTACAACCACCACACAGTGGACATGACGCTGCGACCACGAACGACGACGCGACGACGGCGCATAGAAGCGACGGGAATCGTACTCCCTCTTTGAAGGTGGTCTGTTCATGCCTGGCGCTAGTCAACCAACACCCAACCAATTACTACGTCAATAGATTTTCTATAGCTAGTTGTAAACGTGAACGAAGCATTTAAAAAATGTAAATAGTTAAATGAAATGTATTGTATATAGTTGCTCTAGAAAAACAAAGTTTATTATTAAATGTTGTCTTTTGCATGATTTTTCATTTTCGTAAGTTTGCAATATCTAATATAGGTTATGTTGACTTAGGCACCCGCACTTTCTTTCTGCTTTGAATATTAGTCTACATTGTTTACACTGAAAGTTGATTATCGTCAAATAGTTTGTGGTTGTGGGTGGTACAAAATTTTCCGTTAGGGCTGTTTTCTTTCCTACTTTAAGAGAAACAGTTGCAGACAATAGCTTGATTTGTGCAGCGTAATCCCAAGGCCGAAAGCCAGTATTTCAGGTTGTGATAAATTTCGCAGTAGTTTTCTATCAATTTCTCCTCAGAACCCTCGGTGAGGTATATTACATTTAATATTGTATGATTCCTAAAAAAATTAGTACGTGTTGAATAAAAGAAAAAGATACATTCACTGTATAACTATTTCAATACCTTAAAAAACCAATGCCCGCGAAAATTTTTCCACAAGACCCTGTACTAATTTAAACTTGCTTTATTAAAAAAAGTTGGCCGGCAAGACCAACATTTTTTTTATCTTCTTCAAGAACGGAGATTTTACTTTCATTTAAAGTATTTTCTAAAGGTACTTCACCGTGATATATATATATATATATATATATATATATATATATATATATATATATATATATAATGAACATACTATCGGACGATATATTGGCCGGTATATTGTAATGAATGATACCCCTACTTCATTCCCCTTGTAATGTAATATTTTCACTTTATTCATTTTAAAGATAAATATCTAAGGTTTTGCCTGTCCTAGCTTGCTCAGTATTACGTCTTGTATTTAACAAGGGAATCGTTGCGGGGTGCAGAAAACTTTGTATCGGGGGTCGCCAGACTTGCCCTCACGGTATTTCAATCACGACATTTATGTGAGAAATAATTTACTTATTTAAATTAATTTATTGAAATAAAAATAAAAATGTTCGTCTTTCTGAAAAAACATAATTTCTATTTCTTACCATTTTCCTTTACAATTTCAATTTAATATTTACTGTTGATTAATTATTTATTTACCTATCACTGCATTTGCTTTTTGACATCCGGTAAGAGAGGATACAAGGGAGAGGAAGGAAAGATTGCGAGCGCTTCGTGGCCTGTTTGTTGGGGAATTGCTCGGCGAAACAATGGAAAGCTACCCATCAGAACAGCCGGCCGCCAGAATTCCCCAGCAGCTGAATCACAACCTAGCCATACAGCTAGTGTAAAATCATCGGGCATCGGCGTGCCTGGAACACCAAGACCTCCCGGTCAATCACTGCAGAGTCAACGGCAAGCGAGCTCAACTCAGCCGGTGTGTATATGGAGATTTAGCGGAAATAACGGGACCATTCTCGTGTCCGGGTAAAATCACCATCAAAAGCATTCTTTCTTGATAGAGGCGGCGCTGTAACGACATTCGGAGAGCGGAACCAACCTTTTACAAAGAGGTGACGCCGACATGGAAATACTTTACCCCTTCTCACACTTCCTAGGCACGTTGAGATAGCAGGATGGAATGGCCTCTCAACTCAGATACGCTTCGCTACCCTCAAGGGCACCTGCATTCTCAACGTGTGGCGAAGTGACATTTAGAGCTGTTTTATAAGACCGTAAGGGTGGTTGACAAGTCCACATGTCATGGAATGGCGATTGCAATACGAACTCGCACGTGTGCCCTTTGCTTTTGCGTGAACGCCTCAGTGGCAGAGACGCGCCGTTGAGCACGATTCCGGTTCAGCCAGCCTCGGTCGTGCAAATCATGGTACAAGAAGGTAACACATTATGGCGGCGATGGTGTAACGGTTAGCGTTTCGGACGGTTGTACCCAAGTTGGCGGGTTCAAACCCGATCGAAGCCGTGGATATTTCAGGGCGAAAAAATCCTTCGCACGCCTTCCTTCGGAGGGGAAGTAAAGCCGGCTGTCCCATGTTAGTAGATTTACTTGCATGTAAAAGATCCTCAAGCCTAAATGACGCCTCTGAGCTAAATTCAAATAGCCTGTTTCTCGCCCAAGAAATACCTCCTTTCTCTGCTAGTTGGTGAAAGGAGCGTAGCCAAATTTGCGTGGTCAGACGGAAGAGCAGACCTAATGGCCTGAGTCTCGCCACGTAAAATAAGGCATTAATTCAATTCAATTCAATTCAATTATGCATCTCTCATTTCAGCAACACTCACTGCCACTCGGGAGCTCGGTTCCGATAAGGAGAGTATTTTTGAAAAAACTCAAATTGGATATTCGGTATCGCTCAAATTGTAAACATTTTGCGGCAGAAGTTCATGTTGTTTGCCGTTGTTTTACAAGTGGTTATCACTAGGAGTTACAATTCAATGAATAATTTGCGACTTCTTGAGAAACAAGTTAAGAAACATTTATCCTGGACGAGTCAAATCTTGGATTTGTTTCCGCAGGTACGGCAAATTACAGTGTTACATTGGTAATAATGCGTCATTTGGTTATAAATGAAACATAATCAATAAATAACTCTTAATTGAACAATCGTCTTCCATATTATTTCAGTAGTTTACATACCTTTTGCGGCTTTCACACGCAACCGATCTTTATAAAGGAGGTCTCTAAAGAAAGAGAATTTCACGTAGACGAATTGCACTTTGACTTCAAAAATATTACTGATTTGTTTAAAAACGCAACCAAACAAACCTACCAAATGCAACCCGCGTTATTCAGTCAGATATATAGGCAAATAACTCCAAATCGAAGCGTTCTAGAGCCTTAAAAACTAAAATTTTGAGCCCTAAGGTCTCAGAAAAGACCTCAAAGGAACGTGTAAACATACACCTGTAATATATAGGACGAGATATTCTTCCATATTGTATTAAATTGTTGCTGGTTCGTCACTTATCGACACGATCAATGCCCCATATATTTCAACCCTTGATAATGGTGGTCATGTTTGTGACGTCACGCTTAGAAGGCTTAGATTCCTGTCTTATAGTATTTACGCTTCCTGTGTATATCGTGGTTTGCGCAGACTGACGAGGTTTATTTGCATAACTATTCATTCAAGATTCGCTCTCCCAACAACTAGCAGTACTATTAATAGTTACTTGATCCAATGAAGATTTTCTCTTATAAAGTGAGCGAGTGAGTGAGTGTAGTAAAAACATGCATTTAACGTTTTGTCGAAGTTTACAAGTGCTGTGAACCTAATTGTGGGGGGATGTGGGTGTAAATTTAACAAGAAAGGCGTGTCTTGTTAGGTTTGGTATGTGCTTTACCTGTTCCAGTATTTTTGTTGTCAGACGTGATTTGGTGATTTGGTAGTCAGCATGTTCAGTCACGTAGTTTTTTCAAGGTTTTTAAATATTTTTTGTGACTATCACGAAAAGCGAAAAGCTAACTGTCAAGGAATATTGAATAATTACTTCAAATGTTTTCAAGGAATTGTTATGAATTGTTGCAAGAAATTTCTCAATAATACTAAATAAATCTTTATTAAAAATTTATTTTAATCATCAATTGCATTGTTTCTTATTTTTGATATTGTGTTAGTACATTAGAATTTGCGTTTATACATTTTTAAACAAATAAACACGTTTCGTTAACAACTTTCCCTCTTAAAGTGGGAGGATAGGGAAGAGTGTGTGGTTTAACACGTGAGAACTCTCGCAAGTGTACGCAGAGATGGTAGGGGAAAACGTGTGCTATGGCACAACACAAAGAAGAGACTTTTTAAATTAATTAATGTAAAATAGCTTGAAATAAATGAACCACAAAAATCAAAACACACTAGCCTACAATACTACGTGAATGAGTTAAAAAAAAGCAACCAAATTTAAAATTATAGAGAGAATAGCGCAAGTCACTCGACATCTGCCAACGATCACAATCCAGACGCACGATTGTTGGCGGTATATGGAAGTTCGTAGATGAATGCCCAGCTGTAAACTCATATTGTTAATAATACACCGTTTGTTATTAAACTTTAGGTGGCGGTTCGCTAAGATATTCAAAACGTAAACAGCGTTTGAAAAAAATTCCCAAGTACCATAGTGAAGTGTAAGCATTCTGAATTGTTTCTGTTGATAATAAATGGTATTTATTATTCAAAGGTGAAAAAAAGTTTTATTATTTTTTGGCTCGTACTTTTTTGAAGTACGTAAGAACGCAGAAAATAATCCAATACTTTCCAGTATACAAATAATTTTTCAATTTTCGTACCCCACCAAGCTGGTGCCCTGCCCCTCAAAAAACCCCGCTGTTCATCATAACGAATCAGGAAATTTAAATAATATTGAAAAGAGTAGGATTGTACTTGCTCGATCCCGAATTTTCGTAACTTTACTTCGCTTCAAGAATAGAAACCTTTTCTAATATTTTTGTGACTTTCAATGAAAGCGAAAACCTAACTCTCAAGGAAGATTAAATAATTAATTCAAATGTTGTTTTTAAGGAAGTGTGAATTGCTCGAAGAAGATATCTCTACAATACTGAATAAACCTTTATTGAAAATTTGTTTCCAACATCAATTGCAATGTTTTTATTTCTGTAAGTACGAACATTTATACTCTCTATAACTTTTTTAAACAAATAAACAGGTTTCACTAATATTTTACCCTCTTAATGGAAAGGATAAGGAAACGGTTAGGGAATGAGTGGGCATTAACGTGCGAGAGTTCTCGCACGGGTACGCTAGGATTATCTCCTTTAGTTTACCTTACTAACGCATCCTTGAATCCGGTCTCTGATGAGTAAAGACGTCACATGCATAAACTAAGACACAGTAAATTATAACTTCCAAAACGAATGCCACGTACAATGAAAACCTATACGACATATTGGCTGTGTCCACCACTGCAATCATCATACAATTCTAAGATACAACCATCACTATCGCCGAAATTTGGCAGCAGACAGTTGCGCTCTACATCATTCTACCGGAAAAAAATGTTGAACGGTTTAAATTATCACTACGTGCTGTTCCATTTATTGTGGGCCTGCAAAATATTCCGTTTCGCACGAGCAAAAATTCACCCGTTTTTGGTGTTTCGTAATTCGGTTGTGTTCCGGTTCAACGGCCTCCCGGAGGGGGCGTGGCTGCACGTGTTGTGCCAGCAGGGGGTGAGGGACCGCGTGCAGGGACACGAGCTCTGCTCCACTTTATTGATCAGAGAGACACAGGAGTGAGTCAACAGAAAAGCTGTCGTGGCGCCCGGCACGTCGCGACGGTGCCGGCGCGACGGCGGGACGCCCGACTCGCGCCACGCGTGTCACGTGACTTGCAGGAAAATTAAAAACGCATGCCAATCAGACCACGCCTGCACAAAACGTTGCTGCAATCGGAGCCCGAGGCCGCACGGAGTACTTCAAGCTCAGTTATGGGAAGACTATGTTGGTAGAGGATTAAGAGGAATGGCGGCAGAGGAGTAAGGGAAGCGGATTTTTAATTCATTGGTTAGTGATTCCGAGCGCGTTTACTTCTAAAGTAATGAGTTCTCTAAGTGTAGTGCATGTTTTTTTATCGCGCGAGGTGGCAATGATCATCCCGCACTGGATAGCGAGATCCGGCGCCGCCTTACGTCGGGTTACGGGCATTTTCCCCAACCAGATATCTCCTGCCCACCCCAACCGAGACAAACTCTAAGATTCCTACTGCTCTCCCGACAAAAAATGGTAGTGTAGTGCATGTCAGAGTAAGTGTGTGTAAGAAAGAGGTGAGGACAGGTGAACGAAGAGGTAGGAAAGATCGCGCCGGTCCATGGCCCGTTTGTTAGGGTTCTGCTCCGGCATTCACCAGGTGTTGATAGGAGAAACCACGGAACACTACCGTTCAGCAACCGGCCGACAAAAGCCTCCTCCAGACAGCGGTTGATTTCGACGTAGCTAGTGTCGAAAATCCTGCTCCCGTAGGAACTCCAATTTTAGTACCTGCCGGTCCGAGGCACTGCGGTGACATGGGTTGATGCCCTCACCTCGATCAGGTTTTTGTCCAGTTTCCATGATACGTTGAGCAAATGCTGAGTTGGCCCCTTGTTTTGCTTCTGGACGTAAATGTAGCTTCATTATGCGCACGTTTTGTTGAACTATCGTTTTGCTTGTAGTGGTAGGACTAGAGGTAAGGGAGTGTTATTATTTTGTTAGCAATGTAGAAAAATCAAACCTGAAGTACGTTCACTGTCGCAAATAAGTTTTCTACAAATCGGGAACAAAAATGTCTAACTTTTGAAATGTCGCAAATCTTGCGCTTTTTTAAAGTTTATTTTTTATTTATTTATCTTTATTTTTTACTCATCCTTCAACTATTTGTAGTTAAAATGATGGGAAGGGATTCTGGAACTCACGAAAACGTGTGCAGATGACCTTCTCCCCCTTACATCACATACAGTTTTTACTGTTTTTGACTAAATTAATAAAAATAAATAAATGGAAGCCCTGAGTCACCTTTGCCGGTAAAGGGTAGTGAAGGGTGAGTAGAGAGAAAGAGGCTTCGACAAGGTGCCATCATTTTCAGGGCCACGGTGCCCTGCATTCAGCTCGTTGGGCAGGTTTGGGTAGCGCATGCACTTGCGAGTTTCGAACTGGAGCTTCGATGACACGGAGGTCCGAATTCAAGTCCGGACGTTGGTGAATATTCGATCCAGGCTCAGGAACCGGGACGGTTGATGCAACTGAATAAATGTGAATTCTAAAGTCGACTCATCTTTCCGGCCGTTTCCACAGTGTTCTTCTATAAACGGGACAATGTCGAAGAGTAATCGTAAACCGTGTGGATCCCAGTCCCTTAAATTCCCTATAATTACTCTTAGGTCCACGGATAACTTGTGATATTTCCATCTCCAGCCTGTCACCACTTTCATTCCAAGTGTGGCCAAGAGGCCGATTCACTCCATGGGCCCTTCACCTCGAGATGACTGGTAGTACTGCGAAAATGCGTCAGGACAAACTCATGTTGCGGGAACAAAGTAAGAAAAGGTCTACTGAGAATTTTACATGAGCATTTACTGATTTATTTTCGAAGGTAAGCACATTTAACACACATTTGCAGTGTTGGCAATCCGTGTTAGAGTGCGAGATGTTGCCAATATATTACACAAATTCAGCGAGGATGTGTGTATTGAATGAAAGAGAATTTGATGAAGAAATAGTTGTTTTCTTTCATGAATTTTAATATTAAATTTCCATTCATACTTGATCAGTTCATTTGAAACAAGAAGTTTCATACATAAATATTTAATGGTGACGCCGAATGTCTATAGTGAAAGATGAAGGCTTACCTAGTAGCATTTTAATGGTATTGCTATCTCATCACGGTTAACGTATCTCAAATAATATTACTATGTCATACTTTAGTATGAAATGCACAAACTTCACATTTTTCTCAAGTTTGAGGTAGAGAAGTGGCAATTTTCCTTTTAATAAGGTCATATAAGAAATGAATTATACTACAAAAATTATGCCTTACACTAACCAATAACAGCCATCTAATATATAACGTAAAAATGTGACAAATAGATAAAAAATCATCAACTTGATTGAATGCATTTTAAAACATTTTGCAACTGCAAAATAGTGATGCATTCTCACAACTATGTGTATTTCATTATTTTGATCTTTATAAGCATTACTACTCATCACATTATCATTGCCATTCATTATCATTCTACCACTTTCTCGACGGCGATTTTGTACCGGTTAGCGAATCGGAACGATATAGCATTATACCCAAGTTCGCGGTTTCAAACCCGATCAAAATCTTTCATACGCCTTCCTTCGGAGGGGACGTAAAGCCGGCTGCCCCATGTGAGTACATTTACTGCATGTAAAAGATCCTTAAGCCTAAATGAAGCCTCTGAGCTAAATTCAAATCGCCTGTTTCGTCGCCCAAGTAATACCTCCTTTCTCCGCTAGTTGGTGAATGGAGCGTAGCGAAATTTGTGTGGTCAGCGGGCCTGATTGCCTGAGTCTCGCCACGTAAAATAAGGCATCAATTTAATTCAATTTACTCTCATTCATGAGTATTTTTAGAAAACTAAAATGACTGCCACAGTTTTGTTAATTTGATGCCGGCGGCTACCAGAACGCATCCCGGATCCGCGAGCAGATGTAACCTTATTGAAATATCCATCAATATTATATTCACTTACCGTTTCTGGAACAAACTCATGGGGGGCATTCAAAACTTCGTGTCTAATGTTATATTAGTTCCGCAATGATAACCATTTTCTGAGCTCCTCTTACACGTTCAATCTCCTAGATGTAACAACCTGCTCCTGAGCTCCAATTCCAGTCATAACGGTAGTCTGAGGTAGCACGCGTTACTACAGCGTCGTCTGTAGAAGCGAGAGTGCTGCAAATCGACGCTAAATCGTTTCGAGACCGGACTCGCCAACATCGCACAACATCGCCTCAGGAACGACGCGCAATCGTGGAGTAAAACGCAGGCACTGATCGCTTCGCAACACCGGAGTGCCTCCTGGAGGGCGCCAATGAGTAGGTTGCAAGCGCTGCCGCCCGCCTTGGGAGTGCCGCCGGGCGATCGTTCCGCGCTTAGCCTTTCGCGGGGGCGACGCGCGACTTTTCCTCGTGAACGCCACTCACTGCGCGCAGTGGTTGGCAAAGCGGCCGCGGAGGCACGTAAGCGGTTTAACGGATTCATATTTACTTATATTGGCAAGTACGATATTTGTTGCATTTGTCCTTTTTTTGGATATCCAATTATAACATGAATTAAAACAAATAGTTGAAAGAAAAATGAAGTTTAAAGAATAGAATATAAAAACAAATAATTGAAATAACAATCATTAAGATTAAAAATACAAATTATAATAATTGTCTTCGTAATAATATTTTTCACAAGACTATTGAAAATTTCGAAAGATAAATTTTAATGGTTTCTTAGATACTGTAAGTATGTTAATGTTTTCATATCAAAGTGCCTTTGGAAGCAATCGTATATTATACATTTACATAAAATATGATAATGTATTTCATCAACCTTTTCAGAAACTTAGTGAATGAATGAGATTCAAGGAATGTAGTTTATAATTTTTAATGTAACCTTTAATGTCCTATCAAAAAGTGACCATGTCCCTAATACTCAGATTCTCGAGCAGTGCCATCCAGGTTGCGCCTCCCGAAAATCCACTCGACCTCCTCTTCCAGATCAGTGCTACTGGGACTGCCAAGTTGTGCCTCACGCTGCTCCACTAGGACTGCGCTACTCGGGTTGCTCTACTCGTGATACGCTTCTGGAGCTGCAATTCTCGGGCTGAGGTACTCGGGTTGGGATACTCGGGTTGGGATACTCGGGTTGGGATACTCGGGTTGGGATACTCGGGTTGGGATACTCGGGTTGGGATACTCGGGTTGGGATACTCGGGTTGGGATACTCGGGTTGGGATACTCGGGTTGGGATACTCGGGTTGGGGGACTCGGGTTGGGGGACTCGGGTTGGGGGACTCGGGTTGGGGGACTCGGGTTGGGGGACTCGGGTTGGGGGACTCGGGTTGGGGGACTCGGGTTGGGGGACTCGGGTTGGGGGACTCGGGTTGGGGGACTCGGGTTGGGGGACTCGGGTTGGGGGACTCGGGTTGGGGGACTCGGGCTGGGGGACTCGGGCTGGGGGACTCGGGCTGGGGGACTCGGGCTGGGGGACTCGGGCTGGGGGACTCGGGCTGGGGGACTCGGGCTGGGGGACTCGGGCTGGGGGACTCGGGCTGGGGGACTCGGGCTGGGGGACTCGGGCTGGGGGACTCGGGCTGGGGGACTCGGGCTGGGGGACTCGGGCTGGGGGACTCGGGCTGGGGGACTCGGGCTGGGGGACTCGGGCTGGGGGACTCGGGCTGGGGGACTCGGGCTGGGGGACTCGGGCTGGGGGACTCGGGCTGGGGGACTCGGGCTGGGGGACTCGGGCTGGGGGACTCGGGCTGGGGGACTCGGGCTGGGGGACTCGGGCTGGGGGACTCGGGCTGGGGGACTCGGGCTGGGGGACTCGGATTGTGCTCCATGGAATGCGCCAATGGCGCGTTTGAGTTCCAAGTGTGAAGCCGTAGGTTAGCGCCGAAATATCTGTTACGTTTTTCCTTACCCCCAAACCATTTCAATAAACAACTTAATTTCATTTCAATTTTTATATATTTTTTATATATTTTGTATAATAAATTACTCCGAGTGTTTTTCTTTACTTTGAAGACGGTAACAAACTAATATTGTTCTAAAACACAATATTAACTTAAATGTTACTGCATTACAAAACTGCAAAATAATTAAAATCAGAGAAGTATAATTCGTGTACATTACCAGTAAATTATGTAAGGGTAGAATGTTTTCTCATAGTTAATATGTGGTAAAATTAGTCTGGAGCTTTTCTTTTTGATGCGCCTCCGAAAACATTATCACAAGGCAAATTTATTTACGTACACTCAGCCAACTTTTGCCCTGCTCTCCGGTGCAGTGGGCAGTGTGTGCCAGTGCAGCTTCCCGGAGAAAGCCCGGTGCGCGAACAAGCGCGGAATTCCTGATGCTGCGGCGGCCGCGGAGGCCAATTAGTCAGCCGATCGCTCGCCCCCGCTTGGCTGCCCCTGCGTCACCGCCCACGTTCCTCCCCCGCCTTCCCCTAGCTCCGAGCGCTCAGCCAGGAAATGGAAAACCTCTGTGTAATAGAGGCGGCAGGTTCATGGGATTTAGTCCATACAATGTAAGTGCTAATTGTTTGCGGTCGACGGTTCGAATAAATTTATTTTCATCATCGGGGCTGTACTAACTTAAAAAGATCAAACAACAAAGATTAATCCATTCGTCACTATATGTATTTTCAATTTAAGACCGGCGTGTCTCAAATAATTTCATGGGGAAAAATGACTGAAAAACAAACAGACTTTGGGTAATTCGACACTCCATAATTCGAACATCGCTCGTTTTCTTGAAATTCATTCTTAAACGAAAATTTAAAGACACATTGTCTTCTTTTAGAGGTGTTGAGTCGTGAATCTACGTCACACTACGTGGAGTTAAATGCTATTGATCTGAGCCTCGCGTTTCGAGTTTCACGATTCGAATCCCACGGTTGGTGTTCCTCGAAAAGACCGGATATTTTCAATTTAGTATATGATTGTGTAGTATGTGAATGACTGCTCACGTCACCTTGAATCACATCTGAACTATCACTCTATCCATATTCATTTATCTCTCATCATTATTTTCCTCTCATGTCTCATGATTACCATCATCATCAATGTTAGTACATGCGAAACAACTAACTCTGGTCACCTGCTCCGGGAAGGGGGAGAGCATAAAGACTCATGAAACCTCTTCCTTCTCCTACACTTGGAGACCGAGATGGTCCTCATGATCATCTTCATCAATACCATATTAGTACTATACCTGTAAGACTTATGCAGTTCCCACTGACGTGCGCAAGGCATAACTGACGACATTTGCTTAGAACAAAGAAAGTAATCACATCAAAAGCAGGAAATATTTAAAATACATTGCCGCAGACAATGTACCCACAAATTACGTAGATCGATTAAGAAGAAAGGAAGCAGTCAGCTTCAACAACGCCGTGTGAAGTGTGCTGGAACGGTCGGGAAACAGAGGAGTGTTAGCATGATGACAAGCTAGAGACGCACTTGACAATGAGACAGTGAAGTTTAGGGATCTCTTAATTTCATTCATTACTGTGCTATCCATGTTGGTTTACTGAAACTTTTCAGGCGTTTTCTATTAAAACCTGTTCATTTGCGACAAGTTTACTATAGAAATAATAACCTCTTTGCCTATGCGTGTGCGTGGTTTGATATGAACAGGATACGAGTTCGCCATTCTCAAGGTGAAAATAAGATGGATTTTTTTAGTTAAATCGCTTCGTCAGCTCATGAATTCTCATAACTGTGCGTTATTTCAACTCATCCTATGCATGACTGTTTCTGCACTTTTGTAATCCTCCTCTACCACCTTCTCCACTTGCTCTTACGAAGTGCTATTCTCTAGTGTATTTACAATAAAGCTTCAATCTTTCGAGGGGTGGGAATGGAAATAAATTGCAAAAAGTCATACCAATATATCACAAAACTGCACAAACGACACCGACTCGAATTTCTAACCAAAACATTTTAAGTACTTTGGAGATTTTAATCCCATTAGTTAAAAATTCGATTCGATGTCATTGTTAACAAGACATTTTGAGGGTCACGTACGTTAGGCGCAAATTATATTAGAAATTCCATGCATTCCGTGGGATTTAATTATGAGGAAATATGCTAGTGATGTGGTTTATTTTAATTTATTATAGTTTGCTGCACTTATATCGTGTAGATTTTATTATTGACAGTAGGGGAGGGGTTGCTCAAAAATATTCTAGCTTGGAGCCTCGAATGCGATTAATGCGGTCCTCAATGGCAATGCCTAATTTCACCAAATGCAGCAACGGTAAAATAGAAGAATTATTTACGCATTTTTGAAAAATTGTCACGATTTCACTCAAAATTTTGGGAAAACTACTCATATATTAAAAAACAAAGCACCTAAAGATTTCATATATGTAAAAAGGATTTATGTCCTATTTTTCATTTAAACAAAGTACAATTGTTATATATCACTGTTTTTATGAATGAAATCAACTACTCCATAAGAAATGAAAATCATTGAAAAAATAGTTACACTAAAACTGAAACTAAAATTTTAAACACACTTGTAAGTGATTTTAATCCTGGTTTTAATTCATTTCCATATATGGACATGGTTAACAGTGACCCCTGATGAATTATAAAAAACAATGCCGTAAAATGTATATTACGCACTGCAAAAATTAAATTTCAACGAACTATAAAATCTGGTATCAGTTTTACTGAAAAATGTAGAATTATTTTCACTCTTCACTTCGTTTATTACTTCGTTTGTAAAATCTATTTCTTCAAACTACCATGCCTCGCTCTGCGGAAACATTTTCATTACATTCTTTCCAACGAAATCAAGTAGCCATCAACTGTTACAATTAAAATTCCACGCAATAATTACGTTTCCAAAAGTTTTTACGCATTCGCGTAACCCGTCGAGCGAGAAATTTATTGATCAGGAAACAGCCTCTCCGCGGTTCCCTCGAGGAGCCGCAGGTTGTCGAACCCGAGCGTTCCGAGAGAGCGCGGGCCGGCGCATACCGCTGCTACGCTTCGGCACGCGTGCGCACGCAAGTACCGTCACATCTCAGAAGGCGAGTGGCAGATAATAGGAGCGGTACGCACGCCTCGTGGCCCGCTGCCAGGGAAATACGCTGCGCTCCCGACTTCCGTCTTTCGCCGCGTGCCGCTGACGCCGATTTGCCCCGTCCAGCAAGAAACGAATAACACGTGCTACTGTGCACGTTGCAGAGCACCCGGGAATTTGAGCTTCGTTGATTGACTGATAGTGATTTCGGACCCGTCAACTGATAAGGTCATTAATGGCGTAAGTGTAGTGCATGTTTTGTCTTCGGGAGGTAGCAGTTATCTTCCCCCGCTGGAAGGTGAGTTTCGGCACCGTGCATGTTTTGTTATCGCGGGAGATGGATGTGATCTTCCCCCATTGGCTGGCGAGATCCGGGCCCGACCTACGTCGGCTAGCGGGATTTTTCCCAACCACGTATCTCCAGCGCGGCACCGCCACAAACAGGATCTCTAATCTCCCGACCGGTCTCCCAGCGTGTAATGCGTGTAAGGGGTGAGGATAGGAGAAGGAAGATGAAGGAAATATCGTGCGGGGTCCTTCGCCCGTTTGTTAGGGTATTCAATCAGGTGTTGATCGGAGACACCATGGAAAACTACCGACCAGAGTAGATGGTCACTATAATTCTCCTCCAGACAGCAACTGAACTCGACCCAGCTATCTAGCTAGTGTCGAAAATCCTGCCACAGGAACTCGACCCTAGGACTTCCCGGTCAGAGGCACTGCAGTGAAATCAGTTGATGCCCTGCGCCACCTCTCTCGGTTTGAGCTTCGTAGACGGGAAGGTCTTTGGAACGATGCCAGACGGTCCGATTGAGATCAACCTATTGTTGGAAGTTGCAATATTTGTCATTATGATCTAGCAAATGAGTACTTTATACGAACTACCAAGTCATGATTATTTAGAGAAAAACTCGATAATTCGGCATAAAACTTACAGCCCAACGTCTAAAAAGCTCGGTATTCAGAAGAGAGATAATAAAATTTAATTTTTCAAATAAAAGCAAAAATATTAATTACCATAACAAACCTGATTATATAACTTGCAAATGAATTTGATTATCACTGGAAGGAATAAAAGATGTTGAACGAACTTACAATTCAAACAGAAACTGCAACTGCTGAAAAATATGCATTTCCAAAGCTACCGTAAATATAATGAAAGCAGATAATATAGATGCTATCATTCACCCAGCGTCGCGTAAACTAGATCTTCAGTTAAAGAGATGCAATACAATTGATGATCACGCCATCTTCAACTGGTGATGTACCAACATCCTTCTACTGATCGTACATGACCTCATGATGAAATATTAAATATTCAATGACATTTTCGTAGTAAAAAACCCATACGGTGATCATTTTGAGGCGTTTGCACTCTAAAGAGAAAGTAATTATTATTAAAAATTATGAAAGATTGAAAATGAATGTTATTTTCATTTCTTATAAAATATTAAGCATAAAAGCGAAAATAGGGATTGAACTGTTTTAAAAATATTTCACTATGAAAAATTGACTAATGAATGTGAACTAATGCTCACGCGGGTGACTTAATTTGAAGAATTAGCAAGAAATTATAACGTTATTTTAATATGGCATAATTATGGTAAATTACAATATTTTATCATAATTTCCCAATCAACAATGTTTTTTCACAGTCTGAAATATTGAAGGAAATTAATCGCTTCTTCTTTGCTTCGAAAACTAAGAAAATTTAAATGAAAAAATCTAAAAAACAAATCCTGACGCCTATTGTATACGTAGCTACGCAAGAAATTACTGCTACGCGAAAAAATGTATAGGCATGCTTCGAACGGTAGATGAAGCATGTTTCCCACTAAAATACCGGTTTCTCTCCGCCGAAGACGTTCCTCTTGGTTCGTGTCGCCGACGGCTACGAGATAATCGGCCACAATAATCGCCAGCCTGATGATTATTTAAGCCCCTACAAGTAGCGATTACCATAAACTCTTAATTTCATCGTAGGTGCCTGTTTTCTTCCTTGGACGCTCCGGCCCTCGGGGTCGTCGGTCAGCGTTTCGCAACCGGCCACTCTCCTTCCCCCGAAGGTTCTACCGAACGCCACGCACGACGGCGCTTTCTCATGGATCAGAAGCAACATATCTCTCTCTACAAGACGAGCGCGAACAACACAAAAATTACCCCCGAAATTATTTTTAGTAGCAACGGGGCAAACAGCAATTTTTTTGATGGAGGACGGGTGTACAAAGGTAGGGTCTAACCGACTTGATGTTTTCTTATAACGAATTTTTCACTTAAGCTAAATTAAAAGTTTATTTTATTTCATTCATAATATTAAAATCATTTGTTTATGGCTAATAGTACAGTACCTTTCACCAACGAGAAAATGTTTTAGGTAGACTCCTGGCTGCTTCAAACAGTGGCGCACACGCTTCCGGCGGCGGCACAGCAAACTACGTGTGCTGACATAACCTAACATTTTTATTTGGAATTTTATTACAAATTGGCACAAAATTACGTATTCAATTGAGATAAGGAATGATCATCATTACTCTTTAAAATTAGTGATAACTATTTAAAATTTGCTAAACTATATTTGTGAATCTGTTCGTGGGGGGGGGTGAGCTGAAGTTCCATGGCCCCCCACCCTTTCGGTGCGCCAGTGATTGTATTGAAATTACTTGAATTAATGATTAAGACTGCCTTTCTTGGTATGTTTTTTAATTTTTTTAAGGTCCATTGATTTGAGGCAGACATTCACAGCATAACAATCTTTATGATACAATTGCAATTACCTATTACACTTTTTGTAGATCAACGTTTCGAAGGTCATTGAACTTCATCATCAGTATCTGTTTTAAATTTGTTTTTTGTTTAGGAGAACATTCATTAGTCCACAAAATATTCTTAAGTCAAAAAAGTTAAACTAAAACATTTTACAGGAATATCATTATAAATTTCCTACACAAAATATTTATTAAACACAACCCTCGAGAGGGATTGCAGCAGCTAAATATACACATTTAGATTTACCTGTACATAAATTCATTTAGTATTTCTTAAAAAAATCAAAAACATGCCAGTGATAGTAGTCTGTGAAGTTTACTTAATTCTGGCCCATCTTTGTCTTTCTGGATGGTTTGTCCTTTGGGTCTTTTTATGATAAACTCGTTAAGATTAGTGACCAGCAGACAAGCATTAAGACAAGTTGAGTCCAGTTTTTAATTCTGCAGCAACAATGGGAGAGTAATCCTCCTACCACTGCAAATAATGGCTCTCAGTAAAAATCATATTCATACTTGTAACTTAATGCTTATCTTTTGGTTTTGAAGAAACAAGTTATCTAAAATTTGCATATTTAGCATTTTTTTCGACCAGAAACACCGAGATAAACATTTACGTGTTATTGATTTATTAGTAGGTTCCATTTCCAGGACTTTCTCATTCCACAGGTTCCAACAAATCATGTAATAACATGTTTTAAATGGGCGGGAGAAACAATGAAGATATGGGAGGAGTGTTTCTTAAGCAGTAAGTTACAATACGATACGTCTTAAATAATCTTGATCATTATATCTTCTACATACGAAAGCGATTATTTCTCAAGGGTCAATTGCTACTCGTAGTTGATTGAAGATAAGGAAATCGTTAAATTTACACGACCGGACAGGACATGGAAATATTTGAAGAAGAAATTTAGGCTCTTGAGAGAATCATATTTAAAATGAAAAAAGTAGTAAGTAATTATTATGTTTTGTTAATATATTATTTATAAACAAATAGTTATTTACGAAACTAAAACACTCAGGAAGAAACAATATTGCCTAATTTACACTGAACATTTTCTTTAAAAGTCTTTCATTTCTCTTTAATAAACAACGATAAAAACAATGAAAATACGAAAACTATTTTGCCAAAATGACAAAAAAGTTCAAGAACAACTCTAAAACTAGATAGTTAGTTAATATAAATTATCTAACTATAAAGATGAAGAGCGCGAATTCTATATCGAGATACCATGTTTAAAAAGTTCGTGGCATCTTTGATCAATTATAATGCGTAATAAATACGGATGTTTTAATATAGTACCCTAATAAATAAAATATAGCCTAATAAATCTCCATAGAACGTGTTCTAAATTTGCTGGAAGCAAGGAAAATTTTAAAATATAGTTTAATTATTGTCGTGAAAACTGTATGTGACGAATGAGTATCGTTCTATTGTTCGTAGACATAACTCGTAACACACATGGTTTAAAATTAGGAATGTTCGAGATGTCGAAATTCTTTTCGCCGATCTTTCCTTTAATGGAAAATAAGATAAAGAATTTAAAACTAGTATGTACCAATGTGATCTTTGTTACACTGTTAGTCTGAAACAAACGGAGTGGGAAAGAAAGTTTGGAGAATAAGGCGCTTGTAAAATAGCACAAGGCTTCTTCAAAGACAAGCAGAGTCACGGAGTCATGCGACCGGGTTTGCATTTATTATCTCACACGAAATTTTAACTTTTTGTGGTTGTTATGCACTGCCTCTTTAGAACTGAGTTTTAAGCAACTGTGGTCACCATAACTTTTTAAAAGGAGGAATTATGTTCCTGATTAATGCACACTGAGTGGTCCAGGAAAGAATCCTCAACGACCATCTACGATTTCCTAATCAACATTTATTTTTCGTGGAAATTAATTCAGATAAGGGTTCATGTTAAGATTCCGGCTAAAAAACTGCAGATTTCACTCAAATCCCACAGCCATTGTGCAGTCAACATTCCCATTGCTCTCATGAGTCCTATTGTTTTTCATTACACCACGACTATCTTAAAGAGTTTCTGTCAGCGCTGTCATAAAAATTACCGTCACCAGTATCACATCCACCACGATCAGCATCACCATCGACAATATTTCCATCTCTACCGACTCCACCATTTTCACCGGCGCTATAGCAGTCACTTGCATTTGTCCCATCACCATCACATTCCACTCCGCCAGTATTCTAACCACCGCTATCATTCCTACCTCTCTCATCCCCTAAACTTCTATCATCGTTTTATCAACCTAGACTAACTCCCGTTCCTTGTTCACCTTCTTCACTGCAGCTCCCACTCCCACCACCATCGCAGCCGCATCTCTGCTACTCGTGCGTTCCGCGCGAGCGGTCGCACACAAGTGGCGCTTATGTGGCCGGCTGGCGGCGCTTTCCTCAACACGCCGATTGCAGATGGACTGCGGGCGACGGGCCTCGTGCTCTGGGCAATTGGGAAGGGGTCCCTCTCGACCTCGCGGTGTGAACTAGGGTTCGGCGCCCAAACATCGTCCATCTAAGGACATTTTTAAATGTAATTACATGGAGAGTACGGATGTAGTCAATGGGTCTACGTGCACAAACTTTATCGTACCCCCAAAAACTCGTTATTGGGAAGTTGTGCGTGGTGAGCTACAACATATAAACCAATCAATGTGGCTGTTCGCCGTACACCACCCTGTCCTCTGTCAGTCACGAATTCATATTACAACGCGCAAAGTAGTTGCTTCAGACTGGGATTTCAGAAAGTATGTATCATATAGTTTTAGAGAAAACATGTGCGAAAACTTTAATCTCCTTTTCTCATACCAAAATGTAATATTTTTTGATATATGATGTAAAGAATATTATTTATATTCTTTAGATAGGCATAATTTACATAGATTTCCTAATATTTTCTATGTTTTGTAATATATATTTTCCGTTCAGTGTGTGGTTAACTTCGAGACGAGCTTGTCAGAAAAGGAAAACTGATATACTATGAGTGCGTATAGGATCCTTAAACTTTCGGAATACGTGAATTTTATTTTGGTGGTGCCTTGTATCTCAGGTAACCACGTAGGCAACCGTTTGGCTTCAAATACCCCCTGCTGGTTCGCTAATTCCTCCAGGACCACTTACTAGGAGAGAATGAGTTCCCATGGTTGCATATGTACGTCTTTTAACTATACTTGCATCCCCATAGAGTTTAAAACCTATGTAGGATGATTCCTCCCCCAGCTCGAGTCTACTAGTTCTGAGGTTAGTTAAAAGGGAGATATACTCCTCACGGGGCTCTGGCCAAATTCCTCCGCAATGTCCCTGACTCCAGGAAGTGCAACGACCAAACAGGAACCCGATTGCCCGCCTTTGGTACTAACGACGTGGGTACCAACGAGAAACGCAGGAAAGCGGGTGGTCTTATCCAAACCTCCAGTAGGGTCGAGCCGAGGTTCTAAGCTCTCCTCCTTGCTTTAGAGGCAAACTCCCGTCCTGCGCCAGGCACGACCGCGCTGCTCGCCTCCTCGCGAGGCTATTCATCGACATCATCCGTAGGCCACCTGCTCCGCGCCGCTTCCAATTCTGCGGGCGGACGGCCGGAACGGGCGTATGGCTGGGCAGGGGCGAGGGCATGCCGAAGGCGATGATGATGACCAGGGAGGTGGCTCTGGGCATCAACTGCTGTCACTGCAGTGCCCACTGGCGGATCCACGGGAGATGGCATGGGGGCCGTGCCCTACCCTCAAAGAGTTTTCGTTTTCCTTCCTTTCAAGGTTCCCACAGACCGGTGCGGGAAATCCGCAGTGGTGCGGTGCGGAAAGTTCAGTGTTAAACTCGGCGACGAAATTCGCGTGTCCGTTCACACCGGAGCGTCAATTATGAGTCAGCGTTTGGAGACAGTTATATTGCAGTAATTTCCCTGTATCCCCAGTTTACACGTCGTAAACGCGGGCATTAAACGACAAAGACATAAACCATTTAATATTGTTTGAGAGGCGGATATTACGTAAAAAATATATGGGCCAATACAAGTTATCGCTGATATTTGGAGGATAAGAACTAACCATGAAATAGAGAACCTAATAAAAGGGAAGCCTTTCATCAGATTTATTAAAGCTCAAAGAACTAAATGGCTGGGTCATATTCAAAGAATACATGTAAACAGACTTCCAAGGAAGTAATGGAAAAGGTGACAACAGGTCCAAAAATGAGAGGAAGACCAAGATCTCGGTGGATGGATGACTTGTACCAAGATTTAAGGTGGTTGGGCGAAAAAGAGAGGCGAGTGACTGTAGAGGATAGGAAAAGATGGAATGACTTAATTGAGAAAGCCAAGACTGACAAAGGGTTGCAGAGCTAATAGAAGAAGACGTTTGGTGACAGTTTTCTTCATCCGATAAACAAAAGGCGCACCCTTCTATTCATGCACGAGGCAAAAAATTCCAATACTCTTAGTACGTTTTCTAAACACATGAGGTACGGTGTTTTTACCTTCTTTATCTGCGATTTTCCATCAAACTGTTAATGTCTCTTTAGGAAGCGAAGAAAAGGGGTCCCTGAGTTTAACCCAGAAATAAAAAAGTACGGAGAATTTCATACTTTGAATCCATAAAGGACGAGAAACGCTTTTAAATTTACCAGAATGACCAGTGACTTTTTTTATTGAAATTTTGAAATTGATCCCAGAAAACATAAGAAAATATGGCATTTAACAATCATCAAGTAATCTCATCAGATGTGCTATTGCATTCATGTGCGCGTGTGTGTGTGTGTATAAATTCAATAATATTACAAAAGATTGAAATGTTTTATTACTAAAATGTTCAAAATTTTAAGAACAAAAAATTTTTTAAAACGAAGTTTATTTTAAAATAATTAAATTACTGAACAAAATTAGAAGTATTTTTTCTGACCGTTCAGTCTCGTCAAATTCACTGGTGAGCTGAAAATATTCGACACCTGACGTGTCTTTGGTTTCCACAGCGAAACTCGAACGGCAGCGGAAGAAACGCGCCCGTCAGCGAAACAAAATCCGCCGCGGATTAAACGCTGCCCATGCGCTGCCGCGACACTCGCCTGCCGCGCAGGTCTGAACGTGCTCATTAGCAAACACGTGACTCAAAACGTCCGCTGCGGACATTCCGCATAGGCTGCGGATATTTTGCGCCAGTCTTCGGGAGCCTTAATTTTGCAAAATTGATTTAAATATGTATTTGAGTTCGAATTATGTAATTATTTAAATAATATAGTATAGTATATCTACTGTACAGAAATATCAAATATAACAAAACTATGTTTATTATTTAACAAAAATCTACGATGCTTCACCCCCAAACTGATCGGCTGGATCCACTCCTGGCAGTGCTTCTCCTGGCAGTGCTGGAGATCGTAGGTTCGAATCAGTGGCAGGATTTTCGTTGCTGGTTACATAGCTAGGTCGAATTCAGCCTCTGGGTCGGGTTCAGTCGCTCTCTGAAAGAGAATTCTAACGGTCGGCTGCTCTGATCAGCAGTTTTAAGTGTTTTTTTTTTTCAATCAAGAGGCGAATACCGGAGCACTGCCCCAACAAACGGGCCATGAACCGCGCACGATCTTTCTTTCCTCTTCCTTGTCCTATCCTCATCCCTTACGTATACACACAAACATGCACTACACTAACAGAAATGCCAGGAGCTAAGAATTTGTTCCGATTGTGGAGAGTGCCCCGTTAGTGGGAGATACCTAGGTATGGGAAACCCCGCTAGCCAATGGTAGGTCAGCACCGGATCTCGCCATCCAGCGGGGAAGATCACCGCCACTTCTAGAAGAAAACGCACGCACTATTATTACGGGACAAATGTACTTAGCAGTTAAAGAGTCCAAAATCACTAATCAATGAAAACAAATCAAAAATCGAAGCCGAGGGTGGTGATGGGATGGTGGTGGTGAAGGTTGTGAACGTGGATGAAGTGGTGGTGGTTGATCTGATGGCGGAAATTATATGGTTGTAATGATGCTGAACGGAACTGTGGAGATTATGAGGGTAGCGATGAAGTTGATGATAATGGAGAATTGCGATGGGTTGTATCATTTGTCCAATATGTTGCATAATTACAAACAATGAGCCATTCACTATGATCATTAAGGCTGTAGGTTCAAATCTCTAGTAAAACATGGATGTTTTCAGTCATGTTTATGGCATGGCGTACATTATCCATCCTTCATGTAACATTTCTATATTTCAATCCCTCCAAAATCCCAAGCCCTGATCAGAAACTTTGAAGTCATTTTTGTGCATAGGCGATTAAGAAACAGGCTCGTTATACCACAAATAATAGTTCAAGCACTGACATGAGCTTACGGGCTTCTTCGGGCGTATATGCAAAGGTGCAGAAACGAGATAGAGCTAAGAGCAATATCAACGTGATATTGGACGTCCAAAGAGAGTTCTTCTCTAGGAATCGTCCAGGGGAGCGGCAGTTACCATGAAAGGCGTTTGTGTGTACCTCAGACGCTATTGAGAGGCAGCCGGGAAGGGCTAAGGGCAAAACCGAATGAAAAAGATTTACTTTAACTTCTCCAGCATTAATGTAAATGAATAAGTGTTCAGATGGAATTCGAGGTGGTATGAGATGGCAACCACTCGGTGAAAACACTCTTTGAATGGCAGTTGAACCGCAGTCTCAGGCTCCGTGTGCTTGCACGCTGTACTAAGCTCCTTCGCCACTGAGGTGAACCGGAGGAATTGAAGGAAGGGAGCAGCTTCTGTTCTGGAGCCTCTGGAAAACGTGGTGGTACGAGAAGCCAACCACTCGGTGAAAACGCACTCTGAATGGCACTTGAACCGCAGACTCAGGCTTCGTGTGCTTGCACGTTCTTCCACGCACGTGGGGCCTCTTTCCTCTGTGCTGCTCACGGGCGATAAGCGGTGACCGATCGCGGACATCGAGTAGCCGATTGATAGTTCCGGGCTCGATAACTGCTAAGGCCATTAGTCCCGTAAATATTTTCAATGAGGGAGGTGGCGGTGATCTTCCCCGGCTGGCTGGCCGCATCCGGCGCCGATCTACGTCTGCTTGCAGGGATTTTCCCAACCACGTATCTCCCACCAGCGCGGCATCGCCCCAGCCGGAACAAGCTCTAAGCTCCCGACTGGTCTCTCGTGGTAGTGTAGTGCATGTGAGTGTAAGGGTGGGGAAAGATCGCGCGCTGTCGTGGACCGTTTGTTAGGATATGACTTCGGCGTTCGCTAGGTGTTGATCGGATATTCCACGGAAAACTACAAATCAACGTAACCGGCCATTCGAATTCTCTCTCCAGTAAGCGGCTGAATTCGACCTGGTTATCTACCAAGTGCCAAAAATCCTTCAACAATCGAGACTCCAACCCTAGGACCTCCCAGTCAAAGGCACTGCAGTGACATCAGTTCTGTGCTAAGAGGGCAAAATGTTATAAGCCACTTATTAAAAATTAACCATGATAGCAATTTTAAGCATCAAAATGTCACGAAAAATTACTCTGTGGCTTTTGCCTAATTGAAATTTGCCACCATTGTTACAAAAATGCACCTTTTTCCTATTTATAAACATTCACAAGAGAGAGTGCTAAGAGGCCGGGGCCGGGGGCCATCGCGCCAAATGAGGCACGCGCAAGGAGGGGATGGAATTCCATTGGTAAATGAAGGCGGGATCTGTGCCTGTGTGAAAGATGCCACCACACGGCAAACAGAACGACATTCGGCCGTCTAACGGTTAGAGATGATGTCACTGCGTCAAGCGTTCAGAAACAAGCGGATAAGTCTGTTGTAGGCACAAAATAAACATTTGAACATTAAATTTATTCTTGGTAGGGAGATATTAGAGAAAAGGCGAAGGAGGCTGACTGCTTCCAATGCGTAAGGCGTTTTGGGGGGAAAGGCAAAGCTTGTAAAGGAATTCGATGCAGGCTAGAAAGGCAGAAATGATCACATGAGAGGAGAAAACGCAACGATCAGATGTAGGAAGGTTTTCATTTGTTAACAGAACGATGTGAGATTAGAATAGCTTACCTGACAGTATTTCAATATCCTTCGTTTACTAAATTTAAAAATAATTTATTTAAATAATGTGGTTTTCTGATGATATTGTTTAAAAGTAATATTACAAATGTAAATTTGTAATTTATTGATATTAGAAAAAGTTTACAAGTAAACTATCACAAAAATTCGCAAAAAAAGCTAAAAGTATCAATAGTATATAATTTTGTATTATTTGTAATGTAGGTATTTATATATTATTGTACTATTTAATTTCAACGTTTCCTTTCATTGTGTCAAAATTTGGAGTACTTCTTATATTACTACTAGCTGACCCGGCCACGCGTTGCTGTGGCTAAAGTTTTTGTTATATTACATTATAGTAAACAATCTAAGAGGAACAATAAGAGAACATCAGTCACGGAGTCCACTATGCTTTTTCACACAGATGGTATTTGTAAAAAAATATGGTGATCTCCTTATTTGACTTTCTACTACTATAACCCTTTAGTACAATGAAATTATTTACGAACAAAGACGAAAATATTGATGTTGGTATACAAATTCACTGGATTGAGATTTGAAGGGGAAGTACGTTGAACACAATTAATTAAAATGTTCTTACACTTGATATTAAGCAGAAATCAATAGGTACAAAATAAAAATTTATCAGATTTATTATTTCCATTTAATTTTATAACAAATATAAGTACTATTCAATTATAAATACTTTCAATTTCAATTTAATTTAACACCAATCGGTGCACAATGTTTTTGGTTAACCTGTCTTTAGCTAACACAAATAGATTAGACAGTTTCCCAACACGTGAACACGCAACATATAGTTGCCCATGAGAAAAACATGGATTTTCCAAATCTAAACCACAAATGGACATTGTTTGACCTTGAGATTTATTTATAGAAATGGCGAAAGCTAAACGAATTGGAAACTGTAGCCTTTTGAAGGGTATGGTAGAATCTGATGGTATCATCGCAATACGTGGCAGCAGGACCACTTTTCCTTTAAACTTCCCAGCCAAAATGGTTGCTTCAAGAATGTTTCCGGTGATCTTTTTGATGACCAAACGCGTACCGTTACATAATTGAGGTGGATTCAAATTACGGAGGAGAATAATAGGGGAACCAATCTTTAATCGAAGATTATGTGGTGGCATTCCAGGGATATCTAATGAATTTAAAAATTCAATCGGAAAATTTACACTTTCATTTTCATCAACAACAGTATCGATTGATTTAAAAGACATCATATCGCCTGGTAACAACTGTTGTATCTGGAAGTTAATTTCGTCAACATAAACGTTTTTGGCTGCCAAAATCGCCCGTTGACTAAGCCATTCATGATTCAAATAATTATTCTGTATATCCGGGAAAATACTCTGAATCAATTCATTTTTATCCTGAACAACAGTGCAAAAATTGTCTGGTAGTTTAATGCATTGCGTATTTGGTTGCAGTTCTATTTTACCGTTCCCAATATCTAGTAGTTGTTCGGAAAATATTTGTGCTGATGGATCATTTTGCAATTGTACTCGCATATTTATGGTCAATCGAAGTGTTTCAACACTTCGCCATAAGAATGATTGTTGCAAACATGCATTAATCTCATCCGCGAAAGTAGAGCGAGGTATAACCGGTAAGGTCTGCCGGAAGTCACCAGACAAAAGTAAGATAGCACCACCGAAAAGTTTATTATTGCTGTTTAAATCTTGCATAGTTCTGTTTAATGCTTCAAGTGAATATTTGTGTGCCATTGTGCACTCATCCCAAATTATTATAGAACTCTTCCGCAACACTGCAGCTATTCCACTATTCTTTTTGATGTTACACATTGCATCTGGTTTATTATGAACGTCCAATGGCAGCTTGAATGTGCTGTTCGCCCACCATCCAGTAAAGTAGCCGCAATGCCTGACGATGCTACTGCTAATGCGATTTTTTGTTGCGACCGTATTTTGGCAAGAATCAACGATATTAAAAATGTCTTACCGGTTCCACCGGGTGCATCCAAGAAAAAAAAACGCCTTGTTCAGCAGCATAATCCGATCATAAATAATTTTTTGTTCTGCTGTCAGTAATGGTTCACTGTTCATGATAATTGTTGCTAAACTTTCATGGTCATATTGATTTTCTCGTTGTAAATCGGTATTGACTAAGTCGGTGGCTGGACGATTAGGTGATGGCATACCATAATGATTAAGTGGTAAATTTGAAATAAGAACACATAAATCCTCGATCAAGACCAATGCTTCATTGTACATCTCTGGTGTATAATCTATGTTTTGGCATTGATTTGTTTGTCTAATTCGGTGCAATATGTCTTCTGTCATACAATTTTTATATTTTTCCCACAAAGTTTGTGCTTGCGAGGGATAACATGTCGTCAAAATAATTGCAAACAACTGACGAATGTTATTCGGTGTTGATGTCAACGCAGCATCAGCAAGCGTTAAGTCCCAATGGTTATCGTCTTCTAGCAATTGCAGTTCACGACATGCATCCTGGTATGTATTGAATACTCGACCATTAACTGTTCGTAAAAATTCAAAAGACGTTGGTCCGGGAACATTCACCAATAACAAACGTAAATAGAAGCACTCACGTTGCTTTGGATGTACCGTGTAAAGTCTCCCCAATGTCTTAGCTTTGAATATGCCTGTAATGGAAGGATGTGGTTTTCCTTGTTTCCGTGGCTCCCATTTTTTACTGGATTTGTTCCATGTGAAATAACGTGGAACATCACCAAACACCAATGTCTTCGCGAATTGGCCAAAAACATCAGGTTTTTGACACAATGTAAAAAATTCAGTTAGAGTCGTTTTCGGAGCTTCGAACGCTCTTTGGAGAACATTTTCTTCAGTGAAGTATACACGTTGACCGTTTTCAAGATGTATTGCCAGATGTTGGACAGCAGGATCTCTTTCGTGGATGGGAAAGCTGAGAATATGCCAAATAGCTTCATTGCTGCTAATGTATCTGCCCATTTGGTATCGTGCTATTTCGTCATTTTTATTTATGTTTTGTACTTCAAATATGGCCAAATCACTGCCTTTGTTTACATATTTACAAATATACTTAATTGATTTAACAGAACTGCAAAGCTCAACATTGATATGAGCTTTGTAAGTTTTTGAAAGTAGTGGTGAGTATGGTACCACCCACTGATTATCAAACTCAACTTGATTTGGAAAGTTCGGCAGTCGCATTGTAAATGTGTGGCCACCATTCTCAGTACTTCTGCGGCGATACATTGGATAACCATCAATATCCGTGATCGTGTCATTCGTATGCGGCTTTGGGAATTTTTTTTTACATTTTCCATTTTCCATGCACGGTGACGTCATGTTGAAAGCACCGCATGGCCCATGTATCATGTGTTTGGTGACAATATCAAATAATTCTTGATCAATTAATGGGTCTGGAATTTCAGCTGAAATTATTTGATCCATTTCTTCAGGACGGATTCTATCTTTAAGCCAAACCAAAATGTGGGCATGAGGCAAACCTCGCTTTTGCCACTCTATCGTATACAGCCAACAACGTGTGATACCAAAAATTGAATATTTAACAATAAAATCAATTAAGGATTTCAATTTTTGTTTAAACACACGTGCAGTTAAATCATGACGATGAATGGCTTGTTATCCTGGCAATAGTAAAGTTTGTATCTCTTCCCAATTCGGATTACATGTGAATGTAATAAATAAATCCGGTCGGCCGTAATGACGTACGTAAGTCATCGCATCTTGTATGTATTCCTGCATGTTCCGTGGACTGCCGATGTAGCTTGAAGGTAAAATGAAAGCATTACCGATGTCAATGGGATTTAAATTTCCATCGATGTTTCCAGCAACAGCATCTCGTAAGTGAATATATTCTTCCGATCGTAGTTTTGCCTGGTTGAATCGAAGGAATCGCAAGCGTTCGCTTTCGACCTTAGCATACATATCAACAATGTATTGATATGCATTGTTGCATAGATATATGCATCATATCCATAGATATATAATTAGCAATAAATTAAAATTGCGACTATAATTTGAGATTTAAACTATCCTATCTTTCAAGTTGGATCGAACTGCACATGGTGTGCGAATTTTATTATAATCGGTTAAGTGGTTTAGGAGTCCATTGAGGACAAACATTGTGACACGAGATTTATATATATTAAGATTTATTGTGTTGTATTTATAATATTTATTGCAGTTTTAACTTGACAGCGGACAATAGTCCACTTACAAGTAATATTATTATTATTATTATTATTATTATTATTATTATTATTATTAAAATAATGGAACTAATGCTACTTGAAGGTCTTTTATTGTTGTTGATGTTTTCTTGACAATGTAGTCAAATAAAGAGATCGTTCGTCTTCTTTCTACTTAGGAAGGTGTTGGTGGAGTGTTTTAATATCTTCATAAGTTGTAAGTTTATTATCTGGAATGTGGCTTGTAAACATCTTAACTGGAAAAGGGCTTACGATACATACGTTTGACTCTGATCCCTAAGAGGGACCATCTGGCATTTTTCTTCGCACTAAGCAACTTTCGTTTAGAGAACCAAACGGAATCTTAAAAAGCCGTCTCTGTTCCTAAACGGAGAATATTGAATTAAAAATAACCGCCGTATTAATACCGGGCTGGCATGGGAAAATTCTTACTCATTTGCTAGATATAGAAAGTTCAGAAAAGTGTTTATTTTGTAAATACATTAATGTTTATGGTTGTATATCATAACCTACAGTACTCCTGACTTTCAAAGGAAGCTTGCACAAATGTTTCATGGATATTGGTTCAGTATTTCAGAGATTATTGCACTGTAACTCAACGCAATTGGCTCTTTATATATTAGTATATAGATATGGATTTTAACCAATACAGATTACACATGTTCATAGTTGAAGTATTAATTAAGAATCGTCACAATTTTGAAACAAATAACGCAATATACACAATTTTGAAATTTGATTAATAGTGGGAGAAAATGGTTTTTAAATCAATGATTTAAATACGAACTTGCTGAATACTTGTGATAACATTCGGCAATAACTATAGAAAAGGCACAACAGAAAAGTACATAGTATGTACTACATGGAACAGGTGTGGATTGCACGGGTCATGAAAATATGGCCCGCAACCACATTAAAAGGTTGTAGTTGTGGCTCTTAAAACTTAGCAAGTTTGCCACCCCGTCTAGACAATATCTTATCGAAGAAAGTCTTGACACAAACGATGTAATAAACAAATGACGCCCGAAAAGCGTTCACTCTATTAATTTTAAGATTTTACGGGGAAAAAGATGTTTTTACACTAAAAGTAGATAATAATACCAAGTGATAACATATTCACTTTCATTTAAAGCAAAAGTCACAAATTTTGGTTGAGTAAAAATATAAAATGTCTTTCTAAAATTCAACACTTAGTGTTTTAAGTAAATGAATAATTAATTTCCAATACGAAAACAGTCCCCAATTGTAAAAACATATTTACTAAATATTTATCCCAAAAATGAAACACCATTACTTATCTTACAAGTTTAATTTCTTCAAGATCTCTGAGGACTTAGCGAATACTCAATCTAGCGGTAGCCTTCAGGAGGTTTTCTGATCATTGTGAAGTCCAGTATTGAATCTCATTCGCAAGACGTGACGTCGATGAATCACGAAGACTGTTCGGGCCGCATATCCGGGTTTCCGTTTCAAAGGCGTTAACTCTGGCCCCGTTTACATGGTTTGACGTAGTAGTTCGAGAAAACGGTTTATGGTCGAACAATGGAGCAAGCAAAAGCACGACTTTACCGGTCGACATCTAAAAAGCAAAAGAAAGTTCATCCATTGTATTGACATCGATCTTAATTAAAATGGCGAAACCATTAAATTTGTTCTTCCGCGTTTTGGTTGTGAAGGATAAAGCAAAGTGCTACGAGGTTTCACCAGCAATAACATTTTAAATTTGCGCATGCAGTATTCTTCGTTTATTTTACTTCAAAGGACACTGAACCATAAGGGAAAGTTTCTCTTTAGTAGAAGGCATTAAAGGCCATGCGTGAAAATGGCGATTATATACATGCACTGTGTAAAAATGTTATTCTTATATTAAGTGCGTGAAATGACTTTTTACTCAATCAATATAGATTTTATTTATCGAGATCGATACGCCAAGGCAAAAAAACAAAACAACAACAATAAATTCTACCACGAGTATAATAAGTTTTCCTACGATGGTATAAAAATATTTCTATCATGAATCATGATTTGTTTCATCTCTAGTTTTCATGGCCTAACCCAACCTCCTTAACGGATTGACAGGAGGCGGTGGTTTCGCAATCTAAGTTGGCGCGGCATTGTTGTTCCACACGAGTTCCTGTTCTGTGAATGATACATCATGGTTATAATTACTGAATTTAAAATGGCTTAAAGCAATGCTGACATTCCACAGGAATTCTTCAAATCTGCAGACGCTGCAGTATCTAAGTAACTAGGTACCAAAAAATCCTAATGAATTTGAGGTATTTAAACGCAATGAGTTGAGAAGTTACTATAATATACCAGGGAGTTGTTCCATTTTTCATCAAAATATATTTTAAGTTAATAGTTACCTACTAATTGTGAATAAATAGTTCATGGGAATTAAATTAATGGTTGTTGAAAGAGTTCAAAAATACTGAAATTAAAGCTGTTTTGCCTTCAATGTGTGTTTTATACCTGAATTCTGTTGCAACCTACATATTGTGTGCAACAGTATATTGTTTAGTTTATAATGTTATGCTTTATAGTATAAGATCATGTTTTGATTATGGAGGTGAAGGCTAAGAAAACGAGTGACTTTAAGAGCGGGAACGAAAAATAATTTTGGAAACAAAATTCAAAAGCAGTTTTGCAGTGGGCAACACATGCAGTCACGCGGGGAGGACGACTAGGGAGGGGACCTACTTGCACTACGCCTGGATATAACACACAGTTGACGCGCCCGGAAACCCGAAATAAACAATCAATCAACTAATCGAAGCCTACTTCTTTCTTCAGGCTCAATGCTAATATGGCGTTATCCAAATGCTAATAAAAACTTATTTCTTGCATGAGGGGAGTAGATAGGAATCAAAGGGATTCAGATTCTTGACCGGTCTATGAAGCGCCTAAAAATGGGAGGATCGGCGAAGTAGAATGGGGAAGTGTGGAATTGAGGTAGTGGGGAGGGTTTACGAGCAGCAGAGTACCCTGCGGAGGAGGGGGAATGCGCAGATAAATGCAAAGAGGAGAGGTCGGAGGCAACCGGAGGCAACTGTGCGAAAGACGGGAAAACGAACTGAGACGCAAGAAGACAGAAGCGGGTGTTGCGGCGACGCTCTAGAGGACGCGGAGATCTTTGGGCAAGAAAGAACGAGGACATGCGCGAATGACACGCGTAGGTGAGGAAAGGTGGTTGGTCGTTCGGGAAGAGAGATACAGTAGAATGGCATAGGGAGGGACGGGGATGCATGGGTAAAGCGGTGACATATAGGATGGCAGGGGAAGGAGCAGGAAAGGCTGGGGATGGCGGAGGACGGCGCGGGGAGGGGTGTGGATGCATTGTTCTCACAAGTAAGAACGTTGAGACCCAGTATGACACGGAAAGCATAGGAAAGGCTACGTTTGAAGAGGTCGTTCGGGAAACAGAAGGGCGATACTGCAGAACGCCATGGAGAGCGTCGAGTTGAAGCGAAAGGTGGGCAGATGTTCGGGAAGGAGCAGAGAGATAAAGTAAGAGGAGCGGTGATGCGTGATGGATGGATGCCACGGGAAGGGGCGGGAAGACGTAAGGGACAATCTATCATCACTTTCTTTTTACTGCTAGCATAATCACACAAAAAAGAATATTGTCTTATCACTCATTTTCATTATTTGTAATAATTAGAAGTACTCGTATGAGATACGCGAAAAGCAGCACGGAGACACTTCGATGACGCGGAGCGGTACGGGGAGACGCGATTTCGTGGGATGTGTGGGTGAGGGTGAATGGTCAATTGCCTGATTGATTAGTGGTTCTGAACACGTCAACTGCTTAGGTCATTAGTCCCCTAAATGTAGTACATGTTTAATGCGGGATATATATATATATATATATATATATATATATATATATATATATATATATATATATATATATATATATATGCGATCTTTCCTCATTGGCTGGCGAGATCCGGGCGCGTCGTACGTCGGCTTGCACCACCTCAGCCGGGACTAGCTCTAAGCTTCAGACCGGTCTCCCGGCATGTGTGGTATGGTGCATGTTACTGTAAGTGTGTGTAACTAAGGGCTGAGTATAGGGCAATGAAGATGAAGGAAAGATCGCGCGCGGCCCGTGGCCCTTTTGTTAGGATACTGCTCCAGTACTCGCCTGGTGTTGATGGGAGAAAATTACCGATCAGAGCTAGAATTCTCCTCCAGACAGCGACTGAATTCGACCTAGCTGACAAGCCAGTGTCGAAAATCCTGCCACCGTCGGAACTCGTACCGTAGGGCCTCCGGGTCTGAGCCACCCTAGCCGGTGGGAACGGTGAGGCGCATGGGGTGGTGCAAGGGGGGGGGAGAGGGGCGTCGAGTAACGCACGGGAGGAGCGGGTGGCGCGGCGCGGAGCCGCCGTGAATGGGCGCGGCCGGAGCCTTTGTCCGGCGCCGCGGGAGAGAGCGCCGAGGAGCCGCGCGCGGAGGTCAGTGACCCGCGAGCCGACGCGCGCGCTCGCAGTGGGCCGAAAAGAAGAAAACAAACACCGCCCAAGTATGTCAAAATATTACATTTCTAGTTAGTTCCGCAATTAAGTGTGGTAACTTTAAGGCTCAAGATCCATTAAGCTTGCTAAGCTTGCATTAAGATCCTTTACATCCATTAAGCTTGCAATTGATAAATTCCAAAGAGTAGTTAATAAAAAAATTAATAATTAATAGTACATCATTTCGCCGTGAAAACCTTACTCCACTTTCAAAACACTTCACATCGCTTAACTGCGATGCAGTTCTTCTACATTCTTTTCCCTCCACTTCACAACACAACTGCACGTAAATAGTTATGAAATAATAATGATACAACTGCTAATAATAATTACAATTATACAATACTCTTAATATAAAATACAACAGCAAAAACTTATCATTAATACATGGATGTAAAATATACATCTATGGCTAGAATACTGGCGAATAATACTTATTCGTAGGAATGTACGTGAATAATAGTTTGTCACACATGAAATACAGGCTGAGATAGGTCCGCCTATTACCATTGTCTACGCAGCTACCTATCTAACTCTCACAATTCTCTCTCTTCGGACGGAGCCAGATTTTCGACACTGACTAAATAGCAAGGTCGAATTCAACTACTGCCTGAAGGAAATTTCTAGCGGTTGGCTGCTATAATAGCTAGTTTTCCATGGTTTCTCCGATCACAGCTAGTCGAATGGCGGAGCAGTACCTCAATTTCTCATCCTTGTTCCATCCTTTCACCTTCGACACACACTTAGATGCAATGAGCTATCAGAATGTCGGGAGCTTAGAACTTGACCCAGCTGGCTTGGTGCCTTGGGAGATACCTAAAGGAGACAATCGCACAAATGCGAAAACTAACAAATGGGAAGCCAACAGCGTTTCTGGTCAAAGAACTTTTTAAATGTACAGATGACATATTTTATTAGGAAATGAATAAAATATACTACCAGAATAATGAACTGCTAATGCCACAATTAACAAATACAGTTGATTTTACGTTAAACCATTTACACGGAGTCCAGATGTCTCGGAAAGCCTCTTCCCGAAATGACATAATACCTGGTAAATATAACATGTCAATTGCTCGAATTAAATGCTTAGTTGCTTGCAATAAAGAAGGAAATCATAGATTGATTATACTTAAGAAAATAATATATAACGACCATATACAACTGCGGGGCCCCTTTCAAAATTTTCAGGGTTCCATGGATCCTATGCGACCTCCCCTGTGACCACGCCTATGACCGCATTTCAACCTTGTGTTCTTTGCTTTTTTATCATACCCTCTCTGAGGTGCAATTACAGCCTCTCCCGAATACGAAGGTTAGTCAAATAAAAACGAGATTATTGTCTTTTTCTCTACAGAGGATGGTTATTTCTGGAAATTATTTCCACCAGTGTTTAAGGATATACCTCTCCTACTCACTAATTATTTTGTTCCTCGTTCATAAAAGCATTTTGGCACCACTATTGCACTGCCTCAATGACGTCACCGCCCGACACAAACCGGCGTCCTGCCTGATCACTTTTTGAGTTTGATAAAAATCCGGAAGTCGCGAGTTGACGAGTGCTGGCTGTGCGAAGGGTGTCGAGCCGCTCCCAGATCAGGGACCGAATGTTTTTTTCTATGACGAGATGCGAGAGCAGTGGGTGGTCGCGCATTCTTTGGCAACAAAATACTTCACTCAGGGGGCGCAAGCAGCAAACAGCCAGGTTCATCTCATTATCGCTATCACGTGATCATTCTTGGAACTCGACGATCTGCGCTTTTCAAAGGCCCCTGAACCCGAACAAATAAATAGAGGAGCCACGTGTGCGTTGTATTCAGTTTTGCTCTTTTTCCTCCCGCCAGTGAGCCTGGCAAGGCGGTCATGTATTACCATGCTCTGCAGCTCATTGGCTTTTGCGGGGCAGTACTTATATAACTCACTTATACATTACCTTTAACCCAAGGACGTAGCCGGCGCTTTGGCCGGTTCACATACATGCGGTTACTATTTTTCTTTATTGTATTTTTCTTCTCTCTTTAGTCATTCTTTTATTTTTTCTTTCTTCAGTATTTTGGCCCACTGTGGGCGACGGCGCCGACGCCTGGCACGGCCTGCCGGCCGGCCGGCCGGTCGGTCGGCCCGCCCGCGCGTGTGCACGTGCGCTATCGCAGCCCAGCGCCCGCACGCCCTCCTGCCCGCGCGTCTATCGCCCGCGCAGGTGCTGACGCCGAGAACCGTTCGTGCGCAGCGGCGCGGTGCACGCCTGGGTTGCCCACTATAAGCAAATACATTGGCTGCTATTAAAATTCACAGAGAGGGTTGTTTCGATCAGTCGCTGTCTTGCTTCTTCGTAGATTGCACCTGGGTCGGTTATATCGTTAGTTGACATTTTTCCACGGAACCTTCTAGGAGTCTGATGGAAGATCCGCATTGCTTTTATTTTTGTCACATCGGAGCGCTTGTGTGATTGTCGCGCCGTCTGACTGAGGGTAGCCATCTCTCTGGAGGGCGGTCCGCTTGTCCGTCGACCTGTTGGCGTGCCAGCCTTTTTCTTTGGCCCCTCCACAGTAACTCTGTGGAGAAGGGGAATTTATTTACTTGAAATTTTTTTTTCCATTAACCTGCTGCCTTGCGGCTTAAGCAGGTAGAGGAGGAGCTTTTTCTTACAGCTACGTTTTACATACTAGTCCTTAAGTTAACTTATATGCACTTTGGCATTTCTAACTTATACTAAGATCGGTTTTGTCAATACTATAATACTACAGAGCTTGTTATTTTACGGACGAGATATTTTTCTTCTTTTTCTCTACATTCACACATCATTCATACATGTTTCAATATATACATAACCATTCATCATTCCCATTCATTCGCACTTCACTACACTACGCACTGTTCGCCACGGCACTGACTTGGCTCAAAGTGTCCGTGGCGCTCGGGCCCATTGGGAGGCGTGGCAGGTGGGACGCGGCGTCGCGTTCCCCGCGCGCCCCTCGGCCGATGGCAAGTCCCCCCCCCCCCTCACGCTCGGCTGCCTCCGCTCGCTCGCACAAGGCAGCAAGCGTGTCGTGGGGCAGCGCGCGGAAGGAGAAGGCGACGCGCTTCGGACCTTTCCGGAGGTGGGACCGATGCGCGTCACTGTTCGCCTCACGGCCGGTGTCGCGCAGGATGCGCGGCGCCTTCGGACCCAGAGCCCTTTTAAGCGCCGCGTGCCAGCCACTCTGTCTTCCTGCTTTTGTCTGTCCCTTCGTGTTCCTTTCGATTCGTCTGCCTCCCCGCCCGTCCGTGTTTCTCTGTTGTCTGCCTGTCGCCTATTGGTTTCTTCTCGCCATTCTGTCAATGTGACTGTCGTTCTATACCCATCCTGTTCGTGTTCTATTGGTTTCAAAGAGTGTGTGAATATTTTCTGGAACTCCGTCATTAAATCCTTACTTTCCAGCAGTCACCACATAATCTCTTAGTTTAATAGCTAAATCGGAATTATGCTTCTGAAAGAGCCAAAAATAATCTACAGTTGTCAAGTCTACAGCGATACTTTTCAAGAGTCGCAGTTCTGCGAAGGGCCTGAAACTAAATAACTTTCGACGTCACAAACTTCAAAGACCACTGCTTACCATTATCAATTGCACTCAGTGGATAATCTTTATTTTGAGAGATAATAATGTCAACGGTGGAATTAAATTTATTTTTGAAAAGATTGTAGGAAATATGAGAACAGAAGGTAAATAAAGGTTTAATAAAAAAATATTCTTTCCCCGATCTCCACGAAACCTTCTTAGAGAATCGAAACTGCGAATAAGATTTTCTCCGAATTGCACGAGCATTTGATTAAAGTAATTCAAGACTGAATGCACTGTCTCATATTTCTTTAACACAGAACTTACATGGGAAATTAGCAGAAAAACGACATTTTTCTCTATCAATCATCTTCCTCGTACACGTATTAGCTCTTGGCGCCTGGCTATCGCTTTATAATTGGAATTTGTTTTCTAATTGGATATTATAATATTTTTCTTACGTATTCGCAATACAAACAAATATTAAAGTAGTGATCTACGTGAAAGTAGTGTCCAATACTAATTCTATGTCAGTTTCAGGAAACGAAAATGTTGATGGATTGTAGGAGGCTATTTTCGTGAGCGTTCGTTCTTTTTTTCCGAGACCGTGCATAAAGACTCGTAGGGGATGCCCTAGGGCTTAATCGCAATGATATCAGTTTAGTAGCTAATACAAGGCTTCCAGTTTAGTATCTACAATTAGTAGAGCAGTATCCATAATTGAATTTATCTTGAAATTCCCAATGTGTGAGTGTTATTTAATGTTTATCCCAAAGTATCTTCACAAGAGATTCAGAATGCGTCACGTTTTAATTTAATTAATTGAACTCATGCTTTCAGTCTTATGACTCATGAGTAGTAAGAAAATTCCGAGAGAAAAAACTATGGTTTTTAAACACTACACTGCCTGGTGAATAGCAGATTTATTGTGAAACGGTATTGGTGCTAATTTCATGAGGGGAATATCGGTATATTCGATGTAATTACTCGTCTATTAATATATCGGTTTATTCAATGCATCAAAATATTGCTGTCATCTTAAATCTGAAGCGAGTAGAGGACCAGTTGCAAAATAGCCTGAAATGAACGCAAGACATCTTTTTAAAAATGAAGTAATAAAAAATTCTGCACGAACAATAATTTGCATTTGGTTCTCCAGTAGAAATAGAATGGAAGTTCTGTAATGTTCTCCCAGCAACTTCTTTCCAGTGATTTTGAAATGACAGATATTACTTTTATCAACTTCGAATTGCAATTGAATGCCATAAGCAATATCTTCCAGAGAGAATAAAAAATTCATGTCTATTTCGCATTCTAGAGGTATCAAGCACAATAATACATGACAATTGAATAAATGTACACGACTATGTAAAATAAACAGTTTCTAACAGATATTGAAATTTCACATCCTTAATGAAGTTACTTTCTATTATTGAATCATAGTTCCCGGGAGCTGTGTTTGGCAACATTCACTCGACGTTCTCGAGACTCAGCGGTTCAGGTGTGTCACCATTTCCGCGTTGGAGGCCGTCAGGTGCTTGAAGCGGTCGAGTATGATGCAAATATAAATATTCGTTAGTAAGTCGTTAGCGAATGCGGTGATTCAGCAACTGCAAGGAATGCCGATATCCCGACCAGTATGTCAAGAGGCGCCATTCACTTCCGTGATTTCCTGAGAGCCTTCATTGGACCTGTGTACTACACACGGTAGACTGCTCGGTGCCCTTCTCTTCACATGTTATATAATATTTGAAGCTGATCGATATTTTATTATGTCATGTTTTTTTGCGGGGACATGGGCACACATGAACAACTGATATCTCTGTAATCTTGCTGTTTGTGTATTAAAATATTTGAGATTAATCACTTATATTTAATGAGATTATACAAAACGTACATTATATATACATCAACAATATCAGTCTTCAAAGAAATGGTAGGGTTGCTTGGATTATTTTGTTAATTTTGAAGAAGTTGTTAGATAGGAGCGCAATATGGTGAATTATGGGGGGGGGGGGGGTAAAACTGAATTCATTGTGTAGATGTTCGACGAGGTCACCTGTCTCGATATTCCTCATGAGTTCAGCCTACTGGACGCAACCCGTCGCATCATTAAAGATCGGATGCATCTCTTAACTGCATATTTCCTTTGATAACTTGAAAGTGGATGAAACCTTAACAGAAATTTGAATTACGATACCGACGTTATTTTAGTACTTCTTTTATTTCGCCCGAAATTGCAAGTTTTGGGGGTTACTACACGATATTGCACGTTGTAGGTTTTATGGTGTCTGAAAATCGCACATTTTGTATTTTACTGGATGAATTTGCAAGATGTATAGTTTAATTGCATAAAATATAATTTTTATATTATCAACTTGTTTTAATTTATCTTTTAAAAAAAAGGTTTTTATTTAATAACAATGTTTTTATGATATAACCCCGCAGTTCATTTGGTTGATCTGTGAAACACGAGTGTCATTTAATATGTGTCAATTCTGCATTTTGTTGCTCAAAGAAACTCATCGTCTACACCATCCATGTCTATAATTTGTCTAATTAAAATTTCTGAGCGATTCCATTTGGGAATAGGTTGGGAGTAGGGGATAGGGTGTTTCCACGAACTAAAACCGCGGCCCTTGGTCGCGACCTCTCTGCCAACGCAATGTTCGAGGTCTATTTTCCCAATTGGATCATATGTCCGTTTTGTCAGTCTTCGCTGAACTTACCAATACGAGATCGAAAATGCGAGATTTACATTTGACCCTATGCCCGGGCGCGAAACTTAGTGGCAAGCGGTACTGGGTTTCATATTCGTGTAATTTTTCTGAACAGATATTGCCCCGCTAAAACGAGTGAGGAGAAACGCAGTTTTTGACCGCTTTTGGCTGCGTGCACTCGTACGTCAGAGTGAGGCTCGGCACAGAGACAAGTGTATATTAGGAACGAAGTTTTTCCCATCTGAAACAATTATTAGTTGATGAAAGATATAGCCTATAATAATTGCTCAGAAAATAGTTTAGAAATGTACTAATTGTACATTATAATGAAAACAACTAAGAACATTAATTCTGTAACATATTTTCTATATATATTATTTTCGATTTCTGAAGTTATATTTGTATTTTTCATTTTTTATTTTTATGCTAAATTAATTTTATGTACGAATACTATTTAAAATATCAAATACGGATTGTTTATACAATAACAATTACAAACTTGATTATAGAAAAACACTAAAATCATAATATTTTATTCATTTTAAATAACACACTCGAAATATAAAATACGTCGATAAGTGGATTTACTGAAGTTTTAGGCTACATAACACCATTTTGCAAAGTTTGATCTTTTTATTGCATGTTTTTGCACGTTTTGGTGATTTTACTGCGCGTTTTAGAGAGTTTTACTGCATGAAAATTCAGTCTTTACTCATCATTGTGAGAAACTGATGAAGCCAAGCTCCTAGCAAAATCATAATATTTTATTCACTTCCAGAAAACACTATTGATCACATGAACACAACCAAACTAAAAGTATTCTAAAGAAGTATCGGTTTAGTGCGAAAAACCAGTTTATTGCCAAAAAGCTGGAAAGTCCATCATTGGTTTATGTTGAGTACCTAGAAGCGAATCGAGATAATCTAGAATTATTTTTCTCGAAAAGCCAAATTTCATCTGAATCTCTGCGTTTGTAATTTACATAAAACTTAGTTTACAACCAATTTTACTTTGTGTAATAATCTTCAATATTTTCTCGTAGTCCCCACATGAGAATCAGAGGCCAGGGACTGACACCCCTACGTCTGCAAAATTGTGAGGACAAGTGGCCAACCCATGGGCGGTGACGATTCAGCTCAAATGACGCCCCCCCCCCCCCAAAAAAAAAAAAAACGGCATTTGCACATTCTGGACATAACCCAGGAGCCCGCAAGTTATTTTGTTTTTTTGGGGGAGGGGCACGAGGGTATGTGGTTTGAGTTCTCTCCGCACACGGCATGATGCTTGATCTCTAAACGTCTGGCGCAAGCAATATTTTATTATTATTATTATTATTATTATTATTATTATTATTATTATTATTATTATTATTATTATTATTTATTTTCGTTAATCGGCCGACTAGGACCACGCAAGCAAGCATCCTGCATTTACCGTGGCTCAGTTTTTATTTATTATCGCGGTGGCAGGTTGCTTGCAACAATTCTTAGGGGGGACCAGCATTTAGCTGGATCCGATTTTTATCCCCCATGGTTGTTAGCCCGGGGGTATGGAAGATGAGAGATGATAGGAATGGATTAGGAGGGGATAGGTGATCGTGGACTTTTGGAACCATCCCAGCATTCGCCTTTATGACCGAGGGAAACCACGAAAACCCCGGTCAGGATGGCCGGCCCGGGAATTGAACCCGGACCTCCCGATTACGAAGTCAGTGCGCTACGCACTGAGCCGCTTCGCTCGGTTATTATTTATTATTATTATTACACATTCTTTTTCTCGGTAATCACCGGGTATTTTGACGGTGTGTCGGGTTAATAACCAAGACACAGGTAAATTCATGTTTCGTCATAATTTAAAAATTTAATAATTCTGCATGTGTTTAAGATGATTTTGCATAATTTTGAACGTATACTTTGGCATTTGTATAAGTTCCAGATTTTTATGTATGTTATTTGGTATATTCCCTGTGCACGAAATGACGAGAGGAACAATATGAACTTTTTGGAGATGCCGTAGTGCCTTGAGTTCTGCTGTTAGTTCTGTGTACTTTGTTACTTTTTCTGCGTGTTTGAAGATTTCTGGTTTGTGGAACAGTGAAGACAATCAGGAAACCAATATTATGCGGTTTGTCTCTAAAGTAATGTCTATTCTGTTATGATGAATGGTTTTATTTATGATAATTTCTCGGTCATAGTACAACTTGACCGAGACAATGGCAACCATGAACCCTTCTGTTTCGCCAAATAGATCGCCATATTATAGCAGATTGTTTGAGGCTTTTGACTCTACATGAGATTGTTGTGAGATCATTTGCGTGGGGTTCATGGAGTTCCTTTATTGACCACATGTCTATTTTCCAGTTATTGTCTGTAGCCCGCGTTATAATAATAATAATAATAATAATAATAATAATAATAATAATAATAATAATAATAATAATAATAATAATAATAATAATAATTATTATTATTATTATTATAAAATTCTGTTTAAAATTTCCAATATTCTATCAACTCAAATATTTTTAAAACATAATTAAACAATTATATTTAAAACTGTAATTAGTACAATAATTCAAAATTGCTTTTCCATATTTACAAAGTCAAAAACCTTTCGTATAAAACTATATTAGGGCCCCTATTGTCTTTTATTACCATCATCTGTGGCCACCTGTGAGGGTGGGCCCCTTAGGCAGCTGCGTCTGCCCAGGCGGAGGTCCGCCCTTGCCTGAGACGTGCGCCGCGGCAGCAAAGGAGGTCAGACGCAGGCAGGCGATGGTTTCGTGACGCGCCGGCCGGCTCCTCCAAACGAGTGAGATAACCCCTTACACCGGAGTTCCGGGATACGTCGAGAATATCAAACGTCGATGAGTCCGCACCGAGTTCCTTCTCTCTTTCTTCCGAGTTTGAAAGTGAATTGGGATGACGCTGGAATATTGTATCCTCTGGCCCCCTATCCTTGAAAGAGAATCGTTGAGCGAAATTTAAAATCCTCCTGTTTTTTTTTGTTTGTTTTTTTCGTCATATTTTCCATCTATTTAAAAACAACAATCTTTCCTGCGAATCCCACTCCTCCTTCCACTTCTTTCTCTCTCTCTCTCTCTCTCTCTCTCTCTCTCTCTCTCTCTCTATCTCTCTCTATCTCTCTCTCTATCTCTCTCTCTATCTCTCTCTCTCTCTCTCTCTATCTCTCTCTCTATCTCTCTCTCTTTATCTCTCTCTCTTTATCTCTCTCTCTTTATCTCTCTCTCTCTCTCTCTCACACACACACACACATTAATTTACTCAATTTTTTTCTCTATCTCTCCTCTGGCTCTCGTCCTCCGTCTCCTTTTCTCTATCTCTTAATTTGTATTTGTATTTAGCCATTAAATGCCCCGTAACACGGCAATTGGCCTCGGCGCCGTAGATCCCGGGGTTCGTAGTCGATCACAAGGATATCTCGAATTCGCTTAACCTTCGTGAACTTACGTAGTCAACGAATACGGCTAGCGACGCTGGTTTCGTGGTCGTGGCCTTTCAGTACAACTATCCCAGCATTCGTCTGGCTGACAGACGGAAACTATGAAAACCCCGGCCAGGATGGCCGACATGGGAATTGAACCCTGGCCTCCCGAATAAGAAGTCAACGCCCAGAGCCACTTCGCCCGGTGTATCTCTAATGCTACAGCAAAATCCGGTCTTCGCCTTGACACCCGGCAATGCAAACCAGGAATTGAAATGCCCTTCGCTTGGACAACGTTACGAGTGGAGAGCGAATGGTGAAGGAAGAATTGTGCTGGCAATTTATAGCAGAAAAGAAGGGGAGAAGCGGCACCGACGGATAATCCACTAACGTGATTCTGGTACTCCGCAGTGCCTCAGCTGTATGGCCATAATTGAATATGGGATATTGATTTTTTAGTTGATTACAATATATGATAAAAATGATGGCGCAATGGTGGATTGAGATGCAAAGTTAATAGTAAAGTTGTCGTGGACCTGTTTTGTCACCAAAACTTTAGGATCTTCGCGGTTCGAACCCCATCTTGAGCGATGATTTTTTTTTTATCAAAGACCGCATTTTTTTAAAGGAGCCGGGCACTGAGGAGGCCCGAATGGCGACACACTGAACGCAACGAACGCCCTCTTGGACGCCCAGGCCGCTCGTGGAACGGGCGAAGGGTCCGCGGGCGAAGCGACGACGGAGTGCGAGCGGCGCGGCGGCGCTCTCGAACCGGTGCAGTTCCCGCGTGGAAGAAAGCGTCCTTGGCCTCCTTCCGCCCCCACAATGTCAGCCTCGGCGGCGCCGGCCGCTCTCGTGGACAGGGTCCGGGCAGGCGCCCACTACGCCGCCCTTTCTACTCCAAAAATACACCAGTACACCAGTAAATCACGCTGATGGCGCTACTTTATTTAACACACAGAGCCATATAAAGTCATTGTCGAATCGAAAGAATAAATTAATGTTTATCTCAGAGAAAGCACTGCATCTGTCTGTGCAGCGACTCTGACCGAGAGGTCCTAGGAATCAAGTCTCGACGGTGGGCAGATTTACTAGCTACGATGCCAAACAGAATTCGAGGGACCGGTTGCTCTGGTCGGTCTTTTTCCGCGATATCGCAGATCACTTCCAGATGAATTCCGGAGCAGTACCCTAACAAACGCAATCTTCCCATTGTCACTATCCAATAACCATGAAAACATTTACAAGTATAAAGGAAAAATATACATTTAAAAGTGCCGCTTCTATCAGGGAAATTGGGAAATATTGTCTGTTGGCCTGCAGCATATCGTTTTGTAAAATTTCATTAATTAATAATTATCCAACATTGTGCTGGTTCAGGGCAAATATGTTATAATAATTACAAGAACAATAAATAAAGAATGAAAAACAATTTGTTACAGATTTCTCGTGTCAGCGTGTTCTATTGATTTAAGAAAAGGACCACACGTGCATCCTGCTTCAGCAGGTGCAGGTTCCTTCATCTGGGTCGGGGGATCAACATTTTAGCTGAATCCCTATTTTAATCCCCGAAGGTTGTTAGCTCTGGGGGTATGGATGATAAGATGATGATGATGATGATGATAGTGAAGGATGAAAGGATGGCACACACATATAGACATACAGAAATACACCCATGCCCGAAGCGGGACTCGAACCCGCGGTCCGCGAATTCGGTCCGAGACCGCTACGGCACAACTGCCCTAACGATCTCGGCCATCTGACCGGCCGAGAAAATAATTTACTATATATAGGAACAAGAATTATCCTTTTTTGTTACTAGGGCCCAGCAATGCCAGTTTTTCTGTGGAAAAATAGCAGATTTTCGCCGCACAATATTTTTACAATTACGATTACAATATTTTTCTTACTGTTTACGTAGTAAGACGGGGACGTAAAATATGTAAATTTATAAAGTCTCAATAAAGTGTTTAAAAAAAAGAATTGAGAAATTAAATTCAGGATCGGTGCAGACGGCAGATAAAGAGATAAATAATCATCAATATTATAGTCGTTGTTATGTACTTTACCGAACTCGAAATTTTCAGATTCGACTCAAATTATCATTTCAAGAATGTCTTATTACCTTTAGCAGCACGGTAACTGGTAGTATCTTGCGGCCTATAATTTATTTATCTAGTCACTTCTTCTTGCTATTGCAGTCTCCTTTGTTCTGTAATGTTGCCACCTATTGAACAGACAAGTCACGTGCGCTCCTTCGAATGCATTATGCACGTGCATCGATTCTTGTAAATCATTATAAATGACAACCGCAGTATTACTCAATTGCCAATGGAGGATGTCAGAGGGAGACAGGAACAGTTCCCCGGAATGCGATGGTGTCCATCGATAGGAACTCAACCTCGATGTTCAGTAACTTTCACTGGTAGGCAAAGACTGGCCGAATATATCTGTGTCAAAGAAATTATTTTCCTGGTTGTGGCCCAGTAATATTTCCATATCTCACATTTCTTGCTTTGTAACGCAAGTTCAGTTTTCAAGGTATTGTTGAGTGCGACCTCTTTTTACTTTAATACATCGTAAATACATCTTGCTGAGTTCTAACAAAATAATGCAAGAAATTAACATTATTTTCATTTCTCAAAACCGCCACAATTTACCATAATCTTACACAAGAGACAGAAATAAATGTCACAAAATGTAAAAATAAATTTATTATAATTTCTTCTCTTTCTTCTCTCTCTCTCTTTCTTTACTCTCATCTTTCAAGCTGCGTTCAAGTTCAAGTTTATGATTTACAGGGAGAGCTACTATCTTTAACTGATGTTTTATGAATATTTCATGATATGTAGTTTTTCCCAGGCTGGTAATAGTACAAATTCTTCAGGTAGTAGTACAAGGACTTCAATGCTGACAAGGTTAATACAGTAATACACTAACAAATATTCCTTCAATATTTTTAGAAAAAAAGAAGAGATTTTGCTCATTAAGCTTAATATCATGCAGCATATCGTTTTGTAGAATTTCATTAATTAATCATTATTCCAACATTGTGCTGGTTCAGGGCAAATATGTAATAATAACAAAATTCACTTTCTGGTAATTGGAATCAAAGTATAAAAAAGTACTACTGCCTCAAAAGTATAAAATTTGTCGTTGGTATCTGGGCCTGGTCATGGGGCTGGGCGTGACATGTTGCGAGATGTCCTCAATAAAAACTACTGGTGCTCCAGAATGGTACAGATTTTCGTGCACTCGTTAGACTAGGCTAGCTTTTGGGTATTGACTCATCTTCTTCCCAGTTGCTATTTTTCGGAATCTAAATGATATTATTTTTAACCATTGTCAATTTTTCGGTCCTCTAATGGTAGAATTGAAGTATGAAGTTATATTAAAAAATATTAAAAATTGGTCCTATAAGGAAAATTTCATTGAAACTATTGGAGACGTTTTTAAGAAAATATCGTTCGAGTGTTTCTGAAACTGAGCAATTTTGAACTTCACAGAAAACATCTGAGTTTTCTAGACACTTCTTGAGTAATCATTTGAAACACTTGTACTCTTGTGTAAAGAATGTGCAATTAACAGAATGGAGCTCCCTTTTTTCGTGCATTATATAAAAATGTTTATTTCCAATTTAATGTACTTTCACTTTAGAACACAGATAATGAAACATAGAACTGAAATTTAAAAGAAATCATTTTACAGTTAATGTTTGCATTTTTAATTATACTCGTAGCTGTGAGATTAAACTCTTGCGCACAATTTTTACTTTTCTGTATTCATACGTATATACTTAGTGTAGGGAAATGTATGTAATGCTGCGCGAAAAAAACTGCGAATTTTCGGCAGAAAACAATTCATTGCTGGACTCTGATAACGAAAAAGAGGATAAATTCTGTTGCTAAATTAAAAAAAACATCCTCTAACACGTGGTGTAGCCTGAATCCTTGTTTTGTGGGGAATGAGACCAAAAATCCAATTGACGGCAAAACGTCTGTCCGTCAGTCTGTGAACACTACTAGCACCTATACCATACGTACGATTTTTTCCAAAATACATACGAATATTCCCCTGTCGATCTGGTTCCACACGAGGTGCCGCGATTTTGAGAAACTTCATTTTTTGGGGGGATACTTTTTTGGGGAACAAAATTTGGGTATACTTAACATAAAGCCGTCCGGACATTTTCAAAATGTTCTCAAAAACGGCTCCAAATGTTTCTTTAAATGTCTTGTAAGAATAGAGTAAAATACTCTTATAAACGTGGCATAGGTCCGCTTTTCACAATTAACTCTGAATTTTCGAAAATTGCAAAAGTTTTTTCTTCCTACAGCTACAAAATTGGAGATAAACATGTTTCCTTCAAATGAAATTTGTTCTCCATAGTGAGTTCTTTCATTAAGGCCAGGCACATTTTTTAAAAAAGTAGTAGTTTTCACGCAATATTCTGTACAATATGTGCAGTTTAAAAAATTACAAAAAAAATATTTTCCCAAAAAACAGCTCCAAATTTTTTCTTTCAACTTTTAGAGATAGTGCTAAATGTATTCTATGAGATGACATAAACGATATTTTGCTGTTCTTTTGTTTTTTTTAAAATTACAAAAATGTATTATTTTTACTTGTCTCTCACTTTGTTAATATTTACATTAGATGCGATTTCTTTACATTATCATATTTATGAGTACATGTGTTTTAAATAATGCCAGATACAGTTTCTCGAAAACTCTAAAGTTTTCTATGAAATCTAGCTCAAAATTCAGCATTTTCAGAAACGCTCAAACGCCATTTTCTGATAAGTGGCTCCAAATTTTTTCTTCAAAATTTTCGAATTTTCGAATTGCACTCTTTAATATGACGTAAAGTTCATTTTCGGGTATTCTTTTGTTTTTTTAATTACACAATTCTAATGTTTCTGAATTATGCCACACTATTAATAAGCACATTTCCAGGAATTTGTAAACACTATTGTATTTGTGAGGTAAAGTACTTTAAATGACTTTAAATAAAAGTTTTTAAAAACTTAAAAATTTTCTGTGAAAAAGATCTTCAAATTTCGAATTTACAGTAGTAATAAAACACCATTTTCTTCAAAACCACTCGAAATTTTTCAAAGTAAATCGCCATTTATGACGATTTTTCACTGACCTTTAATATTCTTAAAATAATATTGCCGTTCTACTATTAGGAAACCGAAAAATTAAGAAAATGTCAAAAAAAATGAACTTTGAGCGGCGATAGATGGCAATTCGCAAGAGCATGTGGTATGTCCGAAAAGCTAGTCAAGATTAAAGGAAATAGAAAACTAATTCGGGAATGTGTGTGCCATTCTGTAGCATCAGTAGTTCTAATCTTACTTCCATTACTTCCCACATTAATATTTTGCATTAATTCTATCTCTAACAATAAGTACTCATTCAAGAAGGGAGTGAAAGGAGATTTGTAAAGTTAAAAATTATGAGTTTCCTCGCAAAATAATGAAATGTAGTGTTGCCACTTGAGTTATCCAATATTATAAAGGGCCTACTAAGTACTGTGCATTATTTATTTTTATTTCGTTCGAAACAATTATCACAAATTTCGGTAGCCTGTGTCTTCAATGTATACTATATATTTAGTTTTGTGACTCTAATGTTGACGCTCATGGAGCTTCGGATGTGGTAAAAATTCTTGAGAGTGACATTTATCACGCGAGGGGTATGGCAAGCTTCCCCTTCCGCCTGTGTAGTCTCTCCGCCCGACGGCCCTCAACGAGCAGGTGATTTGAAAGGCGAGTGTTCGAAGCGAATCACGTGTCACAGATAACGAATGCATGATGACATCACGCCAAAAGCTGGAGAAGAAGTTACTACCCGGATGCCCAGGGCCAGGCGACGGTTTGGAAAGGGTACTGTCAATAAACAATTTAAATCATGTGCACTCGACCAATTTTGCGGCTGAGTTCAGCTATAGTTTCTTTCATCGCTATGGGCCGTCTCCGCGCCATCGCCGGCACAGCGTCGCCCAATTACGCGCTCAGCGGGGCAACGCGCGCTGCCCGCGTCCAGGAATGCGCCAGTCACCAGGAAAAGTCTCTGGAGCATCGCGACACGACGTCGCCTCAGAGCCTCCCAGCGAAGGGGCAACACAACGCGGGCGCCACAAAGGGATGGAGCGTTGTGTTCGGAGGGGGGGGACTCATTATCGGTATGTAGCATTTTAATAACTTTATCACGTAACTCCACAAGAGCCGAGTTCGTAAGTTAGTTTTACCCAACGAGCTGGATTCGGGGCATCGTGACCCACAAAATGTCCGGGACGTCACGAGGGCCACTTCCTTTACTCAACCTCCTCCCTTTCACCCTTGCGAGTGTCACGACGCGCCGCGCTGTTATCGAAACGTCATCAGTTCGGTTGCGATTCGAATCGGAGGAGTGTTCGCGCTGTGTTCCCGACAAGCTCAAATAGATTAAAATCTTCCATACGAAACCGATAAATAAAGAGGAAAGAGAGATTTCGAATATTTTCTCCATACTCGGCACTACGTACTTCTGCGAAAAATTATCTTTTGTAATGAAGCTAAGAAAATCACCATTTTTCATCCATGTCACACGTTGAATTTTAAAAAAATTGAATGAGAATGATGTGTGCTGAAAACTTCACTCCAAAACATTGAAATAATTATTGCACAGAAAATTTCAAACAAAGCGATTAAAAAATGTTCAGTACAGAAATTTGTTTTTGCGATTTAATTTTTAGTGGTATAAATACATGTATTTAAATTTGTTTACTACTGCAATTTCATATTTTAAATAGTAATACCTTATTCTTGAATGTCAAATCCGATGTCATTTTCAAAAGTCTTTTTCATTATATCGGCATTATCTGTTAATTAGAAATTAGAAAAAAAAGGCGGAAGTTCTAGTTACCCGAAGACTTAGTCAATAGTTTGAAATAAGCGCGATCAGTAGGAAGGACGATGTCTTCGAATTTAGCCTTCCGAGACATACTAGTTGTGGCCCCGGTGATAAAACGGTGTGCCCGCAGCTAGCCTAGAGCTGGTGCTCTACCTAGTGTTTTAGCCGACTGGGCTTAAAAGTGGCGAGACCTGGAAGTTGCGAGACCGACAGGTCCAAAATTCGATAGTGACAGATTTTCGAGAACTTGGTAAATGGAGGTCCGCTACTGCTTGACTGATAATTCTAGAGGTTCCTCTGACCAGTTGCTTCCTCCGATCTATTCCTGGTAAGTGCCGGTTCAGAACCTTCAACACTTTAGGTCGGACTACTGGCTAATTCCCTATTTCCTAGGTCTCTATATGGGCCGTTGCCTATGACTGAAAGTACTGGAATTACAGACCATGACTTGCTTGATGAACCGCCATGCATTATTATTAAGATGTAACGAAAACATCTTGAAGAAGTAGTTCAGCGTTCACTATGGTGCTACTAATGCACAACCACAATAACTTCTGCATTGTACAACTTTCTCTACAGCGATAGATATGAAAATAAGATTATGGTTAGAGGAAGGACTGGCTGTAGGGGAACGCCGGAGTTTCCATAAAACGACTATGCATTACAACGTTGTCTAATTGTTTTAAACAATTTGATAAGCATTGTAAGACGAAACTATCACTTAGGGTTAGGAAAGGTTCTAATTATAAAAGTCGTAAATCATGAAACTGTAACTTATTACTAGACATTAGATATTAAGGCACAAAAAACTTACGTTTTAGGCGCCTAAAATGCACTAAATTGTTTTTAAATAGGCACCAATCAACCACCACTAGTTTATTTCATTGCACTTGCTCCTAAAATTAGCCAATATCAATCAAAACAGTACAACAAGCGGGCAGGATGAAGATGCACCTCACGCCCGGCAGACATACAGGCCCTAATGATCGGCGCACTTCCCAGAAGAACATCTGGCACGGAAAAATACCCATGTTGGAAGTCGGGACCATCGTCTCGCCCTCTGACACACGAGGCTTTGATTACGACGCAAATCTGTGTTGACCTACGCGCCCACCGCTCAACCAAGTGCTCAGAGCCCACGGCTTGTTTTTGTGTTGCAATATACATACAGTTTGAAGAAAAAAGATTTTAAAAATAAAAATGTCTCAAAAGAAGGCAAAATAAAAATTTGTCAGAATGTTTAATTTTCCGTAATTCACATACATATATTAATTTCCTTTAAATATTTTCATTGGAATAAAATTGGCATTTTCCTAAACATCCGATGTCTACGTATTACCCAAACAATGATAGAGTGACTGAAGTAGGGTTGGTGTCCGTCGTGATCCCACTGATGTGCGACCGTTCCATGACCATTCATTTCCCCCCTGTCGCTTTCACACGCTTCCCCTCGGCGGAACCGCGCGCTGCCCGAGATCGCCTACCGCAGCGGTCTGTGCATTTCACTTTCGCCGCGCAAGGGGGCGGGGGCGCCGCGGCAGTGCCTTGCTTTCCCCGCACCCGCACCACTTTCCCCGCTCTGCCCTTCCTCCTCGGCGCGACGCAACGCGACGCGCGGGGGTGCGCAGTGCTCCCGACCAACATCGAAGGCAAGCGTGAGACTGCGTTTGGAAGCGAGCGTACTGCCGACCAAATACACTTACTTTTTCCTTTCACTATGGTTTTTGGCAGAAGTTAGAAATTCCCTACACCCTACTGAGGTGAATTTCAAATCAAACTACGGTGACACACTACGGTGACATAAGGTTTGGTCGAATCATAACCACGCAGAATCTGTCTGTTACTTCGAAAAGAGTTAAGAGTAACGAAATTAATTAACGACTGAAAGGGGGATCGTCAGACCTTCTCAGATCCACTTGGCATACACAGTCTTACAACCTTATGATTGATAATGACGATGATACAAAGGGCGGTTTCATGACGTAATGCCTCGTGCATACACCTTCCACTGTTGGCGACCGGGTTCGATTCCTGACCGATCTAGTACGTAGAAATGCAGGTGGCCGGCGGAACAACTCCGTAGGATTTCTCGGGTCTCTCTCATTTCTTTTGCTTGTTTCCTCCTTTCCGCCTTCATCAATTACCAGGATTTTCGACATGAGCTATTCGATAGGTCAAATTCAGTCGCTGTGCTGAAGAGAATTGTAGCGGCCGGCTGTGCTGATCGGTAGTATTCCGTGATTTCTTCGATCAACACCTTGCGAATGCCGGAGCAGTACCCTAACAAACGGTCCAGGACCGCGCGACAACTTTCCTTACTCTTTTTCGTCCTATCCTCACCCCTTACACACGTACTTACATGCACTTCACAACCACAAATGTCGAGAGACGAGCAAGGAAGCTTATAGCTCGTCCTGGCTGGGGCGGTGCCCCGCTGGTGGGAGATACCTAGAGAGGATATGTAGGACCGGCAAAGATTCTCAGGGCATCAATGATGTCAGCGCAGCCGTTCTGACTGGGAGATCCTAGGTTCGAGTCACGACGGTGGTAGGATTTACGACACTAGCTTTTTATCTAGGTCGAATTCAGTCGCTATCTGGAGGAGAATTCTAGCTGCCGACTGCTCTGATCGGTAGTTTTCCGTAGTTTCTCCGATCAACACCAGGCGAATGCCGGAGCAGTAGCCTAACAAACGGGCCACGAACCGCGCACGATCTTACCTCCCTCTTCGTTGTCCTACTTTCAGCTCCTTACACACACACACACACACGTACACTAACACGCCCGACACTATCACATATGCCGGGAGAACCCGTCAGGAGCTGAGAGCTGAACCCGGTTTGGGCGGTGCTCCGCTGGTGGGGAAACCCTGGAAATATCTGGTTAGGGAAACCCCGCTAGACGACGGTAGGACGTCGCCAGATCTCGCCGTACAGCTCACCGCCTCCTCCTGAGCAAAAAGCCTTATTACACTTACGGGAATAATGGCCCGGGTAGTTGACGTGCTAAAAATCACTAAACAATCAATCAAAAACTGACATGTAGGCCGGCAGAGGACCTCGCCATCCAGAGGGAAGAACATCTCCAACTCCCTTGATGAAACATGTTCTAATAGAACAGAACTAATGACCACGGCAGTGGACGAGCCAAAAATAAGAAAGAATTAATTCAATGTTCATGAAAAACGATTTAAGAGATGACCCAGTGATTTTTATGTTAATTATCCACGCCTTCTGGGACACTTCGGATATGCCCGTAGGTATTTTCCTGAATGGATTCCTATTTCGACAGTCAGGAAATCTAATGTCTGTGTGAAAGTCGAGAAAGCAGGATTTGACCGGTCGTGGTATCTATATTTGAAGAGTGACGCACTCATAGTGTGTTTTGTTCTAAAGGTTGACTGTGTAAATGAATCAACTTATTTACGTTCTCTTTCAGGTTTTCATTACATGTCGTGAAGTTTCTTATTCACAACAGTAGAAGGGTAGAAAATGGAGGATCAGGATCCGTAGCAGAAAATTCCGCGAAAAATTGTTTAAAATATGACGCAGGTAAACATTTTTAGGCAAACAATAGCATTTTAGATACCTTAGTATTCCTGAACAAAATCTTATCGTCGCCCACGTTTATCGGGTGGAGTCATATGGACAGGTGCTTTAAAAACCAATAAAATTTTGCACTGAATGTGGCAATCTATGCACTGGATAATTTAAACTTCAAATTATAGTTGCTGAGGTATTTAACATATCCTTTATATTTCCAACGATCACGATAGAAAGTGTTCAAATGATGTCTTGTTTTACATACATTTCGCTAATTGCATGTTTTTACGATACGTATTTATGTATAGATAAATAAGAATACATATACATATGTAACATATGTATTCATATGCTTTAACATATGTATACATAAATAAATGGTATTTCTAGTGATACTTGTAAATTAGTTGTAATCAATACGAGATTATCAGCTTATGTCACGTCATTTGAAATTACAGAAACAAGAAACATACACTCTTTCTTGAAAGCGAAAGGTGAGTTGTTGTAATTTTTAAAAGTTCTCTTTTAGAACTGCAAGAGGAATTGTTTGTTTATTCTAAATCCGGTCTTAGGAGCACAGCGACGCGAGAGCGGCGCCACGACCGCGCTCCGAACTGACAGAACTCGCTTGCGTCAAGTCGGGCGCCGGTGCCGACAGGTGTGCCCACGCCCTTGGGCCGACCTGCATGCGGAGCTCAGCACCGCGTCCAGAGTTCGACGCTCTCCGCCGCGGCCCACGCAACGTCCGGGAACAGCGTTGCCCACCTTCCCAAACGCTCTAATTCAACTTCAACTGCATTCCTTTCAAATCCTGTACGTCAAATTTGTATGTTTGTAACTCGCAATAAATTAGAATTATGAAGTTTAGACGCCGTAGTGAGTGCGTAGAACTCCGTCTGTCCGTTTGTACAGAAATTTCCAGAGATGGTTATTCCCTGATCGATCTGGATCAATTGAAGATCCTGTGAATATGACAAATTCTACAAATATTAGATGATCCACCGCTAAACCGCAGAGTTGCCAGGTAGTATTAACCATTTCCAAAAGAAAGCTCTGCGAAAACGTTAAAAAACACCAAATTCAAAAAAATGATTAAAATGATTAAATTAACATTTAAAAAATCAACAACCCGCCCCCAAAATAAATTTTCTCCTCGCAAATCCACTGAAGACCTCTTCCACCCCAAAAACAACTAAATTTAGGGGAAAACTCCTTAACCCGGCAACACCGCTAAACGGTTGTCTGTCTTGTCAATTAGGCAACACGCTTCACGTTCATACGTTAAATGCTTTAATGTTGTTTTGACACTTATATTCATGTTGTATTGGTATTTTATTCGTTTCATGTTGTATTCACATGCGATTCTCATGGCTCATTAAAATTGATTAATATGTAAAGTTATAAGACAAACGAAAATAGAGTTGACATTTTTCGTCGAGACCGGAATTTTGGCAGAAGGAATATCGTGATGGTGAGCAGATAGAAAAAGGTTCAGAAGATATCTGGTCGTCGTAGCGAGCCCTCAAAAAGTATTGTTAGATGTGATAGAGATTCAGGATGCCAGAACGGTTAGTGAATGTGATTTGAAGTAGTATCGAAGAGAAATGTCCATATGAGGCATTCGGGAAATGATCCAACGTAAATAGTTTGTGTTAGTACTAGATTTAGGGACATTAACATTCGTTCAGTATTAATATCAAAAAAGGAGAACAAATGATTCCCGGTGGGCGTCGAGACTTTTGGTGGGAACTTCTTCACTTCAGCAGCACGCAGTCGACGAGCTCAACTCCTTCACAAACTGTAAGCGACGTGTAAACATCGTACAAATAAATTAAAGAATTCTTTACAAAGAAAAGATTAGACAAACGTTCAAAAGGACTTTAATATAGATCATACAAAATAATATTTAAATGTAATGGCATTCCAATAAGTTTTGATTTCATAAAGTAAAGATTTGTAAATTAACTAACAAAATTAGTGTTAATAAATTATTTAACTGTGTATACTTTTTTAACAGAGTAAATTTTCAGAAAATACCTTGTCCGTGCTAGATGGGAGGTCCGCCTACGTAAATATTACTCAATCATACAAAAACGTGGGAGTCAGAAATTCATAAAAATTATAATAAGTAAGACTTTTAAATACTTTCAAGCGAAATATAAAGACGTTAAATTAACACAACATGGGCACCTTCTGTCCATAAATTTCTGTACATAGATATTGAAACACTTCAATACATTAATGTATTTAACGTGATTTATAGTTCAAATGAGAAGAAAAAGGAATGAGAAAGGGTGAATAATTGTTATTTATGCCACAAAGGTTCTAAGCAAATTCGTGAGGGAAGAAGCTATTTTCCGAGCGTATCGCCGCGAGGAACGTAATTCCTCTAAATAAAAATTAATTTCGTTTAATGGTGCAGTACTAGTGAAGTTTTGCGGACTTACTTATGCCCATCATATAGATAGAAAATACTTAACCTTAATAGTACATATATTTAAAAGGCGGACATCTTATTACGTGTGGATTGGGAAACTCATAAAATCGGGGTCACTAGAAGTAGACCAGAGATGATGTGGCTGTTAGCAGGTCATTATTGTGCCACTGATAATACTCGTGCGATGCACCATTAGATGGACTGAGAACACGTGAACTAATAGTGAGACAATGAAATATAGTAACCGAGTGTGAGAAATGAATTGAATAGAGAACATTAGCATGATCCGTGCGGAAACTCTGCCATTTGTAAATAATTTTTCGAAAAATGAAAATTACATCACAGTGGAGCTCAACTTCAAACGGCTAAACTGTGTTTTACAACGTGTGAGAGAGTAACAATTCTAGCATTGCTAAGAGTTGAGATTTCATTGCATAGAAAATTATTTCCCTTTCATTAGGATTACATACATACAAGTACTTGCTAGTTGTATTTGTATTTTATCAGTATCAGCTCTGTATTGTATCAGTAAAACCGGAGCCTATTAAGAAGAAAATGTCGATCAGCCCTGAACCCTGGCCCAGTTACAGTAAATACTGGAGTCAGAGACATTAAAGAACCAAGAGATCCTGTTCGGTGGTGTATCTTGGGTACTCCAAAGGAATTGAAAGAAACGATCAAATCTATCCATCTATGGAACCTACGAAATATTTTCTTGATCATGATGAGTGCCATTATCATGTACAGGAGGAGGAGGTTAAAGCAATCGCTTTTAACGTTCACGGGCAAGTGAGTGCTGTGGAGATTTGTCGTGGGCTCGAGGCCATGCGCAATGGCAGGGGTGAATACGATAGTGAATGGTGATAAAGATGACTGATTGAGATGATTATTCAGATGGACGCGTGGCTGTACGAGAAGCGAACAACGTGACAATCACGGCGTGAAAATAACCGTGTCTTTGGCTTTCGAACTCGCAAATTTTGGCAGAGCATTATTAAACCAGTGCAAGTGTTTTTGTTTATCTGGTTACAATTTTGCACCTCATGATTGTTTTAAATACGTATTTCGTTTCATGTTTTGTCCAGTTCGCACTGTTATGTCTTTTATTATTATGTTGTTGCGCTTCGCCGAACTTCACGTCATGCTGTCACTTAAATTACTTTCACCAGTTGCAAATAAATGTTCCTCTGAGTTATCTCAGACTAAAGGATGGTGATAACTCAGATGGTGAAAGGTTTATTTTTCAAATATTTACTCAATACAATTCCTTCAATTAACAAGAACAAGTATGAATTAAGAGTTTGTTTAACGGTAGTATCAACTTATCCGACTTCTGGGTCAATGACCCCATCTCGATCAGGTTTTTGTCCAGTTTTCCTCATCTTTGAACAAATGCTGAGATGACCCATTGTTTTGCTTCTGGACATAAATGTAACTTCAAATTAACTTCTCTCCATTGCACGTAACACACGGTTTTTAACTGTTTTTGACGTAAATAAATAAATAAATAAATAAATAAATAAATAAATAAATAAATAAATAAATAAATAAATAAATAAATAAATAAATAAATAAATAAATAAATAAATAAATAAATAAATAAATAAAAGAAGTTCAGAATCTGACTTAATACGCCAACTCAGTTCACTACGTTTGAGCTGAAAAAAACAAACAACGATACACACTTAATATCCAAATAAAACACACAAAACTAATAATAACGTTTCTGCAGTTATTCTTAAAAATTACGGTGCCTTTCCGTAACTGTGGCCGAGCTTCCACTCAGCGAACTCATTCAGCTCATCAACAACATTCAGCTATTCTCCTCCTCACCTCATGGTGCTTTCGCGTGTCAAACCACTTATAAACCATCAATCATATACAAAATAAATATCTTACAAATAACTAAACAATTTCAAATTATTAAATGTGTATTAAATAAACGTAAAAAAATTAATAGTATATGTCAAGCAGTCGTAACACTTTCTTAATGAATTGCAAAAGGTATTTTTGAGTTTCGTGTCTTAACATGCCTCCATATATGAATTAACTCTTGACACCATGAGATCATAAAATGAAAGTTAAGAACAATAGACCGGAAACATGGACATTCCCTTGTTCTGCAGTTGAATGTGCGTGGTTGAAATTCGTGTATAATTTCGTGGCCATGAACCCTACGTTTGCGTTCGTTCGAAGATCGTTTCAGTGAAGAGACACGATATCACTTACTCCAAGAGCACAATATTGAGTTAAAGAAAGAAATGGAGAATACATATGCATGACCATTAGTTTGAGCGAAAAGAATTTGTGGAAATGTTCGATTTGCTAGAGACTTGAAGGATTCTTTTCGAACTATTTCAGAAGTAATTGCTCAATGTTGCTTTCCCGATAACAGCATTGTAAGTGTACACGTAGGCTTCATCAGTAACAGCATTGTAAGTCAAATTCTGCATTAAATACCGGAGAATTCACTGTCTTTATTTTATCAGACTAGCAAAGCAACAAAGTATGCACATATCAAATGTGCTTCAAATGCGCAAATCAGCTTCAGGGTTGTAATATGTCAATTATTAATCGCGAAGGCCAATGACCGGAACCGCCTTATCGACTTGGACACGCGTGCCGGTGTCCATTGCGCCCTAATATTATTACATGCTACGGGGTGTATGATAATGGCTAAGAGTCCTATTTTCATTTGTCAATTAATCAATTGTTAAGTCGTATTAATAGGTTAAATATGCATTCAGGACAATGCATTGATTATTTCACTAACGGAATTACTTCAAATGGTTTTAAAAACTATTTTGTTGTTTATTTCAGCTTTTGTTAAATATAACATCAAATACAGTGTTGAAGCATGCAGGGGCAAATACAGGTCCTCGATCACAATACCTTCCCTTGCACCCAACCTGCAATTACGTATCCACTACTGTCATAATTCCATGACTTTGTAATTCACTCAACTATCTAAAGAGAACTCCTATTTGCTCATGACTTATTCGTGCGTTTGGAGATGTGTGCAGACACTTGAGAACTTTCAATCTTACACGAGTTCTTTCATTGAGATTGGATTAAATTCGCCTTTTACAACCCTTGGATTGATAGATTGATGAGTGATTTCGGACGCATCAACTGCTAAGGTCATTAGTACCGAAAGTGTAGAGGATGTTTTCATCGCGGGAAATGGCGGCGATTTTCCCGCTGGTAAGTTTCGACACAGTCCAACCCCAGGTTACGGGAATTTTCCCCTACCAGGTATCTTCCATAAGCTGAGCACCACCTCAGCTTATGGGATTCTAAGTACACGACTGGTCTCCCGTCTCACGTGGAAGTGTTGTTTAAGTGAGTGCGTATGTAAGTACGGGTTGAGGAAAGGACAAGGAAGAGGATGGAAAGATAGTGGAAGGTTCGCGTCCCGTTTTTTAGGGAACTGCTTGGGCATTCACCTGGTAATGATCGGAGAAAACTACCGATCAGAGCAGCCGGTCTCTAGAATTCTTCTCCAGACAGCGGCTTAATCCGGCGTAGCTGACAAGCTAATGAAAATCCTACCATTAGCTGAAATTCCGATAACATTTTTATTTAATTTCTTAAATTCTGTGCACCATTTCCAAATTATTTGCACGCTTATGGTAGTGGATGCAAACGCATCTGGCAACTGCCTCCGCGGAACTGCAACGGCGGCGCGTCGACCGGTTGCCCTGCCCCGCCCCTACCCGCACCCGCCCGCCCTTCGCCCCCGCACTCCTCCCTCCCCGCCCCGCTTAGCGTCTCCCCTGCCCGCCCTCCTCCGCCCCACCCTTTCAGCGCCGCCCCGTCCCCTTTGCCCCGCACCACCCCGCGCCGCTCCTCTACGCCACACCCCGCCCCTCCCCGCCGCACCCCACCCCGCCCCGCCCCGCCCCGCCCCACCCCGCCCCACCCCCGCCCCACCCCGCCGCGCCCCGCCGCGCCCCGCCGCGCCCCGCCGCGCCCCGCCGCGCCCCGCCGCGCCCCGCCGCGCCCCGCCGCGCCCCGCCGCGCCCCGCCCCGCCCCGCCCCCTGATTCCTGATTCCTGCTCCGCACGCTATCCGCCTCCATGGCTTCGCGAGCGCGTCCGCCGGCTGTCGGGCGGAGGTTGAACCTGAGGCCGCGCCGCCTGGCGGGGCACCGCGCGCGCGTGTAAGCAAAGAACCCGTTCGACTGGTGCGATCTCGTTTCGCAGCCTCCGGCGAACACCCGCCACAATCGCAGGATAAGCGTACGAAAACGTTTGTTTTTGACGTAACACCACAAATCGTGTAATATATAAGTAATAATATTTTTTATTATTCACAAAAAAAATAGTAATTATTAAAAGTAGTGGCACAATCATATCAATAATTTGAATAGTTTTATTACCGATACCAATAAGTAAAATGCAATTTATTAGTGGGTTGTAAACGTTTCAACTGCTCGAATTGCAGTCCGCAAAACTTTCTTTCCTTTACAACAAAAGAAACAAAGCTGAAAAATATTTTTGGGGGAAGAAAAATCGAATATGGGAAAGCAAATATTCACTTTTACTTAGAAGTGTTCAACATTTATTTTGTCGAAAAAGTTACATTTTTTTCTTGTGAAAACTAATAATTAGAGAAAGCTTTATAAAAAGCACGTTATCGATGGACCACCATCTGAAAATCATTAGATCACACTACGATGACAAAATTTGAATATTCTGTTCAATTTTGTTACCTTTACACAAGCTGTTTGCGATCATGCCCGGATGCCAACATGATTGTGTGCAGTGTAATAGCATAGTCCTGAACTTTCCTTTTCTGTCCTGTCCTTCGTCTGACCGCCCTCCGTCCGTCTCTATGTTCGGCTGTCTGCCTCTCTATGGCCTCCTGTCTGTCTCTATGCCCGTCCATTGAATTCCGTTAAAGAGTTGAATTCTCTGCGACATTTCAAAAGCCTTATTTCGAAAAGACATTTCGGACCGGAAAAATAAGAAAACAGTGAAAAATCTAGGTGTATCATAGTATACAAAATATCGATTTTACACAAACGAAAAGTAAAAAATCACGTTAACTGAAATATTCACCAAATATTGCACCTTATACAATTTTGTCAAAAGTACATAAATATTAAAAAAAATGTGCATTTTCGTGTACGAGTGGTTATAATTGAGCAGGTGGGATGTCCAGAAACTGGTTATCATAGAAAGAATTTTCGATAAACAATGTTTTTATTTTGACAAAATCAAATGTTTCAGATATTCAGTGCCGTAAATATAGTGGTTTATATGCGGACTATTATAAGAATAAATTGGAGTGATGTATTTATCCTCGTAGTTTCTTACGTACTGCCTGCGTTTCAAATAGTTTTGTTGTTGTGAAATGGGTTCTTGTCGCATAATGTTGCATACTTCCTACAGTATCGGTAATACACAATAGTTCTAAAATGAATAGTTCAGCCACCAGGTGCTCAAGAAGGCCCCAAACTTTCCATTTACCGTCGGGTAGAGTAAATGAAGCTTAAAATGGCTATGAATTTTCGAAAATGCGAATTCCAGAAACAATAAAAGAAGGTATGTGCTGTAGCCCCACTCTATTTATTGTGTGTAAAGCACTATAAATCCCGTAAATAGAACCAGCTACAAATGGACGCCGGTGCTACTGATATCCGTGATTTGGATTGTAAATGTTACCAACCAGAAAAGATTATGATCGAAAAAGTAATCAAATATACATCTCCAAAAATATTTTTTGAATACACTTGTGGCATAATGTTGAAACAGAGAAATATTTTTTGGACGATGAAATAGTTCTGGAGTACCTAGCTTTATTCAGATAAAAAGTAGTCATTTCCACGTGTACTGATGGACACACCAAGTTTTGAGAGATCTGAAATTTGAACTTGTCAAGCAGTTCTGAGTAGTTGGCAGGTACACGGATGCTAGGGGATGTTGCAGCTCCTTTGTACGTTAGTCATAAGGTGAAAGCATGGAATCATTTCCCGAAATCAACGACATGGACTTCGGTACCGCAAAACGTGGCTACTGTCCTTGTCACTTCCCCAACTAGTTTCGCGTTTCCATTCCGTTTCAGTCATGAAGAAATAACTGACACCGAGCAAAAATGAGTAACGCTCTAGCTTTCGGAAATAGGATATGACGCAAACCAGTAAGCTCGGTGCTCGATTCTCAAAGAAAAAACGCAGAATATGACGTACTCTGGCTACGAATGCGGCGCCATCAAACGGGCATGGATAATTTCTCGAAGACGGCTGTCAAAGAAAGAGACATGTGTGGACATCAGTACTCTCAGAAATATGCGCCTTCGGGATATAGAAAGTGGGTCACATTAGTTAAAGAGGGCCCTTCAAATCTTTTTCGGAGACTCCGTTGCCACCGCCACCATTGCCGCCGTGGCCCCCAGCGCCGTTGTCGCCGTCGCTGGCGCCGTTTCGCTTCCGGGACGCCCCGGCGTCGCGGCGCCCTGCTTGGACGGATGGCTGCTGGGACGACGGCGCCATGTCGGACGCCACGCCCTCGGCTCTCAGTGGGTGAATTTCCAATCTCCGATGAGACAATACGGCACGGTCTGCGACTAGAGATAATAGTGATGTATTCTACTGGGTTGGAACGGACTGTTCCATAGCGGGTGCTTAGCACAGTGTCTGAGTACTTTCACCCGCTGTCCACATAGTACATATGTATACTACGACTTGCATTTCACAATTAGGTATGTGTTTGGATAAGGCAGTTCCCTTGGGTTCAATAGCGGAACGTTGCAACCCGGTAGCTGATGCAACTTATCAGAACACTGGACAGCTCCTATGCTGAGCGCAGGACTTTTCGCTCTCACTACACAGAGTACTTTCAAACTAGCGCAAATGCGTGGTATATCGACATTTTTCTTTACTAGTTTAGGGAGGAATCATGTTGAAACCATCCCAACAAAACAATCTCGAATATTGGGTCATTATATCCATGTTTATTGCTTTACGAGAAACAAAAACGTGTGTAAACACAGTGCTTAAATTTTGTTTTTACGTGGATGCTAAGGAAGCAGAGGCCGTGCAGAATTACTTGTCGCCCACAGTGAAGCGGAGGCGTCCGACTGGCGGACCCCTCTTAACTTTCCGAGAAGAGAGCCATCTCAGTCGTAATTCAAAGCAACAGATGGTCGCTCCTGGGTTCGCGAACGGAATTTGGGTTTCAACACAGTCCATAGCAGTATCTCACGCGTGTCTAGTGTCTCGTCTGTTGACCGTGAGCTAAGTGATCAGAGACATTTCCTTAATACAAAATGCGTCTTTGGTGCGAACGAGACCCGCTTCATACAATCACCAAGCATGCTCGACATGTCCTCGAATTAATGAAAGAATGTGACCGATGGTTTCACGCTTAGTGGCTAGCCATGTGTTGCTGAGTTTGATGAGTTCCCTTCTTCAGAACGTGCCGACAGCGCACAGATCTCGACAACTGGCGGATTTATGGAAGAGGCACTTGCTACATAACCTCTGTATACCTAGTGGTGATACAACAGCACTTACTTTATCGCATTATTGGTTACATAGTAGGTTACACGGTTACATAGTACACCGCATGAACCTGCCAAAGTATTTCGAACAAGCATCAATTATTTTCTCCGCGTCGAGATTTGAACTCAGGTCCATGGTGTTAACTCGCCATGCGCTTAACCGCTACACCATGCAGTCGCTCGACCGTACTCACTTTTGCCGATGCATACAAACGAATGAAATTTCGAGAATTCAGTGTTCAACTAAAATGAGTCCTGCCCCATTTTTTAAACGTACATATCTCCATCGAAGGGAAAAATTTTAAGATACAACTTTAAGCCTTTTTTGAAAAAATGTATTTTTTATAAATTACATTAATTTCAAGCAGAAATTATGCAAAAACGATTTGTTTAAAAAAAATTGTGCATGACATTTTTTTAAGAACTGGTTTTATAGAACACATTTCATTTGAGCCAAAAATCTCTATCTTCAATACTGTTCTTTTGCAATTTTCGAAAATACAGCGAGTTCATTGAAAACGGGATCAGCGGCACTTGTCATATCGTCCTTTCATAAACACAAGCAGAAAATGTGAAGAAAAATTTGCAACCATTACAAGAAAAACATTGCTTAAAACATACCTATTTTACGCAAAATAACTCAAATTTTTGGAAAATGGTACATGACCTTATTTCGTGTAGTCTTACAATAGATTTTATTAAGAAGAAATCTCTATCTTTAATACTGTAATTGTATGAAGACTAGAAAACAATTTCAAACTTTTGCAATTTTCTAAAAATTAGGAATTTCAACAAAAATGAGACCTGCATCTTTCTTCGTTCTTTTAAGCGTCATTTACACTATCACAAGACAAGTTTGATAAAAAATTGGAGCAATTTTTAAGAAAGTATCGAAAATGATGAGGCTGAATATAAAGTATCTCTAAAAATTAAAATATCCCTTTGAAGCTTGTAGAGCCTTGGGTTCATTCTGATTGATCGGGGAATATTAATTTTGGATAAAATTGTCTGAATTGTTTATGGGCAAGATTTTATTATAGACACAGTCATTTTGCCGTCGATCGATTTTTCGTAATCAAAACACATAAAACATGAATTATGATTATACAAGATGTTAGTAATTTTCTACAAATTAGTAGAAGTAATTTGCTACGGATATAAAAAGAAGATTTATCCACTTTTTCGTTATCAGAGCTCCGTAGTACTATTTTATCACAGGTTCTTGCTGCGTCATTACAGTACTTTCTCTTTACTATTTACGTAGTAAAACAAGGACGTTAAAAAGGAGGTGTTGCGTAGAATACCAAAAATGCTACACGCTCAATCTGAGTTTATGTAGGTTCCAGCCCATGCTATGGGAGGTTATGTAAAACTGAAATATTTTACGGCTTTGGAATTAAAACCGTATTTATTTCTTTTCTTCGGCCGTACGTAGTATAGAAGAAAATTATTGGCTTCAGCCGTAAACTCGACTGAAATCTTACATTTCTCTGGTGATATCCGTTTTAAGAGTCCCTGTCAAGTCCCTGTCAACGATGGATGAAAGAATTTGGATATGTGAATCAATGTGTATTTCACGCATAATTCGGCCAGGACAGAAGCTTTTGAACTCTAACTTGGTACGGCCGTCAGTGATAAGGTATATTAGTACCGTTCCAAAAATCTTTAAGTTTTCTTTGACTTTGGGAGGAACTTCTTATGAAACGTATAGAACACATTCAAAGTTTTCGAAAAAAAGACTCCAGTTTTTCACGATTTGAGAGGAATACACTGCAGCGCGACTTAATAAAAATTACACAAACTTGGAGAACATGTAGAGCGGTTATAGACTATAACTTACTTCCAATGAATACGTGATGGAAAATTTCAAATAGACGAGTAATACATGTGGCATTTGCCCCTATTTAATAGGCAAACTTCTCATTCATTTAGTTCTGACGAGTTCATGACATTCTGCCACCGAACACAACGCATCTAACTCTCGAGCGTGATAAGTTGCCTACAAATCAGGGGCAATGTTACAAGTGTAATTTGTTATCTCAAATTTCCTATTACTTGTTAATTGAGAAAAAGTCTTTTTTACATTACCCAACGTGTTTTAGATGTTTGTACCATTAATTCTGAGATATCAGTAATAAATATGTCAAAACTCCAATTTTCAATAAAACCTCAGTATTTTCGAAAATTGTAAAAGTTGAATTTTTTCCAATCTTTCTTACACCTTCGTCGATAAACCTAGAGATTTATTTATTTATTTATGCAATCTATTCTTCAATATTAGATCTTTAAATCATTTAAGGTACATATTGTAATAAATATTAGTAGTTTTCGAGTAATTTTAAATAAAATCTTGACAATTTTTCAAAATACTTAAGCTAGATTTCCTCCAAACCGATTTTAATTTTTACATTGCCATGAAGTGAAAGTATTGTAATGGTGGGCAGAAATCGGCGATTTCTCGAAAGAAAACACATATTATGGGACCCTGGTAACGAGAAATTGAATGAATCTTATTCTTACTGCACCACATTCTGATTATATGCTTTTTTGGCCTAATTGGCTTGCACAGCTTTATATTTGCCAGCAAAGCTACATGTTTTGGCCACCAACATAATTGGAGTATTATTTTTTAATATTTGAAAATTACAAAAACAGCACAAAAATCATGTTCTCATAGAGAATGGTCTGTGCTAAGTGGCTTTGCCTACGTATCGGACCTCGTTTTCGCGACCACTGTGAGGCAGAGCGGTGTGGCGGCTGCTAGAAACGGGCAGGGGCGTGCAGGTCCAGCTGCCATCTGCGAAGCTCGCGGCAAAGGACGACCCCCGTGCCCTCGTCGCCCGCTCCCTTCGCCATTCGCGCCCTTCGCTCGGGCTCCCCAAGCGGAAGCGCTGACAGGGGCCTTGAGGCGCACATTTGGCAACACGAAGCCGCCACGTGACTGTCGAACCTCTGCTATTCCCGAAATTCGATTCTCTTTTGTTCAGGTTAATTTGATCTTCGTTTTCTTTTTGGTTCCTACAAAATAAAATGGTTTGGCGTTTTATGCCCGGCATCCTCTATAAAAAAATGTTTGCAGTCTCAAGTTGCAATTTGGAGCATTAATTAATTCTTAAGCCCTTTCTAAATATTAAGCATCGGCCATGATCCTCCCCCCAACTTGTGCACAAACTAATCCAGTAGGTTCCACTATGGTAAATATAATACCTCGATATCTCTAATACTTTTCATTGCCCCTAAACATTGTGTTTATTTCGAATCCACCAATGCCAACTCTAACGCCACTGACTAATATTACTAGTAGTAGTAGTATGTTCGATAACTCAAAATGATCCTCCTCTTTGGAGTTGGGTTTATCATATGGAGTATGAGTTTTTATGTGGAAAAATTGTGTTTGGCCCCAACATTACAATGCATTCTCTACAGCACATTGATGCATAGTTGTCGAGAATGTAAAAGCGGTGTGTTGCGTAACAAAATAATACGTATGGAAATTGTAAAAAAAAAAAAAAAAAACATTTTAATTCTTAGAGTTGAAAAGATCCCCCATCCTGAAAGTGATGCCCAGGACACGTGCCCTTGCTGTCGTATCTTAATTACACGTTCTGATTGTACTATACAAGAAAAGGCAAAACAAATGAAACAAATACATGCAACACAGAAAAGCTATAATGAAAGTACTGATAAATTTTCATTGAAATAAATATAAAGAATTTCATATTTTCTTTTATTTTTTAACAATCGTTACCAAATGATTGCACATTGAATTCTAAGAAGTCCAAGAGTGTTGGCTGAAACACACAACGCTGTTACATTCCATCAAGTGCAGAGTGATTGGTTTTCCAAGCTTCTGCCCAAAGAAAGTGCCACGAGCTTGAGTCTGTTGCCAAAGCACATACAACATTCAAGCGTACGCTGCTCTTACGTCAGGTCGCAGAACGTGATGGCAGACCTGATACACGACAGGTCACGAAACGCTGTGCGTGAGAAGCAGGTGTTGAGTACTCGAAGCGCGTATCTGGATCTGTTGGCATCACGTTACATCGCGAGAAGCAACGCAACGCCCAATGAAATTTGCATAAACACGATACAACTAATCAGACATAAGTGGTAAGGCATGTGTATCGATGACAACTCCCTACAATTAAGACTACTATCGATGAATGAATAAATGATGCGTTGTTTTGAAAAGTGTCATCACACCAGAGCACGTGTGTTCAAGATCAAGATGAAAAGCCAACAATTATTGTCGGTGTATAGTATATTTATTGTGCAATGGTATCCTCTTGCATATGCGACAATCAAATCAATTAATTTTTAACAATAATTTTATTTGCTTCTATAAACTAAAGTCACAACATTTCGCGTCACGATGTGGTTGCAACATTAGGTGTTTCGTAATACAATAATCTTTCAAGAACTCCTGGTGAAACGACCACATTTAGTCACGAAACTTTGTGACTTCAGTCCATACATGGCAATAAAATAACTGTTAAAAAATAATTGATTTGATTGTCTTTAATGTAAGAGGATACCACTACGCATTAAAAAATAAGAAAAACACTTAATAGTAATAATATCGGAATCTTACTGGGATTTTTTGGGCATCAGTTTACTATTTAAGCTTATATCAATTCTGTGTACCACTTAAAGCATTTTGTGTTTGTGAACTTGTTCTTAAAGTACTAGATCAAAAACGCAAGAAATGCGTTCTTTATAGTATACTGCTGAGATTACCGAACTTGTTAAGCGGAAACCGTCGTCTAAAATGCTATTTACTGCATTCTCACAAACCGGTTCTCCAGAAGATCTTTGATCAGAAAAGTGAATTTCTTGCCGAAACTGGGCAATCTTTTGATTCTTGAACGATAAAGGCTATTATTACAATTTTATCAGATGTAATCAGAGTTTGAAAATTGCGAAGTTAGAACTCGCATTGCCAGCGTCGTTTCCCAACTTCATGTTTTCCGATCACCTTTTTTTCGAGGTAAAACGTGATCTTATTTCCATTTGGATTCGAAAAGGAAATTCCAAGGCGACTGGTTTCATAGTTGGGGATCTGTCCTAACAGGTCTTGCAGAATATTTTTGTTTATCTTACTAGCTCTATCCGCTTGGGGATATAGTGATGATTGAAAGATTATCATCTATTTCATAATTAGTGTAATAAAAGTAGAGGAACGATAAATCCGAACTCCTCTCGAATTCTTTTGCGGAAAGATTTCCTTAATTTAATTCCGTTCCTCTAGAATACAGAATATTTACAATTTGTATTAACAAAGAAAACTGTATTTAAAATGTATTTAAGTAAATAACTCATGTCTCACCTTTTTTAAATATAAAAACGTCAACATTCTGTGGTCGCTTGCAGTTTTAAAGCAACCTAAAATACATAAATAAATATATAAACGAGAAAGAAGATAATGAATTTAGGCCACTGTGTGGATTTCTGTGTGTGTGTGTGTGTGTGTGTCTGTGTGTGTGTGTCTGTGTGTGTGAATAGGCAATCAATATTTTTGGTCTCTATAGTATTGTCTTTAAAAAATCTTTATTAGATGTAGAGCAAATAAAAAGCTTCGAAAATAAATCATTTCATCGATTATATTTTTTTGAAAGATGTTTGTCAATGTATCTTTCATTATGGTTTTATAAAGTTCAGTGAGCAAGAACTGAGTTCTTTCAACTTTGATTAAACATCGTGATATTAGTGTTATAATTTGTTTATTATGTTATTATTTTCATTACTATTGTTATTGTTAATATTTCGATAATAATAATAGTAATAATAATAATAATTATTATTATTATTATTATTATTATTATTATTATTATTATTACGTGTGAGTGATTTCAGTTTAAATCAGAACATTCTATAGAATTCATCACATTCTCGTGATTCCGTGTCGGAAAGTCCTTCGGACTCTCCGAAAAGTTAGACAACGGGCAAGTGCTTGGAAAATAAAATCATATTAAACAATGTAAATTATGAGAACTTCACATGCTGTGTTCTAAAAAGTAAACGAAAACGCTTACTTATCCAGCTTGCACAAAATTCGTTCTTTAATGAAATCAATGGTTCTAATCACACGTGCTTTTGGAGAACAGTGGTACATCGCATGGAATGGTTTTAAACTTCGATTATAGTTAAGTGTGTTTTCGTACAATTAAATTCAAAGGATCATTTCTGTTCTACTTCTACACAATAATCTCATCGAAAAGTTCGTCAGTAGGTGCCTCATTGCAGTTCATCCGTTCTTGTGAAAATTAGAGGAGAGATATTTTGTGAATACTGAAAAAACGTAATGCACTCGAAAACTGAGGGTGGTGGAGAAGGGAAGATTGATCTAAAAATTATTGATTTCGAAGGATTCAGATGATAAAATCGAAAAGTTCCAAGTTTTCGAATCTTCAATTTTTTTACAAGGCATGACGAATTTGCGGATTCAAATATCCCTTTTCTAATGAAACAAAATGTGCGAACGAACGAAAGTTCTGAAGATATGAAGAGTCTTTGATGTAGAGCTATGGCGTCTGCTTTGTTACTAAACCGTGAAGTTCATTCATAAATCACTAAAAGAACATTAAAAAACTGTAAATGATGTATGAGGCTGAAGTACAATCGGTGCAAGTGTTGTTCAATTTATATTTCTTAGACCATCACGATCAGCGACACAAATATAAGAGATATGAACAAACTTGAGTTCAAGTGTAAATTAGGAAACGAATTAAAACAAACAAATATTAATGTAGAATTTAAACCTTTTTAAACACATTATTGTGAAAGGGGAAACATGTCCAACCTTTATACTTTTGGGAATATATATGAGAAAAATTGAATTATTTCATTTGTGCTTACATGTAATAATATAAATAGTATGAATATTTAATTAACAGATTTATATTTACATTCAAAAAGTAAACAGTGAAACAAATGAACAAGAGAAAGCAAAGCATTGCAAAGTATCCTTGTAGATCTCCTTTTACACTTTTTCTTCATATGTCTTACAAATTTTAAAATGTCAATCGCCAGAAAAAACGGGATACCGCAATTCCTCTCCCATTCACTTGTTTACATGACGTTCATTTTGAGCAACATCTCGCAAAAAAGCAGAGGCAATCCTGCCCGTTGAGCTTGCGGGCGTCCGTCGCTGTTACGTGGAGCCGCTTGTTCGAAACGCGTCCGCTGGTCGAGAAACTCGCCGCCTTGGCGTCCGCTGTCACTGCGGGCGGGGCGGGGCGGGGAGGGGCACGGCAAAGTGGGCAGGGTGGAGCGTGACAGGGCGGTGAGGGGAGGGGCGGGGCAGGACGAGGCAGGGCGGGGAGGGGCGGGGAGGTGTGGGCGGGGCGGAACGAGACAGAGCTGGGAGGGGCGGGGAGCGGTGGGCGGGACGAGACAGGGCGGGGTGTCGGCTGGGGACGGGGCGAGATGTGGCGAGACGAGGCGAGGCGGGGCGGGGCAGGGCGGAGAAGGATTCGAGCGGGGCGGACTGCGGGGTGCGGTTGGGTGGGGTAGGGTGCGGTGGGGCGGGGAGCACGTGTGGGGCAATCCCGGCGAGCGGTGCGCAGTGAACCGGGACGCCGCGCCATGCCGCGCCGCGCCGCGCAGACGCTTTCGCGCACCCCGCTCCCCCGCTCTGCATCGCAATGACGCCGCAGTCCAAGCCGCCCACTCGCCTCGTTCTCCCGCAGTAATAGCGGGCTGCGGCTCTGGCTTGCAGGTTGGTGAATTTGTGTCGTAATCAACCGCCCTCCAGGAACACGCACGTCTTGGAGTGGTATAAATATTAACCACCTGAACGCATCTTCAGTAGGTCATGACGTAAACTTTACTCTTTGATCTTAGCCAAAAGGCCAAGAAGCGATCTAGGAGTTTCAGATCTTTCCATCTAGGAGCCTTAGATCTTTCCAAGAACTTTCTAGGAACGGGTACCCTTAAACTTAGAGCCATCGGCTCGGAAGTTGATAGTGTGAAAAGTTATATTTAGCTCTCCGGAGTTAGGATTCAATTTTCTCTGTCTGTGAATGGAGGTAGAAGAATTACCGCAACGAGTTCGAATCCAACCGGAGGCTACCCGGACGAATCGATGGAATCTTTGATTTGCGCTCCTCTCTCCATTTTCCTTTTTGACATTCACGATGTGGGTACGACGAGAAACTCCAAACCCAAATTCGGGAGTTTCCAACTACATAGTTGACGACATTATCGTGGAAAAAATACTTGCTATAATTTCAGCGGTAGCTCTCGTATACGCGCGTACATTCGACAAACGCCGTGAGGTAAAGAAAACTACCAGGGAAAAATGTTAAAAAATAAACTTTCGAACCAAGTTCTTTTGCGAAAGACGTGGCCTCGTTCAATGATCAGCAGCGGCGCCGGCGCGTCGCTTGGTTGCTCCATGGGTTTCGCGGCGCCGCCGCTCCGTCGCCGCCGCGCCCGTCCGCACCCGGGGCCGAGGAAAGGCGCGATTATTTCGGGGGAACAGGTCCCAGTGCGTTCGGTTTCGACAACGTCCGTTCGACTTACGAACGGTGCCTTTCCAAGTTGGAAATATCCTACGCTCTCTTCTCTAATGGAAAAGGCAAATAGTCGCCTGGAGCGACGCCGCTGAAATGAAGGACGAAGTCATCTCGTAAATACGTGTCCATGTAAATAATTTTTATAATAAAGTATATAAAGCGAACCAGGAATATAATGCAATATGGGCAACTCTAAGGAACTATTTTGTTACTTGCAATAAAATACATATTAGAATTCAGCGGTTTTACTCTCAATTATAGGATTATCAAGGGCTGATTCACAGAAGTTAACAAGGGTGTTCCAAAGATACTTTATTAATATAAAGTTTTGTGAGTAGTTCCTTTTAGCAAAGTTGAGAACAGTATTAAGAGAGAACAACACAATTGATAGCACGGAAAGGTAATATGATTCGTGTGAAAGGAGCTTTATTTTTCATTGTACGCACAATAACGGAAGGGAGGTTTTAGCATTCGGGAAGAGAATCGGGACCCTTCCCCCGTTGCATGCCTTTTACGTCTGCCTCCCTACTGCAAATGTACTGCATTCGCCCCTCTCCTCTGTGTTGCCACATCTACACAGATATGAGTTGAAATAAGGAAAACATATTTTGAATGCGAATCAGTAAAATATACGAGTTTGTTGTACATAAAATGATTGTTAATTAAAAATAGCGCTGAACGGTTTTAAAAAATGCATTCAAAAATTACAAAACGTGACAATTCACTTTTTCAGAATACTTTGAGAATTATCATTTCAAAAATTAATGATTTTTACATAAATTATATTAGGAAGAAGTTTCAACATTCTCCCTTGGCCAATGCGGCTGAAGGGTTGGATTTTCCGAATGCGATACATTATGCATAGAAGGATACACTTTTCGCTTTATTTTTATTTTCTCGTACACTTACGTATAATATAGGGAGGAATCTATGTGGTATAGAGAAAGTTATGTAAATTTTCAAAAAGTTATTAAAAATTCGTTGTGGTTACATGAGTCTCCTGAAATATTTTCGAAATTTTATTAAAAATGGCTCCAAATTTTGTTTTTAAATTCTTGCAAGATTTTTTTGAAAGACACGTATAATGCTGCATGCATTTGCATATATTTGCGTAGTTATCAAATTTATAAAAAAAACAGAATGGCTTTTCTGTTATTTTATTCTGTGAATAAAGGAATATTGAAACAAAAATTTTAAAGAAACAATTTTGAGCCGTTTTTGAGAGAATCTGGTTTTAGATTTTTATAATACTACTCATATTTCACCCAAAATTTCGCGGAAAACAAAAATATGTTCACGACTTTAAATAAACGTAGACGTAGACGACATATTAAAAATGCCGATAAACACGGGGATGTGCAAAGCATCTGGCAACACTGCCTTGCTTTAGAAATCCTGAAACTCATGCTTTGTCCCCTACAACGCCTTTCACAGGTCTCCCAAATCATGACTTTATACAGGCAGTTGGTTTTACTATTGAGCTCTCTATTGCCGGGGTCACTGCTTTGTAAAAATATAGTTTTATACGATTTATTGTAGAAAGACGGGAATACAGTATTAATGACACGGAAGAAACGTTTACAAACGGAATAAAATACTTTACATTTTATGCCGTGATTGAAAAATGTAACGGGCGGACACCAAAAGAGGTCTAATAAAATGAGACAAATTTAAGAGAGTGGTTAACGTGGATCAGTGAATTCAGTACGCTGACTAAAAACATTGTTACAGAAAATCGCTTCTTGGGAAAGTGATCAAGAGGGGGAAAAGTGAGTAAAGAAAGAATTCAATAGGGTTGAGGCATAGAGCGGCAACAAGAGAATGCACTGCCCAGTAAAATTTTAGTTGTGATGTTTATTTATGAAGTTCGTATTTGTCATTGAAGATTTTTTTCAATACTATAATATTTCCAATGTCCATGCGCAATTGTTGTAGTTTAGAAAACAAAATTTTAGAATACTAAATGAAATCATAGAGGTTAAGCGATTCGAGACATCGCGGGTTTCTGGTTGGATTACCGACTAGGAACCCCGGAATCCAACGGCGCCAAGGCTAATTGCCCTTTACGGGACATATAATGCCTAAACACAAATACAAAAATACTGAACTAAACTATAGTGACATGTAATCAAGGGTGATTTAAACGTGTCAATCGTGATAACGTCCTCCACACTTACGGATCTTTTACGAGCCACAAATCTGCAACACGAGAGAGACAGCTTCCTTGCCTTCGGTAGGAAGGCGTACGAAGGATTTTTCTCGCTTTAAAATTCCCACCTTCCATCGCAATCGAACCAGCGAACTCAAGTGTAGCAGTCTGTACCCGAATGTTATTCAATCCCAGTCATACACGTACATATTTTATTATTACATATTAAACATATAAAAATTGTTTATTTGAGACAGCCACTAGTAAACGCTGTTCTTTCAGAGCATCCATAGCGTGCTAAAAGTTCAGTTTTTATAATTAGTGCTGAAAGTGAGACGATACTCAAGTGTTCAGATAAATCTGTGAAAGCAACAAATAAAACAAAATACTTTCGTGAGACTACATTAGTTACTAATGTATTGAACTTGAATAGAAAAAAATGACAGCCAGTAAAACTAATAATAAAAATGGCTATAAAAATAGTGTGTGGCACGGGATAAAAGTGATTTTATTTTGCTCGTACGATTACGCCACTCTCCTTGTCGGTTTCGGTCCTCAACTACAAAATAAAACATCACGTTTACCACTCGTATCATAAGTAACTATTTCATCAGCCTTAGTTCAAAATGCAGAGGGTTACTTGCTTTAAGCAGTTATCCGCCAATTGCGATGCCTCCTTCGAGCTCGTGGCTTTCGGACGCCGCAGCGCGCAGCGACCTCTGGGGGCCACGGCGCGACCTCTCTGCTCCATGGCGGGCGCCCCCCTCATTCCGGTGCCCGCGCGGGCTTCCTTGGAGTAACCACGACACGACACGACGCGGCGCGACGCCGCGCGCGCGCGCGCGCGCGCGCAGACTGCCCTGCGGGACGAGCTCCAGGTATCTTGCGATTCATGAGGCGGAACGATATTTGGAACTGAAACGCCAGTACGATGATGAAAAGTTCACGTTATGAAATCGGAAGTATCCGAAGAACATCGCCGTTGGTCGGTGCGCTCTAGCGCTTAAAATAATTGTCTACAAATTAAAATTAATATTTACTTCTTGGGAAGAATTTTTTCTTCTTTAATTTTGTGAAAGAAACAACTTTTTACATTCAACTTTTTTACCTATGACATATTTTACTAGAAGATACTCGCCAACCTTAAAACGCAACATCTGTATATTATATCGTATTAATGATAGTCACAATTAATAGCTGCCAGAGTATTTAAAACGTCCAAAAATGATTTTCGAACAGGTCTAGAAGAAAGGTAATGAAGATACAAGCCGTGCAGACGAAACCCGTTTGTTTGCCCAACTGATTCGAATCAGTAGCACTTTTCCTGAAATCAAGGGCCCAAATGAAGAATTCGCGCAAGAGACTTCGCTAGAAAGAAAAGCTACCACTAAAGAATATACTAAATAATAATATAACTAAAGAACCCTATTGAGAGTGTCCACGGCATCGGACCGTTAATGCGTGCTGTATCTCTTGCACATGCAACCCACGTCCCCTCTCCGAACTGCCGCGTCAGTCGTGCACGTCACAGACACATCTCCTTTGTTCGCGGTCGCGATGAATCCCTGGGGAGGGTCGTGGCTTCGCACTCGGCCCTCGCCGTGCGGCAGGCACGCGCACGCGCACGCGGGGGTGGGGGAGGCGCAGACGGGTGCTCGCGGACTGCGCGTGACCTCTCGCGGTTGCCGTGCACGCGCGCACGCGTGTGCCAGACTCTGATTTTTTTATGTAAGTCTCATCACTAGTCTTTCTTGTAATTTAATGTCGTTGTCCCGGCCGTGCGGTGGCCCGCTGTTGGGATACGTGATACGGGATACGTGGTTGATACGTGAAAAAACTCCCCTATCCGAGTGGAAGGTCGGTGCAGAATTTCATCATCCAGCAGGGAAGGATCACCGCTACCTCCCGCGATGAAAACATGCAGTACACTTACGGGACTAATAGACTTAGCCTTTGACGCCCCCGGGTTCACTTATCAATCAATCAAGTCGATGGCCCTCAACGCGCGCTCTCTTATTATTATTATTATTATTATTATTATTATTATTATTATTATTATTATTATTATTATTATTATTATTGTTAGGTTTTTGGCTTTCCTCTGGTTATTGAGGTTTACTAGTCATTATCACTTCTCTACATACCACTGTGCACAAAACTGACCTCAACGTTAAACCACGATTGTGATTAACTGCCAGCAAAAGGCGGATATAAAGGCGTAAGCTCCCTCCCCCCGTTTAAGATCAATACTGGTAGTGTGACACTGACTATCGCCAGAGCTCAGATTCTGATGAACTTAATTTAAATAGAATTTATTTATATAAAATTATATTTAAAATAAAATCTTCATTTTAGGAAGGTCGAGGAAGTTACCGAAGATCCGTGTAATTTTCCGAGTTCGAAAAACAAGAGTCCATTGTAATTGTGGATTTCGTCATGAACTGATACAATAAAAACTTTGTTTCAGTGTGTCACTGTATATTCACGAAACATTCACAAACAAACAAAAAAACACGAAAAGGGGGGAAAAAGCGGGAAAATGCCACAATGATGGACACAATGATCTAAAAATTGAATAATGGCAAAAAATGTAAAAAATGACCCTATAACAATACATGTCTATTGTCTATACGTCATGATAAACATTAATTTACAAGTTAGCTACGTCTGCGATGCACCAATGAAAAGATGACATGTCACCAGAATCCGAGCCCTGATTATCACTATTGACACTCCAAAAGATTAATTACTCAGACCACACCTCAGGTCAAACTCAACTTACACTGAACGCATCTATGTTCTATCATCAATATTCTCGCAATCCTTTACTGCCAATTATACAATTACAGGTAAAAACAGGGAACCACTTTAAGAAGCACTCCACGTACCTTGATAGCACGACAGGACTTCACATTTTCTATCATACAATTAATACAAAGATATTTGTAAAGGAAAAAGGCCTTTGGTGTTATTATGCCACAAATATAATGACTTATAATTATATTCCTTCATAAAACTCTTAGTATTTAATAATTGTCATACGTCACATCATGAATGTTTCGAAGTATTAATCTCATCTTCATTAGCAAGAAGCATAACATTTCGAAACCAACGATACAAAAGCATGCATTGGAAACACGTATGTTTTTCAGCAGCCTTATTGAACACTCCGAAATATCAATGGTGTGTAATAGTTACTAAATATTTTTTGTTGCGGGACATTTCGCCCCCCCCCCCCCTCCCCGACTATGGATCAAATACGCAGGAAAAAAAAGTATGGATTTCCATTGATGGCAAGTAGGGACCCTAGGCTTTCGGTCGCAGGTCATGACGCAAACCTTCTCCATTCCCTCAAAAATGTTTCGTCAGGTTTATACACAATAAATAAAGAGCAGCGTCTTGGAAACATAAGTCCGAGTACACTTATCCTTTTTTAACCATTGAATGTAATTAATAAATACAATTTTAACTGGCATTGTATAATTTTAATAACATATTCAGGACGTATTTCAAAAAAAAACGTGCGTGTCCTTCGAGTTGTCTGAATAGGAAAATTGAGAAGCATGATGCGTCCAAGGAACGCAAAGGCCTGCGCCGGAGAGGCTGCTTTTAAATTCGCGGTCGGCAGTCTGGTCACGTCGGAAACACCGTTCCCTGCGAAGCAATGAACTTGACCAACCTCGTTGAGGATAATCGGGAAGAGTCGGGGCCAAATGCGCGTTACAAAATTGTTTCATTCCTTTAACCCCAAGAAAAATTTAGTAACGAGAATATCAATTATATAATAATAATAATAATAATATAAATAATGCCGATCCGATGGCTGAAATCGCTAAGGCAGTAGTGCCATAGCGGTCTTGGACCAGAAGTTCGGTTCAAGTCCCGCCCCGCTTCGCGCATGGTTGCGTTTTCTGTGACACTGTATCTTCATGTGTGACTATTTCATCATTCATCATTCATCATCATCGTCGTCATCGTCGTTTCATTCAATGCCTCGAGGCTAACAACTCTGGGGTATAAACATGGAATCAGCATTTAATTCTGATTCCCCCTGTAGAAAAAGTAACGTGCACCTCCCTCGATAATGAAATATGAGCCACGGTGGGATGCATGTAACGCGTGGCCCCATGATGGCCGATTCGCGAAACAAAATAATAATAACATTAATAATAATATTAATAATAATTGTATGTGGAGAAGTACGTGGAAAACAAGGAGACAAAAAACCGGAAGAAGGGTAATCGTAACTCCACCTGATTCTAGTAAGTGTTCTGGATTTAATACTTCAATACATGCATAGGCATCAGTGAGGTTTCGGTCATCCAAAAACATTTCGAATACTCCCTAAAATTCGGCTAAAACTGTTCTTTCTGACGAACGATTTCAGAGTTTTGGCGAACGCATAATGTGGCTTCTGTTCTGCACTTTGGGATTCGGCGCGTGCGCGCGTTCCCTAAAACTCAGAAATCGTCAGTCAAAAGACAGCGTGTAAATCGGATCTGCAGTCCTCTCGTCGATATCGTTATTCGTTTTGGAAGGGGCACCCTTTGGACACTTGCACTCCGTGCTCTATCGACTTCTACTTGATGTTGCAGGCGATGATTCACTTCATACCTTACTTCCAGATGTTTTATGAGCGTCTCTTTCCCATCATACGTATTCTCAAATAAAGACTTGGTGGATTTGAAAGAAACGCACCGTCGCTTGAAGAAAATTTTCTTTCCCTCTTACCAACATATACTCATGATGTTCCGAAGCGAAAGCTCAGTTGATGATTCTGCGTCTTAGATTTATAATGTCAAATAAGTCTACAACAAATCCTTTGCATGAACAGAAAGAGATCATACAGTTCGTCAACTTATTACGAATCACTTGTTTTGTTGACAATTTAGCGAGTAGACGGCATGAAATAACGGTTCCGTGAATTCATTATCTTTATGCAAATGGCATGCTTCCAACGCCATCAGAATGATACACGCGGAGACAGGAATTCACATTAAGAACAAGAGTTCAGACAATAGCGCACGCGGGAGTCGGGCGCTCACGATGACAGCGTGCCGCACGCGTGCTCTTTCTTTGCCACCCCTTCCTCGTCCGCGCGCTGTGGCTGCGTGCGCGTGTTTCACGACCGCTACCTACTCGCCCAACAAGCCTGGGTGCACGATCCGTTTGCAAACTTCTAGCCACGGTGTAAATTAAGGTGAAGCTTTCCAGACTAATACCTGTAAACCAACCTATTCAATCAATGAGAACGTCTGATCCCAGACCATGGTATGGCGATGTTTGGTACCAATATAAAGTTACAGTTATTCATGGCGTTATGATGAAGATACAGGAAATAACAGTGAGGTTGAAGTTAGTAATCCTAGACGAGAATCGAGTTTTAACCAGCCGTGTTCGTTGGTTATGATGTCGACCGCGAGTTGTTCATTGTTTTTGCAGGCGGACTGACGGACGGACGGGCGGTCAGACGGGCGTATTGAAAAAAACACTTTTTCGGTATCAGGGGTCCCTAAAATGTGTATTTCCGTTGAAATCTCGAAATGGATTATCTACAGATATCCATTTATACTGATATCCAATTATATAACTTTCCCTACACTACGTATATTTCACTATATAACGGGAAAGGGAAAGTAAAAACGGGTAAGTCAACTATTGTCTCGTTAAGAACTCGTAAAATGTGAGTGCTTTCATAAGATATTTTCGTACTTTCCTCTCATTAGTATTGCAGACCAATGCCGGAGCAATACTATAAACAACGGGACATTCACAGCACAGAATACTTCCGTCCACGGATGGCTCGTTAGGTTAAGAAAAAGAAGTGCCGGTTCATCTATTTTTTAATTATATAACTTTATCTCAATGAACTGATCGTCCTTATGTAACTATGTTACACATGCGACCTTTGACCCTGATAGACAACGCATCATGTACAAATGTTCGGCAGGTATACGAAATTCCTTTGATTGCGTCAGAACGTGACCCATCAATTACCACTGCATAAGAGATGCTTAAAAATCAATGGCAAATGTCACATGTGTTACATGAAATTTCCCATTGCAAAAATTGGCAAAAATGTGATGATTGGTAAAAAGTGTTCATTGGCAAGTAGTGATTATTTTCGACTCCTCTACAAGCCCTAGAAGTTTGTCATGAATTCTAATAAACCTATCTATTAGTAGGTACTTTTATTGTGTAATGAAAAGAAAGAAATATTGGTTGAATTATCAATGCTAACAATTGCTTCATCAATTTTAAATGATCTTTCGATCTCGTATTATTGACAGTCTATAATTTATATGTTATAAAGAACGTATAAAGTACATTGTAATGAACAAAGAATGATAAAAGTTGATCAGTTAATTTACTAATTGAAACGACATTGTTCAAATGCCGGTCTGCTCAGTCGACCCTCATGAATACTAATGTCATAAAGCATAGCCATTATAGCACTCTCTGTTCAGATTCAAAGCGAAAGTGTTATGTTACTTTCTCTTGCAATCCTTAACCAGTGTCTTGGGCGGCAATGTACTCTGGTGGGGAACTAGGGGAAAGTAAATCTTTAGGAGAGGGCGGTGTTATAATGAATATAATTACATCAGGAAAGATATTCACTATAGTAAATGAACTTGGACGACTCTCATTAAGGCATCATACCCTTTGCAATGATTAAGTACTCAAGGATTGTACATTTGCCATTCATGTCAAGTATGAGTACTCAAGACCAAGGATCGGCACACTGTGGCCCTCGGATCACAATAGATCAATTTTGAAAATCAGTATTATTAACAATTGAACATTTTGCATCAATTTTGTTTCAAACTTCAAGAGACTCACTTGAGTTGAGAAGATTTATAAATAAAGCCAAAACATTTTTAAATAAAACTTGACAATGATTTTTGTTTTAATTATAATTGTTGTAATTGTTATTTTTTCAAAGTGAATGTTATAAGTTTAAAAGCAAATTTTAATTATATCCTCAAATTTAATTTTAGAACAACAAAATATATATTTCTAATTACTAAAATATGTTTTGAAAAGATATTAAGAATTCTTAACCCGAAATGTCTTCTGAATAGGCGGAAGAGCAGAACTTACAGCCTGAGCTTCGCTAGAAGTGAGGACATTTGTATTTATTATTATTATTATTATTATTATTATTATTATTATTATTGCAATCATTTATTAATATTATTATAATTAATAATAATAGTGTCATATTTAAGTGTTTACTTGCAGCCAACAAAGTTTGCCTAGGCTTCGCCATAGATTACGCGAAAACGTACTCCGAAATCTTCAAAGCACGTTAGCACGTACAAAGCACAAAGCAAGTGCTCTGAAAGCTTCAAAGCAAATTAGTACAGACGCGAATGAAGAATGGTTTTAATCCATGTTGGCTTACATTACCGCTCCACTTCCGTTACCAAATTATCAAATTACTTCTCTTCCGTTCCTACCCAGAAATATAAATTTATTGAAGTGAAATTGACTGCGGTAGGCCAGTAAGTTAAGAAAGAGGCTGAGTAATTTTACTTATGGTGTGTGTTCCTTTCATTATTCTTTTGCTTCCCTTTTATCTGTCTTTCTTTCTCTCTTTCTCTTCCTCTCTCTCTTTTTCTCTCGCCCTCTTTCTCTTCCTCTTTCTCTCCCTCTCTCTCTCACTCTCTCTCTCTCTTTCTCGCTCACTCTCTCTCTCGCTTTTACTCTCTTCCTTTCTCGCTCACCCTCTCTCGCTTTTACTCTCTTCCTTTCTCGCTCACCATCTCTCTCTTTTACTTTCTTCCTTCCTCGTCCTCTCTCTTGCTCTCTTTATGTATCCCTGGTATTTGAAATTCCGTTGGAATAAAACTACTTGAAAGATGTCTCAATGCACAAACCAAGTTGTTATTTTTCTGAACAGTATTATTGTTAATGTTTCACCCCTCACACTAATCTTACGACGTAAGGAGCCACATCCAAACGATTCTGCTTAGGCAAGAAGGGAGATAAGCGCTCTTGGAGATCTCTCTAGACACTCTCCTCTTCCTCGTGTGTTTACAAACACGGGGCGTCGGTCTCAAGCAGCCGTTGATGCGCATCGCAGCGTACACCCACGAATCCCTTGGCGCGCCGCCAGAGCCCCTGGCGCGCGCTCCAGGAACCGCAGGAGAGCGAGATCCCTTCAGTCTCCCGAGTGCTCATCTCTTCAGGCCCCTTGAAAAAATCTAGCTTTACAACTCCAGCAGAAACTAGTCTTTCGATTTGGGAGAGGTCGCGGTTTTCAGGGGATTTACAATACAACAAATCTGCTCGTGTATTTATTGTATTAATAAAATTGGAGTGCTTGAGATTCCAAAATAACTTTTGTCACAAGCCCATGAGGTTATTTACATAATATGAAAACATTCAGTTGTCAGGGTGCAGGATGAATCTGCACGGGCATGTAGATAGGATTATTTCCATTTTCTCTATAGAAATAATTTATTCGTTGTTCTTCCTTAAAAAGAGGGTTGTGATTCAACACGCCGACAATGCGGAGAACTTCAGCTGTACGCAGTAATGTATGATTGGAATGGTAAAAGGCAGATCTTAGTTTGTGAGTAGGAAATGTTGCCACATTAGGCTGATAGGTCGAATGGCGGAATCTTATGAGTAAAATAAAACTACTTTTCTCACGTGTCATAAACTATTTTTTAGACATCCTTACTGAAATTCACTTTATTTTAACTCAAGCATACAAATCACTAATTTGCATGAAAGTGAGTAGTAGCTGATATGATCTGACAAAAGTATTTTGTTTTCTTTGTTGTATTCACAGTTTTATCAGAACATCTTAGCCCATCTCACATCTGAGCCCATAGCACTAGAGCTAAAAATTGAACTTTTAGCATTCTTTAATTGCTCTAAAAGAAACTACTTTTACCAGGCTGTCTAAAAAAATAATTAATGAATTAAAGAATTGCATAGTCTTTCAGCAGCGTCAAGAAGCAAGTGCGTCACAACATCACAAAATTCCGTTGACCAGCAATTTTAATGGGTAGTAGAAAATTCAATGTCTAAGTGACGAATGCCCTGACGAATAACTCTTCGTATCATCACCTAATTTTACGCTGCATGTATATATTTTCCTTTTCTTCTTTAAAAATTATATATATTTGATTCAGTATGGTTTGGGAGGGAATCATCACGATTTTCATTAGCTCGTATATCGAGTAAAACATCCATGACTCTAACACGGAGAAATAGTTAGACTTCAAAAAATAAAAATGTAAAACCATTAAATCTCAATAACTCTAAACTCGATGAGAAGAAAACAGACATAAAAATGTTGTTCAGTGGATCCTCGACAGTTCAGTGTTTTATAACTAGTATAGTACATAAACGAACGTCAGATCGAACGGTGAAATGGGTATAGTTGTGTTTATAAATATTTTTGTAAGGAAAATAATCATCACTTTTGCAATAACTTAAATAAGTACGTACAAAAGTAAAACTTCCATGTAAACCTACTCATGTTCAACTTAATTGCTTACATATCATTAACTTTCATAATTGTTAGTCGTCATGTACGAGATGGCAAATAACATACAAGCCAATACGTCGAAGCTATGATGAAAAATGAGCTGTTTTTAATAAAATTCCAATGCACATAAATCATTTTGTATTTGGTAGTTCACAACGTCTTGAAAAACTATCGAGAGTAAACACCTCCGTTGTCCGGGCATTTATTTATCACAATTTTTATTAAATGGCCTCTACGATGACTCATGGGCAACGACATAGCTTTCCGTGCTATGATCCCGGGTTCGAGTTGGCTAGTTGTGGTGACGGGAAATAGCTATTTTCGCAACACGTCTCTCTTATCCTGCGAGCTTGGGGGACAACACTAGCTAGTCATCAGTCGTCCCAAAAAATCCCAAATACATTTATTACACATGGATTCGTAAAAATATATAGTAAAATGGAAGTACTTTTATTTATACTCCCACGAATCACCGCCCGGTTTCGCTCTCTTTTTTCTCGATTCACCCTCTGTCAGACAGGAACTGAATCACTGGATGAACTAAAATGAATTAAAATGCAAATGAATTAAATGGGTTTCTACAAAACATTAACACATTCAATTTTATAAAAAGCGAGTTATATTAAAATGACAGAAAAAATATTTCAATTACATTGATTGCAATATCCCTGAAGTAATTTCAGACGCTTTTGACTTTTCGAATCCTGGCAGAACTTCTCAGATCTTTAGGTTCGTTTTGGAGCAGAACCAAACCACCTGCATCAATTCCTAGAAACAACTGCGAAACGACATTTGAGTGCTCGACGGTTCTTCCCGTCATCACACCCAAGACGATAAATCAAAACAAAAGGAGGTGCCAACGTGGGTCATTATCCGACTCCATCTCGTGTACACGCTAATAAAAGCAGGCATGACTCATCTGACGAGAACTAATCGTATGCGACACGCCTGTGTAACGGTGAAATGATTTGGTGACCCTTTCGGGACAATCGTGCCACTTCCCTCTTCACGAAAGGGAAGCGATAAATGTTGGCGACAGATCGTAAACTCCTCTCCAAATTCGTGAGATCGAAAGAAAGAGGACAGTGAAAATGTCGAATGTAATTCATGTTCAATACGCTCTTTAAACGTCCCGACTGCCGAAAGTAACGTCTACGTCATATATCTGTCCATGACCAGCTTCTGTGGTAGTATTATTTTATCAAATGCTTCACCTAGGAGGGACTAGTTTCTCTAATCGAAGGGTGGTCAATCTTTTACATACAATGCGTCAAATGTTTTTACAAAATTCAGATGCTCCATATAACTGTAAATTCTATTCTATTTTCTTAAGTTTGTATTAGGGCTTGGAAAATAAACATCTGCTTAGGAAGGAAGGGTATCTCAATCACACAATTTAATTAATTAAAATACTCCAGATCAGAAGACACATGGATTAGAGAACCAACGTACAATTGTGAGAGATGGGTTCTTGGACAATCGCCGATAGTCGTGGTCCAACTGAAGGTGTATCAGTTAGCGCAGAGTTCGACCTCCAAATTTTAGATCAGGGTAGGAGATGGTTTATGGACTACTTTAAAAGAGGTAGAAGTGCAAGAATTCAATACCGAATTTCTTATCATTCAATGTGCCATAGGTTGACACTACCATACAGATCATGGCAGTTATTAACAAGCAAATCGATTTAAACTAGTGGTGCTACAGAATGGCACTGACTTTCTCGTATTAGTTTTCTATTTTCTTTGATCTGGGCTATTCTGACTTGCTCCATCCTCTTGCCAACTGCCATCTATCGCCACCCAAAGTACAATTTTTAAACATTTTCTCAATTTTTCGGATTTCTAAGAGCATAGCCGATTTATTACTTTAAGAATATACAGAAGAGTAAAACTCCCCGTCATAAATTGTAATTTTCACTGAAAAATTTGCAGCCGTTTTTAATGAAATTGTGTTTAAACCTAACTGTAAATGCGAAATTTTTACCTCTTTTCACGGAAAACTGTTAAGTTTTCGAAAACGTTCATATGACGTCATTTATACCGCTTTCAGTCACAAATGCAATAGTGTTTCCAAATGGTTGGAAACGTGAATATTAAAGGCGTGAGAGATATTTAAAAAAAACATTTGTATATTTTCGAAAAATAACAAAAGAATACAGCAAAGTTAATTTTGTGTCATCTTAAACAGTGCAATTAGTCCTATTTGTTGGAAAATGTTGAGAAAAAATTTGGAACCATTTTTCAAGAAATAGTGTTTGTGCGTTTCGAGAAAAACTTTTTGTATTTTTTTTTAAATTGCAAGTATTGCGCGAAAACTATTAAAAGTTTCAAAAAAATGTACATGATCTAAATGAAAGAACTAATTATGGACAACAAATTTCATTTGAGGCAAACATTTTTGTCTTCAATTTTGTAGTTTTAGGAAGACGCCAAAAAAAATATACTTTTGAAATTTTCGAACATTTAGAGTTAACAGTGATAATCGGCTACGCCACCTTTACAAGTGTATTTTACACTTTTCTGACAAGAAATTTAAAGAAAAAATTTGGAGCAATTTTTGAAAAAATTGGAAATATCCGTGGGACTTCATGTCCCCTAAAACATTAATGTTTTTCAAAAAAACAGTTTCAACTCAGGCCAAATGGATAGAGGTTTATTCAGTTTGAAAAAATCTTACGCCTAGTTTAGGCGCTAATGTTGTTGACATACACCAAATGGACAGACGAATGGACGGACGGATGGACATTTTGCCGTCAATCGATTTTTCGGTATCAAGGACCCACAAAACTGAGATTCTGGTTACACGTGTTATATTTTTTTTCGTAATTCAGCAGCTGGATTATCATTTTCTTTCGTTATTAGGGCTTGACAATTAATTTTTTCAGCCGAAAATCCACCGTTCTTTCGCGCATTACACAACTACCTCTTTACTACGTATATACGTACATATACGAAAAAGTATGAATCGGGTGCTTTAGAGTGCAATGGCAGGGAAGCGACCATCGCTACTGGGCGTGCAAAATTAAACGGCTACTTGACCGCGCAGGGTTGGGAGACGTCTCTCCGGAAATGGTGGGAGATAGGGGAACCCGTGAGATAGAACGGCTGATTTCCAATAGACGTGCGGATATTAAAAGGCAAGAGATCTGGGCAGCAACGGCTGAAAATCGTTCGCTAGTAGCTCAAATCCATGCGAGTCCGTTATGGGGTTGCGAAAGTTACGTTCATACTCTCGGAAAGGACGCAAGAGGGGGATACGCTTGGTTCAGGGTTGGGGGATGAATGCAGCGTAGACTAAAGGACGCAAGTGGTAATGGCATCTGTGTGCTTTGCGGTGATAGGGAAGGCTGGATCCACATCCTCTTAATTTGCTGTGCAACCGAATCATGGAGAAAAAAATGGATGGGAATGGGAAATTACTACTTCCTAAACAGGAACGTAACGCTCGCCCAAAACATTTTAGGTGATAAAAGGTCTAAATTCATGAAAGAATTAGGAACATTTTTAGGAAAGGTTTGGACCATTAGGGAAACTGAAATTAGGGAGTGGGAAAACAGCACCGGTTAGCTTGATCGGAGCCTAGACTGGAGAGAAATAAATAAGTCAATAAGCTAACAATATGCAAGTTAATCAGTAATTTTATGTTAAGTTAGTAAACAGTTAAGAAATAAGTCATAAGTCGTAGTCAATTGGTAAGTAACAGGTCAATATAATAAATAAAATAAAACTGGCATAGTATTAAGCACATTAGGGGGGGGAAGGTAAGGGGGGATCGAAAATATAAGGGCAGAGGCGCTGGTGCGGACGATCTTCTGTGACGCTGTTTGATTTCAGGTGCTGAGGAGGCCAAGCACTGGAAGGAGACGGCAGGACGCCCACGTCCAAAAATAAATAGTTAAAATAAACGTCGGATAGATTAGTATGTATTCGGCTTCTGACGGCAGGTTTTTCCCCCTTCAGGGGTTTTTTCCTGAGCCGTACCTTATGGTCTCTTTTCCGCGGCTTTGATGCGATGGAGAGACCATTTGGGGTGAATACCAGAATTCGAAAGATTAGAACCCGAAAGTATGTAGGTATTGTAATGGCTTAAAGGCCTGCGGCCTAGCCACATAGGATCAAGTAAGCTAATTTGTTAAGATGATTGCAGATGATTGATTACTAATGCAGATTCCCGTTCGTCAAAAATCACTATACTCATTAAAAATGTGTATGCAGGGCAGTGACTTCGCTACGTAGAACATCAGTGGTGTCGCTCTAACGAAATTAAAATTGAAACAGATGAAAATACTTTTTATGAATATATTAAAAATACTCATTTTAAGACATTCTAAAACAAGCCTCACTGGCAAAGAACACATACAACTTAACATATAATATTGAGATATTTTGACTTTTTTCCAATTAGAAATTATCTATTGTATTTCGTTAAATGTATTAACATTGAACAGAAACTGTTTCACCACAGTAAACCCAGTAATTCGTGTAACCTCCATCCGGTTATCAACAAATACTTATAAAAAAGCATTTCCTAAATCAGGTAAAAATAAAAATTGCAATTAAAGGGTCGGAGGAAAGATGTTTTCTCCTTCAATGGGAAGATTTATGTTCCCAGATTGGATGCACCAGTTGGTTTACACACGAGATCGAGCATTGTGTGACCCGCCGGCGGTCGAGTCAATTGGAAACCATTCGTTTTGTATTGTCAATCGCTGCCCGGCCGTTGAAAGACCGTTCCAATCGAGCTTTCCTCGGATTCTATAGAAGCAGGGGGAAGATGCTGGCGGTTAACGTTTCGATACAGAATTCCCTTCTCTTCGGCCGCTACGATTTCGTTGCCTTTCACAATATCACATCTGCCATCCGCTTGGCACACCTGGCGACTCTCACGGGAATCGGTGCGTGGAGAAGGTGGCGTTTCCACATATCCGATAGTGGCCCGGTCAACCCTGCATTTGAAACTGGACCGGGGATATGTACAATGTCGCAAAAATCAATGAAATGTTAACGTTTGTTGATTCATACATTGAGTAATTAATCACGACCATCATCAAAACAGACTTCGCAAATCGAATGAATTATTGGGTAATAACGTTACCGCCGTTTCAGCCTAGGTTATGATGTGGCCATCGTCAGGGTAAGTGAAATAACCTACAACTGAAGTTATCGCCATCGTTGACAACTGTGACGTTCCTTCAGTCAATATGATGCTTACCAAACAAAATGAACGTTTTTTTAATTATCAATATGTTTTGGATTTTGTGAATCATCAGGTATGTTATTAATATAAATAATTGTTATTTTACGATGTTTTACATACACGTGCTTTACAGTAATATCTTCAATTGTACGTTATTCCACCTACCCTGATGGCGACAAAATAACTAATAGTCTGATTTTTAACGATTACTATTAATAGGGGGCGAATTTTAATGAAATGTCATTTTTTTGTTTTACTTTAGAATAATACCGTTTAGTACAGAAATACATTTTATGTTATAGCGAAACAACATGACCCATTTCTATGTTGTTGATTTTTTGCATTTTTCGTCGATTTCGACAAATAAGTCATTTTTTACCTTTTTATGTAATTTTTACTGCATTTTCGCTGATTAAATTGATTTTAATATAATTTTAATGGTACTAGCTACAAAAAATATTTACAAGGTGCAACAATTGTTCACCATAGAATTCCTGAGTAATTTATTCGATTTCTTCGCTCATATATTGTAATGTCAGCCGTGGTGAGTGTCATGTAATCTAAGGTTCCTGTGACGCCTTTCGGCGCCATTGTCAGTTCGTCTAATTTCCCAATAAAGGCAGAGATTTTCTTTTAAAGAACTGTCCAATCCAAAAGTTCGCAAGCTGAGTTCACTTGAATGATAGTAATGTTTCTCCAGTAACATATCCAACAACTTGAGTTGTTCATCTGATAAGATTTGATCAAATTTTTTACGTCATTTTTCTTAGTTTTTAGGTCATTTTAAAAGCATTTTAAGAGATTTTTATTGATAATTTTTGGCAATGATTTAGCTCATCAAAATTCGCCTCCCTACTCATTAATGTATGTAGAAATTTTAAATAACAGCTTCACAAAAAAATATTTAAAGGAGTGTTTTTTTTCTTCCTTTAAAGTAGTAATCCGCATTCCTGGCAGTTCGCCAGCTCTAGTAATCTGTATCGAATAACTTTCCGTTCGTCCGTCCGTCCGTCCGACCGTCCTTCCTTCTTTCTCTCTCTCTTTCTCGGCTCTTTCTCTCTCTCTTTCTCTCTTTCTCTCTCTCTCTTTCTCTCTCTTTACATCTTTCTCTCTCTTTACATCTGTCTCTCTTTGTCTCTCTTTGTCTGTCTTTGTCTCTTTGTCTCTCTTTCTCTCTCTTTCTCTCTCTCTTTCTCTCTCTTTCTCTCTCTTCTCTCTCTCTTTCTCTCTCTTTCTCTCTCTTTCTCTCTCTTCTCTCTCTCTCTTCTCTCTCTCTTTCTCTCTCTTTCTCTCTCTTTCTCTCTCTTTCTCTCACTTTCTCTCACTTTCTCTCACTTTCTCTCACTTTATCTCACTTTATCTCACTTTCTCTCTCTTTCTCTCTCTTCTCTCTCTTTCTCTCTTCTCTTTCTCTCTCTCTCTTTCTCTCTCTCTTTCTCTCTCTCTCTTTCTCTCTCTCTCTTTCTCTCTTTCTCTTTCTCTCTCCCTTCGTGTCTTTTACCCCCGCTCTTTCTTAGTTGAAATTTCTCAGCCCACAAAATAAGTAATAATTCGGCACATAATGTAAAAAACCAACCTCGTGATCTCAATGTTTTTATTGTAAATTCCATCCTCTACATGCACAAATGCACTACACGCACTACTCGTCACAAAAACTCGACGTTTCTTCTCCATTTTTATGGAGATTTTGACACGACTCATTATAATAAGTTTAGATGGTATTTGTGTGACAGAGGTATACGTCGGATGTCAACACACTGTTTGCATATTTCGACTCCACACTATTTTGTACATACAAGAAAATATGTACGTATATACGTAGTAATGTACATAGTATAGAGAATTGAGTATTTCTGAGGAAAATCGATTTCGAGATTTCAACGAACATTCACATCTTAGGGTCCCATGAGACCGAAAAAGTGTTTTTTTAAATGTCCGTCTGTCTGTGTGTCTGTCCTCAGATTCTTTTCTGTATCTACGCAGAAGAGGTCAAACAGATATCCCCAGGTGTCCATGTGGAATGTCAGACGAAACTCTTGCAAACGTCTTAACTCAATATGAACTACATACCTTGCATCGCCAGTCGTTCTGGCGTAGTTCAGGAATTATACAGCTAACTACTACCAACTTAAGAGAAAAAAAGTTTTTGGATATTTTGAAACACTATGTTAGAAAATTTGTAAAAATCGAGATAATATTTTAAACGAGAGACATACAATAAAACATCTATCAGAGCCTTGAAAGTACTCAATTACAAGATTACTTGATTAACTAATGTCTACATATTTTCATGTAAATTTATCAATCTTAAAAAAATTCTAAGTCTTCTGGTGTGGCTGTCGGCATCAGAACCAAGGAGAGTTGCAGCAATAAGAGCAAGTGGATACGAGACGAACAATTGGCTTTCCCGTAGCGATGGACGTTAGCCTGAATTCGGTGATGTAGGGTCCTTATGACGATCTCTGCTGCAGTCATCGAAATGAACGACCAACAGGTCGATGCACTTACAACATAAATACTGCAACAGTCATATAACGTAGAAAAAGCATAATGCACAGGCTACATATACATAATGGGCACATCGCGAACGCAGAACAATGCCCCGGTAATAGTGAAAGATTAGGGACAAAACAAGACGTGACATCTACAAATGTCCGTCTCTCTGCCCGTCCCTGTCTGCCCGTCCCTGTCTGCCCGTCCCTGTCTGCCCGTCACTCTGCCCGCCCCTGTCTGCCCGTCCCACTGTCCGTCCCTGTCTGCCCGTCCCTGTCTGCCCGTCCCTGTCTGCCCGTCCCTGTCTGCCCGTCCCTGTCTGCCCGTCCCTGTCTGCCCGTCCCTGTCTGCCCGTCCCTGTCTGCCCGCCCCTGTCTGCCCGTCCCTGGTCTGCCCGTCCCTGGTCTGCCCGTCCCTGGTCTGCCCGTCCACGTCTGTCCGTCCGTCCCTGTCTGTCCGTCCCTGTCTGTCCGTCCCCCTCTGTCCGTCCCCCTCTGTCCGTCCCTGTCTGTCCGTCCCTGTCTGTCCGTCCCTGTATGTCCGTCCCTGTCTGTCCGTCCCTATCTGTCCGTCCCTATCTGTCCGTCCCTGTCTGTCCGTCCCTGTCTGTCTGTCCCTGTCTGTCCCTGTATGTCTGACTGTCAGAGCACACGTCAGGCACGGCCTTTACCTTCTAACTTCATTTGCTGAAGAAAGGGTTGAATAATTTTTCTCACTTTTCCCGCTTTTTTGCACGAGTGGCAGTGTTTTATGTTGTAAGATATATTTTTGGAAGAGCTTACTATTTATTCACAACACTGAAAAAAAATTACATTTCCGTTCGTCGTGAAACCTTCTTCTCCGCGAATCCACTCTTTTAGCAATGTACTAGTTGATACTTTTGGAATTGCAGTAAGCGTGCTTAACAGGAACAGCAAACGTTCTGATCTGCCATGTAACAGACTTCGAAACCAATACAAAATTATCAGGCTCATCTTGGGTAAATTTATTTCTAAAAGAGAAAGACGCCAGGAGCGGTAATCTTGAAGACAGTTGGGTTCTTGAACAGACACTAGCTCAGTAATGATAGCAATGATCGGAAAGCCGAGAACAATATCCTGTTCTCTGGAGTGCCCTTATTTTATAAACATTGTCAGGTTTTATTAAGTTCAGTTCACACTCTACAGTTGTATTGTTGGCTTAATATAAACCTAATACCAACAACTTAATTCTAAAAATCACATTTTGGGGGAAGGAAACCTTTATGGGGAGACCTCAGGGAAGTTCTATTTCGGAAAACATTGTAAGAAAGGTATACAAGGGAAATCTTTTTTTAATACCGGTAACATGAGTGGGATTTCTGCAGAACAGGAGGGGTCGTCTTCTGGTGATTTGAGAAAAGCTGTGGTAAAACTGAGTAGAGTGATATTCTATCGGTTCTTTTGAGTTGGAATTCAGTGAGCAGCTGTTGGTTGGAAATAATCAATAGTGCATTTGTAATTGTACGGAAGCGCCCTAAAGGTCTTCGTCAAAATTGACAAGTTTGTTATGCACGGTGTCAATTTCACATACATTCTAAGAGGTGTCCCTACTCGCCGCGTCACAAACAAGAACACGCAAGTCGTAGAGCTTCTCGATCGGAGGTCGCTCTGACACATATTACTAGTTTGGTGAAAAATTACCAACAGTGATTTCTCAAAAAAAATATTATAGAATACAAAATAATAGGAACAAAAAGTATAAAAAAGTGCGGAAAAATCAAAATAGGCAATAATACGCTCTTAACGCTTGAATAGACATTTATCTGTAAAATAGACATTTATAGGCACTAACCCTCGCAAAAGCCATTTCTTTGGTGAACATGAATAATGGAGAATATTTGCCTGAAAATATATTCAAGGAAATAAAATATGGCGTTGTCCGAGCTCCAGATATGACTATTCAGATTTCAACAACGTTGCTTGATTGTTGCAAGTTGCATTTGACATGAATATCTAAAAGACTTTTTTTCTTCTTTTTTTTAACAAATCCTTTATATATTTGAAGTTTAAGTCCCATTCGTCACGTCTTCTTGAATTGCTTTCTTTAGAGGCCTTTTATACAGATTGGTCGCGTGTGAGAGCAGCAAGACTCATTTATACTACTGAAATAATATAGGAGAGGATGTTTATTTTAAGTTCTTTCGCCCGTCTCGCCCACTGTACGGCTGGCGGGGCGTCGATGCACGTGTCCCATCGCTTGCGGTCCGGGGTTCGCGTCTGGGCGGGCGGGTCGTCATAGCGCGCCCATTGTTCCGCTCGCTGCTGCCGTCGCCGCCGCTGCTGCTGCGGGAAAGGAGGGGGCGGTCTCGTTGCGTGCCTTTGTATACGCGCGGCGCTCCGCTGCGACTGGGTCTGCCCCTGCACAAAGCAGCTGTCGAGAGGGCAGGCGTGTGGGTGGGGGTGGGGGGACGATGGCTGAGAAAGAGGAGGAGGCGTAGTAGAACCATAGAGGAAAGAGTTTATCAACCATCTGTGGTGGAATCATGGGGGAAGGTCTGTATACAGCCTTTCCTCCATCGCGGAACGAAATAGTGGCGAAACGGAATTAGATTTCAGAGGTGTAAGTCGCCGACGGAGAGGATTTCACGGCGTACACGTGCTGTCACACATCAATGTTTTGAGACCATTTTACGCATTAAAGTTTGGTAAATATAATTTCAGTAACACCACACCGTGCTCCGTTGAATCCCGAGGTTCTATAAAACAATCATACAGATTCACGGAAAAATACAAAACGTTTCGTTTGAAACGAAATTTTATTCGAAATAGAATAAGTGGCGACAATGTGGATTGGCAACTGACGTCCAATCAGCGAATAACGAGGCGCGCAAGATATATTGGTTGCGGTAATTTTCATAAGAGGGAATGAAGAGCTAATGATGACCTACAGGTCCAATGCCTGTCTTCGCGTCTATGCCAAAATGCTCTTGAGCAGCTTCCGCAAAAACAACTGAGAGAACTCATAGCTCTCGAAATAAAAAAAAACCAATGTTTTGAAACTATTTTACTCATTAAAGTATGGTAAATATAATCATATATTCAATTCTCGTTGGGATGAAAAAGCGTCCGAATTCCGGACCGGAATTCGCGAACTGTTACGCAAAATTCTCCACTTTCGGTGGTGAATCTTCGAAGACAAAAGGTTGCTTTGTCGACCTACCCTCCAAAGGATTGTTTTTCCTACGGTACTGCCTTCGCTGCTTAACTTCACACCTTCTTTGAGGCATCACCACACCGGCGAGGGAGCCACTCTTTATCATTTCGCAAGGCGGAGAAGGGATTACAAAGAGGGAACATTGAAGTGAACTTGGCGCGCGACACTAGAATGTTTACTACATAATATTGTTCCCCTTTCATAAGAATACATGTTCTGCTCCAAAATTGAAAACGAATACTAACACAATGTTTGTACAACAACATACGTATGGACATGGTAACTATTTCTTTGTTGTTCGCGGTTTATTTCGTAGACTCTTTTGATAGGATTAGGAAATGATACTAACTAAACTGATCCATCCAGAGCGTTGTTCCTAATTGCAAAACTTTAGGGAGAAATTAAACGTCACTGGCAGGGAATTACAACACTCATTGTAATACAGCTCGATATTAAAAAGAAATTACTACTTGTATGCAAGGATCAGCGCCACAAATTTTCATATAAAACGATGAAATGTTCCCGCTCGTGAACTAAATAATGAATGAAATACTTGATGTATTTTGCGAGATGGAGAGGGAAAGGAAGAGTGTGGGAGAATACAGGGGAATGTTTGGAGACTGATAATAGAAAGGAAGAGTAGAGGAGAGGGAGAATAGACAAGGATGACGATTATGAGCAATTGAAACATTAGTAGTTGTAGGCAATTTTTAAAGTTGTGATAAGCCTCACTAAAAGACAGACTACTTCGAAATATTATCAGCGGTATACTTTGTGGCATCATATTTTACATCCGGTCTGCCATTCCGGACCCTGACTGTCAAGTTTTCACAACCCTGTCAAATACGTAAGAGGTGGATAAGAGGAGAGAATATGACAAGAGCGCGCAGTCCGTTAGAGTACTACTCCGGCGTCCTCCTGGTATTGAGCGGAAAATCCCCGGAAAACTACTGATCAGAGCAACAGGCTGCTAGAATTCTCCTCCAGGCAGCGCCTGAATTCGACCCAGCTATCCAGCAAGTGTCAAAAATCCGCCACCTACGGGACTCAAACCTTAGGACCTCCCGGTCGGAGATTCTGCATAGACAACGGCAATGCTTGCTCTGAGCTAACTCTACGGACACAGAAGTTGGTGGTTTGCCTGCTGGCTGGCGGCGAAAACTGCTGTTAAAGGGGTTCACTGGTCATGACATGCGCGATTCCTGTCCGCTACCTTTCCCCCAGATCGAAAAGGTTGTGTTGCAAGGGGCCGTTCGGCCACAGGCGGCGGTGTAGGCATGCCGCAATGGGTCTTGGGATCTCAGCGGTACGAAGGAGAGGAAAGCTAATGGGGAGGAGGAGAGGGAGCGGATTTCTATGATTTTACATATTTTTGTTCATTGCTTCAGAGGATAGCTAAGTAAAAGTTCTTGACATTTGGTTAAAATTAGATTAATTTGTTGGTGCGTATTTGGGCATATTTGATCCATTTTTCGTGTTGGAGCATATTCGTGTTATTATAGGGGCATATTATGCATTTTTGTTAAAACTTATTTAACATTTTATTTTTCAAAGAAAATGTTTATATTTTCTATAAAAAATATAAATATATTTAAATATATTTATATATATTTTAGGCGTTCATTGATTAGAAAGAGCTTGTCACAGATTGCATTGGTTTTTGTTTTCTATAGATGATAAAATAGTCGTGCAAATTTCTCGATAACTTTTTTAAACCAGACAGAAGAAATGGAACAAAATATACAATGTAATTCACTAAATTTAATATTTAGTTCAATTATTTCTCCCACAATATAATATAGGTTATATTATACTTATTATAGACTATTATATATTTATTATTACATATTGGCACAAAAATACATATTTTCATTCCGAGCATGGTTCTTCTGAATTTTATCAAGAAAGATTTATGCAGGAAATGAAGTATTATTAGTTTTTATTGGCAATTAAAGTACATATATCAGAATTTTTAGGTCACCGATGCATATTTTTAAAAGCATATTTTCAGATTTTTTAGGGCATAAAAATCCACTTCCTACTGATGAAGGTGCATCAGGGGGTCAAAGGACACTGATTATTACTAAGGTCGAAGAGACGACGGAGAATTTGCAACGGAAATTCAGACGACGACGATGATGGTGATGATGATCGTGATGATGACAGTCCACAATTAAAATAGGTCTAAAATATATTATCTTTCGAGTCATAAGTGCTTTCCGTGCTTTCCGAATCAAGTTAATTACTATTTATTATAATGTTTCTTTTCCCAGCAATGAGGGTCACGCGCTATCTGCTTCACCTTCAGATATTAAAAATAGATTTCATTCAAAAAAAGTCTCTATCTTCATTCTTACGAAGAATTCTTGAAATTCATAGGAAGACGCCCCAAAAATTGCACTTTTACAATTTTTGAACAAATCAGGGATTTCAACGAACCTTTGACATGCGCCATTCTCTTAGGCGTCCTTCACGCTATCCGAAGTCAAATATTAACGAAGATATTTTGAGCCATTTCGGAGAAAATTTTGAAAATGTTTTAAGCTTCAGGTAAAGTACCCTCATAAATCAAAATATCAAACTAGAGTGGTGGATTTTCGAAAGAAACAAAATAACTGTATCCAATGTTGAAATAAGTGGGTGGCATGGGGGAGTTAGAAATCCTCCTTTGAAATTGAAATCCTCTCTCACAAAAATTATATATCAATTTTAATAAGAACAAACCATATTTTTAAATTATCGTTTATTTTGGTAAAATGTAATTTTCTTTAAACTCAGCAATATCAGTGACACTTATAAGCATCCATTGACACGAATTTCATTTCAGTTGCTTGCCTGCATTGTAATAGGTATTTCGAGGAAATTTTTGTTGTTATTTTAAGGTCGCATCAACATCTAGATTATTAGCGACTACTATTGCATTTAATTGTATGGTAACTGTGAAGATGACATGATATAGTGATGATCCAAGGTGGGACTTTGATGCCGAAAAACCGATTGACGGCCAAACGTAAGTCCGTCCCTTCCTAGGTCCGTCCGTCCGTCCATCCATCAGTCCGTCCGTCCGTCCGTGATCAACACTAGCGCCTAAACCGTTCAAATGATTTTCTCCAAAACTGATATTCCCCAATCGATCTGGCTGACGTCATGGCCCTTTGAATTTCAAACTGATATTTTAATTTTTAGGGGTGCTTTATATGATGTCCCGGGGACATTTTCAAAATTTGCAAACAAATGAGTCCAATTTTTTAATTAAAGTTTGTTGATGCATAGACTTAAAGACTTAAAGGACGCTTAAGAAAATGGAACAGATCACATTTTTTGTTGAATGCCCGTATTTTTGGAAAATTGAAAACTTCAATTTTTTGACGTCTTCCTATGAAGATAGAGATACATTCTTTAATTAAATCTGTTCTTTAAAGACATTTTGAATTGAAGTCATTTAAAACTTTTCGAAAATGTGTGTTGCTTTTGCGTAATTTTGCGTGAGATATAAACAATATTTGTGTTTAAACATTTTTCTCAAAAACGGCACTAAACTTTTTGATTAAATTTTGACCATAAATAACGTAAATATCACCTAAGAAAATGGTGCAGATCTCAGTTTCGTTGAAATCCCTGATTTTTCGAAAATTGCAAAAGGTTCAATATTTTTACCTCTTCCTACCACTAAAATATTGAAGATAGAATGTTTTCCCTTAACAAAATCCATTTTCAAAGACAGATTGTAAAATACGGTAATGTATAATTTTTCGAATATTTTGCGAAGTTTTCGCGTATCACTGCGTGAAAGATAATACATTATTAAATTAAGACTTTTTCTCAAAAACAGCACCAAAGTTTTTACTTTCTCGTATACGTTCACCGATCTGATCTCACTCGAAACTTTGCGGTTTTGAAAAACATTCATTAATATTTGGGGTACTTTACATGACAGCCCTGGAGCATTTTCAAAATTTTCTCAAAAATGCCTCAAATTCTTTTCTTTAAACTTCTTGCAATAATTTAGTAAAATGCACTTATAAATGTGGCGCAGGTCCGATTCTCACGGTTAACTCTATTTCTTTGAAAATTGCAAAAGATTGAATTTCTTTCGACATCTTTCAACAACTACAAAATTGAAGACAGAGATTTTTTCCTTCAAATGAAATTTATTCGAGTTTTTAGTTTTTTGTTAAGATCATGTACATTTTGTTGAATATTTTAGTAGTTTTCGCGCAATATTGGGTACAATGTATGCAATATTAAAAATAACACAAATTACGATTTTCTCAAAAAACGGCTATTTTTTTTCTTTAAACTTTGGGATAGTGCTAAATGTACAAGGTGGTTCAAATATGACCGGGACTGACTTTTTTTTACGAAATACTTTATTAGCAAAAATTTATTTGTACATGTCATTCTTCAAAGTACTCCCCTCCAGATTCTATACATTTTTTCCAACGTCTTGGGAGCATCCTAATGCCCTTTTCATAAAAGACTTTTGGTTGTCGGCATATCCACTCCCGAACACTGTGGATGACTGCGTCATTATCCGCAAATCGCATGCCTTGCAAATGTGATTTAAGCTGTCCAAAAAGGTAAAAATCACTTGGGGCCAAATCTGGACTGTACGGCGGATGTGGTAGAAGGTCCCACTTCAATTTGCTGATGGTTGCCATGGTTGTTTTAGCAGTATGAGGCCGTGCATTGTCTTGAAGGAATGCTACCCGTTTCCCACCTCTCTTCCGTTTGGATCGGATCTTTTCTTTGATTTCTGTTTCCAAAAGTGCTGAATAATAAGCTGCATTGATGGTGTTAGCTTCTGTAAGAAAGTCTACATGGATAACACCCATCCAGTCCCAAAAAAATGTTGCCATCACTTTTCCCGCCGAACGGATCTTCCGCGCTCTCTTGGGTTTTGGAGAAGAGGCGTGTCGCCATTCACGTGATGCCTGCTGGGACTCAGGAATAAAATAGTGAACCCACGTTTCATCAGTGGTCACAATGGACTTCAAAAATGCATCTCCTTCATTTTCAAACCGCATTAGAAGAACACTGGCAGCTTGCATGCGCATCAATTTGTTCTCGTCCGTCAAAGTGCGTGGAACCCACCTAGCATTCACTTTTCTATATTTTAGGTGTTTTTTTATCATGTCTTCTACACTACCCACACTGATGCCAATTACTGATGCAACTTCTTTGATAGTGATGCGCCTGTTCTCACAAATAACCGCATTAACACGATCAATGTTTGTTGGGGTTATGGATGTTCGCGGCCGACGATTATGAGGTTCATTCTCAACGCGCTCTCGTCCCTCTCTGAAACACTTACACCATTCAAACACACGGGTCCGTGAGAGGCACTCTTCCCTGTACTGTTTTTTGAGTCTCTGCAAAATTTCCGACGGTTGAACGTTTTCTCCAACGAGAAATTTGATGATAATGCGTTGTTCCACGCACCGCGGCACCTTTTGTTCACTCATCGTTCTAGCAAGACCCAGACGCGACTGAACAGGTTCTAACCTGCAAAGGAGGGAGGTGGGGGGTTGTGGCTAGATTCTCTCCAGGCGGCGCAGTTAATGCGTATGTCGGGGTATTTGAAAAAAAATCAGTCCCGGTCATATTTGAACCACCTTGTACTCTATAAGGTGACATTAATTTCATTCCGCTCTATTCTTTCTTTTTTTAATTACAAAAATCTAATTTTTTGTCTTGTCGCTCACGTCATTAATATTTATAATGGCGACGATTTGTTCACACTGTGCTTTAAATTATGTCTTAAAGTTTGGCGAAAACCAAAATTTTCTGTGAAAACAAGATCAAAATTCTGCGTTTTCAGAAACGTTTAAACGCCATTTGCTCAAAAACGGCTACAATTGTTTTCTTAGAACTTTCAAAAAGATAGTGCTAATTTCACCGTTTAATATGACATTAAATTAATTTTGGTGTATTCTTATGTTTTTTTAAAAAATTACACAAAAGTATTCTTTTTAATATCTCTGACGGCTTCAAAATGCGCATTGCCAGCGATGTGTAAAGTTTTTTGCATTTGTAAGTGGAAATACTTCAAATGACTTCCAATGAGGGTTTTCGAAAACACAAAGGTTTTCTGTGAAATAGACATTCAAATTTCCCACTTACAATAACGCTTAATCGCAATTTCAAAAAAAAAAAAAAAAGGCTCCAAATTTGTCAACGAAAATTTCCTTATTGGACGAGGTTTCACTTTTCTTTAATATCTTTCAAGGAATAGTTCGGTTTTACCATTAAACACCGAAAAATTTAGGACATTTAAAAAAAAAACTTTAAGGTGCGATAGATGCCAACTGGCGAAAGTATGTGACAAGACCGAAAAAACTCAGACCAAAGACTGGTACGAAGAAGTCTGTGCCTTTCTGTAGCACCACTAGTTTCAAGTTATAACTGAGTTTTAGAATGGCAGAAATTACAATTTCTGCCAACAATTATATTTCAATATTACAAAACTATTTGCAATAATGGGGGAAAAATGTTCTGTTGTAGCTTTTTCAGTTTACTACTTTTTCAGTTTATTGTATATGTGGGGGGGGGGGGGGCATCCTTGGCGAAATATCTTTTTTGGTAAGTATTAATATGAAAAGATAAAAAAAAATGTATCTAGCTCCTTTTACTCAAACCGGGAAAGGTGGCTCGGGCCATCCACTAATGTCACTGCAGCGGCAGCGGCTATGACGGAGGTCCTATGTTCGAGTCCCGACGGTGGCAGGATTTTCGGCACTGGCTTGTCACCTAGGTCGAATTCACTCGCCGTCTGGAGGAGAATTCTAGAGGCCGGTTGCTCTGATCGGAAGTTTTCCGTGGATGCTCCGATCAACACCAGGCGAATGCCTGAGCAGTGCCCTAACAAACGAGCCAGGAACCGCACGCGATCTTTCCTATCTTTTCTTTGTACTATCCCCACCCCTCAATTATACACACTTTCACTACCATGCACTACACAACCACACATGCCGAGAGACCGGTTGGGAGCTTAGAGCTTGTCCCGGGTGGGGCGGGGCCCTGCTGGTGGGAGATACCTGGTTGGGGAAATCTCGTTACCCGACGGTAGGTCCGCGCAGAATCTCATCATCCAGCGGGGGGAAAACCACCACCACCTCCCGAGGAAAAATGCACTACACTTGCGGGACCAATGAGCTAAGCCGTTGACGCGCTCATTAACAATGAACCTAGTTGCTCACATTTTACAATACAATCTCGGGGATGTGGGGAATTTAGATTTAGAGTTATTTTGGCAAAAAACAGTAAAAACTGTATGTGACGTATGGAGGAGATCATCTGAGTACGTTATCTTGAATCCCTTCTCATCAATTGAACGATAAATAGTTGAAAGATGAGTAAAAGTTTAAGATTAAATAAATAAATAAATAAATAAATAAATAAATAAATAAAAAATAAATATGTAAATAAATAAATATGTAAATATATAAATATATAAATATATAAATATATAAATATATAAATATATAAATATATAAATATATAAATATATAAATATATAAATATATAAATATATAAATATATAAATATATCCGTACACACTGTTGCTTATTAACAAGTTATTTTTTGAACCGGGCCCCTGAATAGTTAGTTACCGAATTCATCACTGTTAAAGGGAACGAAGAGAAGATAGACTTTTATAAAATTTCAAGAAGCCAGCTACATTTCGGTTTTGAAGTTCACTTGTTCGAAATGACATTAAGATAGAAATTAAAATAATTTGTAATAAAATAAAAAATAATAAAAAATAATAAAAAATAAATTTTAAAAAATCGTAAAAAACAAATCATCGTTTATCAAAGTAACTAAGAGATTAAAATTGGTAACAGACACTAATTTTATTGATATAAATTGTATTAATTTTATCAATTGTATAATTATTTTAATTTATTTAATAATTAAATATACATTTACAAGTCGATTTTACATTTTGTGTGAATATTTATCATGCTCTTCCACTTCACAGAAGCTGTCACCCCTAGGCGGGTACTGAGCGCTATCGAAACACACCTCCTCTCTAGTGGAGAATCATTGAACTAAACCAACGCTGTGAAAAATAAGGTTAGTGTAGTATTACCCACGCAGGGGAAAATTAAGCAATTTAAACGACGAAAAAAGTCATTTATTTACACTAAAATATATCATATTAGCACAAAACAATATCATTTTGATAATTATAACTGAAATTGATTATAGTAAAAAACGTGAAGATGTGCTCTAAAATTGTAAGTCCTCGGTAGTATAGTGGTCAGTATCCCCGCCTGTCACGCGGGAGACCGGGGTTCGATTCCCCGCCGGGGAGACTTTTTGTTTTTTATATAAACGTAAAATGTATTGAAATCAAATGTTCTAGTATTTATGACTACTCATTCGTTCCCTTTTTCTGAATGTTCGCATAAAATTAATAATTTTAAGAAGCTTGAAAATGAACTTCATTTTTGAGTTCTTTTATGAGTAAATCATATATTAGGAATGGGACACCACCAACCATGACCCTAGCCAAAAGATTAGCAGGACAATTAATAAAAGTTAGATAATATGATTCGATAATTCAAAAAAAAATGAATCATTCTTCTCTTATTTATTTTTTACCCTTGCTCATTTTGGCTTAAGTATACAATATTTGGATAACTGAAAACCACATTAGGACGTTTTTATGACAGACTCTTTTAATTTAAACAATTTTGACATTGTTTTGATGCCGTTTTGAGAATATGGTTACCATGTAATAGTATTTTACTGAATGATCCAGTAAAATTGTCCTGTCATCCAAATAAAAACATTATAATTATTATATTATTAGAAAAACAGAAGTAAGAAAAATAATGTTGAAAAAGAAGTTTTATTTGCAATATGGTGATTTGATTTGATTTGATTTTATATGGAATATTGAAAAAAAATATTGAAGGATGTTCAGAATTTAACTTTTTATGTGGAAATAAAAATAAGGATATCCGTGAAGTTGAGGATATAGGCCCAGAACAAAACAAATGATGAGTTGCTATACAAATGTGGTCTGAAGTGAATGACAACTATAAAAAGTTGCCTGAAGTTCAAGCCTGAAGTAGGTAATGAGAAATGTTTTAATTAATACAGCACCAGCAAATGTAAGTAATGTATCTGCAATTGAATCTAAATACATTTTAAACTTTTAATTGTGGAATATTAATTTATTATTTTCATTTACAAAAATTAGTAAATGGTCAGTCGATAAATTGGTCTTTGGGAACGCAATTTCTGCTTGTGGATGGCGCAAAAAGCAATACGCAACATTTCTATCTCAACACTCAACAGAACATGTGATGTAAAGGAAATAATGAAATAAATTAAGATAAGACTAAATTAAGTATTGTGTGCAATTTCACGATGAAGTTCTGTCCTACGAGATTAACATCAAACATCCTTGAGTCTGTCCAACGCATTTTATTTGAAGACCTTTTTTGCCGAATGGTTTTAACTTGACGCGTAGCTACGTTTATCGAAGTTGGCGGCAAGGCCTCGGTGTTCGCCATTAATATAAAATATCTTTGAGCATGTCCAATGCATTTATTTATCGTGGAGCTATTCCTAGCTCCATGCATTTTATGCACAAAGATTTGTTTTAATTAATCAAACCGCGCGATTCTCATTTGAACTACGAAACAGAACGCTCTCGTTCGCACCACTCGTTCTCCGGTTTCAAACACTGATCTCGCTACGTCGGAATCGATTCATTATGATAAAGGCTAATACCCCAAATTTCTGGGTAGATCACGTTTAGCCAAAAACGTGGTCTGATATTGATTATTTGCATTTTGCTGAAGGGTTCGTTACAGCTTCTTCGGGTGCGCCATTCATTTTTTGATCTCTCTCTCTGCATCATTACACGTCCCCTACACTTCACCGTAGCGATTCTTTCCTTGAACCATCGTTCACCGCAATGAACGTAACCTTCACCGAATCGTGTGAATCATACTTGAGTAATGTCAAGGATCAAGATTCTTCCATGCGCTTCCATGGTAATATGAACAAAATTTTGATGTGTTCTTTTGATTTATCTCCAAGAAATTATTAAACGTATAAATTGTAAATATATATAACAAAGAAGAGTATTCTTTACATTGCAACCTTTTCTTCGAGAAACCGTTGTAGGCTACTGTACCTGTCAAACCAGGTCTTGATTGCTGAGATGGAGTTGCAAGATATTTTCTATAACAAAGTAGAATATGTGGAAACGGTGAGAAACTTTGTTACACGATGACATTGAATTTGAGATCTGATTTATTGAAGGTTTCTTGTCTTCTTTGTTTTCAGGCATCTGGAAATAAAGTAAGCAGACAGACTGTTCTCTGTGGTTCTCAAAATATTGTTTTGAGTGGAAAAGTGATAGTTCAGTCAGATGCAATTATACGGGGGGATTTGGCAAATGTAAGAGCTGGTCGACACTGCATTATCAGTAAGCGTGCAGTTATTCGTCCACCTTTCAAGAAATTTAGTAAAGGGTAATCTCTTTTGATTCATTGATGTTTTGGGGGACAGTTAGCCTTTAAGTCTCCTTAACACAAGAAAGCATTAACAAGTATTACATTATTTACAGTGTTGCATTTTTCCCCCTTCATATGGGTGATCACGTATTTGTTGGAGAAAATTCAGTAGTGAATGCGGCTGTGGTTGGATCATATGTATATATTGGGAAGAACTGTGTCATAGTAAGTTATACTTAAGCACATGATTTTATACATTTTTGTTTTATATTTCAACATCCTTTTCTACTGATTCAATAAAACTGGAGATTGTACATAAATATAAAACGAAGTTATTGTGTATATATAAATATGAATATTTATCTAATATTTATGAATTATTCATTAACATATAATGCTAATTTTTCAGGGCCGGAGGTGTGTACTGAAAGACTGTTGCGTGATAGAAGATAACACAGTGCTCCCCCCAGAAACAGTTGTGCCCTCATTCACACGTTATGCTAGTTCTCCTGGAGTGTGTATTGGTGAACTTCCAGAATGTACCCAGGACCTTATGTTAGAGTTCACTCGCAGCTATTACCAACACTTTTTGCCAGCAAAGTAAACTGCACTCAAGGTTATTAAAACAGACAATAAAGTTGGTTCACAATTATTTGTGAAAATAAGCAGTGATATTCTATATTTATTTTACCATGCTGTTAAAATATTTGTCACATATACTGAGTTTCATTATTGTAAGTTATTACAGTATATTTATGTAGGAAAGGTCTAAATACTCCTTACTCTGTACAATTACTGCTTTTCTTGTTGTTTTCACCGATCAGAGGAGGAATGAAATAATTGCTTGAAGAACTGAATAATTGAAATAATTTGTAAAATTCATATTGGTGCAATAATTGTAATAAATAAGCTTTACGATGAAATTGAAACTGTTCTTTATTGTGTATGATAAACATGAAATACTGCATTTTGAGGATGATGTATGAAAAATAAAAATTCAAGGAAATTATTTTCCTTCGTGAAAGTATTTTATAAGAAATGTTTAACTAAATTGAACATGAATAATGTTCATTCCCATGCTGATGCAGCTCTACGTAGTTTACATAATTCAGATTTCTATTATTAAAAAGATAAACATTAACACAATTGAATATTTAAATGACCTAATTTTTATTTTATCTATAGATTCAGTGTCTCATCATTAAGAACCTTTCATAAGTAGACATAACACAGCATCCAACAAAAGTTGCTGTTTAATTACAAAATTTTTGCATTCTTCTAAAGAAAGGCTCCCAATCTTTTTTACTTGGTTACTGAATGTTGGGTCAGAAGAGCAGAACAGTGTGGAATAAGCTTTCCTGGTCTTGTGTTTTGTAGGTCTCTCTGCCAATTTGCACCAAGTTGTATTCTTATTATTTTAAAGTTCAAGAAAAGTAAATAGGAATTACTGAACTTGTTAACAAATATATTACTAGTTGAAAAGTTAAATTTCTATTCTTCAACTTTCAAAATTTTAATTTTCCACTGAAGTGCTTTCAAGGTCATTATGATAACAGATTTTTGTGAAATCATGTGTAAGTAGAAATGACATATCAGAAGTATTAAAGAGGAAAGTGTTACTTCATAACATAAATGAAATATTTTGATTTTGAAATAATGTAATGGCGTACAAATACATTAATAAAAATGAAAACTTATCCCTCTAAAACATTTTGACCTTTGAATTCCCTATCAAACCCCTCATTTGTGAAAATTTTATCCCTTTGTTAATTCACTATTGGTACTTAGTTCTCATGCACAATATATCTATCGAGCAATATTGATATTTCAAAAATTATTTATGTTGAGAAAATAATTTGGTACTGAAGGAAGCTTGGACATACTTTTATACAATCCACTAATTAACTTTGTAACATCTAGTGTAATAACCTGCGACATTTTTATGTTTACTGTTGTTCTGAAGGACCTAATTTTCATAATTGTGGTGGAAATCTGGAATTATTAGTAAGGAATATTCATTTATTAAATACGACAACAAAATTAATGTATTTTTTACTGTACAAAGTATTGAGTAAATTTCTCTAGGTCAAATATATTGATGTGAAACAACACTGGCCAGTTCCTGTATTTTTGAAGAAAACCTGTGTGATTAAGAAGTATGCAAAAACATATTTTACTATATAACGCATTTTGTTATTTATTGCAATGAACAAATATCACGTTTCCCAAATTTTCTTCAGTCAAATTCATCCATTTACCTGAAAAAATGATTTTGAACTAGAAAAGATGTAAATAGGAGCATTCTTACTACACAAAATTTGCTATTAAATTCCAGAATAATATAAGTAATAAATAACTCCTCTGCATGAAACATTCTCTCTGCAAATGCCTTTCCCTTCTACTATATATAAAGCTGGGAGATGTCACACGATGTCATGCTACTTAACAATGTTTGAGTACTTTGCAGCAGGAGCTGCCTTGGCAGTGTGTGGTGCGGACTCGGCTTATCCTCATAGTAGACCATCTGTGATCAGTCGGCACGAACCCTCTCTCTTAAAGACATTTCCCTTCCCACTCTATTATGACAGGATGTTTTACCAAGTCTATAAAGGAAATGTTTCCAATGTGTATTTCTCTTTTCAAAAAATAAGTCGGTATTTGGTTGCTTTTCTGCTAAATTTCAGATTTTTTGAAAGGTGCTACTCAATGACAGAAGCAACAGCAACATTGTCCGTTGCTGAATTCTTAAAATATGCAATTAATTCCCAATATGTTTGAATTATTATGATTTTTTACTATTTTTTTTATTTACATTATTAAGTCAAGCACGTTGCCCTAATTATAGGACTATTTGTAAAAGAATATTAATTTATAATAAATTAATGTTTACATATTCAAAAATATGCCCAACCAGGGAAGTAATCAATTTGATAATCATATCTACACTATCATCATAATTAATCACAAAATTGTTAGTAAGTTCAATGATGTTGAACAATTGTATTTTGAGGCAAGATCTGTTACTTGTAACAGGACATTCAAGGCTCTGGAAAAATGAGTATTCACCTGGGGAACTGACAATGGAACCTGAGACAAAACATACGGTGCATATATGATACCTCTGATAATCTTTATTAATTAAAATTCATTAATTAAACATCACTCTTCTGTTTTCAAGACTATCTAGTCTAAATGTCTTGAAAAGGTGTTCATTATCAATTAACGAGGGGGATTACAACCAGTAGTCTTGAATTCAAGGTATTTCGCAAAACTTCTCTGACATTAAGTCCAATCCTATCTTATCTGGACCACGAAGCCAATATGCACTAAATTTTCAATCATACGAACACAAAATATAGTACCTACAATATTTGAATATTTTTAAAGTTCCTTCTGGTCCTCAAAAGATATCAGAGGGATCAGTTACCCGTGAGAATAACATGCTCACCGAGTGCTTTAAATGAGAGTTGATAAAAAATTACAATATTTTTTTTCAAATTGACCCTTTCAAGAACAGTATCAAAGATTGAGTAAACATACTGAATGTGCAGAAGAAAAAAAAATCTAACATTTGCTAGGATAAATTATTAATTTATTATGCAAGCACTATGATGCAAAAACATCAAGATTACTCTGCAAGTTCACACAAACCTGTTCACTTGTGACAGGCAAAAATCATTATTTATCATCTGCATACATTATGACAAAACTTATTTTTTACATCAGTAGTAATAGTAATAGCAAAGAGTGAAGGGCCCAAATTGCATCCTTGAGGCACACCAGTTCTAGTAGAAAAGGGAAAAGACTTGTGTCCTGAATATTTTACAAAATCAACATGGGAATCAAGATAAAGATTTGATCAAACCTAAATAGAGGCAATATCGAGAGAATGCAATTTATACATGATAACATTGAGGACAAGAATATCAAAGCCTTACATGAAATTAGTAAAAGTAATATCTATTTGATCAAACACAACTAAATGAGAGGAAATAAATTGTGCAAATAGGAAAAGATTAATGAAAGAAGACCAAGCCTTGATAAAACCATACTGATTATCAGAAGTATAAGGTTAAAAAGATGAATACACAATGTCATAAATGTGGTTCTCTAAAATCATGGAGAAATTAAACAACAAAGAAATAGGACAATAATTTTCAAACTTACATCTCCCTTTTTTAATATTGCACTTAAATGTTTCTATAATTTTGTCAATAAACAAATAAAATATTCTTAAAATACTAGAGAAAAGTCTACATATGATTGTAATTTGGGAAAATGTCTGAATGTACATTTTGCATGAATTTTTGAAAAACATCACAGAAAATGCACATTACAACAAAATATCTTCATCTTTTTCAGGATGAAATATCTTTCATAGTGCTTTGCTTTCAAGAACCAAGATTTTGTTCTTGACTTGTCCATTCAAGATCGCGTAAGTCTTATTCCAGGAGCTCTGAGGAGGTTTGTGTATTCTAATTTTTGTGATTAATCTTAATAATTTTGAAAGACATAAAAAGCTATCCTCAATTTGCTGCTTGAATTATTTGATTCATTCCTATCTTTGCTTTATTGTGATATAAGTTGAGGAATAGGTAGTTAAAAATTCAGCATCAGATTTGTAGGTAAGTATTATATGACGTACTCGACATCTTTTTCCATAGAAGCAATGTTTGGTTCCTCAAAGCTAAGAGATATTTTAAATATTTTATTAGATAAATGAAAAATATTAGTGGGTATCTACGATAGATCCATAATGAAATTGTGAATTTTACATTTCCTCATCTTCATTGCAAAACGAAGTCTAGTCCCAATGTGTTTTAGAGTTTGAAAACTATCATTAAATTATGGATTGAAGTTTTTTAAAATATGATAAAACAAGAAAATGACAACTGTTAGTCATCTTTCCCCAAAATATAATATTCAGAGCAAAATTTAATTTGTTTATACGAATACCCAGATAGTTGTTCTTTTGCTTGATGAAGTATTCATTCCTCACACATGATAATAAAACAAGATTCCTTGAGAGAATTAACAAGATCAAACACAGATTTTTCAGGATACAACAATACTGTAAGGTAAGCCACCACAGTTTCAGTTCAATTTAGATGTCACCAACTTATCTTCTATGACTAACTAGTACCTAATTTTTACACCTTACAAAAAGGTTCAAGTAATGAAAATCTTCTTATGACATAAATAATATGTTCTTAATAAGTTATTTTCTCTTTTGTAATGATATATATGTAATGGCTCAAACGAACTTACACAACAAAAATAAAACTATTTTGTGAGATGGGTATCAGATGCACTTTTAAGCAGACGTAACACACAAAATAATATACAAGTATATTTTTGGTACCAATTACTGTTAATTACTTGTTTCCAGCCTGGATAAACAGAAATCACTGTACTGATAAATAGCATTATGGCACTTACAACATATGATCTATCAAAGATAAAAAGAAGGGAAAAATTGGTATCAAATCAAATCTACTCATCATCAACTGATTAACATACTAACAGTTGGACAACCGTTATTATGAAATTAGTATTGTAATTAAGTAAATAAACAGTGTTGTCCAGTATCAAAAGTATATTTTAACTTAAGGTATTTTCGATAGCGTTGCAATCTATCGTCATCAGAGCTATCCTGCAGTCTCTGAGCGGAAAATAAAGTACGTTATAATTAGAAGGTATCTATTTCACCAGCAATCTTATTAATAGTATTGTAATACTTACTTTGTCCCATTAATAGCGAAATATCCGAAAATAAACGGATATTCACGAATGCAATTTCACCAAAATTATTTCTGTTTGATTCTTCAACTTCGAGCCCTTCGCCCAATGTTTGATCTTCATCTCCGGTCATTAGTTCAATTCTTCACCTCCAAAGTACCATTAATATATATCAAGAACGGGCGATTCGTCCCCCGGCTTGAAAGCTACTTCTTTTATCTTCTCCCTAGGGTAAATAATTCCCTTCCCATTCTTAAAAATTAATCTTTTCACAAATAATAAGAATATTTCTTTTCTCACTGGGCTTTTATCTTATATACTTCCAATTAATTTCGAGAAATAAAAATACGTACTGTACTTGAAAGTAACAAGCAAAAAATGCAGTTCGACTATCTAATAAAATTGTCAACTATCAAACAAAAGAAGTAATGAAGGCAAGAAACTTACAAATTCGTAGTCACGTATGAGATGTTCGACCACGGTGTAATAAATGTTTCTTACTCAGTGGTTTCGAAGTATTCAGTTGACAATTCTTTTCAGAATATTTACAGAATGGAATTTTAAAAAATTAGTGGCGTCACAACAATACAAAGTTCTTTCTCACGTTATTTACAAAGACGAAAATGCGAAAACTCCTCATATTTTCAAAAACAGTATACATGGCGTTAGTTTATGGTCTAATTTTGAAACATATACTGAAGGGGAAAATCTCTTAACATCAATACTGTAGCCGTAGGAAGACGCCGAAGTTTTTGAAACTTTTGCAAATTTCAAAAAATTGTTTTTCCACGAAAACTGGACCCGCACTGTTTTTAAAAGCGTACTTTCATCGATCCGAAAAAACAGTAATTTTTGAGAAAATATTGAAAAATTTAATTTTTAAAATGTAGCTTCACGTAAGACACATCCAAATATCCGTTTCAAATACAAGGACATGTCAGCCACATCAACCAGTTCTGATCGATGAAGGAATATCAACTTCGGTGAACCTCTAGAGCCGCTAGTTGTTCACAGACGGGTGGACAGAGAGACGTTTTCCAATTTTTGGATGTCAAGGTCTCACAAAGGTGAAATCGCCATTTTTCGCTGCAGCATTACATGACAATAAACAGTTTCAATGCATTTTTGCATTTCAAATCAGCAACCGCATGCACAATTGAAAATGAACATTAAGCACTTAGCTAAAGTTCAGGTAACAAAATTTCTAGATCTCTTAATTCAGTCAAACCTCAGATGGAATGTACATATAACAGAATTAAACACTAAATAAAATTCATAATGTTACGCATTCAGAATTCTTTCAAATACTGTCAGCCTTCATGCAGCTCCTTGGGTATATTTTGCAAATGTGCATTCCTGCCTGAGATAGAGAAGAATTTTCCTAAGGATGGGATGATTTGACAGCTAGTGCTGGCAACACAACTGACGATTCTGTGGTCGTTGTGTCCTTGAACTTAATAGACTCTCCTTCCTCCATTCGTTCGTTTGCAGTTGGCTAACTTGTAAAAAGCCACGACGCTCCCTGCTGTGATGTCCTCGTCCGATGAAAATATAGTGCGCCACGAGAAATAATTGAAATTAGGAAGTGCAGAGCTTTGTGCTCTAATGTAAAAATTCTTTTTTTATAAACATTATATTGAATTTAGTTTTTATGTGATAAGTGTTATGTTTGTTTTAAAATCGAGTCTTGAATGTGAGATGCGTAGTCGAGACGGTGCACGTGTTCCGGCATTGTGCTGTGTGGCGACTGACGACCTGTGTTTGGGAGCTTTTCGTGATATTTCGTGCTTTTTTGTGCAATTGTATCGCGATAATCACGACAATTTTCTTTCTATTTACATTCGTGACAGTTTTCTTTTATTGAATGTGTTATTACGTTAAGACATTTTTCCACTTATGTAAATAAATTTCTATATTTCCCGGACTCGCGTGCGTGCATATAACTAAGCGAAACTCAGACATCTCTTTAGTGATGTCTCGCGTGAACCGTAAACAAACACTACGAAGGGGCGTAACTAAACAGATGACGCGCCGGAGGGATACTTATCTGAAGTACACGTGATGTTCACTTGTTTCCCGATCTGTCACTTTATCCCATCGTTAGGAAAATTCTTCTATATGGCATAACATTCTGGGGAAACTCATCATGTAGTACCCAGACATTTAGATTGCAAAAGAAAATTGTTCGAATGATGGAAAAATGCCATCTGCGTGATCCCTGAAAGCATCTCTTCATTGGGCTTGAAATGTTATCACTGCCTTGGCTATTTATTTACGAATTTATTAATGTAACTCCATATTAACTTCTCCCCATTGCACGTCACACACAGTTTTTAACTGTTTTTGACATAAATAAATAAATAATATGTAATAGTCAAAACTGACATACTTAACAGTGGGAACATATTTTCATGCAATACTGATATTTATAATTACAACACACATCGTAGAAATCACGTTCATCAAGTGTCAGTATCAACAGCTATCAGAAATCCACATACAATACATGAACGTTATTTTTCAACGCATTGCCAAATGACATTAAACAATTGAAGTAGGCTCACAAATTTCAGTTAAAAGTAAAATCTTTTCTGCTGCATAACTGTTTCTATAAATTAGAGACTATACTGATTATCAAAAAGAAAAATAATGTTTATTTTAACAAAACAGTGATATATAATGAATTAGTTTACATTTGTTTTGTATATTTTTTTAAAAAGACTTAAATATGATTGTAACAAATAATGTACTTCAGCTTCCGGGTCAATGACTGCCATCTTGATCAGGCTTTCGTCCAGCTTCTCTGATCCATTCAGAAAATGTTCAGATGGCCCCTTGTTTTGCTTCTGAACGTAAATGCGCACGCTTTGTTGAACTCTCCTTTTGCTTGTAATGGTAGGAGTAGAGGTAGGGGCGAATTACTATTTTGTTAGCAATGCAAAAAAAAATAATATCTACAATTCGTTTACCAATGCAAATAAGTTTTCTATAACTCGGGAACAAAAATGTCTAGTTTTTCAAATATTGCTAATATCGCACTTTTTTAAAATTTATTTTTATTATATATTTATTATATTGAATTTATTTTTATCTTAAACGTTTACTCATTTTTCAACTATTTATCGTTAAAATGATGGGAAGGGATTTAAAAAAACGTGCTCAGATGATGTGCTCTTCTCCTCCATTAAATGTCACTGTTTCAGGAAAATGGTAAGGCCTGTTGGTACTTACTGTCTTTCTAAAAATACCAGTCTGTAAGCATATTTCATATAATCCCTCTCCATCTCGTCTGGTTAATAATTTATGGTGCTTTTGGTTGCGTAGGCTTCCGCAGCCTTCCTCAGAGCGCACTGCTATTTGGTGCAATTTGTTATTCTACTTTTTTGTTTTGTGTAATATCTTGAGTTTTAAGTGGTTAATTTTTTCTGGTTTATTCCTCTTTCTTGGTTGAGCGTTTTAGTGTTCAATTCTGTCTTTATTAAAATGTGTGATTCTTGTGATAATGAATCAGTAGGGTGGGGTCTCTTCTAAAGAGTTGGGAACTGTAGGTTATTGAATAAAGGAGCTTCATGTTGATTTTCTAAATGACGTGATAAAATACGTGTTATCAGCTGTTGAATTCTTAGCAAGAGAATGTGTGTTATGTTTTTCAGTTTCATTATTACTTAGGAGCTTCAGTGGGCACTGACTTGCAATATGAACATTGTCTTTACAGATAAAACATGACATGTCTGTAGTGAAGAATATCCTGTATGATATGTTATCATAGTATATTAAGGTGGAGGTTGCTAGTTTCTCTACATATACAGGGACTATATAAACTTGCCTTCGAAAACTCATTATATGGAAGAAACCAGATTTACTTATAACAGCTTTTATAAACGATATTTTAGTCGATATTGAAATACCTCTGTCATTCAGTTCTTTTTCTATTACTTCATGCGGTATAACTGGGCATACATTTGAGATTGTTACTTTTTTGTGCCTGCTGATGAACGGTCTAACACCTAATTTGTCGTTCTTAATTTCTATTGTTGGATTGTGTTCTATGAATCGGTCAGTGATAGCTTGGTTGACAAAAAATATACAAATTTTGTTATTTGGTATGCGGGATATAAATTTAATATCTGTGGCATTTGCAATCGTTGCAATTTTACTAATATAATATTTTATGGATAACCCTTCTTGTGACTCAATAATAGCGGCTTCTTCTTTTGATGGAAAGAGGTCTGATGTAGTTGCATTAGAATAAGATTTTCTTACTTGGGCATGTTGATTACTGGTGATAGTGTAGGTTGTGGGTGACTTATTGAATGAAGATTCTTCTGCTGATGTTTTGGCATTGATCTCCGAGGTTCGTTCTTGGGTGTTGGTTCAGTTGGAGGTTTGGTTTCCCTTATTGTCAGAAGCCATATCTGACAGATTAGCACCAGCAATTGCAGCTCTTATCTGTCATCTTGATAGATAAATCAGCTATGGAGTTATATTTATGTATTCTAACTTTGTGAATTAGTAGCACATCTATAACACTAGAAATATTTAATACAAATCGTGACGCTGTATACGCACGGCCTCCTTCATGACCAAAATGTATATTACATTTTATCGTGAACATAAAACACAATTTTTAATTCTAAAGAATGATTAAACATGGCAACTTGTTACATTTTATTTTTAATGAAAATGATGTTTGTTGCGTAATTTTTCGCGAATTTCTGGAAAACAAAGCATCTGATGGAAATATGCTTATTACCAATATATTCGCCATGAAATTTCGTGCTAGTACACTGGCTTTGAGAAGAATCCGGTTCAAATCGAAAATCGCAAAATTCAACAGGCTGATCGTGGAATTATTTCATTTTTAACATAAAAAACAGCTGCCCGTATCTCATGAACTATGCAAAATATTTCAATTTTATGTCCATTAATCGCGTTCAGAATTTAATGTTCTTTCTGAAAATGCCATCATTTGCCACTTTTTCAAAAGAAACGGTTAAACTTGGCAACATTTTACATTGTATTTTTGATGAAAATGAGGTTTGTTGTGTAATTTTACGCGAATTTCTGGAAAACAAAGCATTTGATTGAAATATGCTTATTACCAGTGTATTCGCCGCGAAATTCGTGCTAATATACTGCTTTTGAGAAGAACTCGATTCATGTCGGAAATCGGACATGGAATCAAAATCAGGATCGTGGGATTTTTACATTTTTTAATTCAAAAATGAACTGCCCATATTTCACATTATGCTAAATATTTCGATTTTATGTGCATTATCCTCGTTCAAAGTTTAATGCAGTTTCAGAAAATGCCATGATTTGCCACATGCGGACGAAAAATGTGCCGTCTGGAGGCGTTTTACAAAAACTCGTGTTTTGTAGAGATATTGACAAAATTTGAAATAATGGTTTACTTTGTCTAAGATTTACGAACGTACGATATTTTTATCGTTACATCTCATTTCAATATTTGATAGCTATAATCGCTTTGGTCCAAAGGCCATAGGCAGTTAAAGTACTCGATAGGTTATAAATCAAATGGATCGATTGGCCAGAACTCGTTTTGTAAAATGTCATAGATTCTTACGTCGCAAATATCTATTAATACACTAACAATGCAGTATCTGATTACATTTGATCTGAATTTACTAGGTATTTTTTAGAATTATAATCATAAAATGTATTAATTTTTAAACGTAACTGAAGTAGGACTTTAACAACATTCTTTCATTTGTTAAAATATGTCTTTACAGTCGTCGGTATTAAAATGTCACTTCAATCCCAGAAGAATTAAATCAACATAAAAACAAACAAATTCTTCCACTCGTACTGAAACTGAAGCCTAAACGGCTGAGTGCTTCTGTAACTGTCGATGTTGAGTAAGCATATTTTAAACTAAAAAAGGGAATTAAAGAAAATTGGTTTAAAAATAAACTTTGAATATGACCCGGGATTTAACTGAACTTTATACACTCAGGAGAATTTTGTCCCTTGGGCTATCATGTTTGGGACCTAAACTTTCTCTCGTGAATAAAGCCCCACTGTTTGTTAGTAAATAACCAATATAATTCGGATTAATAATAATAATATAATATATTATTATACTGCGCAGTGTCAAGAACAATCTGATTATAAATGGAAACCGGTTTCGTAACAAATAATATTCATGGGCAAAAATTAGTTACTAGCTCTAAAATCAATAGTAAGCTAACAACATTTTATTTTGAAGTTGAAGAATAGTCATCATGATCATCATCTCTTCAGGGATTAGGAGAGTCTCCTGTACCGTCTTCAGCATGCCATCGTAACCTTGGGCGGCCCATAAGTCTTTTACCATGAGGTCTATAGCGATATATATATATATATATATATATATATATATATATATATATATATATATATATATATGTTTTGGGATGCGGTCACTACTCATTCTATGTAGATGTTGGGACCATCGGGTCCTGTATTCTTGCCTTTTATTAATGGGAGGACTAATTCTTCCTTAATTATCCAACTTTTTATTTGTATAAAACAGTGCAGGCTTTGACTTGTCTCAAGAACCTCATCTCAGACGTCTGAATTCTAGCTAAATCTTTCTTTTCATGGCCCCTCCGTAACTTTTCGTCTTTTCAGAGCCCTCTGTAACTGATCCTCATTTTCGTGGATAATTATCTGATCATCTGCAAAAAATATGTAAATATTAAATAAACCTGGTGATCGGCTACAACCTTGACTATAACCTGGATTAATTTTGAATTCCTCGGGTAGTTTTCCATTTAAAACCAATACATTTATAGTTCTGTGATATAAGAATTTAATTACTTCAATTAAATGGAGTGGAATGTCTCTTTTATTCATTATCTTCCATATTGTATGTCGATGCACCATGTCGAATGCTTTCTCAAGAAAGTGATATGGGTTTCCTGATTAAATTCTACCCTGTTCTGTGAAAGTAAGTTAATGGAGAATATACTATCATCGATACAGGATCTTCCTTGTCTAAATCCTCTTTGTTCTTCTATTGTCTTCAGGAGTTGTTAATCTTCTGTTAGTAATTTTAGTATATATCTTGTACAATTAATTTATCAAAGTAATTCTTCTATAGTTCTCTGATTTGCGTTTATTTCTTTTCTTGAAAAATGAGATTACCTTTGCTTTTGTCAATTGTTCTGAAATTGTAAAAGTCTCCCACATGCATTGAAGAAAAGTAGTTAGCGAATACTTTTTGAATATGAGTGAATGAGGCAATGAATATAAATGAATGACGAAACTCGACTTAAGATAAAGAGGAAGAACGATTGTTTTGGATCTGTTACACACTCAGGAATATAATCAGAAGATATTTATTGATACTATATACATAAAATACAGTAAAATTGTTATACAAATATAACATATTTTCTACTACCAATGCATTAAAAAATTGACTATATCAAAGTGTGGAATTCATCTTCAATGCGAAACTCAACATAAAATACAAGTTAAATAACTAGTAATTTTATATTTAATATCAGATTTAGAATTTAACTTAACTTTACATAATATATTAACATATGCGAGCAATGAAAGTTAATGGAAGGTACTGAAAAATAAACGGCGTAACTTTTCAATCAGCAAAAATTTATAACTACTAAAATAAAAATTAAATCATCAGATTCAGGCAATCGAATAATTTATTTCTCTACAACATTTGTATCTGCCGATTTTTTCAGTCATTTTGGCTTCAATCTTAGTAACTGCGCTCTTAAAATGCACTTCTATAGTGGAGTGATTAACTAGGAAGCACCTGAAAATATGATAATGTTCATTGCTCCTTATTAAAGAAACGATAGTGCATATTTCAAACCGAAATGTAATATTAAATAAATGTTATGTGGTGTATTAGTATTTAATAAATAAAGAAAAAGGTTTGCAAAGAGGACACACGTTATTATTTATTTAGTCACTAAATGGCTTCGAAATGGGAAATATTAATTTGACACATTCATAATTGGATTTTAACAAAATGTATTCATATTTGACTTTTTTATTTCGCCTTTGTTATTCATTCGATATTGGGTGGCTCTAAACTATGAAGTTATTTGTGCCATTTAGGGGTCTGAGTCCCATAGTTTCTCACGAGACACTACCGCTACGCGTTGTCAGGCCGTCCACATGCCAAGAGTTGATGCGGCTCGTGGCGGAACGGATGCCGGCAAACGGAAAGTTCGGAAAACTTAGGCCAGAGCGAGGAAAAACCCACCCGGACTAATGTGATTAACCATCCAAGGACGAGCTCTTCGGCGGGAGGTAGCAGCCTTCTCGGATCTTGCCCCCCCCCCCCCCCCCCCCCCCCCGCTAGGTGATCCCCAAACTTGCGATACGACTTCAATGATGATGATTTCAAAACATACATGGTTTTATAAAATCATCAACGTATTTAACATCGATATTTTAATGCTGGTGCTTTTAATACCGATGTTTTTTATTAGTAGATTTTTTTTAAACGAAAGAAATCCTTAGTTCTGTAATAATTTTCAGATTTCTTTAACTTCAATATTTTCCACACCAAAGTTACTAAGGGTGAAAAATAAATAAAACTAAGTTTTCGTCAATAAAGAATCCTAAATTATTTAGGAATTATCCGATTAAATAATATAATTTTTGGCAGTTGGTCAATTTTTTGGCTTTCTTTTGTTTGTTAAACCTCAATTAAATCTAAGGAGGATTTTTTTAAAAATTAAATCCCTCTGCATGAATTTCAATGGTTACTAATCCAGTTTTAAAATCATCGAGGTTTTGTAACATCGAGGATTTTGAACTTTATTGTTTATGATTATCTTATTATTTAAATTTAATTCTATAAATATAGTCCAATATATATTAATATACAGTAAAATTATTGTGGGTAAATGAATTGGAAAAAATAAGAAAATATTTGACCTGATTTTCCCAATTTGTTACCTATAATAATTTGACTGTCTGTAAATACGTTATCGCATAATAGAATTATAGAATTTTATTTATTATTCATAGAAATATTTTGTACGTATAAAAGGACCATATTTATAGAATTAAATCGATGATGTTGTGCTGATGTTTTGTTGGCGATGTGGCATCCCCGCTGGCAAGAGGCGCTCAGAGGGGCTTCTGCAGCACGTGCACGTAGACGGCGGGCTGGTCGTCGGGGGAGTCGCCGTCGCCGTCTTGGGCGTCATCGTCGCCCTCCAGGTCGGGGAGGCCGAGGCCGTCGCCCTCGAGGCCGTGGGTGTAGCCGGGCGTGGGGCGGAAGTCGGCGTAGACGGTGTGGCCGGCCACGGGCCCCAGCGCGTCGCGCAGCAGCGCGCAGAAGTCGTCGAGGCGGTGCGGGTAGTAGGTGAGGCGGAAGCAGCTTTTCGCCTTCTGGCTCTCCTCGCGCACAGCCTCCACGCTCTTGCCGTCCCCGCGCCCCACCTCGTAGTCCATCGCCACCTCCACCGCCTCCCCGTCCACGTACACCACCGACGTGCGGATGTCCGTCACGGAATTCTGCAATGCGCCCACGCAGCCATCATTAGATTTCAAACCCACTCGCTTATTACATTAACATACCTATATAATAACAATAATAATAATACTTCATTAAAAATGTTAGGACAATTATAAAATTACTAATATAATGGTTTGCAAAGACCGCATTTAATTAATTTTTTTAATACCCTTTGCACAATTACGTGCTGCAGGAACCACCTTCTGAGAGTTAGATAATGTTATGACTACCTGATTATTATTATTATTATTATTATTATTATTATTATTATTATTATTATTATTATTATTATTATTATTATTATTATTATTAGGTTCACTCAACCCCCTTTGAAAATGAATACCAATACCTAATGGCTTTATTGACGATAAATATTGGAGAGAATATGCACATGAACCATGTCGCTTACCACGCGATCTTCTCCCACTCCCAGAAAGCATAAAACATATTCTATGACCCCTTAATTGCAGAGGGCCCTGGTAGTGGGGAAACAAATGGCAAAAGGCTAATTTGAAAACGAGTCATAACATTCTCTATCCCTCAGCAGGTGATTCCTGCAGCATGTAATTGTTCAAACGGTATTAAAAAAATAATTATACGCGCAAACCATTATATTACTAATTTTATAATTGTTCATCCATTTCTTTAATGAAGTATTGTTGTTGTTGTTGTTATTATTATTAAACGCTACAATGAATGTTGGCGAGTGGTGGGGCGTGCAGCTTACGTTGTAGTAGAAGCAGCTCTTGGGCGTGGCTCCGGTGGCGAGGATGGCGTCGTAGTTGCGGTGGTCCACGATGAGCGCGCCGCCGGGGCGCACGCAGCCCCAGAAGTTGGCGATGGCGCGGCGCTGGTCGGCCTGCGCGAAACGGAAGGAGGCGGTTCAGCCAAGCACCACCCGCGGGCCACGACTCACGAGGGATTCGCGACGCCTTTGGCCTCGGTTCTAGTTTTCGAATTATGCACGATCGATGTCGAGAAACGGTCAGTTTAGGGGGGGGGAGACACTTTGCGGGATTGGATTTGCGGCTTTCTATTTTAGACATTTTTTCAACAATATTTACTAAGTGAAAGTTCAATTTGTCACCTCTCTAAGAAATTCACTTAGAGAGGTTAGTGTTAGCGAACGCGAGCATGCATCTAGATAATATAGTGCGCCAGGAAAGTCTCTCGCACAGTCATGGCCTCCTATTAAAAATTCCATTTATGTTGGTAGCAAACGGTTTGCTGGGGCACAAGTGAAATGGACCACACTTCCAGCATCTGTTATGATTGTGACAACGAGCTAGAATATATTACATAGAGTGGCTGAAACCCCTCCATCTTTGAAGCAAATTGAAGCCTTGTTTTCTGCAGTCAACTCAGCACCCTCTGGGAAGCAACGTATTCTAGCATTATGTTTGGGGCTGGTTACAGACGGTTACACCGCCATTCGTATGTTTTGACTTCAAAAAACACGGCGGCCACTAGTTCAGCGAGCCTCCACCAAGAGCGCTGAACTGTAGGAACAGCCACCCTATGAAGTATATTCTGCGAATATACTCGTAGCTCGTTAGATTGTGGTGAGTGCGGTTTTGTTTTGTTACACGCTGCTACCTACGTAAATCTTGTTACAAGCCCCTTCGGAGAGACTTTCCCGGCGCGCTGTTAACGCGTGGGCGTCGCGAGCGGCGCTCGTCGTACCTGCGGGTCGGGCCCGGGGCGCGCGGGCAGGTGCGCGAAGGAGTTGCCGAGGCAGAGCACGGCGTCGAAGCGGTCTCGCGCGTCGGGCAGGTCCTCGGGCAGCGTCAGCCAGTTGGCCTCCTCGATGGCCCAGCGGTCGAAGGCCGGCTCCTTGCGGCGCGCCCAGCGCGTGCGCAGCGCGTGCTTCAGCATCTGGTCGGACGCGTCGCACGACGTCACGTCGAAGCCGGCCTCCAGCAGCAGCACGCTGTCCACGCCCGTGCCGCACGCCACGTCCAGCACGCGCTCCGCGCCGCGCGCGCGCAGCAGCCGCCGCAGGAAGGCGCCGTAGTGGCGCGTGCGGCGCGACGCGTCGCCGATGAAGCGCGCCCACGCGCGCGCCGCCTCGCCGTCGGCGTATTGGTCCTTCACCTGCGCACGACCGGCACGCGCCTCTTAGCACCTCCCGGCAATACAAGACAAACAGTATTGCCAGACTGTAATGGAGGTATTGGGTCGTCGCGGGTAAGGATTTACATCACAAGGAAGCAGACACGAGAGGACTATATTCAATTTATTTACACAATAATTACAATTTTTACAATTCCTCGCTGTAAGGCGTTTGTCGGAGCTATCTAACATCAGCCCCCACTCTCTACACGCGCCTTGCGGCTGCGCACGCAACTAGCCAACTAGGCTGACTCGCACTAGGCATCTGACGTCATACACATCTTCCCTGCAGAGAAACTTAACCTGATTATAGGTATTCCAGTGTTGTTGATTCCAAAAATGCCTACATGAAATGGCTCATGAGTTTTAGTTTTGAACATCTTCTTCTAAGGTTCTACGACCTTCAAATAAACGTTTTGTTCTGAAGTTTTGAACATACAGGTAAATAAAGATTGTCGTCACTTTCCGAATCTCAGTTCATTTTGAATTCATAGGAATTATCTATTTTATTATTGTTGCGTCATGAACTGACGTATTTGAAGTCTTCGCGACTTTTCAGTAATGTGAACTGTTTCTTTCTCAGATTTTTTACTACTCAAGTCATTAACTTGAAAAAAAAAGCTTCTCATTCTTTCAATCACCAATAATTTCCTTTTTCAACGCCTCCATGCCTTCCGTAAATTTTTAGCATTCTGCGAAGGTTTTACAGCCTGTCTTTCTAGAAACAACAAAACATCGAGATGCGCTAAACAGCTGTTCGTTTTCGGGTTAATTTATTGGGCATGAAGTAAATCTTTGGTTAGGTACATCTAACAGGAACGTTAATTTACATGAAAAGTAATCGCAGGTATGTAAGAGGTAACTAACGGACGCAACAATGCTTTGTTATTGCAGAGAATTAAATACAATTCAAGCTCAAAATAAATTTATTTAATGAAAGTTAACCTATCAAATACACTCTACTATACTATACTACAGATTAAAAATCAAATATTCGTATAAAGTTGGGCACTGCCAGAAATTGATTCAGACCTGCTTTCTATAGATCACAACTCCTACGTTATTCGATATTACATGTGGAAGCGAGGGGTGTAGTTCAAAAAGATATCCGTAGATCGCACTTCAAGCAAGGTCCTGTGGGAACGGTGTAGAATCCATTACGACGATTAACTTTGCAAAAACAACGCCCCCACATGTCCCATTTAATTCAAACCACTCTCTTAATACCCCCGATACTAATAAGAACCAAGTGTGAAAATTTCAGCGAAACCGGTCGTGTAGTTTCTGCGCTTATACGTTTCTGCGACAGATATACGCACATTCCCTTTTATTTATATAAAGATATAGATTTTGTAGGGGTATAGTGAGATAAAAAATAAATGGTTTGTTTTTTACAAATGGATTTGAGGTCGTCCTCAAGGAGGCAGAGTTCGATTAGTCCGGACGTGTTTTACTTCATTATGCTCAACAGACAACCCGTTTCAGAGATCGTAAAAAGAGTATATCTGAGTTTTGAATTGCCATGACATAAGGAGCATTTCCCAGCGGTGCAACCAAGAAGTGTTAATAGTGGAAGTGAGAAGAAAAGCTTCTAATACACTTCCAGCAGTGCCGTCAGAAGCACTTCAGGATTCTCTAAGGGAAGGAATACATCATGAAGTTACAGCATTATTCTCATAAACAAGAGACACTCAGCCCTTCATTACTGTGGTCGATATTTCTTTTACCCCGCTCTCAAATTCTGATTATTACTCACAACACAAGGCGAGAACTCTAATAGAATTATTTGGGAATGTAATAACCCGTGTCGGCAAGAGGCACACTCCTTAAATGGCAGTTACATACGTAGGGTCTGTGTACGTTTTGAGAACTTCAAGTATACTCATGACTTCTCATTTGTCATTAGTTCCTCTTTCAAATTGTTTCACTTATGGTTTGAAAGTCGCCGTTCATAAATATAACGTTAGAAATCCTTTGGCCAGTTGGTAGTCACAAACTATATTTGAAAACAAAATTTCAGCGTGCGGCCGACAAACGGATCACGCGCCACAGAAGAAATTGTGCTAAGAAGGCTACGAAAAATCTTCACTCATGACGAAGTGCGCACGTCATTCCACACAACTTGGCCCAGCTAGAAAGGCTGTTGTTTTACACGTGTCCTCAAAAGACAAAACACTATTCGTTCCACTAAATGGAGTATCCCGAGTTAGTTGCGTATACTCTGTGACTAATAAAAGTGTTGGGTATCCTTGATTTGTCGTAAATAATCTCTTTTGATACAATTTTAATGCTTTAAAAAGTCAACTACATTTACTAAAGTACAAAGTCTATCGTTGATGACCAAAATTATTTCACTGGAAAGAAATGGTTTTTGGAGGACTTTCAGAGGCCCCCAATGAAAAAATACAACTGGTGGAGCACATCTTTGACGGCAAAGGTCAAAAGTCTGTTGCCGACAGCTTGCCGTTTGCACCACTGTGATTTGTGAAAGGAATCTTAGGACAAAAAATTACAAATAACATAAATTATTTCAACAATTCGGTTTATTGCGGAACATACAATATTTCTGGTACGATTGCCAGAAGGTTTTTTCAGTCTCCTGTCTCCAGGCGCCACATTAAATCACGTAAATGTTTTATTATCATGATAACTGATCTACCAAAACTGAAAGTAACGAAATTTATTTGTAAGTGCAAATTGAGGCTATGTTATATTGTACCGTTACTATTGGTGGCTTCTTGATAATCCAGAATTTTCCGCAGAATAATTGTGCATTATATGTAATCATATTTATTATGGATCCTCGAAGTTCAGAAATATAAGATGACTGAAAAAAATTGGATTTTATAGTCATGTGAAATACATTCTGGTCATATCAAATATCCTCAAGAATGCTGTAAACTCGTTCCGAGGGAAAAGTTTGGCAAAAAACAGTATTCAAAATAAATGTACTTTTCATAGATGCGTATATTATTTGTCTCATACTGTACTTGTTTGCCTCTAATAATTTTATTATTTTAATGATCACACGATATATTCTCACTATTTTACATTCTAATAATTTTGCTTTTCTTTCTCAAATTAAATTAATCTATTCGTAATATTAGAAACGTTCCGACGTGTTTCGGAAGGTTGCAGTATTTCCATGTACGCAATTAATTTCAAGTATTCATGAAGATGAATTTTACAATGCTAGAATTTATATTTTCTTTAAGATCTTAGTACAAGAATTAAGAAGATATACGTATTTAAAACACTTCAGAGTATTATTTTATAGATATGTTTAAGTCATTAATGAATACGAATATTTTAAATATTTTATGTTCTTGTGTGGTTATATTTATCCATCACCACTATTACTCGGCCATGTTTCGTTAGCAACACAGCTTCTTTCTTTAGTACACATATTGCTCTGTTGCAAATCTTTATTTAAAGAAATTTGAACTTTCGATTCAGCCAAATTTTGTGTCCGTTTTAAAAATTCGTTGTGTCTTTTACGTAACGCGTCTTTTAGTCCTTTTTGAGCGTTGAGCGTATACTCTCGTACATTGGATTAACCATCCTCTAAGTTTTTGTCATTTACATCGTAAGGTCGCAATCACTAAATGTCTTTTTTCCCTTTGGCCTGGCGCTCGATGCCGTTAGTACGGGTTCCCAGATGGTCACCTATCCGGGAATCCGTGGTGCCTCGAGATGCTAAACTTCCGTGACTTCCCGGAGCGTAGTTCAGCTCTTGGACTTACGACATCGGCTTTTAAATGAAATGTAGTGAACTCTATCACATATATAATTTCATTTGATATGTAATGTAACTTGCCTTTTAGCGCCGTAAAATTTTCATTATCGTGCAGCAAACATAAAAGAATATAAAACCATATATTTTTAAATGGGTATCGTGTAATTTGCTGCGAATATCGTTTGTTCTTTACCAGATATTGTAACATAATTCTAAATTTCTCTTACTTTATCAGTTTTGGAGAACAAGTACTGAACGACATTTACATGACTGACACCCAATGAAACAACGTTAACGGGGATTTTGATTTATTCCGTAATGGAGGGTAGTCCAACTAGCCCGCGGTGCTATTATTTCGCGTAAGGTTATTAGTCAAACGTGGAATTCCCTTGCATCCAAATCGGGCGTAAACATTGCGCGCCTAGCGCATTCACCCTATCAGGGTCAAAACCTTGGTGTAAAAATATATTTCATTTGTTTCTTTAGTAAATTTAGAAATTCCAAATCATTACAGTTTTCCTGCGTTATGGATGGAACGGTCTGATATCACGTATGGTTCCATCCCACTCCCCATTCAGAACAGCCGGGCAAATATGCGAGATCAACAATACGAAGTCAGGTGTGGTTCGCCCTTGTGATAAAATTATGGCCCGCAACCACGTGAAAAGTTTTCAGTTCCCTTGGGGTGGCCCTGGAGTACTGGCGAGTTGGACACTCCTGATGTAGTTCATATATAGTACTTTCCTATAAATCTTCCTTTTCAGCAATCAACTCGCAAGCTTGTTTTATTTTATTCTTTATTCAATTTGATATTTGAAATACACGCCATCCTTGTATTTGTGTTGTACGAGTATTGTATATTTCATTTGAATGTAATGGCCTCGTAATATATTTTTATAATCCTGCAGCAAACGTAAAATAAAATAATTTTTTTATTGGGCGTAGTATATTTTACTGCGAATAATGCTTGTTCTTTACTGGATTATGGTATCAGTTCATTCACAAAAACTGATAGAGATGAAAATTGGTATTTCAAGGAGTAGTCTTCTCAATTAAGAAACTTAAGAACTTCTGAGGTAAGGAATTTCGTAGAGATAATAAAGAATTCCATTTTGTGATGCATTTGATCCGAAACGCTGACAATTTCTTTAAGAAAATTGCGACAATTTTACCATTTTTGTACCGGCACCCATAGAATAATAATACATACAAATAAAATTTGTAACGGACATATAGAGCTAAATAAAAGTAGTGATTAAAAGGAATTACGCAAAAACTTGATTCTTAGTTACGTTAGGTACGGGCTCAGTACGCAGTTGGTCAAATAATATTTTTTACTCAGGTACCTTATGGATTGGTTTAACTTTCAAAATAAATACTTTTATTGAACTGCTTCTTGACCCGAAATTATCTATTATGTTCCACTCGACATTCTCGATCTTTAGGGAGCAAACATTTTTTGTGCCATCATAATATTAGTTCTAAACATCATTATTGAATTTTATATTTTGGTAGCTCAGACAAAATTCAAATGAAATTGTTTGATGTTTCTGTTTTGACGTCAGATCAAACGTTATACAAGCAGGGAAAAAAATCAATTAAGATCTTGAATTTTCATTTTCATCCTAATTTAAATCTACTTTAATTCAAATAATTTAAACCTTACAAGAGGAGGCAGCCATATTTTCCAGTGTAATTTAAGGCTGAAAGTGTATGTGTATTGTTCGAAGAGTAAGTTCAGTTACATTCAAGTCAAATTCAGCTTAGATTCAATGCAACCTCTTAGAACAACTGTTTTTTTTCTAAAATTAGGACTTCAAAATATTTCTTTTATTGTCCTTGGTCGATTTCTTGTAATATCTGATGATGATTGATGACTTGTCAATAGTTTTCCTTCCTCATGATATAACATATTGATTTTATCAATTACATGGCGTGTGTATGTTATGGCCTCACTTTATAAATTCAATTTAATGTTGTAAACATTGCGAGTATGGCGCTAGATTGTAACATATATTGTGATCACTTATTCTTCCAGTTGAATGATACCAGTATTACAATTCCTAAGTATTGTTTATTGAATTGTTATAATGAATTATATATAAAATATTAATTTTCATTCAAACTAATGTTCTATATTATTTTAATTAATTTGTTGATTTTATTCATTATAGTCTTAACAGTGCATCCAGTTTTTTCGTGGGGTAGGGGCTACTTTTTTATATTTTTTTTTCATTTATGCTGTATTTAAAAAATGTTGATTTATAGTTTGTATTTATCACGTTAACTAGTGATATATTGAATGGCTTTCTGTAGTGTAGAAAATCAGTACAAGCTATTGCTTTGAATATGTATCATCGTCTTCTAGGGAGGAACTGAACAATCTTGTCCCTCCCCTTTTGGGTGCGCATATGTTGGGTGCTTCAGTCTTAGTGAATATCTCTTTCGAACACTGTCGAAATAACACTCAAAAGTCTGAGAAAAAGTCCAAAATACCCGTAGAATTATGGTAAACAGGCTCACTTACTGTTTACAAGTTGACTCGTTTTTAACACGGCATCATTTCAATATCGAAAATTTAATCACATTAAACACTATCCTTTTTTGGGAGATTTTTCTCGTTTCACGCGTTTAGTTTCTCGCACGTTTTCTTTAAAATAACATTCTTGTTTCTTGTATCAAAACAGGGGGAAATGAAATGTTAATGACCAACCAATGGCCGTAGAATCTATTGCAGGATACGAAACTGACTACCACAGATGTAAACATCACTAATAATGCAGAATCGGCCGAATCACTTATTTCCGTAGTGAACAATACCGACTTGCATTTTTCCTCATTCAAAACACATTAATTATATTAAACATCTCTTGAATTGTATACTTTCGTTTGTTCTGGAAATCTTCTTTTTAGTTATATTCTGAACAAAATACATCGAAATGTGCGTCAAAGGAAGGTATGATATGCGTATATCTCTATATATAGTATATCTCTACACTGTGATTTTCAAGAATAGAAAACACTTGAAAACACAAACGAAAAAGGATCAAAATCCGGTAGAATTACTATAGCTTGAAACAAGTGGTTTTATTGAACCAAATATCGTATTGACTTCTGATTTTGAATATATAATTTCGTTGTTATTGCCCTTATTACCGTATCTGCTTTACCCATTTTGTAAAGTAGAGAAGATTCGTACTTCAATGCATATTTAATGGTTTGGAATACACACGAGATCTTTTTCCACGTTGTGACAAAAAAGTATAGGTCAATAACCCATTTGCGGATCGTGATTTGTAATACATGTTTGTTTTCATATTTACTCGTAGATAAGTATAGGCACACTTGGTACTTCACGTGCAGCCTCATAATGTGTTTACATTACATAAATTTAAAAAAAGTAAATACTCGTTGTCTTTTCTAACTCAAAAACCTTTTTGTCTGAGACATAAATTTGCTGCTCTTGGAGTTTACAAAGCAATTACAAAATGTTTGAGCGGACTACTAATGAATCAGGTGATTTTATGATAACGGATTAATTAAGGTAAGAAAAATAATGATTTAACATGGAATAATGTCATTAAAAATTTTAATGAAAAAGGTAATTAAAAAAAACTTTTTTGAAGTGTTCTATGTTAATAGCGTACATCTCAAACTCATGAGCATGTTTTGCGAAGTAAATCTATACTTCCATTTATGAACTTTTTTCTTTAGACTTTGGAGTATTTAACTATAGGATCACATTTAAAAACAAGTGGTGCTACAACAGCATATACTTTCTCGCAAGATTACAATGCTATCGTTATGTGCGACGATACGCCAATAAATGCTTCATTAATTTCAAATCGAAATTATGATAAAACTGCTAACTTTTACAAAAAAATATGACCTTGGAAAAATCGGGGATTTCAACGAAAATGAGACCCGCACAATTCTCTTAAATGTTCTTCGCACTATTCAACAAAATTTAATAACAAAAATTGGAGCCATTTTTTTCAAAAGTTTGAAAATATCCGGAGGCTTTACGTAAAGTACACCCCAAAATGAAAATATTGGTTTCACATTCCAGCGATCGTGACATCAATCAGAACGATTACAATATAGGGATGAATATCAATTTTAAAGATAATCGACTGATCGGTTTATGCCCTATGCACAGACAGACGGACGGACGGAAAGATTAGCAGACGTTTTGCCGTCAATCAATTTTTCGGTACGAAGGCTGTAGGAAACACAGATTCTATCTACACCACGTGCTAGAGGAATTTTTGTTCCATATTTAGCAAGTAGATGTATGCTCTTTTTCGTTACCGGGGCCCGGTAATAAGAGTTTTTGTGTCGAAAATTCGCCGTTTTCCGGTGCGATTACAATACCTGCTCTTCTTACGTTAGTGCAAGAAAATAAAATCTGAATCATTGAATGTTTCTGTTAAAAAAAGTTTACTTCCATAACTGAAAACAAAAGCTAAAAGTAGTTTGAATAATTTAAAAATGAACCCTAAATACGAGTAGAAACGTTTGCAATGGTTTTGTAAGCGATTGCTTAGTAGTAATTTTGTATTTTTACTTATTAACTTGTTTACAGAAATTGCTACAATATCATTGATCATGTTTAATTTCGCTGGACTTATTGTAATGTTTTCAAATTATATTTGGATTATATAACTTAAGTGTGAAAACGAATAAAACGAAGGCTCATTTATTGAAAATTTCATTTTTGTACAAACATATGGTGGTCCAATTTTTAAATAGATTTTTCATAACTACTTCAAAGCAAAAATAAAATAAAATTTCATTAAAAAATATAAATTATACAAAAGATAAAACAATTAACCTATAAAAAATACACGATATATATAATTTCATTGCAAATTTGTGAGACATACTTCATTAAGGAAATAGAAGGACATGATCTAAAAAATGTTAATGAGCAAAGGTGTGTGCTTATAATAAACTTGAAAGAATTACAAGAAGTTCAAAATAAGATTGCAATAATCTGACATTTGAGTTTATTTTGTGTTTAACACTTTGAAACTAAAGTATAGAAGAGACTTCCAGACACAATACAATAATTTCGATTTATGAAATCGTATCGAAGTTCTCAATTTTCGTATTTGCAAAATAATGAAAGTGGTAGTAGCGATTCAATAATTTCAAGTCACACTCAAGTGACGCTGAACATTTGAAAATTATTCTTGTAATAAAAATGCAGTTTTACAGGACGATTTGAAGCCAGCTCGAAAGAGAAAACACAAATTTCGAAGCAACATATGACATTACTAAAGTAATACAATGCAGTCGGCCTCTACATTGAAAGATGTCTTTGAAAAATTCGTTGACACTACAAGTCTTCTACGATAAATAAGTATGCATATATTTCGCAAAAGCTATAACATAATTTTATTGTTTCCTATAAGAGTACAAACATATTATTTATTGGAATTTATTATTGCAATTAGGAAAAAAAACTGATATGAAAAGTTAACATGTATATTTTTACTTTGATGAAACAGTAAAAGAAATAATGCCTAGGAAGGTGAAGTTCAAACAATGGCCGCCTTTTTCAATTGCAGAACGGAATAGAAAGTTCGAGTAATAGTCGGCCTTCATTATAGCACAAAAAAGGAATGAAAAGTGGTTTCACAGTATCAAAAATTGAAATTGAATATTCTAAAAAAAAACTCAGAATACAGTTGTAAAGTCGGACGGATGATCAGTTTGAGATTAAAGGCGTCATATATGAGGTGGCAGTCTACTGCATGTGTTTAATGCCTAGAAGTTTGTGGGTGAATGTTTTCATGCTTCAATTGAGTTTCCTGACAAAATGCACCGCTTGTGATAGCGTTTAATATGTAAGCGTAGTTTTAGAAACTTGTTAGATGACGGTTCATCATTTCAATCATTGAATTTTTTCTATTAATAGCATGTTTTTGAGAAGGTGACATGAACATAAGTATTATTTAAGCTATTGACAAGTACATTCATTCATCAGGCTGTTGGATGAAAATTTCATTAAGAGAATGAATACATTTCATTGCTAATGTCAAATGGCAAGTGCCGTTGAAATAAATTGTAGGATGGAATTTTTGCACTACTTCTCGTACATTCTTTTAAAAGCATATTTTTCATTTAAATGATTTGATGTTGTTGAAATTGTTGTTGTAGAGCCATTAGCTTCAGGAGTCACAAGTCCAATTTGGACATGAGCAAATCTTCTTGAGAGTTGGTCTTCTGGGCCCACAATTCAATTGCATAACGGAGCCATGGAACATGACCGTGGAGCAAAGGGTGTTTTGTTTTTCTGTTGCTGATTGTATTCTTTTATCTACCATCAAGAGATCGTAGTTAATTATAATCTTACACAAAATTAAGCACGTAAAGTTCCTATATAAAAATCAATGTTCGTACCATTTTAAATTTACATGTTCACTTGATGCTTCTGCGGGATCTACCCGTTACTTATAGCATAGATAGGTGAATTCAAAATTTACAACTGCACCAGTAAATACACATTTACTGTTATTGGCCCTCACTTTAGAAATACTATTGGCATTCGCCATGTTCGAGCGAAAACATTAAATTTCTAACTTCGAATTGTTTCGCAATTGAGAATTAATTTATTATCTTAACGGTTTCAATAAAAACTGAAACATTGACTCAATATCCAATAATTCCGTTCTATTCCGATTTGAAAAGTAGTGTAACATTAATTTTTGCTTGACAATGCTTACTTCTTCTATTCTTACTTCTCTTCTTTTCTAATGGATGTGTATATGCTGTGTTGGTGTATTAAATATCTAAATGTAATCTAAATGCAAAGGTCACTACTCCAGGCCCCCGTTGCTCTTTATGGACTTACCTGCTCCTTCAGACTCCTTTGGAGAAGGTAAATGCTGCAAATGCGTTCAATTTGAACGTGGCAATTGCAGCAAAGGGATGGGGATAACGGGATAGGAATCTCCTTTAATATTGGAAGAAATTACACTAATCGCCCAATTAGGCCCTCTATCACCTCACATATCACAGACAAGTGGCTATCTCTTGCGACGAGTTACCGATGCCCAATTTGGGCCCACGAGGCGACCGGTAGCTCTGGTCTCTGGTCCAATTTGGACATGGGTGGAAGGTCCGTGTCACTTTCGACATGATCCACTCGGAAGGCATCGGCGTCGGACTCCAGCAAAGCTCGGAAGAGCATGTGGTGTCAATTTACACAAAGCGAGAGGGACTGTCCACTCCTTTGACAAGCTGCAAGACAATCAAGGACAAACTCAGATTCAGTGCTCAGAAATATCCATGAAACTCAAAAGCCTATACCTAATTGACCTTATTGATTTTGGGTCACTTTTAATGTAATACATTACGGTTACATCCATCCATGGCGAATCCAGGTGATAAGAGTCCCACGATGAAGCTTGATGATTGTTCTGGCCTGATCGCAATCGTTGATTTGATATGGTAGTACTAACAGACATAACTCCCCATACATTGTTCTCTTTGATGCAACGAAATTCAATAATATGATTTACTGCGTTCGAATTGCAGATTGGCATAGATCATTTAATTAGCAAGATAACATAAACTATTTGATAACTCACACAAAATAATTTAATGCTTCCGCAATCACAATATTTGTTTACAGACAGCAAGAGTTGTTTTGACAATCTACAATGTATCTACTTATCTACAAACGAAATACACAATCGGGCGAGCATTCAAACATGACAAAATAGAAATAAGAGGAACAATGCAAAAGCGTACAAAATTGAGACAATAATAACGGAGTCTTTCAAGTCTTTCCGTAGCATCGTTTAGTCAGTTATGTTGTCGAAGTCGTCAGTAAGGTTTTGTATGTTGACAGTCGGGGGAACAAACTACTAGTTTCGAATTCAATGAAATAAAGAAAAACTGAGATTAAATATTTCGAAAACCCTATTCAGTCAGCTAAGCAGTAAGGAAAAATCAATTTATGTTGATACAATTACACATACATGCTCGTATTGGTAGTAATAGTTCCGTAATATACTAACTTGTATTCTACGCCACTTGAAAAACTAACCAAATGAGGCGCGAAAGGTTCGGAAAAATTTCTGCTAATTAGTTCAGTGTACTCTGCGCCCTTCCCACAAAAGTTTTGGAAAAACATTTTATGGAGAAATTTAAACTCTAGCGCTAAGCATCATAGATAGAGACGTTTCCCGACCCAACTGAATCGTTTGTAAAAAGCAATCCACTTTCAAATGCTAAACGACTTCATGATGTAGTAGTTCTAACACAATTAAAAAACTACGCAAAAACTACTAACATTTTAAAAAGTGTACATGAAATTCAAGTGTATTTGAAGTTCAAATATTGAGGAATAGATATCAATAAAAGAAAAATCTATACATTTCATAACTAAAAATATTAAAGAAAAGTGGACCAGATGTTTAGAAAATATTATTAATGAATCTTTTATTGTCATGATTTCATTTAAAACTACGTGAGAAATACTCATTCTCAAAAACAAAAGAGACAATATTTTAAGATAGACGTCTCAAGTAGAGATTTCATTAAAAACAAATCAGTATTTCCAGCAATATTATTGAAGGAAAACGTCGAAAAAAAATGTCACTGATGCAATTTCCGAAAATACAGAGGTATCACTGAAAAATAACTTCTTCGCAATTTTTGAAGGCTACTTCTGGTCTATTTGATTAAAAATTAAAGGAAATAATTTGGAGTATTTTTTTGAGAAAACTTCAGAATAATCCTAGAGTTTATGTGAAGAATCCTCAAAAATTAAAATATGTTTCAAATTCAAAAGGTTGCGGCACCTCAATCGGGAAATGTCCATTGTGCTGAAAATTCTTTTTGAGCGCTAGTGTTGTGCATATATAGATGGACTTTTATGAGAATAAAACCAAGAATATCTTTTCGGTATCAAAGCCCTTGAAACCTCGATTTTGACTACGAAAACTTTTACGAAAGAGTAATATATTACGTATATGTGCAAGAAAAGACAACTTTGTCAATACAGGTAACCTATTAAACGTATTTTCCAGTCAAAATATCGATAATTTTTCCTGAAGCATTTCATAACATTCTCTTTTCCGTATACAAGAGAAAATAAAGACGTATAATGAAAATATTATTAAGAAATATTTAGGAGAAACAATATAATTTATCTGTAAAGTTATGATTTAATTTTAAAAGGTAGACCGCCCTTCATGTTCTCAATTACTTCCACAAATTACAATTACGTAAGTGAGTGAACGATGAAATATTGGCTCTGATTGTTTTAATTACGCAAATCTTTTTTACGAAGAGTTACAAATAACTATGGAGAAATCTAGAAAGATAAATGCACGATTTTTTTGCTCACTCTAAACTGAAGAATGTTAGAAACGACAATTGAAGCAGCAGTATAAAGGTTATGACCTTACTATCTCCATTGCAACTGTGTTGGCACGTCCACTTACTAGACGATTGGACGATGCAGTTTACCCTTCGATAACATTGATTAAGATGTACCTAATTAACAGCAAATCGAATTTTTGTTCGTTAAAGAATATGCTAGTTGGCAATGTTGCTCATTACATTCGCGATGATTTGGCATTTCTAGAGGTCAACATTGCAAATCGTCGTTCTTTTTTTTTCTGCGAGGGGATCAGCGGTTGCGCTTATCTGTGCTGCCTCGCGTTTTGGCAAGAGCCGATCCAGCGAGTGTTATCAGCCTCCCCCTTTGACCCACTGCCGCGGTCGGAGAAAGCAGATTTCCAATTTTCTGAACGAGAAAGCACCAGATTCGATACGACCTCGAGGAGTCAGAATGACTTGCCGGTTTCGTACTTCCCTCAATCTGCATTCCCTTTATATTTACCATTAACTTAGAGTAATACGATGACGATACATTCATTTGACTAGTGTTTCCAAATGGAGTATCTTTTCAATTCAGTTAAAGGAAAACTTGATATCGATAAAAATAATGTCGACTATAATTCTTTCTTGAAGGACATAGTTCTAGATATTGGCATCGCCATTACCAACATTGGAAGCGTATCAACAATGACAAGCGGAAAGTGCCATCATAAACCCGTAATGTCAAGCAATAACAACACACGTACTATTCGTCGGAGTATTTTCCTCATCTCGCTGAAATGATCGTGTGTCACAATCGTTGCGATCATTCCTTCTTAAGTCCTCCTTCCTGCGACCTTTTTTCGGTAATTCTACGGCCACTTACTCACCTACATACGACAACGCTACAGACAAGAGGGCATAGTGACCATGGATCAAAGGAGTACCGACCCTTCGAAAAACATTATTCCCGATTTTGAGAAACTTTTTTGAAAAGGGGACATCTTCAACTTTTATGATTATTGATAAATTACTAAAATCACATACAATTCATGTTTGACAAATCTAAGCGAATTGAGAACTTTTAAGTTTTTTGAAAAGCTTGAAACTGAAATATTTCTCGTTCTGATTTTTTTAAATTCTACATTTGGAATTAAATCTTTCCTTAACATATTTGAGAAAAAAATCTCCATAAGATTAGATTACTACAATAAATTGGCGGCAACATTTATCTCAGAAAGTCACAAATGATCTAATAATAATAATAAATAATAATAATAATAATAATAATAATAATAATAATAATAATAATTATTATTATTATTAACTATTGTCAGTACTTGGTTTATAAAATGTTAGGTCACGGAACGCACGACAAATTACTTATTAATTTAATAGAAATAATTATATATTTATAGTATAATTTAATAATTATTCCCGATATACAGGAACGCCGGTTCCTTCGCGTCCCGTCAGAAATCAAGCTATGGTTATTAATTGTTATTATTATTGTTATTATTATTATTATCCCTCTACTTAATTGATTTTTCAAAAACTTCGTTCCTGTCCTAGGAATTGTTGCAAATAGGTTGGTAATGGCTTTCGGTCAACATAATCCTGACAGTACTTGCTTGACAGAAATGGTACACTAAGTAGAAAGATTTCTTGCATCCCTACTCATACCTGAATATTATTATGTAAACAAATGAGACTACAAAATAACCATTTGTAAGGAAGTGCCAAATGGATTTTGAAAAGGTCTTCTTACATTCATAAAGACCGCTAATGAGTTACGAAACGTCAAAGAAGCTAAAAACACAACCCATGAATTAGACATTGAAATTGTCAGATTGTCTGTTGTTGTTGTTGTTTGTTTTTTTCGTCTCCTTAGTCAGTATGTTGGCAGTCTGAAAAAAAAATCCATTAACCGAGACGTGAACATTCGAAAGAAACCAAACGTCGAGAACGGGTCGCGTCTCGGCAATCGCAAACCGACGCAACTGCACCAACCCCCGGTGGATTTCTGGAAGCTCGTAACCGCGAATTTTACCTTGGACATGTCGAGCGGTCGCAAGCGAGAAGCGAAGCGAAGAGGAGAGAAGAGAAGACGAGTGCGGCGGCGGAAGCAGCGAGTGGCGACGACTGCGGGGCGGATCCTTGCAGCAAGCGAGGCCGCGTGGATCTTATACGCGCCTCTCCCCCACGACCCGACCGGCCCCGCCCCGCCCCTCTCCACTCCCCACCCCGGGCCCGGCCTACGTGACTCGGCGATTCGCCTCTGCGTGTCATTCACTTCGGCGATGACTTTCTTCTCCCTTCGAACGGTTTGCACTGCTTATTTAACTTTTGTTCTTTTGTTTTTGTTTGTTTTGTTTGACGAAGAAAATAGAGTGGTCAGCGCGCGATTGGCAATGTTCTTCCAAGGAGGGCGTTCAAATTTCTAGGGGACGAATCGAATAATTGGCGAATGAAACGAAAACCTTTTTAACTTAAGCAGTGAAGAATGAATACATACTCAGAATGTTGGTGGGAAAGTTTTCTTTTTCCAATTTTCTTCATTTGAATTCCTTGATTTGAACATTTCACTATGGAAATTATATTGGATATATCAGTGTGAATTAGTTGTTTTCCTGTCAGGAGAAAATGACTATTTTTCCACCAAGGGATATCGAATTTTTAAATGGGGGCGAAACCCGGGATCTTACCGTCACTACCACTGTCTGCAGATTCCGTAACAATTCTTTCTAAGGCCCCAGACCCGAAATCGAGGTTTAGCTTTACATCTAAATAGTACTAGAGTCCTTACAGATCATGGATACAGGGATGGTGATCATTCTATCTGCCCGAAAGTTAAAGATGGGAAAGGATAGAAATCACGGAAAAGACAGAATAGCTGACCAGTCGCAGAGACATCATCAAAGAAAATCTGCCAACACAATGACTTAATGTCACGGCGGATACTTTAATACTGTAAATTATACGAGTATTCAGATAAATTAGTTGTTGAAATGGATTTTGGAAGGTACAGAGTGCCAACTGAAAGATTACCAAACATTTCAGTTCATATCGGGGTAGGTCAATGGAACAAACGTGAAGTTCCCGAGCGTTGCAAGCAAACAGTAATTTAGAAGCATACTTGCGTATATCGCTGTGATGGATTCAGATGAGACTTAATCACCTTCTTCTCCAATCAAATTCCTTTTCGAAAATATTAATTGATGTAGATTCTCGACCCTTAAATTACTTCTGGAATTAATTTATTAGCAAAGTTCTCTAAATAATAAAAAACTGAGTTCTGCAATTTCAAAAAATATCCGTATTGAATGGAAAATTATTTAACATTTCATTGAATCACAACCCCCTTTCTCCCACGACAAACACTAGCTCCGTTTCCCAAGATGTGTGCGTATGCCCTGAGAATCTGTTGTTTAGTTAACTGTGAACCTAAAGTTCACCTTTCCCCCACAACAAAAATTGATGGTGTTAGTAATAAATATATGAAATCACACTTCCTTATCTCACTACCGTAGTCTCAATTTGCCATTTTCCCCTCACCGTCCAAATGTCATGTGACAATATGTCTTGACTCCCAACGTCACTTGACGTCTACCTTAGAAGTCGACATGAAATGTTTATTATTCCAATGTAGTTTTTTTAAAAAAAAATCTTAAATCCTTTATAACGCACTGAAATTATATAAAACATACCTCTTCCAAATGAACGAAACGTTGTATGCATTTTAGATATTGATTTATGCTATTTGTTATTATGAAAAGTTGGTATAAAATTGCATTTCAAATATAATATTTCGTGAACAATATAAATTAATAGAAACATATATTAGAAGAATGATATGTAATAAAGAAATATGACACTGGTTCTTCAAACGTCATTCTGTATCAAAACAAGTTGTAATTGACGTGACTCAGCAATTTATGTCTTTATCTAAAGCATGGCGAGCTAATAATTTTGTTTTTCTTTTTCATGTAAGATGCAGTAGCTTCTTACAGTAAGCTTTATTCAACATTTTGAAATTATAATTCTTTAAAATATAGAACATAAAAAATAATATAATTTTTTATATTCTAGAAAATCGAAATAGTTTCATAATACTTTAATGGTCAGATGCCCAAGCATTTTTAAATTTTTAAAATAGTTAAATTGTAGCACGTATATATAGCATTATGCATAGGTATTTCATTTATTCATTTAACTGTAACGTAGCACTTCACAATTTTAAGATATATGGCTTCCGCGGCCAGAGTCATATTTCGCCGCTGGTATGCGATACCAGCCCTGAGGAAGACCACGACAGGATGGTCGAAACGTCGGCATCACAGCCTTCGACGCGGCGTCACCCGGACAGACCAGATCACGCATTTTAAGATATAATTGGAAATCACATAATTTTCATTTCACGGTATTTTTGTGTCATCTGAATTAAATTTTGCCACAAAATACGGTCCTGAGTTGAGCCTAAGTCGTCTAACAATCATGGCAGACCCTTTGAATACAATGCCGTAGGGGAAGTATTCGACGTTATTTTGCTTAATGAAGGTTTATCAGGGTACAATTTTTTCATTGTCGCCCAAGGACAGAATTTCTATTTTCATAGCTTAATCTCAGAAAAAAAACTCTTTAACTCAGAAAATAAGTGTTTAGTGCTCGGAACGTCATGAATGAAAATGAAATTGAGGTTCATTTTGCCATGACTTTGATTCTCTTCGGTTCTCAGTCATGATACAATGGTCAATGTTAAATGCATTGATGAGCATGTGTTAAAAAAACGTCGTTAGCAGTTGTTGGCTAGGATCTAGTGGCGACGTAAGGCCAGCTAGGGCCTGTCGTAATTGGGGCTCCTTCAGCAGGCGAAGCTCCCTCGGTAGGCGGGGTCGTCTTGACACGGGGCCCATTTGGGGGGGGGGGGGGGGGTGTCTCAGCATAAGCTGCCATTACTACAATCAAACGATTGAATTAGGAAAAAATAGATTTTAAAATCTCCGTCCCGTGCATTCATTTTACGTTTTGCATGCACTTCACAAGAAGAGAAAGTATTGCCATCGTCGCCGGAAAAAGGCCAATTTTCAACAAAAAACTCTTCTTGCCAGACCCAGGTAACAAAAAGTGATAAATCATTTCATATTCATAGCAAATTACTTCCTCTCTCACGTTGTGTAATCGGAACCATATTTTGTAGGTCTTTGACACCGAAAAATTGATTGACAGCAGAACGTTTGTCTGTTCGTCCGTTCGTTTGTCTGTGATCAACTCTATCGCCTAAACCATTCAGCAGGTTTTCTTCAAAATTTCTGGATCGATATAAAGGAACTCGATACTCCTATGTATTTGCAACTGATATTTTGGTTTTGGGGCTACTTTACATAGTCTTAATTAAATTTTCAAAATTTTCTCAAAAATTGCCCATTTTTTTTTATTTAACTTTGTTCTTGGATAGATGCTTGCAGGTCTCATTTTCGTTGAAAATCCTCAATTTTTGGAAAATTGCAGAAGTTCAAAATTTTTTCGGCGTCTTCCTGCAACCACAATACTTTTTTCTTAATAAAATATGTTGTTGAAAGACAGATCTTGAAATAAGGTTATGCACACTTTTTCAAAAATATAAGAAGTAGTTTTTTCATAACTTTGGGTGAATTATAGATAATATTTATTTTTTAAAATAATTATTTTCTCAAAGCAGATGCTGCACTTTTCTTTAAATTTCCTTCTCTTACGAATCAAAGACGGTATAAACATTGGCACTGGTCAAATTGCCGGTGAATCGTAGTTTCAAAAATTGCAAAAAAGACACATTGCAAAAGTACAAAATTGAAAACACATTTTTGTCTTAAACGAAATTTGTTATAAAAAAAGGCACACACAATATTTTGAAAAAAAAGAAGAGAAATACAGGTAATTTGAAAAAAAAATCTCATAAACTGCTCCAAATATGTTTCAAATTTGGCCACCGAAAGAACGAGGTTTAAAGAATGGCGCAGATCTAATATTTGCTGAATTTTCTTAATTTTCGAAGCTGGCAAATTTAGAAATAATGCGAGAAAGTTAGTGTTGTAGAACCAGTAGTTTTCTTTCTTGCTTGCTTTTGGCGAATAGACTAGTTATGCGTACAAAATATTTCTAATCTAGGTTTTCGATGACTAGAAAACTAATGTATTCCCGACGACTGGAGTTGTCATTTCCCTTTCCAATGGTCCCATCATTGCCTTTTTCAGGATATTCTTCGCTTGGCATTCGCGTATTTGCGCTAACGTTAGACTATAAAGTTCCTGGAAGAAAGAGAATTTGCAAGTTACGCTCCCGGTTTTAGGGATCTGAATGGGGGGCAGGTGGAGCAGATGTGGAAGGAAGCAGGGGGGAGGAGCAGATGGGACATGCAGCCTGTAGACTTTTCCAACGCATGGAAATGCATTAGATGAAAGCACAGAAATAACCTTTCAGAGCAGCCGTCTTTTAGAATTCTGATGCATGAAATTGTCCCCTTTGATGCAGTTATTTAATCAGTGCCGAATATCCACAAACACAGAGAATCGAACCTTAGAACCTGCGGGTCTAGACATTTACAGACTCATACGTACACACGTAAATCCAGTAAGCTAGAACTTCGCCTGATTTTTAAATATTCAGAGTTCTCGTGGGAAACTTTCAACAGGAGAGACATTCAATCAAAATTTAAAACTACAGCAAATACTGCTGCAACTGCAAAGACTTTACTGACGTTATTTCTAAATTTTGCAATATTTCAGAAAGTTCATATATATATATATATATATATATATATATATATATATATATATAATACATAAATATATAATCAACACATTTCATTTGGGGAAAAGCTCTATCTTCAATATTATAGGAAGACGCCTAAAATATTGAACCTTTGAAATTCCCTAAAAATTTGGGGTTTCAACGAACATGATAACTACACCATTCTCTTAAGTGTCTTTACGCTCTCCGAAGACAAAGTTTGATAAAAAATGTGTGCCAATTTTGAGAAATTTCTGGAAATATTTTTAAGGCTTTATATAAAGTACCCTCAAAAATCAAAATATCCATTTCAAATTCACAAAGCTTTCAGTTAATTCAGATCGACTGGGGAATATCAATTTTGAATGAGTTTTGAAGCAATTTGACTGAACGGTTTAGCCTCTAGCATTGTTCACAGACACGGCCAGACGGACGATCAGACGTTTTGCCGTCAATCAATTATTCGGTATCAAGGACCCTCAAAAAATGGAATCTGGTTACACAACGCGTTATAGGACTTTTTCTATATTTAGCAACAGTATTTATCCACTTTTTCATTACGAGGGCTAGGCAGTAGGAATTTTTCTGCCGAAAATTCCTCGTTTTCAGGCACACGACTCGTTTTCAGGCACACGATTACATAGCTTTCTCTTCTTACGAAGTACCTTCGTAGAGACGAGAATGTAAAAATGGCCCGAGAGATTCCGACTTGCAATAGGCGCCTACCCCTTACTTGCACCAAAGCTCGTGCTCGGTTTGCAAATGTTGCCACCCAGAGGCACCCAGCGGCAGGCGCCAGTCTCGTGAGGGAAGCTGATGTCACTTGGGAGGCTGCTTGCGACACCGCTCTCGGCGGCGCTCTCTTCTTATTTCGCTCTGCTGAGGAGACATTGCAAAATCACCTCACATGAACGCGATTTTGTAGCAACGGAACATCTACTGTTGATTGGTTCATTGTTAGCGATTCTGGGCGCTTCAGCGGGATAGCCATTAGTCCCGTAAATTTAGTGTATGTTTTTTCCTCGGAACGGTGACGGTGGTCTCCTCCCTCTGGATGGCGAGATCTGACGCCGACCTACCGTCGGCTGGCGAGTTTTCCTCCACCAGGTGTTTCCCACCAGCTGGGTATTTTCCCACCAACCAGGTATTTCCCACCACCACTGCCCTGCTGGGACGAACTCTAAGATCCCGTCCGGCCTCCCGGCATGTGTGATAGTACATGTAAGTATAAGTAAAGAGAGGTGAGCATGGGACAATGATGAGGAAGGAAAGATCGCACGCGGTCCATGGCCCATTTGTTAGGATACTGCTCTGGCATTCGCCTGGTGTTGATAGGAGAAGCCCGGGAAAATACCGATCAGAGCAGTCGGCCACTAGAAATCTCCTCCGAACAGCGTCAGAATTCGACATATCTGAAAAACTAGCGTCGAGACTCCTGCCACCGTCGGGACTTGAACGTAGGACCTCCCGGGCAGAGGCACTGCAGTGACATCAGATGATGCCCTGAGTTACCTCTCCCGGTAAACCTAGTGACCAACCCCACTCAGTTTCCTGGGTCGCGAGGTAGAAAACCCTTCCCAGAACGTCTTTTTTCCAGGTTTCTGGAAAACTACTTAAAGCGTAATGGTATTAGGGTAACTCTTCGCCAAATTCTGGAAGAACAATACTTATAAATCAGAGATATACATCTGGACATCCGATCATTTCAACACAAAAGGAGATTCTCGATAATGCGAAAGGTTAATATCAGCACAGAAAAATGATTAAATAAATGGTATTAAAGCGAAGATCTTCCAAAAATACCTGAAGACATAACATGTAGAAGTCATAACTATATTGATGTGGTATATATCCAAGAGGTGGCAGTTGACTATCCATTAGAATTTTTAATCGAAGTGTGAGTGATCGAAAAGCTATTTGGAGCATCCATCGCATTACTTAAAAATGTAAACGAACTAAAACACTGCAATATAATCTGTTTGAGTGTGTGCGTTACAATCTAAAATATTGCGTCTGGCTATTATTGGTACCGGCTGCGGAAAAAGAAAAAAGTTTTCAAATAATTTCAATAATACCCAGAGTTCAAGAGACTTCAGTTTAGCAGTACTTTTTTAATGAAAATCAGTAAAGCACAACTGGAGACTTTTAAAAAAAGGGGTAAATTGATGTAAAAGTTGTTTTAACAATAGGTGTATATAGAATGCTCTCGAATGAGTGATTCCCAAAAGTATCGGTCCTCGATTCTGAACGTACAATGAAAAACATAGTACATAGAGAAGCTTTTCTGAAGATCTCATTGCTATATTAAGGTAAAAAATTGCGAAATAATTACTTTCACACTTAATTTATACTGTTTTTTAAAATAATCTGCCTAAATTAGTTCAAAGGTACGCAAACGAAGTTGCTAGCTAGCTCTTAACAAGTTTTAGCTCTCAGCTAGTTCTTAACAAAAATGAATTCTTAATGAAACAATACTTATTGTGACTTCATTCATAAAATATATAACTGTTAATACGAGTCGCATGTTTAACAATTAAAGTGGGGCTGTGGTTTTAGATAGTAGTCTAAGCAGATATTTATCTTGAACCATTAATTCCGACAATTGTGAACTTACCTTCGAACTGATCTGGAGTAAGACCCGCGAACTTGAGAGGAAAGTATCGGACAAGAGCTCTATCCAAGATGAAAATTATGTATTAGCTTAAATCATAACTAAGTACATCATTATAAAAAATCAAAGAAATAGGAATAATTTTTATTGATGTTAGAGAAATGGTCTGTTACAAACCTGAAACTGGTAAAGTTGTCATTAGGAATTAGTCAAGTTCAGTGAGCTTATGTTCTTTATTTTCATTAATTTAATTTTCACTTCTGAACTCTTTATAATCTTTTCATTTTGGAACACTTAGAAAATAGTATAAAATAATACATAATAATAACAAGAGATGACAATCATAGATAACAATCAATAGATCAAATCGTAGATAATAAATTACCCTTTTCTACAAGTTCGATAAGACTTAAAATGTTTTTTCTCTTAAGGTATAAGTCTGCTCATCTCAGTGACTCGCGGAACGACCACGACCCCACTCGCTCGCCACCAGCCCGGAAATTCGACTGCGAGTGACGTTGTGTTGGGGAGGGAATGGACGTCACTCAACGGCAGAGGAAATGGCTTCGGAAGGCGACTGAAGGGTGGTTGAACGCATACTACATCCATCGGCTACGCAGTGTGGGTCACAGGAGCTACGCGGATAATCTTTCTTTCCGGCTTTGTAAGGGCCAGTATTTGCAAATCAGCAAACATACGCGAATAGAATTAGAAAGCAAAGTAACAGAATTTGTGATTTTAAGATCATGGATAATTATATTGAACTTCTTGTAAATCCTTTGTCCGTGGATATCGTAAAATTCATATAACAGTTGCAGTGTGAAGTTTAATAGTTGCAGACTGACACGCGTCTAAAATAATATACAAAATTTGATTGGTGCTTCAAGAAATTTTGAAAACTCTCGTTTAGAGAAAATATATTATTTGAATTTAATCTTAAAATTTGTCAAAAATATGATGAAAAGTTTTTGTTTTTAAATGTATGAAGCATAATTACTACGTTTAAAAAACAATATAAAAAATCCCGTTTTTATGGTGGAATTGGTTAGGAACCAGTTGTAAATTTATTTTGGATCAAAATGATTGTCAAAGATTTTACTTTTTTTGGGTTTTTTTACTATCTTACCCTTACCCTATCTTACTAGACCCTTTTCTTATGATGAACATTACAATATGCAATTTGTTCGTTTTCTGTTAACAGGTAAATTGATATAAAAAAATTTGTATAATGATGATTCTATGAAATATCAACGCATTTGTTGAGCACAATTCGCAGGTGCCTTTCATTGGGAACTTGTCATGGGGACACGACGCACGAGGGGGGCGCCAAATCGTTCTTATTGCACTCCCCACCACAAGCGTCTCTCTCCCTGCGATAATTCTTCTCTTAGCCCGTAGCCCTGTCACGAGCCGGCGTGTGCGCTCAGGCTCCCCTGCGACCAGATGAGCAAGCAAGCCTGCTGGAGTATATGTCCATTGTTCAGCAAGATAATTTATTAGTATATGTAGTACGTGGAAAATATTTTTAACCCCGTGTACGTCGTTTGTCGAAATGTCGCTTCCGTGATTTCCTCCTATCAATTCCAGGGGCATGCCAGAGCGCTACCTCAAAAAAAAAAAAAAAAAAAAAAGGCCACGGGGGGCACGGATTTACATCAGGTACCCCTCTCCGCTTTGTTGAAGTCTTTGCAAACGCCTTCCTAAAATATGCCGCACTTAAGAGCATAGATTTTTAGACTTCGCCAATTTTAGGCTTCCCCATAAAACCATAAAATGTATAACTATGTGATAATAGTATATTGCCTAAAAGTTACAAACACAGGAGAGAATAGTTTCAACAATTTTTCTTCTCCCCCAATTGTATGCCAAGTGAATGGGGTAAATAAATTATGTTGCTGCAAAATTTCTGTTAACATAAATAACCTGAAGACCCACGATGCTCCAACGTTGGATCAGTCACTCATATTTGTCAGCTTGAAAGATAAAATGTCTCCATTTCTTCAGCGACAACGCCATTTCTTCTATATTACAACAGACTTAGAGATTTATGTGCCCACGTATTCCTTCTCTGTGGTTTAACAACTGGTTATCATGTACGCTCGCATTATGTTCTGCAATAGACATATCTCATATTACTTCATGTCAAGGCCTTGAATTGTAACCTCTGGGGAGCATAATTCTGCCGTTTGTCTCTGACTACCATAATCATCTATTCATTTCACTTATATAGAAACAAATGTATTCTTTTTAATTGATCATCAGTTTTTTTCTTCAAAAAATACAAAAATTATTTTTTTGCCTTGTCTCTCACGTCGTTAATATTTACAGTAGCGGCGATTCGTCGAGATTATTATATTTATGAGTACATGTGTTTTACATTATCATAAACTCAACACTCGAAAACTCAACACTTTGCTGTGAAAATGAGGTCAAAATTCCGCATTTTCAAAAACGCTCAAACGCTATTTTCTCAAAAATGGCTTCAAATTATTTCTTCAAATGTTTCGTACGGAGAGTGCTAATTGCACTGTTTAAGAAGATGTAAAATTAATTTTGCTTTATTCTTTTGTTTTTTCACAATTTACACAAATGTGTTTTATTGAAAAATATCTCAGGCCGTTAATATGCACATTTATAGACATTTGTATTCATTGTGCACTTGCGAGTGAAAGTGCTTTTAATGACTTCTAATAAAATTGATTGAAAACTTAAATAATTTCTGGAAAAAAAGCTCCAAATTTCGTATTTACAGTAACGTTTACGCGTCAGTTTCTTAGAGACTGTTCCAAATTTTTCAATGAAAAATGCCATTTATAACAAGGTTAAGAAAATTTAAAAAAATAAATAATTTGGGCGGCTATAAATGGCAGCTATTAAGAGAATGTAGCAAGTCCGAATAGCTAGCCCAGACCAACGAAAATAGGAAACGAATACGAGAAAGTATGTGTCATTTTGTAATATCGCTAGTTTCGTACTGTTGTATTTGTATTTTAGAGTTGTATTTGTGAATAATGTTTTAAAGAACACCGTTGTATTTTGAGTTGAGTTTATCTAATTACTACCAAATTTGTTCCTAAAATATTACAGTTGTTTGTAGAATGTCCTAATACTTACCAAAATAACCCCAAAACTCAATTAAAAATACAATTTAATAAATTTAAATAAAGAAAGAGAAAAAGTAAATTTTCGATATAGTTTGCAATACGATATTACTGATTCTCGATTAATGGTAAGCAAATGAAGTTGGGGGAAAATTAAAAAACCCTCTGTTTAGCAAAAAAACGTTTGTTGCATTGCAACATTTCATAAAAGCGACGATAAGTAACGTTAATTGTAAATTGCTCTCCGTATGAATAAAAAAACACAACAATGCAAAATAAAAAAGTTAATTATCTTTCTTTATGAAATATAAGTCATTAGCAGAATGACATTAAACATTTCAAGTATTCATTGCTATTGACTAATGTTTCAATCTTGCACATCTTAAACACAATGAAAGGGGGAAAACGAAAAAAAAAAAAAATCCAAAATAACGGTCACTCTAATTCGCATACTGGTATGCATATGTGAAAAGACGCAATAATTAAGAAAATATTTCAGGTCAGTGTTCCATGAAGGAATTGTTAACAGGTCTAGGACACGTGAAGGGTTGTGAATAACGCATGAGGTTATGAAATAAAAATCGCCATTGATGAAAATTCATGAACGGAACTATACAGTTCGCCGCTGTGCCGGACTCAAATTTACGGATACATTTATTTCAACGAATTTTACTCATCAAATCTCTGGACTAACAGCGATTGTACAAAAAGCCATGTTTCAAAATATACTAAATTGTATGCATTAATTTCATTTACAACATTACACTCAAGGACAATTAACGCTCTATTTCAGGAGACGAAGAAAAAAGAAAGACCTTCAATACATCAATCAAGGCTCTCTCGAAACGACGACCGGCATATTGTTTGGCAACAGCTACTTGGCAAAGGGCTGCGCGGACGGAAGGCCAGGAAAACGCGAAGTGCGCACGCCGCTACTTTGACGTCAAACAATGCCCGAACCGATTGCCTTGTACACTATCTGCACTATTTCTGCGTCGCCTTTTTGTTGTTTTATTTGAGCTGTTATCGTCGGGTTGGTTTTCTCATTACTGTAAGACGCACGATAATTGCCGACAAGCTGAAGTGGTTGTTCATTTGCGAGGAGAGTTTTGCCTTCTCGTGTAGATATGAGATTGAGGAATAGTGTTTGTTGTATATTGCGCCTGTTGTCACAGGTTTTTCAATTAAAAAACAGTATTAACCGAGATATTTTCTATTCATATATATATGAGAGAATTCCTGTAATCTATAGTAGAATACAGACAGCTAAGAGAAGATTGTTTAGATCACTTTGTTCTGCGAGTAACAAAAAGAGACTTGAAACCGGAGCCGACCAAGAGGACAAGTAATTTTCAATATAAATACTAATGTAATAACAATAATAATAATAATAATAATAATAATAATAATAATAATAATAATAATAATAACGTTATTCCTTGCGATTAGACTGTTGTCTTGAGGTAAGTTACAACTGCAATAATATTAAAAAAATATTCTAAATACAACACAATAATAAGAAAAGATACAAAAATACAATAACTAATAAAACAAAAAGTACTCCAAGTGTTGATACAATGAAAATAACGTTGAAAATAAATAGTAAAATTATATAATTACCTACCTATTAAATAATACAGTCATATACTACTTCAACTTTTCTTCTATGAATACTCGTACAGTTTACGTGTTCAGTATTGCCAAATGTGAATAAATTGTTTTAAATATTACTTTTAAACAATATCACTACCCAAATTATTATAAACGTTATTTTCAATTTAGTAAATGAAGATTGCTGAAACAGTGCTGCAGTTTAGCTATTTCAATCTCGTATCACTCTTTTCACAAATTAAAACTTTCCTACTTCTGATCGTTGCTTTTTCTCCTGAATTTTATTCTTGTGGTCATTTATGCCAGTGTGCGATACCTTTTCTAGCATTCTTCGAATTTCTTTCTAAGCTTTGCCTTTCCCCAAATACGTTCTACGCGTTGCAAGCAGTCTTACTTCACCATTTCTCTCATGTTTCACACCCAAGAGTAGATTCAATGTTCATATTTTTATTTATTTTGGCTACAACAAACTTAGTCGCTCGTTTCTGTACTCTACTATTATCAATACTCTCTATTTTCCCAATTCTATAGAGTCCCAACGACTCGCGGCATATTCCAGGAAAGGTCTGACCAATGACGTGTAAGCTAAATCATTGGATATCTTATTAACCCCTTGTACATTTTTCAATACAAAGTAAAGACTTCGGTAAGCTTTATTTAATGCTGAAATCACTTGTTCTTTCCAGGTAAACGTATTGTTTAAATGATTCTCAGATAAATATACAACTATCTGTATGTGGAATTACCTGATCCGCGAGAAAATAATTGCATTTTCATCTAGATAGTTTACGAGTAAATGCTATAGATTTTCTTTTTGAAACATGAATTTTCGTTCATACTTGTAGTGCGTCTATTTTAAAAATGTGATGATACCTTGCAGAATCTGTTGATCTTTCACTTCAGTTATATTTTTAAGAGAATGGGATCATCTGCACAGGGTTCTTAATATTTTCTGTAATGTCGGTCATCAAGGCTAGAAACAGTGGCTTTATGACAGTGTCCTGCGCCAACCCAGATGTACTTGTGACTCCTGAGTTGGCGTGACCTGCCCTAATATACTGTGTGGGGCCTTTAATAAATTCTTTAATCCTATCTATACCTGATGATAATGCTTTGATAAAGAGCATATATAGTGCGGAACAAGGTCAAAGAAGATGGAGCCATATTTTTTTTAAATTTTTAAAAGTGTGCGGGAGTCTTCATGTAAATCCCCCCCCCCTAAATTAAAGTATAGGTTTCAAAATCTAGGGGACGATATCAGCCAAAACGATTGGAGAATATCAACTATGGAGAAAACCGCCACAGTTGATGAGCAAGGATTGTGCACAGTCAGGCACATGGACAGAAGTGCCGTGAATCGATTTTACTTTCTCGCACTTACTACCGCAAGAAGCGAAAGTATTGTAATCGTGCGCTGGAAAACGGCGAAATTTCGTCACAACTCTAATAACCGGGACCTGGTAAGGAAAAAGTGGATAAATCCAATTTCTAAGTTGAGAAAAAAATACTCTAACACGTGGTGTAGCCAGAATCCATGTTTTGTGCCTTCATACCGAAAATTCGATTGACGGCAAAACTTGTCTGTCTGTCTGTCCGTCCTGTGCATAACGCTAGCGCATAAACCGTTCAGCATATTTTCTTCAGAACTCCAAACGTTCTAGCAAATGACGAGGACCCTGGAATTTGCAATCAATTTTTTAATTTTGGTGGGAACTTTACATGAAGCCGATGGGATGTTTTCAAACATTTTCAAAAAGAATGCTCCAAATTTGTTGATTAAATTTCGTTGTTGAACAGTGCAAAAGACATAAGAGAATAGTGTAGGTCACAAGTTCATTAACATCCCATAATTTTTGAAAATTGAAAAAAAGAACTTGAAAATTGAAGACAGATTTGTGTCTCAGCCAAAGTCTGTTGTATAAAATTAGCTCTTCAAACAAGGTCATGTACAATTTTGGAAAAAAAAACGAGTAGTTTTGCGTAATTTTTGCTTTAAATTAATGAAATATATACAGGATTCATACCAACTACGGCCATCTTCATTTATAGCAAAAATGGCGCTTTTAGGAAAAATTGATAAGAAAACACGTGCCCATTGTTGGCAGCACCCATCACTGCATACGCGCTTTGTCAGCGCTCATCGATAGATGTGTTGATATAGACAGAAATGCGGTATAATATTATTACATAACCATTACTAAGAGGCAAGAAAGTATGTGGTTTTAGCAGCATTAGTTTTGGTATGAAGGGCACACAAAACATGGCGTCTGGCTTGTACACCACGTGTTAGAGGATTTTTTTTACTATATTTAGCAACTGGATTCATCCACATTTTCGTTACCAGCGCTCGGCAATAAGAGTTTTTGTGTGGAAAATTCGCATTTTTTCGCCGCACGATTACAATGCTTTCTCTTCTTACGATAGTAAGTGCGAGGAAGTACAAATCGCCGATTTTTGCCGCAGTGTTAGAATATTTCCTTTTTACTTCGTAAATACATAGTGAAATGTTGGTCGAGAACTCGTTGGTTGGTCGGTTTGAGGAAGAAGTATCAGTCCTACGCCCGGTCATGTGAATTGTAGTGGGGAAGTTGAAGAATGATCACGCGTTGTTCTTGGCCTTTGGTTTCGAACTGCAGCATTCGTTGGGTGAAAACCATAGAAACGACCATTCCGAGCAGACAGCCTCCAGAATGCGAAGCCAGGCAGAGGTAGAATTCGAAACAGTAACCGAGATCATGTCGAAGGCGATCGAGAAATGCAAATCGAACCAGAGACCAAGAAGCCTCAATTGCATACTCAAAATTCGCTACCCTTCCCGGCGGATTATCAGCATGTGTAGTTTTCAGTGCCCCTCTCCGCCTGCTCGCGGCCACCGCCACGCGAGGGGCGAGGTTTCGCCTTGCGCCACAGGTCGCCTACCCCTCGCGAAGTGCTCAGTCATGGCGCGCGCGATAGCCTCGGCCAAGATAAACGCCTGCCCCTTTCACCGGGCCCGCATCGGGAAAAGTTCTTGTCGGTGGCACGAAATCAAATGGGTGGGCAGCAACTATGGTGGAAACCAACCATGGCAACAACTAGTGACAGCAAAGTTTAGCAAAACATCCATACATCATCAAAAGGTTTTTGATGTTGATGAAATAATCGATGTACAAAATATCGATGTTTCAAATATGACGGAACATTTTGAAGTAATTTATCCTGGTTTTAAAGTGATACACCACGTGTCAATATTAGTTTACAGTATATTCTGCCTGAAATTTTACTGCGATTTTAATTCTCTAATCAATGTTCTATGTAGTCAAGGTTCAAGTTGAATTTCAACGATATCACCACGTACAATGGAGAAAGTTTGCGTATTGCAAACTGTTTCGTGCCGCCTGTGAATAGACAATACTGACAGCTGTCAATGATTGCGACCAATCCACAAATAAAATCGATACAGCAAATTTTATTTATATATTGAGATAAAAAACATCGATGTTTCTGCGCAAATATATCGATTTGAAGAAAACATCGAAAGATTAAAATCGATGTTATAGTATCGATGTTTCTGCACGAAAATATCGATGTTTTAGAAACAGTATTTTTTAATCATCCATAGCAGGAACATCAAAGGAAGAATATGTTTCCAGGTGATGATCTCTAAACAACGCCGAGTTCACGGATTTGGAATCCTTAATCATTATACCTGACGGGACGGCTCCTAATATTTTCGATCTAAGAAATAACAGAGAAAGAAGTTAAAAATAAAACAGCATACCTAGTGCAATATTTTAAATGAAATGTGTTTTATGTAAACTACAAATATAAACAGTACACGGGGGTCCAGGGCGCGGCTCAAGCAACTGCTTGTTTTGCTTCTTAAGAAATCCAACGCTGGCACCTCGAATCAAGAATAGTAGCATATTATACATTTGTTCTTCTATGGCTATGTTGTATTGAATAGACCTCTAACAGCATTTTCGCTACGGCCAATAGATACAACATTTGACCTACACACTACATTCAAATGTGTTGTGCACACAAGGGAATGATCAGAGGCGATATATCAAAACTTGCCCCCATTGTTTGTAAATATTGAAAATATTCTGTTTTTAATAGCCCTCAGTTAGCTGATGAATCTACTGTTTCCAGTCCGAAAAAGTGGCTGGATTTACACGTGCACTTTCTCCAGAGACAGGGGGGTAGGGGGAGGAGGGGGAAGGGGGAAGAGGGGTCTCCTCTAGCCCTCCCTCAAATTACGCTAAGCGCTCTGACAGAAATGAATGAAACTTACCGATGGGCGATTTTTATGGCGGTTTGAGTGATGGTTTTGTAACCCAAAATTAGGTCATTACTAATACGTGAATCTCTCCACTTGCTTCCCGCAAACCATGGCCCCTTCTGCAAGGAACACTTACGCACATGAGCAGTGGACCCTTTCTTGCTACACTTCCACTAGAAACCATCACACAACTTCTTTCGTTTGGCCAAGCTCATAGGTCACTTACATACAGCACACTGAAATTCTGCAGCAATCAAACTACGTTCTTGCGCCCATTCAATGACAGCCAAACACCTCCTTCGGCGCAAAGCGCGAAAAAAGCCACATTTATTATCACCATCACTCGACACTCAGAAACACAAATCACAAAAATCTGAAGAACGCAAGAAACTTAACTGTACGACAGCAACATAGCCAACCACTTCGACAGCTACCCCGACAGAAAATCACGTAGACAAAAAAACGATTTACGTGCCAGCACACTCAATTTCGTAATGAAGTTTCGACAAGATATTAGGGTGAAATTTCCCCCACCCCTAACTTTTGACGTCTCGTTCGTGACCAATTACGAACCATTAAAATTACTTCAGAAGTGTATTTTTTACAATCTATTTAAATCGCCCACGCTTTTCTTTTATATGGATATAATTAGTTTCCATATTGCTCACCACCCCTCCCCTACCGAAAGGTTCCCCTCGTAACATCCTTCGTCCCCACCACCGCGAATTTCCCCCTCGCCGGAGCAGCGCTAACTGCCGGTTTAAAGGACTTCCTTACGTTGTACCGTATATTAGACTTCAGCCCACACAACATTTACATTCTCACCACCCTTCCTGACACTGACACCGTCAATGTCTCTTAATTATTAGCGTTTTCCATTCGTTGAACCCACCATAATGCAGGGCGAAAATGTCATCGCTCCGCAACAGTGCTGCCCTACATGCGTGAAGGGCAGCCACGAACAAAACGGATTCGGGATCTGAGTCAGAGCATGGGCGCTGCGCAGTGAGATTATTCGTTCTTGATCTCTAATTCCAATACACTAGATTTTAAGCTGAAGGGCTTCTGCAGAATTTTTAGGTTATTGAAAATCATAAAAACATTAAACAAGAGCATTTTCGCTGGCTTATGTATGAGTGTGCTAGAAACATTTCTTGGCACATGTATTTAAATGAATTTGTAAGGGCATTAGTATTACTCGCGCAACTTTTCTTGAACGATGACCTTGAACCTCCTCCCTTGTGCAAGAAACAGTTGAACGCAAAAGCTCGCAGCGGGCACTAATGACAACCTTCCAAGCATTAAAACTTCGTTGGCGCGAAACAGAAGCTAGTCAAAGCCAGTTGCTTTCATATTGCAGAACCCCTGTTCAGGTTTATTGTCAATATCGAAAGAAAGGGCTGAGTCAGGTCCAGGTCCTTCAAGGGAGTCACCTAAAACTCCCGAAAAAGTTAAGCACAAGATGCAGTTTTGACTTTCATTTCACAGACGTTGGCATTACTTAAAATACTCTAGTGGCCTACTTTGTAACTAATACCCCCACTCCACCCTAAATCGTCAATCCATCGTTCAAGAAAAGTTGTCCGAGTAATAACTATTTTTATTTTTTACTTTGTTAGCGTAATTATTTTATTAGCGAAATTGAGACGTACCTACACTTTGGTTACTAAATAGCACTAGATTTGTTAACATGAAGTTATTCAAGGTTGAATATAAAAAATACACAAACTAATTTTCCGAACTTCGCGTAAGTCACAAAAACATTTTAAGACATTTCTTGTAAAACATGATATACTCCATCATACGAAGTGTGTCTGCGTGACAGAAGATTCCCAATTGCCTTCACATTTTACCACGAATCCAAATCAACATTCGTAAAATCCGTACCTAACCTCAAAATGGCCCGGTGCCATGGACTGCACTGACGACAGCCTCAGTGCAGGTTAGGGCGCCCTGAGTGCGCTCTGTTCCCATGTCACTGAGCGAATGGAACATGCGCATCTTTGCCCCGGTGCGCTCTAGCGGTCAAATGGAACACGAAAGCTGCCCCGAGTGCACACAAGTATGCACCAGTGCGGCGAATGGAAAACGCTACAAGAGTCCTGCCTTGCAAATATCTTAATATCGGGGTTTACTACGTGATAGGGCTTCACATATCAGACGCAAAATCGAGGAAAACGTAAAATCGAGGAAAATTATACTTTACTTATGTTGATGTTTTGCCAGGACTACTCAGTTATTACGTAAATTCCGGGAAAATGTAAAATCGGGGATCGTAAAATCGAAATTTCACTGTTTCTTAGTTATATGAAAGTATTTTTAATGAATTAGTAAGATTTAAGTATCCAGTATACAAATTATACAATACAAAAGGTATACAAATTATTTAATAAAAAACGAAAACATACAGAAATGAATTCAGTAGAACGTACTGAAAGTACAGAAGCTTCTAAATTCTTTAAATTAGATAAAATTGTTCACAGTGTCATTAAAGTTCAAACAAAACTATCAAAAATAAACAACCTATTTGATGGAAGAGATGCCAAAAGTTCATTAGTATACAACCCAATTGTAGAGTAATTATACTTTGAATAAGTTTTATTGAAAATCACCATTATTTGAACTGTCCTCCCTCCAACTTCGGTGAATTGCATTAGTGATAACGCACCTAATTACAAATTTTGTTCAGTATTTAAAGAATTACTTAAACCGAAACAATCTAATAATTCAAATTCACTCATGTTAATACAGAAATATTTCCATTTTCCTTCTCCAAAATAAAATGCACAAAACTTCCACACTTTTCACAATCTCAAATCTTTCAACGTTACAATTACTATTCAGAACCTCCCTTCAAATATAAATACTACTGTATCTCCAACCTACAATCACACATCACCGAAATTATCTTACTTTGATTTATTAGAACAAAACCCTTCTACTTCAAATTACACAACTTTAATTTCCAACATAATTCAACAAATTATTTCTACACTTCTCTCACAAATTCAGACTTTATTACAAAACCTCCCCCCTCTACTTTTTAATGTAACAATAAAAATCTAAATATAACACTACTAAGCTGGAACTCTAATGAACTAAAGCAACAACAAAATACTTTTAATCATTTTGTATTATTATTTCATAATATTGACATAGCATATATTTCAGAAACTTAATGAATCCCCAATGAAATGATAGAAATGATAGAATTTTTTATCATGCTTCTGGTGGAGTTGAAATAATAAAAAAGAATTAAATATTTCATCAACAAACATTTCTTCCTAAATCTCACGTAGCTTTAGAAATTCAAATAACATCATTTTTCTCCCTATAATATATTAATAAACATCCAAACAAGCCCTTTCCCACTTCAATTTACAACCTCATTTTTTCAATCAACTAATCTAATCCTCATGAGAGACTTCAACAGCAAAAACATTTCTTGGGATTACATCTCATCAAGACCACAGGGAATTCGTCTACAACAGTATATAATTCAAAATAATTTAGACATACGAGTACATGTTTCCTTTGAGCCAACGTATTACTCTAAAGACAACAATATAATACCAGATATTTTAGATATAATAGTTACAAAAATTCTCAATTTATAATTCTTTCAATCTCCACTTTCTGAATTAGATTCCGAACATCCGTCTATTAAAATATGTTTTAATTCTTCACAATTAAAAATTAATTATCCCCTTCATAACATTTGAATAAATTGAAATACAAATTGTTCATATATGTTATGGTTCAAATTTTAACTTCCCAAAATCTTAGATAATTTACAAAAAAATTGATATATAAATAGGAAAATTCACTAAAATAGTTCTAAATGCATGTAAGTATTCCAGAACACACATTAAATCGTTTATTCATACTCGATCTCTCCCTATAAATATTCTAAATCTTATTCAAACGTACTAACCTAAGTTAATTCGGGCAACATACTCGTTGCTCTTTCCGGAATTTGTATTCGTACCATTAAAAAATGAACTAGTTTTCGAAAATACGGTGATCGCCCTTCCATGCACTTATGCAGTGTGGCACTCCGCAACAAGCATTATTATTCGGACTCGTTTAACACTTTTCATTTCATGATCTTAATTGTTATTGATACTACTAGTGGTGATAACGAAATAAAAGTATTGTATTTAGAAAAAAAAATTTCTACCTTTCTCATTTTCTTCCCTCTTGAAATTAGAGTTAACAAAAACGTCTTTCACACATACCCTTTAATTCCACTCCTACACCGATGCTGCCGTAGGTACCTGGAGCGTCGCCCTCACCTGCACGGAGGGTGGATCGGAGAGAGAGAAGGCCGAGCCTCCCTCTGAGTCGGCACCGTGCCATTGACCCGCACGCACACACAAATGTCGCCGCCCTTTGGTTCAGACTCCATCTCACTTGTTCACATCAGCTCCCGGTCGCCGTCTCGCGTAATTTTCACTTCGTCGTCGTCGCTAATCTTTGGCACCATGTTCCAAAAGTACCTGCACAATTTCGGCATTTCCCCGCAGCATCGCCAAGTGCAGCGGTGAGTGCCCTTCTGCATCCTTTTGCTCAACATTCGCGTTGTTCTCGAGCAGTAGTCTCGCAACTTCAACTGGCGGCCATGTGTACTCGTGCGGTGACATTTCAAACAGTTCATAAGGATAACTTTGCTCTTTCACTATACTGTAAACGAAGGTATTGTGGAATGAAGTTCGCCAAAAGAAGATGAAATGAAGAGGAGCCTGCTGTTTGCTGTCCAAAGCCAATGCATCAGCGCCCTCATCGAGAAGTAATTTTATAAGCACCGGATCACATTTCTGTGATGCCAGATGAAGCACTGTTCGTCCATGTTCGTCCACACTATTGATGGACGCATTGTGCTTCAGCAGAAGCTGAACCATCTCCATCTTCCCCCTACATACAGCCAAATGCAGTGGTGTGCTTCCCCTTGCTACATCGTCATACTCACGGTGAATCACAGAGAGAAGATTATCTGACTTCTCACAACCTTCCTTCTTCCCACCATCGTGAGGAGTGACTTTTGCAAAAGTATGCTTGTTGGGATCTGCGCCTCTCTCCAGCAGCAAAGTGGCCACTTCAAGTTGCTCATCGGATATAACACGTTTTAACACTCCTTCTACGCATCGAATGTTGAGTTTTTTCATTGCTGCAAAATGCAACGGTGTGCACCCATGACGATCTACGATATCGACATGTCCCGTCCTTGACAGCAACATTTTGACAACCGCTGTGTGGCCGTTCCCCGCTGCTAGGTGCAAGGGAGTAATGCCTACGTTATCAGCGACGCTGACTTGGTAGATCGGTAGCAGCGCCTCCACCGCACTCAACAGACCTAAGGAGGAAGTGCTATGCAAAGTTACTTGACCTTCTACATCTTTCATGTGAGGATCTATTCCACTTTCTAACAGGTAGCTGACAGTATTAATATCCTTTGCGTAGAAAAGTGGGTGGCGACCGACTTTATTTCTTGAATGGATATTCCCTCCATTTTTAACCATTAATTCGAGTACTTTTTTCCCACAGTACTTTTTTCCCACTTTTTTCCCACATGTGCGGCTTCATTCATTGTAAGATTTCCATTGAATTCATCATTCAAGTTGCCGCAAGTAGGATCCGCTCCGTAACGCTTAAGTAGTTGTACGGCATGAAGGCGGGTGTCTTCATTCAACAAACTGTTCGAGCTAAGGGCACACTGGAGGGGCTCGAGCCCGTCAGATGTCCGCGCTCGCGCGTCGGCTCCCCTCTCCAGCAGCCTCTCCGCCGCGCGCAGTTTTCCTGTTGCTATAGTGCAATGAAGAGCCGTGAATCCCGATGCAAATTTCTCGTGGACACATACGGATTCCCAGAATCTTTCAGGACAACAATCGAGAATCTTGAAATCTGGTATAACGACGTTCAGTGCAAACCACTCGGCTAACTGATGGTCTCCACCCCGTGAGCAGATCCGTGACCTCAACCCCGCGTCCCCGGAGACTTCCTCGCCCTCCACAGCGCCAGCACATGCAGACATGCCGGCCTCCAACAGACAGCGCGTCGTCTTGGGCAAGCGACGTTTGACGGCGTACATGAGAGCTGTGCCATAGCGACATGTACAGCCTTGCCGCAGAGAAAGCAACATCATCTGTGAACATTGTGATAAGGAAAATCATATTACAAGAAAACGCCAAATTTAAAAGTCAAATTTATAAGTGCTCTTGACTGTCCGTTTGCGAGACATTTGCGTTTCTTTTAATTATTATTATTATTATTATTATTATTATTATTATTATTACTATTACTATTTTTCTATCCCTGATAAGAACATAGGAAATTTGATCAGCTAATGGACGAATCTCTATCTAACTTATTGCCACAACAACAATTTTTGCGCCACAATTTATGCCTAAAGATTAATATTAACATCTCACACACACTTTGAACTCACTCCCCCGAATTATAATTTAAACAGTGGAATTACTAGTTATTTTCATTCACTCAAAATACAAACCTTTGGCAAATCTGGTGGAACGACAAAACCCTTGTAGACGTAGGTTGGCGGGAATAGTGATCTCAAGTTCTCCAGAGCCTCGGGCTTCGCGCCGGCTTCCACAAGGGCCTCGCCCACACTCATCATGTCCAGTTTCCAGCCCCTGTGCTTGGCCGCGGAGCAGTCGAGGTAGCGCAGGGGCGTCCAAGACAGCAGAGCATCTGCGCGCGTCGGGTCGCAGCCGGCGTCCAGCAGCTGCCGCACGGCGCCCGGCAGGCAGCGGTGCGCCGCCAGATGCAGCGCTGTTCGTTGGCCCGCGTCTCGGGCGTCGACGTCGGCCCCGGAGCGCCTCGCCTGCGCCAGCGCCTCCGCCAGCCGCGTGTCGTCGCCGGACAGCACCGCCTCGTGCAGCGGCAGCACGCGCCCCGAGCCTGTGGAGGCCGCTTTTTACTTGCTCGCCTTACTCGGTGTGGGCAGTGGCCCAGGTAAAAGAGGGCCTATTTTTAGGGGATATTTTTATTATTTAAGGTACTAACACTACATCTGGTTCCTATGCACTTTTATAAAGGGGGCTCGGATAAATGTTTTGCGGACCAGCCCATACTCATTTCGTTATGCTACTGGATATAGGAATATAAGTATAAGAAGAATAAATTTCAAAAGTTGGAATTTCTAGTTTATTCCCCCACCTCCCCCAGTTGCTGCAAATCTGGTCATTATTTGGAAAGCTTCATAACTTTCTTCAGACTTTGTTTCTTACAGTCTCTAGCATTGGACTTACCAATGAACCGTAGTAGCTAATAATGTTTTACTCCTGTTCAAAAATTTGCAACCCCCAATGGCCTTCTATGATAGGGGATGTGAATTGGTAATATTGCAATTTAAAAATTATAAACGCCGTAAAAATACTTGCAGATACGAATGACGCTGCACGGTTAGAATTGAGTACAGCTACATGTTTACGTTTTTTGCTAAAATGCAGAAAAAATGTATACAAAAATCATCTGTAAGGTGCTCTTCAGCGTTGTTCTGTAATAAAATCATTCTCAATTAGTTCCGAAAATTCTGTCGCAAAATCTTCTAGTACATTCTGATCACTTGATTTCTCTATTTATCGTTTTGTAGACGAATCTATTATAAATAAATAAATAAATAAATAAATAAACAAACAAATAAATACATAAATAAATAAATAAATGTCTTTATTGATGGCGAGGCTCAGGCCATTTAGCCTGCTCTTCCGCCTAACCATTTATAAACATATTACAAACACTAAAAGGCGACTGTTTTGTATGTTTATGTGAATAAGGTGTTAGTTACGTTTTAATAAGAAAAAGTCATTACTCACATTAATTTGAAAAAACGGCAGTTGCATGCCTAAGCATGTAAATGTGAGAAGTCGAACATATGAACGTAAATGCAGCATTAGTCACAGTTTGGTTTTCTTCGTATTTAACTGAAGTTCTTCAAGTTCAAGAAGTTCCAAGGCACTGTTCGTAGGTTTTTGTAAATTTATTTTAAAAATACGTCAATACGGATGCAAATTAAATGAAATCTGCCGCGCGGCGATTTACTTGTCACATTCAACGTAACCTACACGGATCTATTTCGGTGACGTTGGTTTCATTCCCGTCCTAGTTACTAAGATGGCAGCGTTAAATATCGCAACAAAATGTTTTTGAAAATTTCTTAGAATTTTCTGGCCGGATCCGAAAACAAATTATCAGTTCCCCACCAGGAGACCGAGACGCGCGAATGACACTTCATACGTGTGGTCTAACCGTGAGTGTCGGATCCGCACACACGCACACTCACATACTCCACTATACTCAAATACTCAAAATCTCATACTATAGTCAAATACTCTCTAGCAATTATTTTTTCGAAATAGAGAAAAAAGGCAAATCTTTTAAAATATAAATTTGAATATCCGCGAAATGAAATGTCTCAATATATATTTTTTTTAAATTTGTTCCAACATTGAGGGGGCGGTTCCTCTGCTTTTGGGATTGATGTTAAATCCCTTTACATCCAACAGGACCGAAGTAGCAGTCAGTATGTGGTTTGTAGGTTGTCGCCACACCATTAGAATTCCGAATGGCAACGCTGTTCTCTCACTGTTCATCCGTCATCCGTAAATGCTGTAAAGACGTTCTGTACAACGTGTATAAGCGGCTAATAGTACTGCTTGTCTTGGTCCCCAAGTTTGAAACCGAAATAGGCATATTAGCTCTTTCTCGTGAATTCGTTTATTTTGCGCTGTTTTCTTATGGGCACAGAACTTCCACAAACATAGTAGAACAAATCTGGACTGCTCTTGCAGCCACGACGTATGATGTTGGTATAATTTCAATAAATGTTACAATATATGTTAAACATCGTACGCCACTCACTATAGAACACTTATAAATATCAAAATATCTTTTCAATAGCAAGTGAAACGCAACTCAGAATAGCGGACTAACCACAACAAAATTTTGCCACTCTGCGAACCCTGAACCATTGTACCGTGTTGCTGGTTCTACTCATGGGGATTATACAAGGTTGTCAGATGGTTGCAGGATATTGAATAAACAAATTAATATGGAAATTGTATTTAAAGCAACTTGTAAGAAGTGCAACGTTAGTAGTACCTTAGTACATGATAATAATGATACCTCAGTAAATAAGAACGTAATAAAATATTCTTTTAAAACGTGATGCGTTGTGGGAAAAATTACGCGGGATTCTGATTCAGGGTGCAAAAGTAATCCTAAAATCAATACACGATGCTGGCAATGAAATCATGGCAGGCCAATGTCATTTAAGGGTTTCCGTCAACTACAACCCGATTTTAACTTATGTGTGTTGGCGCCCTGCTCAGAACCGTTTTCGACACGAAGATACGTGGCAATTAATTCCAAATTATGTCAATTAATTAGCTAAAAATCAACTGAGGGTTTCCATCGAGCGACGACCCGAATTTAAGTTGTGTGTGTGATTACGCCCAGCTCACACCCGGTTTCGCCACGAAGGTACGCACAAATTAATTCCAAATTGTGGCAATGAATTAGCAATAAACCATTGAGAGTGTTCGTCAAGCTACGACACAAATTTAACTTATGTGTGTGCTGGCGACCAGAAACCAGCACCCGTTTTGGCCACGATGATAGGTGGCAATTAATTATCAAAAAATAATTTGACTGATTTCATTCCAGAGTGTTGACATGTCTACTCCAGCATGACGCACCTCTGGCAAACGCCAATGAGAAAAATGAAAAATGAAGGGGGAAAATGAAAAAACAAACAAACAAACACATCAGTAACAATACACTGATGCGTGTAAATTTGTGAGAAGTGGATATGGCGTGCATTCCCACCTGCGCGTTCGACGAGAGTGCGCTCGAGCATGGCGGCCAGGAAGTCGCTCCCTCCGCCGGCGAAGAGCGCGCGCAGCACGACCTGCGCCGCGCAGCTGGCGGCGTTCTGCGCCAGCCACTGCGCCGCGAAGTACTCCACGAAGGAGAAGTGCACGAAGCGAGGCAGCCCGCTCTCGTCCGCCCACATGATCCCGGTCTTCTCCTTCGTCAGCAGCTCTCTCTTCGACGCGATGTACTCTTGGAAGGGACTCGTGTCAACGTCGTCGTACGACCCGCTTGAGAGCTAGAAAAGAACGTTAAAGCGTCATGGCAACTGTTGTCGAAAAAGCATTTCCGCGTATCACTTAAGAAGATGTTTTTATTCAAAATTGTGAGAAATCATTAGTTTGGATGCAAATTAAAATTTTATGTTTTTATAGTCATGGAATCAACCCAATCTAAGCTGTTTTCATCAGTTTTTAAACTTTTTTAAGTTTACATCGAACGGTAATCTAAATTGTAGACTGATGGCCTTGAATGTACAAATGAAAATAATACGATATCGCCTTCCACAACATTTGTCGTTCACGCAAACGACTTACGAACCTCTCACAATCCCAATTGAACGTCGATGAGGTGCGGATTCCACTCACCATGAGGTACATGGCACACATCTGGTGCCGCTCCTGGAACTCGTCGGTGTACGAGAGGTTCTCCCAGTTGGCACTCGTGAGCCCATGTCGCTCCATGAAAATGGCACGCTTGTGCTCCACGAAGAAACGGTACAGCTGCGAGAGACTGCTCCACCCCTGGTGCCACGGGGCTCCTAGGCATGTTGGAATAATAATAATAATAATAATAATAATAATAATAATAATAATAATAATAATAATAATAATAATAATAATAATAATAATAATAATAATAATAATGGCCGATCAGATGGCCGAGATCGCTAAGTTCGAGTGCCGGAGTGGTTTCGGACCAGAAGATCGCGGGTTCGAGTCCCGCCTTGGGCATGGATTTGTGTATTTGTGTATGTCTGTATGTGTTGTCCTTTCACCCCCATTATCATATCATCATTTCATCTTCCATACCCCCAGGGCTAACAACCGTGATGATAAAAATCGGATCCAGCTAAAATGCTGGTCCCCCCCAAAAATTGTCGCACCTGCCACCGTGATAATAAATAAAAACTGAGCCACGGTAAACGCAGGATGCTTGCATGCGTAGTCCTAGTTGGCCGATTAACGAAAAAAAATAATAACAATATAATAATAATAATAATAATAATAATAATAATAATAATAATAATAATAATAATAATTGTTGGAACTCGCAAGCTTCTATTCTATAAGTCTAATTATATTTCATTCATGTCTGCACATTCGCTCATAGCCAAAGCTCAGTACAACTGTATATATTAGTCTGTATATATTATTCTTTTGTATTTTAAGAGATCGCCAATAGCTCCCGACCGGACGATAAGATCACATCTCAGTCGCCTGAGCGCGTCTCAGAATTCTGCCTCTTGCAGCTGTGACTTTTCAACCGGCACGCTTCCAAGGATTATGCCTACGAAGCGTCCGCGTCTTCTAAGAATTCATTGCACCACATCATTAGCTTAACAAGTTAACTGTACAAAATATATCACAATTCACAGAATTTATACTATATATTAATTTGACTACAATATATTGCACCATGCACTTCCATGACTCCACACGCTTGGCGCAGCTCGCTCCAGGCACCGGGTCACGTGCTGACCTCGGCACTCACCACAGCAATGGAATGCGGCTCCGTCGCGGAGATGACGTATCTCCAATAATCAACAGTAACATTTTTGTACTTTCTTTACGTCCTAATTTCTATTTTATTTGTTCAATCCTTGCTTGTGCAGTTACATAGACTGACAACTTCAAGATATTTTCATACAATTTTAATCATGGCACTTCATGTTTAAATTCAATTACACCATCAGTGTATCTTTATATTTTAATGGATTATGCTTTACAACTTAACAATCTAATTTTCTATAAATCTTATAGTGCAATTATGTGTCAAATTCAAGCCTTGACTGAATTCCTGAAAATAATGGAAGCGATTTCCAAATATAACCAATTTTAGGGAAAAGCGTTCATCTGATCTCAATCAGATGTGGCCCTTGGAGTTAAAGGTGAGTTTTGAAAGGTGACCAATCGTTCGATGTTGGAATTGTGGAATGAAACTAGTTCAAACCTAAATCACAGTTTGCTGCTCACATATCCACTTCAACAATAATAATTACGGAACGGATTTTCATCCAAATACATATTTTTTCAAGAACAGGATATCTGCATTTAACAGTTTTTTAAATATACAAGGCATTCTGAAGTAGAACCATTTCCATTTCCATATTTTTACCTATTTTTATATACGAATTACCTATTTTGAATTACATATTTTACCAATTACTACACACTTCTTTATAGTTTAAAGTCTTTGCACGTCGAAACTGAACATTTCATATACAAGTTTGCTAATATACGAATTTTGATACAAGAATCGTCTTTCATGTAAATAAGGTGACTCCGAATATTTCGTCCTAATATTTAGTTACATTATAAGTTATAAAGCAATATAACGGTACTGCGCTTCAATGGCCATCGGAAGTTGACAGTCCACCCGGCTTGTTGGAAACCGTGTAGAATCAAGGATGAGAGGATATTTGTAAAGCACAAATAATGTCGGGCAGACCGTCTCGAACCTGCGTGGTGAACTTCCATGGCAAGTTTTACGAGTTAGATTAAGCCGCTAGTTTAAGTGACAGTGAATCTTACATCTTCGTGTAGTGTACAGAATCAATTTTAATAGTTTAGACAATTCTTATCCGGTCCTAGGCCAGTACTCCAACATTTTAATAAATGATAATACCCCACAATAAATAGAAAGTGGAAACAAAAATATGAGCGCGAAGAAATCATCACTTCAACCAGCCACATTAAATCGAACAATAATGATTACTTCCTCAACAAATGCCCCACCAAGTGCAGCGAGAACTTCATTAACAGCAGCTTTTGCAGTCTGTAGTATTACAACCTCCAAACGCCTCTGCAGGAGCCACTTATCTTCACCCAAATACAATCCAACCATCTACCACATACGTGGGAGGTCAATCCCTAACCATCAATCCACTAGACTAGAAAAAGCTCAAATACTTGACCCCAAAACAAGATCAGACACCTAACTCTATAAACTCACCAAGAAATAGACCAGGCCATTACCCATTTCAACTTCCGATTCAACTGCTCTCTCTCAAAATTATCTACCCTCCTTGAATATTCCTCCTCTCGATTGTTTACTGTTACATTGTTTACAAGAATATTCGATGCTATTCTATCCCTATTCATAATACTCTATAATTAAATATTTTTAATTAAATTTAAGTTTGACATGTATTATAATACTTAGCGAAATACGTGTTCTTTTAAAGTGAGACGTATAGCCACACAAAGTAACGTTTCTTCTCTCATTTACCCTTAATTATACGAACTTATCGTCGTAATTAGCCATTATCTTTTTATTTTTTACATAAATATCTTCGAGATATTGTAACACGTTTATATACAACGTTTAATAAACCATTAAAACTGTATAATTCCTACTATAAAATTTTCTAATTGGTGTTACCCATAAAATGGTGTAACCCGGGGCGCACCACCTACCGGTCCCCCTCACTATGCCACTTGTAACAATATGTAAAAAGGAAGCATCGCTGCAGGCAAGCATCATACCGCCGCCGCCAGGCCGCAGCGCCGCCTCCGCGCGTTCAGCCAGCGCCTCGGCCGCCATCTTGACGTGCAGCAGGACGTCGAGGAGGCCGGGCGAGGACATGCGCAGCGCGCGCACCACCTCGGCGGCCAGGCCCGCAAATTCCGTGGCAGGCCGCGCGTGCACGGAGCCCCAGTGCTCGCGCAGGAACCTCTCCTGCTGCGCCGGGGTGAGCGCGCGCAGCGACACAGGCAGGCAACGCAGCGCACGGCGCAGGCACGCCGCCACCTGCCACAGTCAGGAGCCCGCTCGGATGAGAGCGTAGGCTTCCGCGACCGGAGTCAGTATTTAATTGGCTGTCCGAGTGACGCCGCGTCCATGGCAAAGGTGCCGACGTTTCGGTCGCCATTGACGCGGCGTCACCCGGACAGCCAATTAAATAAAAGACCGCTCTGAGTTTTCTCCTAATCCGCACAGAACAAATACAGTCACTTCCTACCAATCTCTCCAAGTGGATTTGAAAAAAACAACTAAAGGGCATTTTGGGATTAGAAATAAACTAGTTTGATGGGCACTTTTATCAAGAGGAGAAAGAAAACGAATCACAGCCCAGCCCAGCTTCCTCACCAGGCGCATTTTCATGTCATGGAAAAGCTAATGTGACTGTTCGGATCCACATGAAAAAAAAAAAAAATCACATAAACGAACAGCTACATTTTACTTCTAAACGTGCTTTGCAAGGGCAAATTCTCTTTGCGTTTGTGCTCTCTTGCAGATAACAGGACGTCCGCCGCGCATGGGCGAGCCCTGCGACGGCTAACGTGTGTGCGGTGCGACCGTCGTGACGTCACGGCGGTTTTCTCTGAATATCTAGCGTACCAGAACAAACAACGCTCTTCCAACCGTTTTTAACTATCCGACCCTTCCAAAAGGTTCCAGAGTGATTTGATTGCTCATTCGTGATAGGCCAATTCTCCTCTCCTCTCCGCGCCTTATGCGCAGACAATCTCGCAATGCGAGCGCCCGTTGGGAGAATATTCAGTTCACCTTCAGACGCGATGTGAGTTACACGTGTTGTGTTGTGAACTCCATGAGGAGGCATTCAGTCTCCCTGCGTCAAGGTCTTTTGTATGAAGCATACAACTTCACGTAACGTGTTTCAATGTCTCTCAGCGTGCATAAATTTGAACGTATGGACATAACACATTAACTTGTCCACCTAAGTTTAATGTCATCTGTGTAAGAAACATACAACTTACCACATAACTTTCGATGTGCGACAGCGAGCATCACTCGGGGTAACTGAAGTGTTTTGAATGCAATTGCAACATCCAAACTGTACATTTCTGTATTTGTGCCAGTGAATTATATGTTTAACAATAAACGTTTCGTTGGGCAATTACGTGTCTGCATTTGATTGGAAGCGGAGGCAGCCCTGGACCCACATCCGTGATCACCACTCATATGCACTACTTTAGGGCTTCAGACTGTCTTGTACGAACCACAAAGCAAAGTTCACTCAACATCCTAAATGTGCATAGCGATTTGAAAAGTGACACTTGCGTATTAAGACGATGAGCGAAGCCTGTCCTCTGAAACCGTCACTTGAACATTACAGTTCCTAAAATTTTGTCGATATATTATTTCTTTCATGCCTATTTTCTAAACATATAATGGAGTCATTGAAGTGAAACAACTCGCTTGGCAGTGGTCACAGAATTAATCGTACATGATCAATTAGAAAACTAAGACGTGTGCTGGGAGCTACATATCGTAACTATTAAGTGACCAACCGATAGCACAGGTCTGTCTCGTAAGTACTTGATGCGTCATCACGAAGGGTTGAATGAATCGTGGCTATCGAAGCGTGGAAAATTTGTAACACGTTGAAACGCACGGGAACACACGTTGTCCCCAACATAGAAGAAATCCAAACCTAAAGGTCTCTTGGCAGCACAAATCAATATTTATTATTCATTTCTTAGTATTGTAACATATGTAAATGATACAGTTTTACTGAAACAGTTGGCCAGAAACCCTTTCACTCTATCACATAAGCGATGAGAAGAATCCCAACAAAGTTCAAGGTTTTAAAAGATAAGTTTATTTTACAGGAAAGGTCTATCTCGACCGTTAACACGAACAAACCCAAAAATTAACTTTTCCAAAAGTCTTCCGAAGTACTAAAGGTCCCAGCCCAACACTTTAAACCGCTGACTTGTACTTGACCAAACCGAAACTGGACTGCATTTGAAACGCCCGAAATGAACTGATTCCCTCTCCGCCAGCCACCTTAAGGCCCATTCACAATGCAAACGTGAACATAAGCATAGTGCGTACACATAAATATTAACATAAGTGATAGTCTGAAGTATTCACAATGTCTAACATAAACGTAAGCAACAAAAGAGTTTCTATTGGCTGTAAGACATTCTGATTTACTATTGTTTGAATGTGAGAATCGATTTCAATGAATCTACTGTGTTCATGGCCCATATGGCGTTAGTTCTTCTATCGACTTCACTCCAATTTCGATTCTCGGTTTTGAGTTACTGTTCTGTGATTGGTTCATTTCTTATGTCTTACTTAAGCATAAGCACAGAAGCTTGCAAGCTTTAAGTTAACGTCTTACGTGTTGTGCTTATGCGAACGCATTGTGAATGAGTCAGCTTATGGACTTAGTTCTAACTTTTATGTTAACGCCGTGCTTATGTTTATGTTTGCATTGTGAATGGACCTTTATATTTGGTCGAGAGCCGAGAGCGCTGCTTCCCGCGACTTATTGGCGGCTTGGATGCCGTGCGACGCCTGGGAACGCGCGCGGCGATCTTTCTGAGCGCACCCCACACGCGCCACACGCTCCTATTCGCGCTCTGTGAGCGCGGTGCCACGCCAGCGCCTCCTGGCGACTGTTGTTCGCGGCGAGAATGTGCCGCCAGTGCCCTTTGCCGCGCTGCTGACGTGGCTGCCAGAGCTGGCGGTTTGAAAGCGCCAGCCGCACATTACACGATGGAGATACACAACTGCAGACCACTATCAGAAAGCATCAAGAATTCATTTTAAAGGTGCTACTCGAGGGAAGTACAAAAGCGGTTTTGTAACTTCAATATGGTTCCCTTTGGTTTTCACGTAGTTTCAGAATATATATGATAAAGAAACATCCGTCATATCCTTATTTTATTAGTACAGTGTTGTATAATTTTCTATGGAACTTCTCATTAAGTTATTGATTTTGAAAGTCTTGAAGCAAGGAGAGCTCAGGGAAAACAGCCCTTGCGGTAGTAGTTCAACAAGGCCCCTTTATTTGATACAAATACAAACCCGCCCCCAAATAATACACTTCATTTTTCCATACAGCAGAAGTAAATGATAGCGCTGAATTTGAATCTTTTTTTATTTGTTTTAATGAAAAAATGTTCGGGGCACCAATTCAGTCGCGACGTGAGTAAGTTGCTGCAGCGTGCCCCATTTGGTCACCGCTGCTTGAAACACGTGATCAAAGTAAAATTTATATGAAGACATACCCTATTACCTATTTACTGTAAATCAATTTCAGGTCGACTCAGCTGAAATTCGTGAGTCAACCCTGCCTAATCCCATTACCCTATTATCCTACTTTTCGTTCCATGATCGTTCTATGATTCTACATCCAATATCATTCATAAAATATAATTCTCATCCGACCAAGAAATCATTTATATATTCCAGACATGGCCAAATAGCTTAGGTACTGATATCATGAAAGATTATAACTGATGAAATATTGAAAGGCTGTTAAGCAGTGGAATTATTTAAAAAATGAATATTGTTTAATTGTACACTTTAAATACTTGCATGTCCTCAACTTGTCATAAATATTCTTCATGCGTGAAGAATCAAATGAAATATTCAAATTGTTTCCTCCATTACGCACGTGGTAAACAATTCAATAGGCGCGAAAGAGTGAAGAGTCGCACCTCAGGACGAGACGACACCCACAGAACCTCCATCTGAACGTCCTGCAGCAGCTGCAACAGCTTCAGCACTTTGTCCTTGAAGAAGGGCGAGATTTCGTCGACGCCGTCGACGAATACGCTGATGGCCCCGCTGTGGAGGACAGCTGCCTCCAGGCAGCGCCGCGGCGCATCGCTTCCGGGGCAGGACGGCGCCGCGACGCCCGCCGCCGCCGCCAGCAGCTCCAACGCGTGTTCCAGCTTCAATTCTGCGCAGAAATTTAATTACTGTCTCAAAATGTTTTTTTTTAATCTGCAGGGGTATGACTCAGTCTTGGTCATAAAACCAATATAGGGGAACAAGCCACCTTGCCGTACATGCGTCACTGCTGCAGGGATTACGAACGATTCTCCTCACCTCTATTTACCAATAGGAGGGACTGGCGAGATCCATTTCTCCAACAGAACAGGGCATTCTATAGAACTCTCATCTCGGAATTATTTCAATAAAACACTACGTAACAGTACAAAATGAGACATGCGCGCACTTGGATAAAGTCTCTATACAAACCCACATATTCGTGATTTTCTGATTTTAAGACGAAACTATCTAAATGGTTTTCAGGTCTACTACTGGCCCTCCGCAGACACATGATTGGACTACCCTTACGGCCTGTCAAAGCGACCGCCGGGTTCGCAGGCGACACTCACCTGCGGGAGCAGGCAGGCGTCGTAGGAGGTCCCGGTGCGCCAGCACCTCCACAAACACCGCCCAGCTGGCGGGCGCTCGGCGGCGGGCGTCGGCGGCGGCCTGGCGCAGCAGCGAGGACTTGCCCACGCCCGCCTCGCCCACCAGCAGCCTGGCAGCGCCGGCGACGCCCCACGCCGCCCCGTGCACGCACTCGGGCGCGCGCGCGCACACTGCCGTGAGCGGGCGCACATAGCGCGCGACGGCGCCGCGGTCGCCCTCGGAGCACCGCCACTCCAGCACCGCCTCGTCCAGCGCCTCGCCGCCCACGCACTCGATCCAGTGCACGTTGTTGCCCAGGTGCCGCAGCAGTCTCACCGCCGCCCGGTCCGCGCCCGCGTCCAGCGCCGTCCACCTGCGCGCCACGAACCTCTTAGGGCCAGCTCTCAGTGGACACACACAGGATTAACACAGCTGTGAATTTGAAACGCTACGGGTTTTGGGCTTAGTGCCTGTGTGATGAATAAATCTTCAACTCCAAGAAGATTAAATGAATAACGGGAGAATGTGGGTGTTGGCACATTCACCGCCAAGTTGCTTCAAATTTGGCGCCGTGTTTTTTTAATAGGGCACTTTTGATGTTCTTTGAAGGCGATTCAAAGGAAAGGATCGTACATTTCAAACTTGGCACTCTGGAGATCTTCATTTTACCAAAAAAGTCGCGCGAACTTCTTCCCGGTGGACCACATACTTCTGTCGTACAAAGTTCCTTGATGTAGATTGTCACCTTCTTCCTGTTAGTTTGGAGTGTCACCGAAAGATCTCATCAGCTTCTGGGCAGCCCCACGTAAAATATACAATTGTCAAAATACGGGGAACTCTCCGATATCTACTACAGACGCCACGACGCGTCACAATTTCGCATTGTCATCAGACGCACTGGATGCAGTCGTAACGTGAAGTGAAACGACGAAATTCGTAAAGAATCGTTTGATTTCGAAGTAACTGTGACAATCTCTTCAATACGCGTTAATTCTTTCTGCAAGTAACAATCTTTGTCAATTCTGTGTCGTCTCTTTTCCAGAACACTCTTGTCTGATAAAAAACTACTGATAGAAAAGGCGATGTTTCGTTTCAGCCTCTACTAATTGCTCTCCCAACTTCTCCTACGAGTATTTCACAGCCTCAAAAGAGGGACTTGGAAAATTACTGGAAACTACAAGCCGGCTTATAGCACGGACAATTAAAATCCCTTCAACTGTGAGTGTGTTAGTAATTCTAAGGACAGACCCAATCCTTGAAAATAATATGTTTAGAACAGCAGGAAAAAAAGGACATCAGCAGAGGAATACAGCTGAGATTTACAACTATTTCTAGAAGGGATACCATTGGCGGGGCGCCGAATAACGGCTGCGTTGCCAAGAAACTCTACAAGAAATTTTTTGGGGACGGTTGAAAAAGTACACTCAGAGATAAGCTCTGCTCTCAATTTTGTTTCTACACAACGCATCTCCAGCGCGTTGGCGCAAGAACCTGCGCTAGCTCCGTACCAGTCGTTCCGAGTGCAGTTCTGCACGTTGAGCTCTCGGCCTAGTTCCTGCAGCATCCGCTCGGGGAAGCCGCTCAACGCCAGGTGGTCTGTGCTGGAGTGGAGGCGCAGCACGTCGGGTGCGAGGGCGCTGCGGTGCTGCAGGACGCGCTCCATGGACACGCCCTCCTCCGCGGCGGGCGGCGCCGCGCCCAGCGCCGCCCCGCCGCCCCGCGCCAGCGCGCCCAGCAGCGCGCCGTCCACCTCCTGCAGCAGGTGCGGCCACGTCGGCAGCAGATCCCGCAGACACAAGGTGTCGCCCTGGCAGACAGTGGGTGTGGTCGATCATTCTGCTATGTGAGGGTCCAATTTAATACATTTATTACTGTTGAAATAAGATGATTTAATACATTATCTTATAGGCACACATTATGCATACTTTGCATATAAGTAATTCTGATTGTATTGTACTGTACTTTATATTTCAACACACAACGACTGGATTACGTAAGCTCGCGTAATTCGCAGCGGCCAGACGCCCGCTCACGACTCTTGGTCCCCCCACGCACGGCAGAATCTCTCAGAGGGTCGCACGGCGCCTTCTTGGAAAATTCTTACGCCATTCGGATAACTTAATATGTTAGCCTCAAAATTTCTAATTTGCAATTTTCCGAATAATTATTAAACTTGTTTAAATTATAATCTAAGCACAGCTCAGAATCTCTAATTGCAACGCACTCAGATCAATTCTTATTGAAAGTCAAACTACCGCGAACTTCGCCTTGCCTGGCGACGCGACGAACCAAGTTCAGTCGAGCCCTGATATTCGTACGAGACATACCTACATCTCCGTGATCTGGGCTGTCCGGGTGACGCCGCGTCGAAGGCTGTGTTGCCGACGTTTCGACCATCCTGTCGTGGTCTTCCTCAGGGCTGGTGTGCCACGTGGTGCTGGTGTGTGGCACACCAACCCTCAGGTAGACCACGACAAGATGGTCGAAACGTCGGCAACGCAGCCTTCGACACGGCGTCACCTGGTCACCCCAGATCACGCACATGACTCTGGCCGCGGAAGCCCACGACTTCATACCTACATCTCGCTGCTCCGCACTCAACCGTATCTGTGTTCTTTTTTGTTATCTTTATCACAATGCTTAGTACATGTGTGTAAGATCTCTTACATGCTGTTCTTTATCCATCCAGTGTACTCTATGAGAAACTAGAGGAGTGAACTAGTTACTGTGACTGTTACATACATGAACTTTCTTATGTGCTGCACAATTTCTTAAAATCATTGCTCGAACTTCTGAACAACGTGTGTTAATTGAGTACAGACAGGGCCGGATTTACCTACAAGGAAAACAAGCAGTTGCTTGGGTGCCCCCATTCACCAGGGGCCCCGCGCTTCGGAAAAATACGCATACCATATTTTTTTGTCTGTGAAATAATTATTAATCAAGTAGTCTACTGTGTAACAAAATGTACAATTTCAAAACATTTAAAAAATATTTATTTCATGTTAAATTAGTCTAATATTAACTATACTTTATTTCCTTTACTTATAACTGAATATGTAATTTTTTTTGTAATTATGTATGTATTTAATGTAACAAAATGTAACACAAGTAAAAATTTCTATAAAAAATTATCAGTTTTCATTTGTATCTGTACAGAAAGTACTTGTACTATAATACATTTTTTATTTAATAAAGATGGAGCTATTTTTTCGGGGGGGGGGGGGGGGGAACACAATTTTGTGCTTGGGGCCACGCACTACTTAAATCCGTCCCTGAGTACAGACTTATAAAGTGCGTGGGTAGAGCATTTCTTTACTTGTGCAATGTAGCATATGTATCCTATATGTTAGAATTCTGTTGTCAATCAATTGCATTAGTAACTGTGTTGGAACTTATTTATTTATTTACGTCAAAAACAGTTAAAAACTGTGTATGTCGTGCTATGGGAAGAAGTTAATTTGAAGTTACATTTATTTATATATATTAGTTTATTTATATTAGTTATATTTACTATTTTCACACGTTTTGTGAATCATCTCGTGGTTACATTATCTGCACTCCATAGAGTGAATGCGTGTGACAACGCTATAATACAACGCCATGTGGTTATTCCAAGACTGTCAATGCAGTGTATGTGTTCTGATATGCGCATTGGAACCTCGTTATTGGCGCAGTATGCAAGCTCCGTCGCATTGATGACGTCACGGGGTCGCGATGCCTGACCCAACTTCCCTGCCTGGCGACGGGACACTGTGACTTGCCTATGGTCCAGTCAGATGTTCACTATATGTTTAGTATCAGTCATCTGTTTCACCTTCAACGGTACCCATTGTACACAATGTATCGTGCTGTAATTTTTCCTTTGGTAACGCCAATTCAATTTTCATTCATTCAGAATATATTTTCTATTCTATAACACCTACGGTGTTTTATCAAGACATTCAAGTCATTATTTATAAGAAAGTTTGCTTAATAACTCATTAACTTGCTATGTAAACGTCATTCAGTCTAATTATATGCCTCTTAAATCAAGCCATGTCTTCTGAACTACTCCGAATGAGAGAAAATTCCATGGAAACTTGTGTACTTTATTTCAGAAATCAACAGTGTTCGCTACCAAAATCATACTGGTCCTTCAGAAGCTATTGTTGGTGAGTGGTCGAGTTGGCAGCTATGATAGTGCACCCCTCCAAACCAGCCCGCTGCTCCCATTTGCTAGCTCTTCCAATTGCCATGTTTTCCTTTAATTAACGGCAATCAGAAGGTAGAAGGAGTTATTCGATATATGATTTTAAATCCAGTGAATCATTTCATCACCATCTTTATTTTACTTTAATTATAGTTACACAAATATCTGCAATCTGAATGACCTTAATTAAAGGAAAATATCGTAATGGGGGTAATCGTGGTAGGTCATTTATCCTCACTAGATGGCTTCAGAGCAAATGGAGTTCCTACAGTAGTCTCTCTTGTGACGATCAATGCGTATTCGTCAAAGCAATAATTTCAATTTGTTTTAATAACACGGAAGCGACATGAACAAATGATAAACAAATGACGGAATTCGAAAAAAGTGATATTAATTTATCGAGCCGGAGCTGAGGAACTGTGAACAACAGACAGGCCGGGATGGGGTTTTAGTGTTATGAACATTCATATGAATTTTAGGTTTTGGAAGAAAGTCAAAAGGAACAATATTTTCGGAAAACAATCGAACACAACAAGGTGAAAACTTCAGATGTAAGTAACAGTGATAAAATAAGCTGAATGGGATTATAAAATAATACAATGCAGAAGAAATAACTAAAAGAACATCTAACTTAATTACGGAAGGGAGTGGGATCGAGTACTAGCAAAATTAAACGAGAAAACGCAATAACACTCTAAAGTAATTGACGAATGAGGAAGACGGCAAATTGTTTTCGAACTTGATGGGAAGGTATCGCAACAAGAAGACAGAACGACGCTAGACTTAGTGTGGAGCGCATCGTCGTTGTAGGCGGGAGGCCATATTAGGTTATCAAGTCGTATAATGTGGTTTACTTTATTAAGTGTTGCGTGAAAGGACAGTGGATGTTTGGATATGGAAAAAAATATAATGGATATTGGAACGAGTTTTAATTTAAAGTCGGTAAATTCTGAAAGTCGGCGGAGCACGTACGACTTTCTCTGGCGAAGCTGACGGCGCCGCTGCGTAAGGGAAGTGAACATTTCAATTAATTCGACGTATCAATATGATTTATTAATTATTACGAGAACTAAAACAATGTCACTACAGATCATGAAATGTTGATCTTAAGAGGATAAGAAATCAGCTCATAACCTCTTAAAGACGAAAGCGATTCGGGAGATGTAGTTCAAGGAAGATCCTTTTTAATTATTGTTAAGATATTCACTCCAATTAGATTAATTCATGTTATATGTCTTATTCCAACATTCAATATCGTATCATTGAACGATATTGGAAGCGTGATTGTGTTTTCTCCATACCTAGGGTGAAATCATAAGCCTTACATGAAAGCAATAATTTACTATGGTAATGGTAGATTCTTATTGAGTGTTAATAAACAGTTTTTTTCTTACACTTCTACGGAAATCTTTGCTCCAAATGTTTAAGTCTAGTTCTTTAAAAGTTGGAGGTTTCCAAGAACGATATTGCTAATATGTTCTTTATCTTTATTGTTTATTATTAGAATTGATTATGATTTTTTAAATTAAGAGATTTAAATTAAAAACAAAAATACGCACTTCTTTACAAGTTTCTTGATAGAATTTATGACACACGTGTTTGGGGGCGATATTATTTGAATGTAAGAAATCTCAGTTCTTCTTACTTGGAACTCCACGGTGGAATCCAGAATCGCCTCCTGAGCATCGTCTGAGAGTTGCGCCAAAGTCCAATTGTCCTCCATGGAATACGCGTTGGGGATTAACGGAGTCCCCTTTTCTCCGCACAACTCCACCGCCATCACCCCGTCGCGCTGCAGAGCGTGCACCAGCTGCACCGCTCGCTGGGAGCTCCTCTGGAGGTCCAGCACAAACACGCGGCACGTGCGGGCGACGACCTCCAGCGTGCTGGGCGCGAAGCGGCTGAGGGCGGCGTCGTCGACGTAGCCCCAGCGGCCGGGGAAGTCCCGCTCGAGCGCCTGGCGCAGCTTAGCTGCGCGGACGCCCGGCGCCACGCCGCGCACCGCCACGCGCAGCGCCGCCGCGTCCCCGCGGCCCAGCGCGGCGCGCAGCTCCGCGCAGAACGCCTCCTGCAAGGGGGTCCAGCATCCATCTCCATGTCCTCAAGACATTCATTCATTGATTGATTAGTGATTACCGGCGTGTACTGGGAGACCAGTCGGGAGCTTAGATTGTTCCGCTGGGGGAACATACCTGACAGGGAAAAACGTAAGCCGACAGGTAGGTGGCGCCGGATCTCGCCAACCACTAGGGGAAGATCACCGCCACCTCCGCGTCAAAAATCATGCACAGCACTTACGGGACTAGTGTCCTTAGTCCTGGACGCGCCCGGAATTACTACTTATCCAGTCAAAGTGTTTTTGGGGGCTGCGTACCTGGAAGGCCAGCCCGCGCGCCGCCTGCGCCGCCGCCGCCCGCAGCTCGGCCGCCAGGGCGCACTCCATCAGCAGCTGCGGCGTGGCCTCGGTGAGGCAGTAGTCCTGCGAGTCGTCCTGCGACCAGCGCTTGAGGAAGCGCAGGTAGTCGTCGAGGAAGGTGTTGGCGCGCTTGGCGGGAAGGTCCCCGCCGAACAGCAGCTGGATCTCCGCCAGGATCAGCCCGTCCAGATCGTCTGGGTGGCTCTGGCAGTGGAAGACTTGCAAACGCGGGAGGAACTCGTTGCGATAAATCTTCTCACAGTTGACGTTGCCGGAGAAAAGGTCCCACACCTACCCCATACAAGCAAATTCTTAAATGATATGATACTTTATGTTCCATCTCTGAAATATTTGGAGAATGGAATTCTCGAAGGCGCCCAAAAGAAAATACTTCCTATTTACTGAGAACATATAATTGACGGTAATTGAGTAGGACGAGGATAAGCCACACCAGACAGGGCAAGCTTCTAGCCACTCGTAAATGCTAATATCTCCATATTAGTTGGTATGGCTTCTCTTGTTACTAAACGGGTTAGAACAGTGACAAGTTGCCATTTTTTGATAAAAAATTAGATAACTTTATGGCCCTGCACTAGTTGATGTTATTACTGGTATACGTTCTTCAATTTTAAATATTCGCTTTTAGAGAGTAACATATTCGTACAAGAAGCAATCTTAAGTATTAAAATACCTAGTACACCGAAGTATGGGATGTATGTGGGAGTACAAGAGCATATTTGAATACCATTTCCGGCGGAAGAACTTATTACGCGTAGCATTCCATGCCAAAGGGCAGAATCCCACCCTGTGTCTCCCTCCGCACCTGTTGGTCGGCCGCGTCAAAGCAGAAGACGTCCCCGGGGCCGCCGGCGCCCGTGAGGAAGAGGTCGTCGGCCGCTCCGCCAACGCCCGCGCCCGCGCCCGCGCCCGCGCCGCAGCGCGCCGCCCGCTGCACGGCCCTGGTCGTGAAGATCAGGAAGCGCGCGTCCGCCAGGTCGCCCTCCGTCAGCCACAGGGCGTCGCTGCTCGTCAAGGCGTCGCGCTGCGCGTGCAACTCGCGCAGCTTCTCGAAGAACTCGAAGTATTTGCTCACGCTGAAATGGCCGCTCTTCGCAACGAACGCCTGCGGCATAAACCATCAAATTACGACATGCAAATACGGGCCATTTTGATAGTCCTACTCCCCTACATTTCCAACCCGTCTCGATTTTTGGTAAAATGTCCCAATGTTCGGACTTTTTCCGATATACTAAGTTTTTAATTCATTTTCCAAAATATGTGGATTACATAATTTTTTCTTATTAAATGTATAGCACTCCTGGTGGAGAATCAACGAGGCATTTTTATATTACGATGTTGGCTACACTCACAGCAATGCCCTCTTTTTCCTCCGTATTGGCGGCATTGTTCTGGAATGATGGTATTACTAGTATCGTCAATCCAAAACGGAAGTGTAATAATATGACCAGGCGTGGATTCACAGGGACGGGTATGAGAATAATTCCCCTCCCCCTTTTTAGTAACTATTAATTTTAACTTCTCACAAAACACTGAAGTAACAAAAGGTGTTAAAAGAGCATGTACGTTCTCGCCCTATTTTCACGGTAAATAACGCAAAAAGTAATACAATTTTCGAAAAATTGTACTTGACCATATTTCGAAATCAGTCTTTACAGTGAACAGATTTCATTAAAGGGAAAATCTCTTTCTTTAATATTTTAGTTGTAGGAAGACTCCGCAATTTTTGCAATTTTCCATAAATTATGTTTTTTAACGAACATCGAACCTGCACCATTCTCTCAAACATTCTTCACACTATCTAAAAAAATAATTACAAACAATGGAACATTTTTTTCGAAAAGTTTTGCATTGTCCTATCTCAGAGACATCTTTCTACCTGCGAGGCTACCGCCCGCTAGTATTGTGGGTGCTTGAGCTGCACTATGTAGGTGGCGATAGAGCATCGTCCTAGCCCGCACAGCCATCCACCCACCTGCGTGCCCACCGCCTGCTGCCCCTGCGAGTGCTTGAGCTGCACTATGTAGGTGGCGATAGAGCATCGTCCTAGCACGCACAGCCATCCACCCACCTGCGTGCCCACCGCCTGCTGCCCCTGCGAGTGCTTGAGCTGCACTATGTAGGTGGAGATAGAGCATCGTCCTAGCACGGACAGCCATCCACCCACCTGCGTGCCCACCGCCTGCTGCCCCTGCGAGTGCTTGAGCTGCACTATGTAGGTGGCGATAGAGCATCGTCCTAGCACGCACAGCCATCCACCCACCTGCGTGCCCACCGCCTGCTGGCCCTGCGAGTGCTTGAGCTACACTATGTAGGTGGCGATAGAGCATCGTCCTAGCACGCACAGCCATCCACCCACCTGCGTGCCCACCGCCTGCTGGCCCTGCGAGTGCTTGAGCTACACTATGTAGGTGGCGATAGAGCATCGTCCTAGCACGCACAGCCATCCACCCACCTGCGTGCCCACCGCCTGCTGCCCCTGCGAGTGCTTGAGCTGCACTATGTAGGTGGCGATAGAGCATCGTCCTAGCACGCACAGCCATCCACCCACCTGCGTGCCCACCGCCTGCTGGCCCTGCGAGTGCTTGACCTACACTATGTAGGTGGCGATAGAGCATCGTCCTAGCACGCACAGCCATCCACCCACCTGCATGGTCACCGCCTCCTGACACGATTGCGTGAGCTGCACGAAGTAGAGAGCGGGGCGCGGCCCCAGCAGGCGCAGGACAAGATCGTCGCCGGGCCACGCGGCGCCCGCGTTGCTGAAGAGCTCGAAGCGCAGGCCGCGGCGGCGGGCGCGCAGAGCCACCAGCCCCGCCAGCTTGAACTCGAACTCGGGCCCCCAGGTCTTGGCGGCGCCCTTGAGGCGCGCCAGGCGCCTGGGTTCGCCCTGGGCGCCTCTGCGGGGAGGAGCCAAACATTATAAACCTTGGACTGAAGTGCGATTGGGATGGCGCTCAAGGAAGTTGGAATGTTCATTTTTGCTAATTATAAATATAAATTAAATATACCAGAGTGGTTTTCTGGGAGAGTGGTTAGTGCTGTACTGAAAAGTGCGTTCTGAAACCTTTTGTTTTACGACTGGGATGTACTTTGCGGTTTTACACTCCCTCAAGCGATCCAGAAATTCACGCCCCCGCAGTATATCTGATCTGGTTTAGCCGAGACGTCGGGAAACTCACTTTTCAGTACTAAATCACATTCATTCATAATTATATCGGATGTGAAATCCTAAATGCTATATAAATATGTCTACGTTCGCTGGAGAAATTCAACCTCAAATTTCGTCGACCACAAAACATTATCTTGAAGTCTTAGTCACCAATAAAATACTAGTGACCTACCTCACCAAAGATTCTGCGGAACAAAAACGCCCCAAAAAGTTTTCTTAAAAGAAGTTCACGCACTGTTTAAGAACAAAAAATGTAACACTCGAAAAATTAAATATTATAACAAAAACATACTTTACAATTACAGCAATAACAGTATAGTATATCAGTTCTTTACATATCAGAATATCAAAAAAGCTACTGATCTGTACTACAAATGATATGCAAACATTCAATGTCGGATGGGCTCTTCCTTGGCGTTTTCCTATTGCATGAGGTCAGCTGTATCGTACGTCACGACGCAATGACTATGAGAATTCAGTCGGCATGCGCAGTATGAGAATATGCAGAATAACACAATCCAATATTTGCATTTTCAGGCAAAATCGAAACACTTCCATTGCTTTTGGATATCGCCCACGATCCTGGAAACGAATCTGACGAAACCATCGACTCTGCTTTCACGGAGGAGGCATATTTTCATTTATTTTCTGCCTGCATTGCAAATTAGCCATAGAAAAGATTTTCTCTTGTCAGAAATACTTTTTTGTAAATCACAAGAATAAAACAAACTCCCTGACTTAAGATCGTACACATATTAAATAAATATTGAAATGAATTTCTGGTATGTGATTAGGGGGTTAAAAATAGAATTCGAATGACAAAACAAGTTTTAAAGACTTCAAACTTACAAATCTCGAGAAACATCCTCGTTTTATATATGGTGAAGAATGTTCAAAATTTCTAAGTGAGATACGCATAAATAACATTGTTAAAAAAACGTTTGTTCACCGGCTCACATAGGCAGCTCGCTGCTCGCCGGACTCGCTGCTCAAACTACGGGTCGTTAATGACATGGCGCATCGTTACGTCCAACATAAAGCAACCGTGAGACTTATGTCATGTTGTGAATCGCAGAAGCATACGGTATCAAATGGAAGTCTTCTGACGAAATGAGACTATTAAGTTTATTTATAAACAACTGACACGGGTAGGGTCTGCCTGAAATAGAGCAGCCTTCTTTCTCAGATATACTCATTCAGTTGTGTAAACAGAGGAGTCCACGAAATATATACATTGTTCTGTAAAGCTAATAACCACAGATCTTCTTACAATAATATCAATACTAATGTTATTTGAATTTCCTAATATGAAAATCTACAATCTACTACGTTTTTAGGTTGTTACAACCACTATTTTTGAAAAGTTGAAAATCGACCGGTTGCCGTCAAAAAAGCTATTGTAATGGGTTATCACAAGGGTAATTAAGTAGAAATAATAAATGTACGTAATTATAAATATAGATGTCAGCAACAATGAGGGTATAGAAAAGAAACCGAATGAGTTTTATTTCAGGAACAATACAACAAAAGGACAACAGAATTGATAGTAGGGAAAATACATAATATATTAACAAATAATGCAGTGAAAGGACACGTGAGCAAATTCCGTGGGGCAGAAAATAAATTAAGAAGTTATTACCATAGAGATAGTAAGAAGAAGTAGAAGAGGTAGTAGTAGAAGTTATTACAAGCAGGAAACCAAAGAATAAACAGATCTTATGCTGAAATGTGTGTGACCATTCAGAAGTTAGATTGTGTGAGAAGAATCGAAGGATCGGCGCGCGAGAAGCGAAGAAGAGACGTGTTTTGGCATAATTTCGTGCAGCAGAGGCAGATGAAGGACGCGCGAGATGAAAAAACGGGGTACACGATACTTACGCCACTATATTGAGATTCATTCGGCTCTTGCCAAAAGCTATGTATTCTGAAAATAAAAATAATTATAATTAATGCAAATCCAATTAACCAACTCTCGGTAATTATTATTACTATTATTATTATTATTATTATTATTATTATTATTATTATTATTATTATTATTAATTCTGAATGATACTATCTCGGAATGGCACTAAAATAGCACAGACTTTCTCGTCGTAAATTTGTAATAATTCACGTAATATAAAAATCACATTTTGATATTAGATTAACAATCATTACAAGTCTCTCTTCCCTACTTTGCTTCAAAAATAACAATCAATACTGAATTCTCCTTTTTTCTATGGATCAATACATCACGAAATTGAAGGGTCCCGTGCAAAACGGAGGGGTATTGACTACTTTTGGTCTATGAATTGGTGGTTTCAGCAGTACTAAAAAAGTGATGATTTAATTTATTTTCGTAAAAAACTGTTCATAAATTGAGGAAACTGATAATAGGTACAATCTGTGCACTTTCCTTGAGCACCAGAATTCCTACCCCATCCTTTTACTATAAATAGTTGGATGATGGTTAAAATAAAAAGCGAGATTAACGCTACATTCATGAAAACTAGAAAATTATCGCTCCAGAATTACGAAGCGTCCACCTGCCTGGAATTACGTTCAGGAAGCGCAGTAGATTCGGAACAAACGACAAAGTTTGTCGCCGAATTACACAAAAAATTCTCGTATTTTCAAAACATTCAACATGACTTTATTTGCAGATCTGTTTTTGATGAACACATTCCATAAAGAAAAAATGAATCTTCACAATTGTAGTTGTAGGAAGACGCCAAATCTTTTTTTTTTTATTTTCGAAAAATCAGGCGTTCGTTTTAACGCACATGAGACGCTACCAATTCTCTTAAGCGTCCTTTAAGCTACCTAAGGTCTAAATGTAATAGAAAATTGTGTGCCATTTTTAAGAAAAAATAATTTAAAGAAAATAAAAATGCATTACCCTTCATTTCCACATCTCATTCAGCAAAGCGAAATAATCTGTTAGTTTTCACATTTAACCCGTAACTACAAATGGGAGTCAAACTGACTCCGCTCTCTTCTACATTTTTATTTTAGTATTTTAGCACTCCTGTTATTTCCACCAGGACTTCAGTACCTTCAAACTAACTCTTCATTGTTGCTAATGCGGATTGTTGAAAATTGATTCGTGTAATTATTACGCGAATGCCCTTGCATTTCCAGAACTTGTTATGGAAGATAGATTCGACCAAACCAGGGGCGGTAATAGCGAAGAACCGGTGCAAAATTTAAATGAAATTGCAAAACGAATAGTGAAGGAGACAAGCCGCTCGATACAGAAGGAAGAAAGAAGCAATCTGGGGAAAGAAAAGAAGAATACGCCAGGAAATGTAACAAGCAGGATAAGTCGGGAGGCGGATGACAATATTATAAGAAAGCCAAGGAGGAGAAACAACGAGAAACCCAACAGGCGAATGCTATTGTGGATCAAGAGGAACATGATGTCATATGTGAAACCTTTAACGATAGTGAAGACAAATGCCAGAAAACTCGACGCTATAGCAGTACCCTGGGAAATACATCCAACGAAGAAGGTGACGAGGTACTCGTTAAGATCACCATCATTAATCCTCAGTCGAGCAGAAGCTGTTTTGCGAAGTCATTCCCGTGTGTAATGATACAGTCAGTCAGTGTAAAGATACAGGCTAAATAAAGTACTAGTTAGGAGATAATATAAAATGTAGGTGAAATAAGAAGGAAATTGAAAGATATAATTTTTAGAAAAATAAAGCTTGATGGAAAATGAAAAGCAGGAAACGTGAAGGTTTACTTATAGATAATATAATACACTATCTTATAAGACGTAAAGACATAAAAATGTATAATTGGGGGCAAGCATGCAAAAAGGGAGGGATTTGTAGCGAGTATTAAGTAATGAGAATAAGAGAATTTATGAAAGAAAGATTGTGTTTACGAAAAAAGTTATTGTTGTTGTTTTCAAATCGGATATTTGTATGTATGTATGATAACTGAAGTAAGTATTTTAATTTATGAGTAAAAAAACAAAGAGTTCCCAATCCTAGGAAACAAACAAATTACTTTACGTAAATATTTCGCTACCGAGTATAAGTATAGACAGCCTATCAGACCCAAACATACTATATAAATTTTTATCATGACAGGCTGATTTTGGGATAACCTTCGGGCAACAGTCGGGTGGAATTTGAGAGTAAATTCAGGAGAATATTTAAACAAACAGGTACCAGGAACGCCACTCAATCAGAATAAACAATTTTTAATTTTTGGTAAAACAATATTTTTTTCTCCAAAACGGTTTCATCGTTTTTGATGAAATTTTGTTGGTTGACAATGTAAAGGACGCTTAAGAGAATGGTGTAGATATCATGTTGGTTAAAAACGCCCATTTTTTTGAAAATTGAAACAATTGAACATTGTTTCGGCGCCTTTCTGCCTCATTTATGAAGATACATTTTTTTCCTAATGGAATGTGTTCATAAAAAACAAATCTTCAAATAAGGTACGTGCCATTTTTCAAAATTATGGATATTTTTGGGTACATTGGAAAATAATTTCAAATGATAAATTCGAATATCCTGTGCTTTTTTTGAGGCGGTGTCTATCTGTAAAAGTAATTTGAGAAGCAGAGGCAGTTGGATATTCTAGAAATCTCTTCTCATTCTTTAACTTAATGAACTTAATATTACAAACTGTAGAACATTAGGCGCGAAAATTTATAATATATTAGTTGCAATGTAAATGCATAAGCCTTACAAATATTGCGTGGAAGAACATGATTTTTTGCAACACTTTGCTCGAAGAGCAAATTAATATCCATGAGATTAATATGGAATTATTATTAATTTTTGATTTTTTCAGGGCGTAGAGACAATTATAACTTCTAAAATTTATAAGATTTATCTTGATGAGTACATGCGCGGTGTTGCTACTTTTATTTTCCTTTCAATTATAATATTCTTAATTTAATTATAACTATCGTTTTAATTATAAATTACTATTGAAAATAGTTTCGTACAAACGTTATTTTAATGTATGATAATTTGAGATACACTTTTCAGCTATTTGACCAATCTGGTTATGAAGTTGCAATCTAACCCCATCTCGATCAGGTTTTTGTCTAGTTTCTCTGATTCACTGAGTAAATGATGAAATGGCCCTTTGTTTTGCTTCTGAACGTAAATGTAGCTTCGCTATGCGCACATGTTATCCTTTTGCTTGTAATGGTATATAGGAGTAGAGGTAAGGGCGAATTACTATTTTGTTAGCAAAGCAGAAAAATCATACTTGCAATTCGTTTACCGATGCAAATAAGTTTTCTATAATGCAGGAACGAAAATATCTATTTTTTTTCAAATATTGCTAATATCACACTTTTTAAAATTTATATTAATTTTTTTTATTTTAAACTTTTACTCATCTTTTAACTATTTATAGTTGAAATGACGGGAAGGGATTCTGGAACGCAAGAAAACGTGCGCAGATAATCTTCTCCCCCATACGTCACGTGCAGTTTTACTGTTTTTGACTCGTCGCGATACTGCTTGAAGTTCACAGAATAATCTCTCATTGTCTGGCGGTGTTTCTACTTGTAAAAGAGTGTTTCTTCTGAAAGAAGGTGGTATCGACAACAGGACATAGTGGATGTAAATATTGGATTTAAATTTTGTGTTTCTGGTATTAATATAACGAAAGGTGAAAAGAGCTTGGAGGCTGTCATTTGAATCTTAAAAATAAATATTTCTTGTCGTCCAGAAATTCCTTGTCTGAGTAATGTGAAAACGCGTTGGAAAATTGCGCAACACCGTAATGTCCTTTAAATTGCTATTACTGTGTGGCACTCATTTTCTTTTGAATGATGTTTGTGTGGGCAATGCAGAAATAATTAATGCTTCTGGTAAAATGAAGTTTCTGCATCATATAATTCGTACAGAATACAATTATTTAGGCTCTCATTCATAAAATTATAACATCAGAAACTAAGAAAAAAAATAAAACTACAAAATTGAAGATAGAGATTTTTTCCTCAAAGTCTGTTGTACAAAATTAATTGTATAAAAAAAAGTCGCGTATAAGTGTTTAAAAAATGGGTACTTTTTGCGTAATTTGGACTTGAAATTATCGTATTTTTTCCCCTTGAAAACCGTTACATGTTTTAAAAAACGTTTCTAGACTAATGAAATAAGGGATGGTAAAAAATATGGTGTTAATCTTATTTTCGGGTAGGTTTTCCAAAAATTGCAAAAAAAAAAAAGTTAGTCGTTTTCGCGTAATTTGTTTAAAATTAATGAACCATATATGGGCACCCCATATTATTTATGTCATATTGCGAGAAAGTATGCGCTGTTTAGTTTACAGAGTACAGTATTGTCCCGATATTGATTTACAAAGCCATGTTCAGCTAAGGATTCATGTTTTAAAAAATTATAATACGAAATGGGTTAAAGTTCTTTCACACCCCATGTGCTTAACTACATCTTGGAAAAAATAATAATAAAAGTTGCCATGCATGACAAAAGTGCTACAAGCCTTGCAGGTCTTAAACCGGCTCTGATCACAACCCAATAAATTTCTTGCACCTAGCCTAGGAACAAGGAATGCACTATTGATTAAAAGTTTTTATTAAACGTTTGTCTCTATTTGTCCATCTACTTCAATGATATTATGACTTGTATTCTAATTGTACTTATTGTTGATATCGTACAATTTTACTTTATGTAAGAATTTTTGTAATTGTATTTCTTCAAGCTTTTTGTCATGCATGTGCTTTGATGTGATTGATTTACCAATTTTTACCAAGATTTTATTATGGGGAGACAGGGTCATATATGTTGTATAAAGTCTTATAAGCTTCAGACCCTACTAAAGTAATTCAAGTTAGTATGCTATGCAGTTCCCTGCTATGTCAATTACTATTCAATATGTCCTAACAGAGCTTCATTAAATCCCATACTTCTATTTTATTCAGCCATGATACTAAGTGACAAGTGCAACTGTGTCAAGTGCACATCTGTCACAGCTGAATATCTTTTCAAATATTCTAGTTCCTATTGTTCTTGAATCCCAATGGCTTGCATGGATTTTGGATCTTCTGTGTTAGGATCAATTGATTATGCTTTTATAGTTTGAATTCCTCTGCTTTCCAAATCGTTGTTACATTTTAATAGTCTCTTCTTTCCAAATCACTGCTGAATACCTTGCCAATTAAAAAAAAAAAAATACTTTCATCATTGCCAAATTTGTGATGTCATAAACTCAAAATTTAAACCTTTTAACTTTAAAAAAATTTAAAAACAAACTTTTTCATTTAAGATCTTTAACATACGACATCAACATAAAATCAAATGTTTGAATTATATTAAGTGTTCTTAAGTCTTTTCTTTTATTGAGAGAACCATTAACCACCCTTACAATTTCTTAAGCATGTGTAGTTATTAACTACGATATGAAAGCACATATTAGCTGTCAAAAAGTCTAAAACGGTTAAAAGAGTTATTTGTTTAATGTCAAAAAATATACTGGAGTCAGGTTAGCAGGCTTGGTCATTAGGTCTTACTGACCTAGCCCTGTTAACCTGACTCCATTATATTACATATGGTCATTAAAGATTCTCCATATGTCAAAAAATAACAAAAATTCTGTCGCATGTTTTTGTTTGTGATACATTTAATAAATTATTTCTGTTTTCAAAACAAAATATTTCTAAAGAAAGTTCACAGAATGGATTAATTTATTTCCATCAATAAGTTTCATATCCTAAATTAATCTTACAAGAATGGACAGTGGCGGATTAATACTCAATAGGGCCCTAGGCGATTACAAATGAGAACAGCCTACCCCCCCCCATGTTTTCATTTACCTTCCTCCTAATATTATGTGTTATTAGGGAAAGCATTCTGAATTTAAACATTAACGTATCTTTAAAAAAATTTGATGGTAGATTTCATTTTATTACATTTTTGAAGTCCTGGAAACTGTGAACAAAAAAAAAATTGATTTTGTGTTCAATAATAAAAAACATTTGAATTCTCATGATTTAAAATGTACTAATTTTTTGCTTTCATTATATGAGATTGCTGAATTTGATAGTAAGCTTAAAGGGTCTCCAAAATCAATATATGGTTCCAAAAATAAAGTGTCTCAATTATTTATTTATTAAAATGTTTTAAAAAAATGTTTCATGGTCATCAGAGCCTTTGTCCAAGCTGCACCTCTGGTATTATAATGGCAAATCTTGTCTTTATTGAAGGCGCACCATCACTGAATCACTGCTCTGAGGAAGTCTGCGACATGACAGGGGACCGCATTTATTCTATTAATGTATTCAATAAACTTATTTATAATAATGAAAAGATTTCATGTAAAAAACCACTCGTAACATAAGTAACGAAAGCCTATTTGATTAGTTATCATTGTATAAAATTAATTTATAATCCACCTTTATTTAATGACCTTCAATGAAATAAAATGTAGTTATAAAATCAAAGCTAAATAATTTACAAATTTGTTAATGTTTTTTTCGTAATGTGCGAGAATGTTTAAGTAAAAATGTAACATATTTTTTTCTGACAATGTATTTGCTTTTCACAAGAAACAACTTTATCAAACGTTAGAAACAATTTATAAAACAATTCAAAAATAGACCTTCATTTTATACTAAACTATTTCTTTTAAATACATAACTTCAGTATGTGAAATAAAATTACATTTTCAGTTATCTAACAAGTAAAGTACGATGGTCACAAAAGATTTGACAGTTAATATTCAAAAAGTCCTTCGTATCCGTTAAAATCGAACTCTATCCTTTTTTTTTTTATTTCCCGCGAGAATGTTGTATGGCGACACCATGAGGACATCTTCACAGTGTCTTTTGGTATACGACTTCCTAACCAGATCAGGGGTCTCGACTTGAGACCTTGGGAATTGGGAAGCAAATTTAGGTTTTATGAGGTAATTCACATGAAGTCCCTGTAACATGATCAAATTTCACAAATATGTCTCCAATTTGTTTCCCTTAAAGGGGGGGGGGGCAACCACATTTCTGGGCTTCCTATGAAACTTTTTTACAAACATTAACAACACAATTTTTCTAGAAAATAAAACAGTTCTCTGAGAACAAACTGTTGTTTTAATAACACAATGAAAAATACAATTGATTGATTGCATGCTGAACCATTTTCAATTTTCTGAGATGACACATGGTCTGGAGAGTTCCCCAAAATGCCTCATCTGGACCCTTACTGTCAGCTTAAAAAAGGAAAAATCAGGAATTGAACATATTTAAGAAAATGATATTTTTATTACGAAGGGTTGAGGGTCCCATTTCGAAATTTTCTGGAGAGGCACAGCTCTCCTTTGCGCAGGCCTATAAACGTGTCGGTTACCTTTAATAGATTGCAAACCATCATATAAGACAGCACTTGAGAGGGACACCTATCACACTTGTTGATCTTGACAACCTCTCAAGAAAACATTTTACTTGGCATGGTCTCCACATGAACCAGATAGGAAAACATAAACTAGGAGCCATGCTCATCTCGCACTTACTGGTAACCCCTGCCCCGGCTACCTCACATCCATCTCCCACCCATTCTTCTGCCTCTTCATCCACAACCTTCTTACACACTCCACATCTTTCACCACCATCCAGTCCTCTCTTACCTCCACCAGTTCCTTCTCCTTCTCCCACACCTCTCCTGCCCACTCCACATCCCTCACCTGCCCACAGTCCTCTTTTACCTACGCCAGTTCCTACTCCTACACCGCTCCTGCCCACTCCACTTTTTCCAACTACCTCCTCACCTTTCTTCTCTTCAGCCCCTTCACCTACTTCCACACTTCCTACTCCCTGTCCCATCCGTACATATAATTTCCGCTGCAACCGAAAACCCACTCCTGTGTATAACCTGTAGCATCAAACATCGGCAGGAAAGCAAACAATACACAAAAATAAAAACTATTTGCACATTCTTCACCAAAATGTACAGTCTCTGAAAAATAAACTCACTGATATAGAAATATTACTTGAGGAGAAACTCAACCACATCTCAGTATTGTGCTTCACAGAACACTGGCTAACTAAAGAACAATTAGATAACACATATAATTGCGTGATGAAATCTGTATCGCTACATTTTTGTAACACTACCGGTTACAATATATACCAGGTTTCTCTCTAGCCAGTAGCTCATGTCGAAATATTAACAATGCACATCATGCATATGGAGGGACATGCATTTTTATTAAAAATACAATTAGTTTTGTACCCTACACAAATCACACTCATCTTGTAAAAGAGAAAGACTTTGAAGTATCCATCACCGACTTAACAACAATAAAAACATGGGTATTATGCGCATATCGCAGCCCTGCTGGAAATTTGAAAACCTTTTTAAAAAATCTGGAAGTTATTCTAACAAAACTTCAAAAACGGAGACAGTATAAAACTATTCTTTGTGGTGACTTCAATATAAATTGCCTCACACAATCCAGTAATGAAAATCTATTCAAAGACCTACTAAAATCATATAATTTACAAACAACCATAAATACACCAACACGAATATCCAAAAATAGTAGCACTGCTATAGATCAAATAATAATAGATGCAAATAACCATTGTTTTTCTGTTGCTACATTTAATACAGGTTTCAGTGACCACATTGCCCAGATTCTAACACTTCCAACAGAAACAAAAACCGTGGAACAGACAACTTACAAAGAAATCCGTAACTATTCCCAAGGAAACATAATAAAATTTCAAAACTTGCTCAGATTTGAAAACTGGAATGAAGTATATAAAGCAACTGATACAAATGATAAGTTTAACTCATTCATAAATATATACTTAAGACATTTCAATGCCATTTTCCCTCAAAAACTGAAAAAGATCCAAAATAAGAAAACTAAATCATGGATTACCACAGGCATCAAAGTGTCATGTGAAAGAAAACACAACATGTATAAAATACTAATAAATAACAAATGTAACTCAAACTTCATTTCATATTACAAAACATATAATTCGATCCTAAAAAAAGTAATCAAACAAGCAAAAATTATAACAAATGATAAGTACATTGCAATTGCACGTAATAAAACAAAAGCCATGTGGGACATTATTAAAAAGACAACAGCACCAACTAATAATAAAAAAAACAACATAGAGCTCCACTACAAAAACGAAACTGTACAAGACCCACAAGAAATAGCTGATATATTCAATGAACACTTTTCACAAATTAGTAATAAGTTAATCTCTCAACACTCTCTAAACAATGGAACACACCAAACAAACACTAATATTACACAAATTGTAAATTCCATATTTTTATATGAAACAACCCCCTCTGAAATTTTTAAAATCATTGGACAAATGGAGAATAAATTCTCAGCAGGCATGGACAACATTCCAGATTTTCTTATTAAACACAGTGCTCCATGTATAGTGCAACCACTCTCTCACATCTGCAATTACTCTCTAAAATCAGGCATATTTCCAGATATATTCAAAACAGCAAAAATTAAACCATTGTTTAAAAAGGGCAATAGTTATGACCCAATGAACTACAGGCCTATATCCCTGTTATCAGGATTTTCAAAAATTCTGGAAAGACTTTTCAATGATAGACTTAAACAGTTTCTCAATGCAAATAATGTCCTTACAAATGCACAACATGGCTTCAGGAGTAATAGATCCACAGACACAGCCATCTTCTCCTTTTTAAATGACATACTTGTTGCCCTAAATCAGAAGGAAATTCCCATTGGCCTTTTCTTAGATTTGTCAAAAGCCTTTGACATCATTGACCATCATATACTTTTAAGAAAACTAGAAATGCTAGGGATTCGAGGCATTGCAGGCCAATGGATCAAATCATATTTATCAAACCGTAGACAAATATTTGCCCTCCAACACACTAAAGAAAACAAAATCTCCTCATACTACTCCTGTCCTCAAATAATAAATTGTGGAGTCCCGCAAGGATCCATCCTTGGGCCAATACTATTCCTTATATACATAAATGACATGCCTTTGGCTTTAAGGAACAACAAAATAATTTTGTTTGCAGATGACACAAACATCATCATCAAAGCAAAAACACAACAATCATTAGAAAAAGAAACTCACAAAACTTTGCAAGCACTAGTAAAATGGTTTCAAGACAACAAACTCATCATAAACACCAGCAAGACAGTCTCTCTAAATTTCATGAATCCTCGATGTAAAGACAAACTCTCACAGCATTTGCTCATAAACAATAACCCTGTAACAATATCTCATGAAACTACCTTCCTCGGACTAACAATTCAAGAAAACCTAAAATGGAACACTCACATATCAAATCTTAACAAGAAGCTTAGCAAATCTTGCTATGCCCTATACACCCTCAGGTCAAGCTCCAACATTGAGACACTTCGAACAATGTATTTTGCAAATGTGCACTCACACCTAAAATATGGAATAATATTCTGGGGAAATGCCCCTGAAAGCACTCGCACATTTATTATCCAAAAAAAAATACTGCGAACAATGACCAGCACTCATAAGCTGGAGTCATGCAAACCCTTGTTTAATAAACTAAGGATTCTTCCTCTACCATGCATGTACATATTTGAAATAGTGGTCTTCACAAAGAAAATTCTCATGGAAAACAAAGACACTTTTACTTTAAATTCTGATGTACATAACTACAACACCCGTCAAAAGGATAACCTACATGTTCCCCACTCTGAAACTACACTTTATCAAAAAAGTACACTAATAGAGGGCATTACACTTTACAACAAACTAGGCAATGATATCAAAGACATAAACACAATTCATACATTTAAAAGTAAATTGAAAGCTTTCCTGCTTAACAACATGTTCTACAGTGTAAAGGAATTTTCAAATAACATTTCCCTTAAAAAATATAAATAAAGAAGCATTTCTTATTCCATTAGACTTTCTGTTTCATATGAACTGTTTCAAGCTGAAAATGATCCTGTGAAATAGAGGGAGAATAGAAGAAGAAGAAGAAGAAAACTGGTCAAAACTTGCCTCCTCACCATTTCAAGTTATAATAATAATAATAATAATAATAATAATAATAATAATAATAATAATAATTATTATTATTATTATTATTATTATTATTATTATTATTATTATTATTAATAATAATATGAGAAAGTATGAGCTGTTGTAGCGCTGTTAGTTCGTCCTTTCAAATAATGGAAAGTATTAGCGATACTATCCTTGCAGCCACATTCGCAGAATTAACACAAACAAGTAGATGAGATTAAATGTTTCTGCATCGTTGCAATTTCCAATAAGGAAATAATTCAGGGCGTAAATTGGAAGAAGTATCTCGTAAATTAGCAAATTGAGGTTACAATCCATGCAAGTGGGTGAACATTTTAAAGTATACCACCTTTTTATGTTTTTAATATTAAGCGATGAACATGTTTTGGATTTGCGTTAGGACGCAGCTGCCTTAGCTTCCTCAAACTTACCTGAAGCAACGAAAGTAAAAACCTGAAATTCGCCGAAATCATTGCAAGTTTGGGCGTGTCTTAGCGAACCATTTAATCACGGAAACCTTCGACGATACTACTCGTAACATACAAGATGCAAAATCTTAGCTCTCTCAATAACACAAGAAAGTAAGAACAAAATTGCTTGAGTGGTCTAAAATGCGTCAAAATGTATTTCTTTAAGAAAAAAATGTTCGTAATAAAATATCAATCTGTCAATTATTTTCATATTTTTCGGACTGAAAACATATCACACTTTGGTTGTCCCGGGCATTTTCTATTTGAACGTTGGTGCTCTGCTCCCAAGCATTTTACACGTGCAGTGTGGCCATGGGGGTGTGGCAGGAACTGACAGTAACTGACAGGCACTGAGAGGGACTGACTGATGCAGGCAGGTCCTGGGCAGGTAGAAAGGGCCAACCTGGGGCCAATGTGCGCCAGAGAGCTTCCAAGGGAGTATTATGTACGTGCGCCACGGTGCGCCAGCAAGCCGCAGTCAGCTGGTTGTGTTACAACGAAATCACTTGTTTCAGTGAAGTCCGAATTGTTCGGGTTTTCAAATTAACAAAAAAAGTTGGAAGGTCATTAGAAAGCATTAATATTTTCATCCCCAGTTGTAGCGTACTAAATGTAGTTTAATGTTATATTGAATTAATGAACACAATAATGTGCTTAATTTTATTAAGCTTTTTTTAACTGACTTAAAGTATAACGATTAAAGTTTATTTTCAGAACTTCTAAGATGTAGGAAATGTACTTCCATTTACACAAAGCTCTAAAGATGGTTTAATAAAGTGTTTGTTTGTGATTTTGCACTGCAAAAATAAATTTAACCTGGTACTTCCTGCAATGCAAAATTCTTAATCAGTACTCGTAATATCTGTCAAAAAAAACATCTGTCTGGATAATAGATGGCAATGAGCATGGATCCCACTGGAATTAAACATTAGTACTTTGTGCCAATTCATTTTTTGACATAGTTTGATACATTTATTTACTTCTGTTGAAATGGTGCCTCTATTTTATAAAAAATGAGAATGTATTGAATAACAATAATAAAATAATATCAATATTAATTATGACTGAGTAGTAGTAGGAATAGTAATGAGGTTAATCTTAAGCAGACATACCCAAATAGTTAGTTAGGTTTCCTGTAATTTGTATTAGGAGAAAGGTCCATGATTTATTTATAAACAGTCTGTGCGTATTTTAACATTTATTAACCCAACATTTTGAAACTTATTGTGGTTTGTTTTTCAATAGTCCCTGAAGGAAGGAGAATTTTCATGAATTTTTTTGGTTGTGCACCTGTAAACAAATTGCACTCATAAGGAATTCCTGAAAATTACAGAAAAGTTACTGCTGGAGGAAGTGGGAATTGAGTCTCAATAATGAATGATGCTCAATTTTTGAGTTTATAGATTTGTGGGTACGAGTTCCACTTGAGATTATAATCCCTTCTAATTACAGGAAATTTTGTTTTCTGTGCTTGTGTGATTTTATTTTATTTTACCTGTTTGACATGTTTGTCTTTCAGGGATTTGGACATTACAATTAATAACTGGTGATTTGTTACCCAGGAACCTGTAGTAGGAATTATTAACATTTAAATTTTGAAAGGAGGTTATGTTAATAAAAAAAATGAAGTTTGTAAATAAGATTTGGAATAGAAAAATAATGTATTATAAATTTAGAATTTATGGTAAATGAAAATATCTTTAGGAAATTTTGAGAGTATGCACAGAGGAAAATGATGTTTGACCTAAATTGAAAGTACATGTCTGTTGTAAGTCATATAAGAAGTTGAAAAATTTAAGACTTTGTGAACAAATTAGGGAGTAGATAGGATTAGTTTTCAGTTCATTATGAAGTTGAGAGTTGGGAATATATCAGGGCACATAAAATTATTTTTCAGATGAATTTATTTTGGAGAATTCATATTTTGTTAATATGGATTTTGGTAGCATTGGACCAGATGGGGGCAAGCATAAGTAAGGGTAGGACAAATAACAGTAATATATATTAATTTTGTTGAGTAAATGTGTATAGAAGATTTATTTATATTTAATGAGGAAGTTTAATTCTTGAATTATAGTGTTAGCTTTATGTATAATGTTTTTAATGTAGGCATTCCTTTTATGTTGAGTGAGGGGCCCAAGATATTTGGTAGGTGTATTGGATGATAACCAGAGTATAGTTTGATTAAGAGTTGATGTTTCTGAAGGGACGATTAATTTACTGAGTGTATAGATTTGAGCTTGACATTAATTTTAATTTGCTATTTAGAGCTCAAATTTGTATAAAGTAGGAAGTTGGATTGAAGTCAATTTTGGTAGTTGTTAAATATTTATGACTAATGAAGAATGCAGTATCATCGGCAAAGAGAGCTAATTCTGAGTATATAAAGTTGGGTATATCAGAGGGATAGCTGTTAAAAAAAGAGTATCAGAGAGGATAGACAGGACCCTTGAGGCACACCTGCGTGAACTGTTGAATAGTTGAGAAAAGGTGGAATTTGTTTTGAAACAAAAAGTGGAATCAGAAAGAAAATTTTGAATTATTTTGAATAAATAAATAGAATTCCTAATTTGGAGTAATTTATTAATAAGACAATGATGCCAAAGTTTGTCAAAGACTTTTTCAATGTCCAGTAATGATACAATAGTATGCTTTTTTGGTGAAAGGAGTATTCAATTTTTTCTGTCTTAAAAGTTAAGTAGTTGCGTGCTGATGAGTGAAGCCAAATTGAGTGAGAGGAATAATTCTGTTAGTTGTAATGAAGTGTAATAATCTGTGATGTATAAGGGTTTAAAATATCTTGGAAAGGGAAGAAAGTTAACTAATAGGATGATAGTTCGAAGGGTTCCTAGGATATTTTTGTGGTGTACGAAAGGGAAGTACAATTGCTGGTTTCCAGGTAGTTGGGAAGCAATTTTTATCAATTATTGTATTCGTGAAATCAGTGAAGTAAGAGTCTATATCATGAGTTGATAATATATTTGTAGGAAATTGCATGTTATTTTCAATAGTTACCATGAATTTATTCCAATTAAATTTTTGTAATAAAGGAGAAAAGTCAGAATAGTTCATTTGAGAGTGGAAATAAATGTTTATTAGACTAGATAATGATCTGAATCAAGTTCAGGTAAAACATTTTGAGTTATTGAAAGTTTATATTTTGTGTGATTTGTATATTTAAAATATCTGGGATGATATTTTCATTTTATGAATAATATGTGGGTTCATTTGGGGCATGAATTAGATGATTGTGATTAGCAATAAATGATTGTAATTTTGTTCCATTGGGATTGTTATTAAGACATCCCCAGATTTGATACAAGGAATAATGGCGCCGCCTGATGCTATATCATCAATTCTGCCATATCTCTATGTTTTATATGCATGTAAATGAAGTTTTCATTGGGGGTGAGATGAGTTTTGGTGATACATGCTATTTGGATGTTACGAGATATAAAGGGGGGGGGGATAAAGAAAATGTTTAAATAAATGATGTTGCCTTTTAATTCCATTTTTAATTTAGATTTTTTGAGACAGAATTAGATTTTTTGGACATTTTGTTTGTTCAGAAATGATTCTATAATTTGTTGAATTTGTGGTAATAGTGAAGCTACAACTAATATGGTAATTAATTGTGAGATATATAATGAATGGTTAATGTTATTGATGTTTTGAGGATTGCAAAGTGTGTTGGAATATGCATTTGACCAGGTATTAGATGGTTTTTGAAGTGAGGCAAAGTCTGTTTTGTGAAATATGAAGGTTTTAGGTTGTGTACCTGTACTTTCCAAATTATGTATGGGATTAGACTCTTGTGAAGTATTATTGAATTTAGAAGTATTGTTGTTTAGTGCTTGGAAAAAAAGGCATCCTTTATAATTTGCTGTATGATTTTGGTTACAATTAACACAAACCAGAGATGAATTTTGAGTTGTGTTGCAGAGTGAATATGGGTGATTGTGATTACATTTGACACATCTGGGAATTAAATGACAGTTTTCTTCTGAGTGATCAAATTGATGACAGTTTTTACATTGTATAGGTGAAAAATGTTGCAAAACTCAACATTTTTCACCTGGTTTCCTTTGGTTGAATATTAGTTAAGCAGTGAAATAAGGTTTTCAGGTGAAGAATGACTTTACCTTCTTTGATGTTTTGAGGGTCTAAAGCACAGGTTTGAAGAGGTTTTCTGGATTTGTCATAGTCTTCTAACAATGATTGTGGGTTATGGTAACCTAAATATTTAATTGAAAATTTCTATTTCTTAAATTGAAGACAGAATTTTTTTAAGCAATACAAGGAAAGTATTTTTGGATGGATTTGGATATGTGTCAAATTGAATGTTGTGTTATTCACTATATTGATGTAATGACATTTTTGATGTTTGGCTGAATTTGTTTCTTGAAGAGGAGGTTGATGTCAATTTGCGTTATATGAAGTGTCTGTAAAATTGTGGAAGGCTGATTGTTACATTGAATTTCTTCTAATCTGAGAGCAAGTTGAGGAACATTGATAGTAATTGAAGATGTTTGCAGAGAAGAATTTTAAGGTAGATGTATCATGTCTTGTGGAAATGACTTTTGAAGTTTGGCTAAAGAAAAGCTCTCACAGCATTTGCTCATAAACAATAACCCTGTAACGATATCTCATGAAACTATGTTCCTCGGTCTAACAATTCAAGAAAACCTAAAATGGAATGCTCATATCACAAATCTTAACAAGAAGCTCACCAAATCTTGCTATGCCCTATACACCCTCAGGTCAAGCTCCAACGTTGAGGCACTTAGAACAATGTAATTTACAAATGTGCACTCACACCTAAAATATGGAATAATATTCAGGGGAAATTTCCCTGAAAGCACTCGTACATTTATTATCCAGAAAAGAATATTGCGAACAATGACCGGCACTCATAAGCTGGAGTCTTGCAAACCCTTGTTCAATGAAATATTCTCATGGAAAACAAAGACACTTTTACTTTAAATTCCGATGTACACAACTACTACACCCGTCAAAAGAATAACCTATATGTTCTCCTCTCTGAAACTACACTTTATCAAAAAAGTACCCTAATAGAGGGCATTACACTTTACAACAAATTAGGCAATGATCTTAAAGACACAAACACAATTCATACATTTAAAAGTAAATTGAAAGCTTTCCTGCTTAGCAACATGTTCTACAGTGTAAAGGAATATTCAATTCACAACAACATTTTCCTTAAAAAATGTAAATGAATAAGAATTTCGTATCCCATTAGACTTTGTTTCATGTTAACTGGTTTGAGCTGAAACAAAGAAAAAAGAACTGACATATTGCATCCTGTGAAGTAAAAGGAGGATGCCTGACAAAAAAATCTGTTTCTCTCTGGATTCGCTAGACGCATTAGGTGCTGCAGTAGGACTATGTGTACTCCTCCTCACCATTTCAAGTTTTAAATATAGAATGTATTAATATTGTTAAAATGTGTGTAGTTGCTAACAGAATTGAAACATATTGTTTTATAATAATAATAATAATAATAATAATAATAATAATAATTATTATTATTATTATTATTATTAAAGTAGTAGCATTAAAATGACAGTAACATCTTGAAATGTTAAATTATCTGCTACTAAAAATAATTATCTACTGTATAATATCCTAATCTATCTGTAACAAGTATTGTAGTATAATTTCTAGGCCAATGACTCCATCTCGATCAGGTTTTGTTCAGTTTCCCTGGTCCCTTGAGCAAATGCTGAGATGGCCCCTTGTTTGCTCCTGAACAGTAATGTAACTTCGCTCTCTACACCCAAGACATCATATTGACTCGTCATACATGAATGTAATTGTATGTGAGACTCAATAAATATTATTATTATTATTATACAACAGCACTGAACGAAATACAATGACCATGTAGAGAAATAACAAACAAATATTACATGAATACATTACCCTTTTAAACATTTTAAAAATGTACATCGTTTGCCAACCTTTAGTCGAATATCTCTTCCTAATCAAATTCCTTTACAAATGCTCGGGCCAGGTAACTACTGCTTGGCCAGCACCGTTTGAAAGTAATAAAACGTTAAAATCCCTTGAACTGATTACTACAGCGCAGTAAATTCCTTACTTTACGCAAATCTTTGATTCTAATAATCGCAACTAATTATTAGATGACTTATCCAACTACAACTATTGACAGTTAATTTACTCGACTAGATTACACACAAATGATAAACAAATGTATTACACTGCTATTTACAATACTTTTTCTCGTACACATAACACATGAATGAACTGTATTACTGGCTTACAAGGTTCTCTTTCCGTTATTTTACCGTGATATAGTTCGTATGACAATCTACTATATTATGCAAATTTGGAACCGTAGACTTTCCGCTGCTGCTCTAGCATTCGTGTTTCTCCTTGATCTCAACTCCAGTTGCAAATGTGTGACCTGCGGTAGCGCGCACAGTCCGCTGCTCGCAATCCTCGCTTCTTCGCTCGTCTCGTTCGACCTTGACCCAGATTCGGCAGCCGTCATTCCACTCTCCCGTCCAGATGTCCTCGACGTTGCACCACCACTGTCGCCCAGGTCTTTCTTCCCTCTGAATCGGCGCGTACGCTTGTAGCTTGGTCCCCGGCTCCTTACGCCCTCGTCTTCATCCTCGCGGTGCTTACCGACGCGTGATTTTCAGTCCTGACGCGTGTTACTAGCGGCGTAATTTCGGCGTACTTCAACACTCCAGACTTGTGTTGTCAAATTAAAAGTCTTAAGAGGCCTCGTGATAATCTAGCTCCTCTTTCTCTTGACTACTAGTATTCCGCCGGATTCATACTTAGGTTTCAAGGAGACAAAAGTTTCTCATATTGATGTAAAAACAAAGTTTCAAGTAAAAAAACACCCCCGCTAGTAACATCATCTTATCTGTCTTTACCAGAAATTCTGCTATTATTTTTTATCCTGTCATAACTAGTGATGTGAAATGTTCTGGGTACCTTACACATTTATCTTATTGAAGACATAGCTTAGGAGGGGGAGGCCCTCTCCCCCTCCGAAACTTAAAAGTTTTATCTTTATTGATACGTATAGTACTCTTCTCACATTTGTTTGAAATTTACTTTTTATAAAATTAATTCTAAGGCGCCATTTCTCTTGTTCTACCATGGACCCTTGTTCTGTAGAGTCACTTTCTGCCCTGGAGAAACGGGATTGTGTCAGGAAGGACAAAAAACTGCAGCAAATGAGAACTTAACAAAATATGTGCATGGTGAAGCGACAAAACAAATGGATTTAATGGCATTTGCTCAAATGGATCAAAATAGACACAAAATTCTGATGAAGAAGGAAGTCATTAGCTTACAAGCTGAAGTACAACACTTGCTACAAGCAAAAAATACAAAAATTAAATACACACATATATTAGTTTATTTGTTGGATTATGTACACAATACAATATATATTTATATAGGAAGTGCAAAATGCATAAGAAAAGTTATACCAAGGTGAAATGATATTATTTACACCTGCAATAAAATTGCTACACCTGCAAGGGTCCACTTGGACTCGCGCTCTTTTGTTTTCAGATTGAAGGTCCACACATAGGTGGGTCCTCTCATTTTCGTCTTGTAAACTGGACATTGATACATGTTCTTCAGATCTTGTTTGTCCTGGGTGATAGCTTTGATGAATATGACAGGCACAAGAGGATATAATTCCTTTAGTTTGGATTCTGCTATACTACCCAATTTAGTGTCCCATCGTGCTCCTTCCATAAATAATCCATTAATAAAAGCACCTTCTCTTGGAGCTGCACTGTAAATATTTCCAGAAGGTTCCAATTTTAGAGAGAATTTATTTACATTATAAAGGAAGATTTCTTTTATTGTATGACAGAAACACTGGATAAGATAGGAAATAAAGAAATTGTACTCTTAGGGGATTTTAATGGGTGAGTAGGAACTAAAGAAAATGATAAGTTGATAGGGAAATATGTAGAAGATGTATTAAATGACAATGGGATCAAATGAATTGAAATATGTTAGCAATACTCCTTAAGAGTACAAAATTAATTTTTTCAGACCAAGTAAGTACATAAGTTTACTTGGTTTCAAAATACAAAGTGAGTGAAATCTGTAACAGACTATCTAAATTCCAGACAACATTCCAAAATAAAAATCATTGATGTAAGAGTAAAACAAGGTACTGTCTGTGGGTGAAATCACCATTACTGAAAGCCAGTGTACATTTAAAATACCATCATTATACAAAAACAATAAGTGAAGGAAAGCAAGATCCCTGAATAAACCCAAAATATAGCTCAGAAGGCACACCACTTCTCTACAAAATAAGATTGGCTGAGAAAGTGAAGAGTACACATAAGGGAAATGTGTGATAACATAACAGTTAAAGGAAATTGTGGAAGAAAAGGCACTAATCATAGTACTAGTTGAGTACAAAGGATCCGGAAGATAAATGAATATATAGGAGGATGAAAAAAAGAATCACCCAAATAAAAAATTGGTTTGGGGAACAGAAGTGTATAGAAAAAAATATTGTTAAGTGGCTCTCAATCAAGAGCAGCTTGTAAACTTATAAGCTAAAAACAAATCAGAAAGAAAAATTGTCACAAGATCTAATTGGACAATTGAAATAGAAACAGTACTACAAAGAACAGAAAACTACCAACAATTTTGTAATGAGGTATACAGCAAAAACCAAGCCTGAAATAATATACAGATTATGATTTCAGTTGCAGAAGTGAAACTTGAACTAAAATTAATGAAAAATAATAAATCACCTGGTTCTGAAGGTACACCCATTGAGCTACACAAAAATACATCAGATGTAGATATATAATATCTTACAGAAATGTGTAATACGTGTCTGATAGATACCAACAGTGTAAAATTGCAAATATAAGTTCCATGTATAAAAAAGGAAATAAGAAAGAATGCTCAAATTACAAGGAAATTTGTGTTACTTCTACAACAGGTAGACTGTGTGGACAAGTTTTGTGAAAGAAAATTGAATAACAGATAAGAGAAATAGAAGAACAATATGGTTTTAGAGCAGGGCTTTCCTGTGTGGATAACAAACTTCGTCAAACAATTAATGGAAAAGACCTTAGCTTGTTCCAATCAATTCCACCTTCTTTTTGTAGATTTAAAAAAGCTTTGACAGTGTGCCAGTGAAAAAATTGTGGGAGATTATGGCTGAAAATGACATCTATCCAATGTACGTACGCATTGTTAAACCGTTTATTATGAGCAGTGTTTTATGATAATATGAGCAGTGTAAAGAGCAGAGGAAATGATTTTTCGAAATTTTCCCCTGTGAATCAGGGGTTAAGATAGGATTGCTGCTTGTTACCTGATTTGTTCAAAATATATTCAAATACGTCTTCAGAAATTGGTCAAGAAAGTGCAGATAAATAAGAGTCCAAATTGTATCAGAAAATAGTTTTTATTAAATGTTTGCTGAAGATCAATTTGTATTTGCAGACGACAAAGAAGATAATACCAATATAGCTAGAAAGCTCGTGAAAGGGTATAAAGAATGGGGTCTAGAAATCAGCAGGAAAAAAACAACTGAATATATGTTACTAGGATGTGAGAGTGAAGATCAAAATATTGATGGGCACGTAATAAAGAATACAACTAAATACAAATATCTTGGAGTGATATTTACACAAAAAATAGAGATGATGATGATATCCCACAAAAAATAACAAAAGATCGAACTAGAGTTTTCAAATTAAATCCTGTATTATAGAGCCAAAACATGAGAAAAGAACTGAAGAAGCACATATTTAAATCAATGGTTGAAAGTTGTAGGGGATAATTGACAGTGTAGTGGTAGTTGAGTGGAAGTCTGGACTAAGCAAACACATGAGAAACAGGATAAATGCTGCAGCGAAAAGCTTTTGGAGACAAAGCTGCAGACTTACCCTACAAAACTGAGTAAGAACAAATGTGATAAAAGAGAAGGAGTGTCAGAATGATGTAATGGAAAGTCTGACTGAAAACAGCAACTGTTATGGTATGGACATCTTAGGAGAATGTTGTATGAAAGACTATCTCTGAAAGTTTGGGAGAGAATTCCAACAAAAAATCCATTAGAGTGAGAAACATGGATGAAGAAGTGTGGATGGACAAGAAAATATGGAAAAAGAATTTGTGATAGATGGAATAAGCTGTAAAGTGGTGCTACTATGATTTACAATAACGAAAGAAGCAGAACATAAAGAAATTTGTTGTAGTGACAAATTTTTACATTCTATATGATTGGATGCAAGGTGAACAGGCAAATGAGATACATTTCAATTTCGTACTGTTTTGCTGGAGAAAATATTTCTTACATTAACAGATAAAAATATTGTTTCAGATAAAAAAAAACCTGAAATTTACATTTACAATTACCATATAATCTTATTGTAATGCTACTATTATTTGATTGACATTACCAATGATTCCTAATAGTTTTTCTTTTCTCCATTGGATGAGTGATGATTATTTCTAAGTGGCATGTGTTGTGGAACGCCTTATTCTATAAGTTCAAACTTACGTTATGTCTTCCTTGAATTTCTTTGTTACATCACAATACAAGCACATTTTGTCTAAAGGCCATTCATTTTTTCGAGCTGTTGATTGCATAATAGCAGTGAGGAAGGACTGAGGGTTGAAGAATCCTCCCAGCCAAACTGATGAGGGAAGCTGAAAAATTTCACATACATTTCCCATTAGACGATAAAAGACATCATGTTCTAGTATGCACAAGAGTATTTTCACTCACATTAAAATCTCCTGACCAATTTTCCAATTCTCTGTATCGTATTTGCAAATCTGCAAACCATGGACCTAGAGTAAACATTGATGGATATGCCTTACTTGACCAAGAATCAGGAACTGCATCAATAAAGAGAGATTCTTGGAGGCCTTCCATCTCTGGTGTGATAGTCAGTTCACCCTGTTCAAAAAGTTAATTTTCTGGCTATTAATTTATATCAAGGAATTAAAGTAGGGACTATTATTTTAATATAGACAGTGACAATTGGAATTGAACAGTAGTCTATATGGTGTTACCACAATATATCACTAAGGGTTACCATTGTATTTTTCATACTGTTCTGCTAATTGTTCTTATAGGACTACTTAACACACTATTTGTAATTAAAAAAGCCATTTCAAATATTGAACATTCAAATTCAATGAGTCAAAAGAAAGAATGAAAATCCGATTGATAAGAGGTTTCAAAAAGTAGAGTGAATGACTTTTAAGAGGTATTGAAAGACAGATCTTTCTAGGTCAGTGGGTAAGTAGGGCCAAATGAAAAGAACAGAAAAGAGAAAGAATATTGAATTGAATTTCTCACCTTCAAACCTAAGAATAACTCATGTAAAGTACGTGATATTTCTCTGACAAGAATATTCATTCTTTCACATTCTTGAAATGCAACAATGATATATGGAGTTCGTTCTTCTGTTCGGGCCATAATATCTACCATATTAAAAAGTTCTGGAATTCTGTCTAAATATTCTTCTAACAGTGATCTTATCTGTAATAAAATATATTTATACTCACAATAAGCAGTTTCACCATTTTTAGAGCATATTAATTTCTTTTCCATTTTATTTGTATTTTAAATGTCTTCATAGTTTGCATTCTGGTAAATACAGTTATGTGTGTGTAAGTATGTTTAATTTATTTTGTGCAAATATGTTATGATTTATTTTATATTTCTTTTATAAACTATAATTAATTTTTGTAAAACTAATGATATTTATTATGGATTTGCAAGATTTTTAATGAATAACTTTGACACAATGAAAATGTGTTGTTAATTTTGATAATGAAATAATCACACTTGAGAAGAAAATCAGCTTTGAGTCTTTGAATAAATTATTTCAATTAGTTGGCAAAGCCAAACCCAAACAGGAAAAAAAGTTCTATGGAGTGGATATTTCTTATTTTAAAAGTTCATCAGACTTCTGTGCATTTACACAGTTTTAGAGATAAATTAATGCTCTATAGAAGCAAAAGATATAAAAAGTAGCAAATCTATTTTGTAAGTTAAAAAGTTATTGAGGTACAAGATAACATTTTTTACAAAACAGATGTAATAATGAGAAACTACTGGAGCAACACATACTTTCTTGCATTATTTGTAACTAGGTTATAGAAATATTGTGTTAAAACCCCTTTAGCACCATCTGTTGGAGGAAATTGGCTAGCCTGAAGTGGCTTCCTTATAAGCTGACCATTGTTTAATTTTTGTTAATTAAAATATACAATATTAATATTTGACAATTAAAGTTTAAAATTTTAATTAAATTTGGTTGCATAGTATCATACACACACTACAAAAATATACAGTTGCAGAAAGAATTGATATCGTTGCTTTGTTTTTCGAATCACGCTAAAAGTAGTTTCTTAATCATTTTTGATAGCCACACTGCCACGTTTGGTATCATTGAGTAGTTTCTTGCAAATAACTGATCACGTATTTTCTACTTTTCGCTACCGCTACCGCGATGGAGAGAAAGTTACGTAATGGTGCGCAAAAAACGGCGAATTTTCGGGAGTCATTTTTTTACAGGGTCTTGACAACGAAAAACAGAATAAATCCAGATGCTAAAGTTAGGGGGGGATCGCCTAACACGTGGTATAGCCAGAATTCTGTTTTGTGGGTTCTTCATACCGAAAAATCTATAGACTGCAAAACGTCTGCCAGTCTGTCTGTGAACAACGCTAGCGGCTAAACCGTTCAGTCGATTTAATCCGAAATTGATATTCCCTAATCGACCTGGCAGATGTCGCGGTCCCTTGAATTTGAAACCTATATTTTAATTTTAATTTTGGGGAGTACTTTACATGAAACCCCTGGGACATTTTCAAAATTAAAAAAAAAAGACTCCATCGATGTTGATCAAGCTTTGTTGTTGGATAGTCTGAAGGACGTTTAAGAAAATGGTGCAGGTCTCTTTAGATTTTGGAATAGGTTAAAAACCCTTATTTGTCGAAAATTTTTTAAAAAAAAAAAAAAAATTTCGTCGTCATCCTACAACCACAATTATGAAAATAAACATTTTTATCTTAATGAAATGTGTTCATGAAAAAAGCCCCTGAGTACTCCCAAAATGTAAAGAATGTTTTTCAAAATGGCAGAGCGTCGGGGAATATTCGTTTTGGAAAGAATCTTTCGAATAGTTTAGGCGTTGTGTTGTTCACAAATGGACGGACGGACTCATTGAACACGGATGGACGTATATACGGAGTAATATGCGTAGTTTAGAGAAAGTTGTGTAATGCTGCGGCAAAGAACGGTGATTTTTCGACAGAAAAACTCGTATTGCGGGGCCCTAATACACAAAAGCGGAAAATACGCAAAAATGATTTTCTAGCAAACGGCTCGAATTTTTTCTCTGAATATTTTATGAAATTGAATAAAGTTTGCTTAATATCTGGTGTAAGTTCTATTTTCTTTGAAAAAGTGAACTCTTGCTATTTTCAAAATTCCAAAATTTTAAAATACTTTTTATCAATTAATATTGAACTAAGATTCATTTTGCAACGCAACATTTTTCTTATATAAGATCTTTAAAGCATTTGAGATATGTTACTTTGGACATACTAGTCGTTTCTCGCATTCACGTAATTTTGAGTTCAATGAGTTTGAATTTCTTATTTTTATCTTATTAATTTTATATCAGTAATAACCCCAACCATTTTAATGAATAAGAATTCACAATTTATAACAACGCATAAAATCCATAATAATACAAAAAAATCAGCCATTATATATGCTTTAATATAATAGATTTGCAACGATATTCAGTCTATTTCTTTTTATAACTCATAGAAAGTTATTCAAAAGAAGTGTATTCAAAATGGGATTCATCAAGAAACTTTACTTCACAAGGTTTGGAGGGCAGAGGTACAAAGGAAAACATATTAATCGACTCTCAGTGTAAAGCATTATAATACTCTATGTTGACACTAAGTAAAATATTAGATATACAAGTGATTGTGTTGAACATCCTGTCAATAGCTACTTACCTTGTCATCCTTAGACTCCATTCCTCCAGCTCCAGCCCCTGCGTCTCGAGGTTGCAACTCAAACAAAGTTCGAAAAAGAGTTTCTGAAGTTGTGGTCAAAAAACCGATTTCTGCATTAGGGTGTAGTCCATACAAGTATGGAGATTCAGGTGGAAGTTTTCCATCAACGTACATATGGTAACCCACATAATCAATATTGGGAGGTGCTGGAAAGCCAGGAGCTAGCAGAAGGTCTCCGTCCAGAAGTGTGGGGCTCATGTATTCTGCAAGGTAAGTACGACACAATCGCCTATCCCAGTCATCAGTAATATGACCTCCGTACATAATTTCACCAAACAAATAGCGTAAATCTTCCCATGGTACAGTTGAGGAGGCTTCCAAGTAATTATAGAGAACGTGTACACTGATTGTTAAGTCGCCTGCAAAGGAAATACAATCTTGTAATTAGCATCGTTGTGATATAAAATACATTTTCTTTGAGATTGAATTAAAATTTGAAGTTAATTCTGCATCATTAATATACTGTACATACCTACATTGAATGGATACCCTCGATTCCAACCTTGTGGTCCAAACTTTCTTCGCTCTGCAATAACAGCATGAAAGTAGCACAAGGAGAAAAGTATAGCCTTAAATTCAGCTTCCTTGGAACACATCTCCAGTGTATCTTGATTGAAATTGTCAAGAGCCTTGTGAATATTTGCCAGCATGCCCGTTGGAGGCTCGTTTGTAATTTTAATGGATGACTCAAGTATCCCCTGAGGTATAACATGGGCAGAAGGATCTCCAGCGGGCTCTGCGCTGAGGTAAAGGCGATATTTTTTATGTGCCTTCAGAGAGCATTGTTCCATTTTCTTTTCAAGTGTGGGAAGCCATTTTGCAACCAAGTGAATATTCTGTAATATCACCCAGTGACCTTTCTTAGAAGCTACATCCATTGAATCCTCTGCAACAGGTTCTTGACCTTGACCCAAGGAGACATTGTGGAAGTTTCTGCGATCAAAAGTAAAGCCTAATTTTTTACCTAATTTCTCAACATCTTTTAAAGGATCCACACCAGGAGACAGAATGAAAAACACAGGAGTTGACGAACTTGTCTCTTGATAAGACTTTGCAAACTCTGGAGTACGAGCTTCTGTGAACTTCGTCCCGAGTTTCTCCTCTATGAATCCTTTAATGGCATACGTCATTCTGTCTGCCCGAAGTGCTCTCATCATGCACAGTTTTTGAAAAGAAGTTTTATTTTTCCACTCTTGGGGAAACTTTTCTTTTTCTGGACATTCAGAGTCTACAAACTTTTTCCAAGTTTTAGCCGATCCTTCAATATCACGATCGAGATTATGAAAATCCTCTATTGTAACAAGTGTTTTGATGCCACCCCAGCTAGGGCTCGTGAGAAAATCAACAGGACTCTCACCACTAGGTGTAATTGGAAATCTCAGCAAGAAATCGAGTTCACTAGGAGGTATTTCTTTCTTGTGAACTAAAATTTGAATAGTCATTTGTGACATGAAAATCAATTTATCTCGTTCAAATAATCCTCTATTTGTGTACATGAATACGCAAAATGTAATGCTATCAAGAAGGTTTGGAAGGCGATCAACTAGCCTCTCAGCAGCTTCAGCTGTTGATAATGCATTTTTAAACACAACATTGAACGCTTTGAGAGAAAACTGGTAAATGGGATTTATCTTGTTCAGTTCATTTAATATAAAATACAAAAGTGATCCTCTTGTAGCTGCAGGTCTATATTCTTCTCGGGCTTGATCCAGTTCGATGGCCGTCTGCTTTGCTTCTATAACTTTTACTTCAATTTCAGCGGACGTTTTCTTTGTAGTTTCCAAGTTAATCACTAAATTTTTATCACTAAGAATGTCTTCACCGGCGGCAGCTAATCTAGCCAATAAATCATCCTCCAGTTCGGCGAGAGTAATTTTGAAAATATTTTGCTGTTTTGTCAGGTTAGATTTTAATCTTTCTAAATCCGGTCTTTCAGCTTTTACTACCTCTCCCAAAAGCTGTTCTTCCAGACCGTCGCGTGTTACAGTGAAGTTTATTAATGTTGTCTGCGCTTGCATTTCTGGCTTATAATGTGGATTTGCCAGTTTAGTATGCAAAATTAGGCGGAAATTGGGATTATAGTCAATTTCTTTGTCTCCCATTTTTATCGCCCTTCCCTTTCTCACGAGATTGCGGCCGAGAACAGGATCCAAAACAGCATCGACGGATTCACCAATATTTTCAATGAGGACAATAAATCCATTGGTTATACTGTTTTCTATTACATCAAGATAATTTTTATGACCAAGTCGGACCACCTTCAGATCCTTTCCGTATCTTTGTTTTATCCACTTTATGCCTTGTAATTGTGGATCAATCATAAGAGGCCATCGGTCCGAATTTGTGAGAATTGTAGCATTTTCAGATGACATGCGATCAGCAGGCAAACCTTCGTTGTTCCACTTTGCAATCTGAGCGTCGTCCGTAAGCATTGACAACGGATCCATACCCTCCGTTAGAGGAATAGGCTCTTTTAGCATTTGAAAAAAGGGTTTCCATTTGTTGTTCAATAGATCAAGACGATACTGTCGAGTAAAACAGCCAACATAAGATATAAACGCAGTTACAAGAAGAACGTCTCCTGGAAGGGTGATGCCACTGGTCTTTAGATCAGCTACACTGTTTCTCCATCGTATGTTTTCAGAAGCGAGTCCATTTACTAATCGATTTGCTAGATCGATAGTAAGAGCAGTTGCATCGGCTTCTTGCTGGCATCTAACTTTTGCAGCAACTGCAGCTTCAAAATCAGCTGTCAGTAATCCTAACTTATGTTCCAATTCCCTAATTCGAGAAGTGAGTGTTTCTAATTTCGCTCGGGCAGCAGCAAGATCGTCATTGGCTTGGGCTAAGGCTTGCCTTTTGGGTTCTACCACTTCGTAAACTTCAAAGAACTTTATGATGTTGATTACCCATGCACAAAGACCTGCTGCTGCTTGAGATTTGCTAATGATTTTATCAGGATCAAATTCTGGATCAGCAATATATTTTTTGGTTTCTTTTACTACATCTGGTGGTATATTTTCTTTCTTGTAATTTATCAAGTTGTCCAGAAATGCATCTACTTTTGCCATCATTATTTTGCATTCTTTCCAACCTCTCTCTTTTGGAATTTTTCCCTTTTGGGAAAATAAAACTAAGACAGCAGCTGTTACATTAACTACTGCAGCTGGAGGTGATCCAAAGGACTTCAATTCTGTTAAATTGTTCTTGTTCAATGTGTTCAGAGCCTCCATTGCAGCTAAAAGCGCAGGTTCTGCTTTCTTCAAGTCGGCTTCACAAATTTTTTGCTTAGCGGTAACGTCTTCCTCGATTACTCGGACTTTGCCTTCTTCTTCTGCCACAAATTCTTTTTCCTTTGAAACTATTTCGGTTTCTTTACCAACGACTTGAATAAGTTTATCTGCAGCTTCGTTCTTCTCTGCAACAACAACCTCCTGTTCAGCTAATTTTACTTTCAAGCCTTCTACTTGTGTGCCGGCACTCGCCAATTTCTCTAAACCGTTTTCTAAACGTACGATTCTTCTCTCTAGATCTTCAGTTTTCGAGTTCAACAGTTTCCCGTAGAGATTGATCTGTTCCAAGAACGTCTTTGGGGTCGTGTAATTATAACGACGCTCATTTTGGAGGTAAAGACCAGACATCTCGTCCACTGTCGTATGAACGTGTGCCATAAACAATGAAACGGATCTTCTCAAATGTTCAGGTAACGTAGGTATTTCTTCCACGAAGCGTCCAGACACCGATTCCAAAGCCACCTGCGGCCACGCGTGAAACCAATCGAGGGACGTGCAGTTGACCACGGCAGGGAACTTGCGCGCTCTCACCCTGAGGGTGGATCCGACCGGCGAGAAGCACAGCACCACTTTCATCAACCCTCGGACACGTTGAATGAAGAACTTCCAACAATTTTCTTTCGTGTCGTTAATCCCCGCTGCTTTCACCTCATTGCGTATGTTGTTTACAATGTTTTCGATTTCGTCATCTTGGAATAATTCTGGAATTTCTCCAGAGGCCAATAAATCGTTTATAACGACAAGAAACTTCTCATCTGCTACTTGGGCATCTGACATGAGGTACATTACTCCGGTATTTTTCAGACCGGCTTTCATGTACAACACGTTAATATCCGCTCGCAAGTCATTAAGTCCATAACCTTTCCTCAACTGGAGCTGAAAAACCTCTAGTGAAGAAATGAACGCAGCGAGTCGGGAGAGAGATTGTTTTCCACTTCCGCCAACTCCAATTAGTAAGGCGTTCCCTCGAGGACATTCCAAAATACGATTAATGCGACAAACATGCTCCATGGCGTCTTCAAATAGCACAAGATTGAGGGCCCCTACAAGATCGTTATACTGAGACTGAGCTTCATTTAATAACTTTGATAGCTGGGGCCAGGTGTGCACTGGCAAATATTTCGTTTCACCTATACCTTCAGCAAAATGACAATAAATCAAAGGAGTTTTAAACAACTCCTCTGGTTTAGCCTCTTCACATGCAGTTCTCGCAACGTCCTCTTGGAGTTTATTAAATATGGCAACGTCTTCAACGTCTACCAGTTTATCTCTATACACCCGTTGAGCTTCATGAATCCAGAGGCGGAGCAATGATGGTACAGTCGGAACACACTCGGGAATAGAAAACAGGAGAGCCTGCAAATATTTATAAATTGTTATTGCAAATGATGTTTGACGTGTTCAAAAAATTGATAATAATTGGATTTGATTAATAACTATTCAGTCGCGATGGGAACCATTTACGGTAGGCATTTAGGGAATAGGAAGCTTGTGTATATATATATATATATATATATATATATATATATATATATATATATATATATATATATATATATATATATATATATTATAAAACGGAGTCATTGATTGTCTCAAAATAACACTTTTTAAGATGCAAAAATATATGTATAATTTCATTTTTGATCGACTGTTCTTCTACATTTTTCTTTTTATTTCCCTCCTATAATTCTTAACAAAGTTATTTTGACATCAATCTTTCAACAAGTTGTGGAAACTAATGGGAGCAATCGGGAGGAATATTATTCATCTTACCTGAAAAATATTTGAGAGATCTCTCAGGTTAAAAGTATAATGGAACTTCACAGCTGTTGGTAAAAAGGAGGCTGCCACTTTCTGGTGTAAAGTAAGGGCAGCATTCACTATTTGCTGTGATGCTCGAGCCACGGTGGCGTTTATTTTGTTGAGAGGGTTACTCAGATGCTGGCTTAGAATTGAGAAGTAGATGTGGTTAAGGGGTTCACCCACCGGAAAACTGACGGCAAATACACAGAAGTGTCTTTGCAAGCGAGGATTGATAGTGAAACTTCCTGCAGTAGGATTCATACTGGAAATAAACATGCAATTATGAATGTCTTTGAGACTGAGTTTTATCCGATCATACCAATGTCCGTAGTCCATGTACTGGCGAATCAACGTATGAGGCTGGACAGTATAATATTGGTCTACTTCAGGCATGTTCATATCGTCCACGAAGTAAATCATCGTCTTGGTTCCAGGAGGTCCGTAGTTCCGACCCGCTTTTTTTTCCAGAGGTTTTTCCAATACCTTTTGCAGCATTTCAGATGTAGTATAAAAGTTAAAAGGCACATTTGTTACCATGTAATTTTCAGATAAACTGGATAGTTTATCAGCTATAATGACACTCTTGCCTGATCCTGCACTTCCAACCAACATTATTGGCAACTTTTTTTCCAACATTAAATCCATAAAGTATCGTAATCTTGTGGTTTCTGCTGTATCAACTAAAGTTGACTGAAAGAGAGAAATAATTTTGAATCTTACTACCTCACAAGGTAAACAGCAAATTGGATGACATTAAATTACCTGCAAAGGTATGTCGTAATCTAGTTCATAGGATCGAGTGAGTGTTGACCATGGAATAAATTTTTTTGTTTCGTCATCTATAACATAATCAAATACACTGCCTTGGGTAGGGATTTTTACAACTTTAAATTCATTTGTCCACCACTTTGTGAATTCCATTCTGTAGTCCACAATCTATGAAGTAAACAGAACGGCATTAAAACATAGACATCTTTTCTTTCCTGATGTAGGAACATGTCAATAAAACTACGATAACTATACCTGATCCTGAAACATGGTAGAGCCAAAAGCCCAAATGCACGCAAATACGAAGTATATCTCGAACCATTCTTTAGGACAATCAGAAGGTACATTCTTTGGTATAAGAAGACATTCCAATAAATTACACAACATTTCTAAATGAGCAACCTCAGCTAGAGGTGTAATTTTCTTCATACGGGATTTTAGAACGTCAAGGCATGGTGGTACGTATTTATCAAACAAAAGCATTAATATTGATTTCTCTGTCTGGTTAGTTCGTTTTTCATTCCAACTTGTCACGAAACTGTAATGAAATCAAAAGCAATTCTTTATTGCTCTTTTTTCATTATCTCTTTCTCTCTCTCACACACACACAAAACATATATATAAACATTTTGCGTGAAATATAGGCAAGTTTTGAGACTCACTAATTGATAAACAATAAAGGCTACGACAAAACGTTGAAAATGAACTCATTGTTGTGAGAAGGAACTAGTGATGCTACAACGGCACGCATTTTCAAGCCCTATTTTCACGCCAAATTACATGAAAAATGCTCATATTTTCGAAAAATCGTACATAACAATATTTTAAAATCTATCTTTAAGGGACAGATTTCATTAAGGGAAAAATCTCTATCTTTAATATTTTAGTTGTAGGAAGACTCCGAAATAAATTTCAACTACAAAATTTATTCAAAAACGATAGAGACAAATTTTTTGAAAATTTTGAGAAAATCCCAGGGTCATCATGTAAAGCACCTCTCCCAAATTAAAATAGGGATTTGAAATTCAAGGAACCACGACATCAGCTAGTTCGATTGAGGAATATTAATTTTGGAGAAAATCGGCTGAACTAGCGGCCGCTAGCGTTGTTCACAGACGGGCAGACAGACAGAAGGACAGATGGTCGGTCTGACAGATGTTTTCCACAACCACGTGTGGCGCGGGCCGCAACTATTTTGTCTGAACCTATGCTATGTATGGGTTCTTCTACCCGAGAGCGAGTGTGCATCTCAGTTGAAGCCCTCATTTCCTACGCTGAGATTTTCATGGGCAAGTTGTCCCGACAGTTGTTAACTATTGCTTTTCCCAGAGGAATTCGTGCGCCAATTTTGACTTTGATTTGACAGCTAGATAACGCAGGTTCTTGTCTCTTGTGTTCACTATCTTAGAAGTCAAATAGAATTCTGTGCCTTTGACTTAAAGTAGGATTTAATTTTCTGAGAAGCAGTCAAACGGGGGCAGTACTTTTTTCGTTGCAGTCAGGTGATCTTTTTCACATGCCTTATAATAGGGGTCTCAAGTGTGCCCCCCAATTTGCGTGCCCCGACCCACTGCTTATCTTTGGGCAACCGGTGTGGCCCACTGCTTGTCGAGTCAGCCCGCCAGAAAGGAACAGGGAGAGCTCAGGGCGATCGGCTCTAGTGTGGTGAAAGGCGAATGGCTCACGAAACGCAGACAGCTTGACACGAATTATTGCATTTGAGTAGCCCCACCTCATAACCCTCGTCAAGCATACCGTTGATGAAAAAATGGTTTAAAAATTCTGTCAACTAAGGGTGGGTTTGAACCTGCGACTGGGAGATAGCAGTTTGCCGTGATAACCAGTACTGCACCTGCGTTGGATATATTCAGTTGTTACTCACGGGCTCCAACCGAGGTCCTGTGGATTTATGAACAAAATTCCTGCACGAGATACTGTGGCTGGAGTAGCTGTTCTTAAATTGGATATCTCGAATATCAAGCGCATCGCTGATGTAAGAGCAATTCTTTCATTGCTAGCTAGCGTTAACACTTTATTATCATCCATAAGCGTGTTCAAGGATTCAATCCACATAGGATCAATATCACCATCCAATAAAATCCATTTGGGACCATCTCCTGATAAATTTGCTTGATCTCGCATAATTACAGAAAACAGTCCTGTGAAACACAAGAATTATGCGATCATATTCACATTACATACATATACACCATGTTTGTGCAAAAAATTCTATACGCTGTAAAAATGCAAACTACCGAAATCAATATAAAATGGATAAATACACTAAGATTACACAAGAAGCAGTATCTGAGAGAGGCAATGACAGAAGAAAAACTCAAAGTTTTACGAGCAAAAAGGATGATAATTGAATTCGGAAAAGTCCGAACATTCCTAGAACCGGTTAGACATCTTTCAGCGGACATCTTCGCACCCTAGTACTGCAGAAATTAATTTACACACGTCTGTGGTTTCAATGAATTTTTTTTCTTATGTCTCGTTAACCCGGAGGCTCGGTTAATAGAAGCCTACTGGAGATTTCAATACCTCCACGATCAACGATGAAATTGGAATAAGTGTGTTAAATTATCTCATTTTAGCAAAAACGGGACGTAGTGCCTTTTATGTCCTAGATAAAAAATTACACAGAGAAAAAAAGTCTGACCATCCTTCCATTCTCTTGTTGCAGGATTGATTATTCCAAACAATTCATCATTTGTCACAGCTTTGGGATTTAAATCGTTGTAGGAGGGCTTCCTCTTCATGTTCTGATACGTTTTGAAGAGAGAACGCCACACCATAGTCTTCCCATGCCCGGCACCGGCTATCACAAAGACTGAATGTCGCACCGCCAATAGTTCTTCCAACTGCACAACCTGCGGCGATAGGCACAAACAAATATGTGGGAAACATTATTTGAATTATATCGCACTTTAAATTATCAGGAAGAACAGAGGAAAGGAGGAATCTGATTGCTAGACATTCGGGGAACCTGTCGTAAAATGACACCCTAAAGAAAAAAAAAGTTCTACAAGCTATAATTTTTAAGTTGGAACCTTTGTTTTTAATAAGAATATAAAACAAAGACATCATTGTTTAGTGAATAAAAGAAAAACACACATATGTTATTTGTGAAAAACTGATTTTTAGAAAATGCTGCCAAGTGTCATTTTATCCTCAGAATGTGGTTGAAGTGATGTACGTAGGGGTGCTTCAGAAATCTCACTTCTTACTTACATGCAATTGTATGATTGCCGATTGTCGATGATTATCAATGTTAAATAATATAACGTTAAATAAATGCTATAATGGTAAAAGACGAAAATTTTAGGGACCTTAATACTTGATGGAGTAAATGGACTTGGTATGACATTTTATCCCAATAGCGGGTATGTCCTTTTATCTTTAATTCTCACGTTCAAAGAACAGATATACTGATAGAAGGACGAATACGTGCAATTTTTAAGCAGCTGAACGTAATCAGAAAGAAACCTTGTCTATAAAATGAATTGAATGATTCCAAAATGATGTACATTACCACAGAAGAACATGCAAGCTTCTGATCCTCGATTATTTTAGTTTTCGTGACAATAAGAGAGTTTTCAGAGAGCACAAAAGAACTACAGTATAATTGTGTATAACTTCTGTATATAGCAACCCTAAAACCTATCTTGGTCTTATAAAGTGCGGCTTCTGGGAGCAATCGGGAAAATACGAAGTGTGTCGTTTTACCACAGTATGCCATTTTAGAAAAGGTTCCCTACGTTCCTGGATCAATGGAATAATGATTGATTGATTGTTAGTGATTCCTCGCGCGTCAGGAAGAGTGTGTCATTAGTCCTGTAAGTGTAGTGTATGTTTTTGCTCGGTAGGTGGCTGGATGGTGAGATTCGGGGCCGTCCTACCATCGACTAGCGGGGTTTTTCCCCAACCAAGTATCTCCCACCAGCAGGGCATCGCCCCTGTCGGGACAAGCTCTAAGCTCCCGACCGGTCCCCCGGCAGTGTGTTAGTGTAGTGTATGTTAGTGTGTGTGTGTGTGTAAGGGGAGAGGATAGGTTAATGAACAGATGATCGCGTGCGGTCCGTGGCCCGGTTATGGTACTGCTCCGGCATTCGCCTGGTGTTGATCGGGTAAATCACGGAAAACTACCGATCGGAGCCATGGGCAGCTAGAAATATCCTCGAGACAGCGACTGAATTCGATCTAGCTGACAAGCTAGTGCCGAAAATCCTGCCACCGTCGGGACTTGAACCTAGAGGGAGGGTGAGAAGGACTGCAGAGCAATGGAATAAAGAAAATGAAGATCCTCGACCATTGATTCGAGCACTGGAATGAATCAATGCACTGGAATGAAAACGAACAAATTGAGGTATTTTCCCAACACCACGTTTGGCTGGCCTACATGTATGGGAGGGAGAGGTTCTCTGTATTCTACCTTTTTCTAGGCAAATGTACTTAGCAGTAATTTGTAATAGCTTTGTTCTGCAAATATGATGTAAGATGTAATCATGATATGTGAATTATTATGGCTGATGAACCAGGGATTACAATTCAGATGTGGGGGTTGGTGATTGACGTTAACCTCGCAAGTTCCTCAAAATTAAAATACCCATTTCCTTCGCAAAAAATTTCCCCCTTTGGCTGTAAGTGCATCGACGCTCTTCCAAGTCCCTGTGGTGTACATCAGAAGGCGAAATATCAGAGAAATGCTTTTGTACAACGTTGAAACCATTAGAAACATATATATATATATATATATATATATATATATATATATATTATTTAATTACTTCATCAAATATCTAAATACAAGGTAAATGATTGACAAAAAAATTGATTATATGAATTCATATTTCCCAGAATTAAACCTAGATTTCAGGTGCCTTAAAAACTAATATAAATATTTTCGAGTAAAATATTAAATTTTACTCCCTTTAGATAAGAAGCAGAAATATGCGTTTATTTAAAATTAATGTTCACCTTCAAAACAAAGCTATCTTCTGGTTGTAGTTGTAAATCAACGACTGCTTTCTTAACTTGGCCTTCAAAGTCTAAATCTCTTTTTCGAGGGACATCTAGGGCTGGGAATAAATCTCCTATCAGTCCCATAAATACTGGCACATCGTCTGTGACTATTTTGGGTATATTGAAATCTCGAAGAGCTCGCATCAGTACTTGGTCTTCAGGGCGTTCTCGATCCCCTCTCTGAAAGCATACATATAACTTGCAAGTCAACATCATTAACATCATTAACATAATAATAATAATAATAATAATAATAATAATAATAATAATGCCGGCCCCGTGGCGGCATCCGTCTGCGTCGTGTTTGTGATTGTTCCTCCACCCCTCATTATCATCCTGTCACCACATTATTTATAATTCAATGCGAAACAACTTCGTCTTGTCAAGGAATACAGTAGTAAAACGCTGATCCCCATAATAACACACGTTAATCTCTCCGGGACCTTGGAAGAAAACGCCGATAATATATACATATATATATATATATATATATATATATATATATATATATATATATATATATATGATGAAACCCAGATTATGTGTTTCATTACACTAATTAAATCATTAGCGTAAGAATTCAATAGCTATTCTGGACTGCGCGGTGCGAGCGCCGGGCGCTGCGAGCAGCGGGCAGCCGGCAACGGTCGCCGCCGCCACCGGTGCCCGCCGGGAGGCGAGCGTGAGAACGGCGGGTACAAGCGTGGCAGCGCGCACGTGCAAAAAGTTCGTTAGTTGGATTGAGGCGGCCGCCGCCGAAGGATGTGCCGACGTGCGGCCGGCGAAGGAGAGGTTAGCAGAGCGGCGACCAGTGCGGACGTGTAGCGAGGGCTCTCCGCTAGTGAATGGACGCATGTAATACGCGACATAGTTATGTGATTAGGAATCGCAAAGTAATGGACATGTAAACAGAACATTAGAAGTATCAGTATAGTAAAAGATTAGTGTTGGTAAAATAATTGACGTCGCTCTTATTAGTTGGTGCGGAGGGAACATTTTTGAAAGCGTGCGGTACAGAACTGTGACCAGTATACGGAGTAGGCGGGGGTCGTGTAATTAAACCCACTAATGGACCGTGATTCGAGGAAGGTGCGCAGCCGAGGTATCAAGATCTTGTTCGGGGAAGAATTGTTGGAGCATCAGCCGTGGATGATCACCACGCAATCTGCTGCCGACGGCCCGCAGCAGTAGCAGAGGTCGACAACCCTGTCGGCACGAGCGGCTCGACGAACCTCATAGGTATTCAAACGGGGCCCCGAAGGTATGAAAGTTGTATTTTACTCTTAATCTTGGTACCAAGGCGGAGTATAAAAACGGTGTCTGATTATGTAAATAGTAACTTTGATTTAAAATAAATCTTGTCATAATTGTATTTCTATGTATGAATAACTTCCCCAACGTTGCACCGATCTATCCTAGGACCCATTCACGTAAAAGACACCCTCTCTTAGTGTTATATTGCAGTGAAGATACCCGGCACCACCAGGTACGTCACAGCTGGCGCCCGAACAAGTGGATAACGTATAGTTAAGAAATGTGGCCCTAGGGAAGTTGGTGAAATGTTGGAAAACAATGTGCATGTAATTGTTGTATAGTAATGCAGGGTATAGATGAGAAGCAGGCAGTACAAAGTGTATTATTATAGAGTACAAAAAAAAATAACAATACATGTGTTAGCAAAAACATGCACAAGTCAAGTAAGCATAATGAAATGTTGATAATTACAAAAATGTTGTTGCGTAATTAATTGCGGGCTGACATAGGCAATTATTTGTGAGCATCCAATATATAGTTAATATTGTAGTTACTGAGGTTATGAAGGCTATACATGTACATGTTACAAATAATATAATGTAATAGAATTCCAAATTTTGTAAGACATATTAATAATATTTGAATGGCTTGGCAATTTTTTTATAACATGGAAATCAAAGAAATGGGGAAGTAGTAATAATTCTTATGAGAATATAAAGGTGGTTAATAGTGTTGTACAAATTATGCACAAAATTGTTTTTTTTTTGCTGGGAACATTCACGCAGTAGTGCATTATTTATTGGTGATGGTAAAGTGTGGGGAATTTATTAGAAAAGATACCAGGTTGGGAAATATATACCAGCAGTGTGAATGTTTGTTGTGAATATCTATATGATATTATTGAGGAAAATTCAGGGAGGAGATATGACATGCAAATGTGAATGATGATTATGTACATAATATAGCAATAAGTGCGTTGAAAAGTAATTTCAATTAACAAGGGATTTATTATAATCTGAAAGCATTTTTGTGTAATAGTATTAACGAGTCTATTAGCAGTGTATATGTGTTTCAATGGTAATAATATTATGTATTGTAAGGATTATGTTTATGCATTGGTAGGTGAGTGGAAATTTATATGGCTATTGAATTAGTGTTATCGTGTTTTTGGTGGTGAGTGAGGGTTGTTCGTCATCAATTAGCAATTGAAATAGGAGTGAATTAATCCATTCACGAAGAGTATATAGTGCCGTGGCGGGCATCGTAATTTAATAGGACAACTGTTATATTGTTGTCAAGAGAGGTAAATGGAAAGATCGGGTGAACAGTTTGAAGTAGTTGGGGACGAACGTGAGGGTAAAAGTACTAAGATGGAGGAGCAAAACGTAGTATTGAATTCGGAGGGGAAGGCGGAGCAGGTAAGAGAGATAGATGAAGGAATTGGTAGTAGTACATTATCAGAGAGCAGGGATAGTGGAATGGGAAGCAGATTGGATGAAACGTCGGGGGAAGGCTTTGATAGAAGAGTGAAAATTACGTCGACGCCGATGAACCAAGCGGCAGGAAATTTAAATCAGGGGGGTGGAGAAGATGTTAATTCAGGCGCTATGCAGATGATGATGAAGATGTTCGAACAACTGAATGGGAAGATATTGGAGGGACAGAGCAAAGCAGAAGAACGGGATAGAAAAGCAGAAGAACGAAGTAGGAAGGTAGACGAACAGAATAAGAAGATATTGGAAGGACAGAAGGAACAGAATAGGAAACTGGATGAACAGAAAATATTCACAGTGGAGCAGATTAGGAAGTCAGCTGAGGAGCAGAAAATATTCACAGAGGAGCAGATTAGGAAGTCAGCTGAGGAGCAGAAAATATTCACAGAGGAGCAGATTAGGAAGTCAGCTGAGGAGCAGAAAATATTCACAGAGGAGCAGAACAGGAGGTTAGCTGAAGAACTGAATAGGAAAGTAGAGGAACAGATCGGGAAGCTGGCAGAAGAACAGAATAGAAAATTAGATGCAATAGGGGGGCGAATAGGACGCGCCGAAGAACAAATTGAGTTAACGAAGAATGAGATGACTAAAATCGCGGAGCGGGTAGAAAGTCACGAGCAACGGACCGCTGAAGAATTAGGGAAACAGAAAAAGGAGTTAGAATCCCAAGTAATCAATCTGGGGGGAGAATTAGAAAATAAGCTATATCAGCAATTAGATGTTAAAACCGCTATGCAGGACGAGAAAATTGAAAGGATACAATCGGTAGTCAAGGAAGAAATGCAGGAGAATAAGCGGGAATGCGAAGAGAAGGTTGTGTTACTACGAACAGAGATTGAACAAATAAAAGAATGCAAGGCATCCCCAATTGCAGCAAGCGGGACGGTACCATTTACCCCCCCAAGATCATTAAAATTTTCAGGAGACGGGAAAGAAAATCCATGCATATTTATGAAGGCAGCAGAACGACATCTAGATGTTATCAATACTTCGGAAAGGTGTAAAATTCAATTATTATATTTAATGTTAGAAGGCAACGCAAGGATATGGGCCGATACATTCGATAAGTTTCCTGAATCAGTAAAGGCATTTAAAGATCGATTCCTTGAGCGGTATTGGAATGAGGAAATTCAAATTAATTTTAAAATAAGCTTAATGAATAATCATTACAACCAGTCAATGGGAAGTTTGCGGGAATACGCAACAAGGCGTATTATGGAATACAAAACGCTATCCCCACCGATGAGCGATCAGGAAATAATATGTGTACTGACAAGACAGTTCCCAGTTACGGTGCAGAATCTTTTACGTAGTGTGCAGCACACCGACCTGGAAAAATTCCAGAATGTGTTAGGAGGGTACGACTTGACATTTGCAGGCGTACCAAAGAACAGAAATGAAGGGAATGTTAATATGGTTAGATCGGAACGGAACCAGGGGCAAGGGAATGATAGGAGCAACGATTACCAGAGAAACCAACGCGGAAGAGGGGGAGACGGATGGAGACCAGAGCCGGGGAACCAGAGACCGGACTGGAACAGATCTAATTCAAACCGTACGGAGATGCGAGGCGGGGGCGGGAATGCACCCGACCGATTAGCACAGCCTAGCACAAGTAGTGATCAAGGACACTATTTAAACTAATAGAGTCCGCGGTGATAGGTGGCCCCATTGCGGACGCGGAAATCGATGACGTAAACGCGGTCTCCATAAACGCTATGCAGCCGGTAACCTACGATACCCAACCGTGGCGGAGATGTAAGAACTCAGCGGTCAGAATCAGGAAATGTCCCACGATATCGATAGAATGTGAAGGTATAATTAAAGAAGCTTTAGTGGACACAGGGTGCACGACTACAGTAGTATCAGAAGAAATGTATGAGGAGTTAAAAGCAACAGGAAAAGAAGTAATGTGTTTGCCTATGAATAGGGCGTATGTGATTGGGGCAACTCAGAAGAAGTCAAGCCCCATCACAAAACAAATCATGTTTCAAGCCAGGATTGGCAACCAAGTATACGAGATGGTGGCCCTGGTAGTCAAAAAATTATTGTATTCGGTAATCATAGGGACGGATTTTCTGGTCGATCACAGAGCAAATATAGATCTAGAACGGCAGGTGGTAGAACTGGGGAGCCAGGCGGTAGGATTTGACCTGGGGATGGACGAAGAATACGAAGCGTGTACGGGCGTAATGGCAGAAGATTCATTAGAAGAACAGCTGAGGCAGCAAACGGAGAAGCAGATTGAGAAGCTTGCGGAAGAACAGAGCAAAGAATTAGGTAGACAGAAAAGATCCGAGGAGGAACAGAATAGGAAGGCGGAGGAACGGAATAGAAAACTAATAGAAGAACAGAACGGGAAGGTGGTTGACGAACAGATTAAGAAGCCGGCAGAAGAAATGGGAAGAATCACAGAAGAACGGAATAGGAAGCTCATCGAAATATGCGAAAAACCGTATGGGAAAGCGGAGGAACTGGATAGGAAAGATGAGGTGCTAAAATTTCAATCATGCCATCAAGTAGATGCTAGGGTAGCGATAACAGATAGAAACGAGGGGATGACGAACCAAATCCATGAGGAAGTCAAGACAGCGGAGGGCAAAACGGTGGAGGTCCAAATCGAGACCGAGGAGGATGCTTATAAAGTGAATGTGAAAACGGAAGAATTGAAGTTAATAAGGGAAGAAGAAATGGAAATGAAAATAGAAGAAATGGAGCGCATAGTAGAAGAAGAAATCGTGGAAAATATACAAGGGTGCGAAGAGAAAAGAGTACAAGAAGAGTTTAAACAGGAAGAAGACGGGAAAATGTCGCCAAGTGTCAAGTATGGGGTGACACCAATTATGCCTCCAAAGTCGATGAAATCTCTGGGAGATGGGGCGGAAAACCCTAAGGTAGTTCTGCGAGCAGAAGAACGGCACCTAGCATCAAACAACATATTGGAAGGATACAAGATCCAGTTATTACACCCAATGTTAGAAGAGAACGCCAGGACATGGGCAGAGAATTTTGGTATATTTCCGAAATTTTTGAAGGAATTTGAAAACAAGATTTCTGTACGAAAGCGGAATGAAGAAACCCAAATAAACATCAAGAGCGACCAGAGGAATGGCCATCACAACTACATCACGAGAAGTCGTAGTGAATACAGAACGAAGAGCGTTATGGAGCCAAAAACATTATTTGCTCCTATAAAATATCAAGGAATTATTTGCATGTCAACGCGACAGTATCCTGTCACCGTGCAAAGCCTACTGAGCAGAGCAGATCATACCGATTTAGGAAAGGGTTTGAAGATATTGGAGGGGTACAACTTTATGTTTGCAGATGCCCCAAAGTATGGGAATGAAGGAGATGTAGGCAGGTCAAGAATGGAGCGAAGTCAGGGGCGAGGGAAGAGTGATGGTATGGTCAACAATTGGTACAAACGTAGAAGAGGTCGCAGCTGGAAATGGGATGATACTTATCAAGATGTGTTCAACACGCTGGAAGCTATGTCCTACAACTGTGACTTGGGAAATCAATGTCAGCAAAATGGGGATGAACTGTCGCACAAGAGACAAGACATAGTAGGACATTACAAGCTTCAAATCGGAAACCTGGTTCAACATGGATGGAAAATAGTGAAGTGTAAATAAGTGCAAGATTAGTGTTAATATAAGTAATCACATGTTAATTCGATTTTAGGTTATAAGTGTATATAGGGCGTCGAGCAATATGCAAACGAGTGCAACCATCGGCAGTGACGATGTTGCTAGTGTGAATTTTGTCCAGAAGCGGGAAAAATTCAAAAAAAGAAAGGGGGGGGTGATGAAACCCAGATTATGTGTTTCATTACACTAATTAAATCATTAGCGTAAGAATTCAATAGCTATTCTGGACTGCGCGGTGCGAGCGCCGGGCGCTGCGAGCAGCGGGCAGCCGGCAACGGTCGCCGCCGCCACCGGTGCCCGCCGGGAGGCGAGCGTGAGAACGGCGGGTACAAGCGTGGCAGCGCGCACGTGCAAAAAGTTCGTTAGTTGGATTGAGGCGGCCGCCGCCGAAGGATGTGCCGACGTGCGGCCGGCGAAGGAGAGGTTAGCAGAGCGGCGACCAGTGCGGACGTGTAGCGAGGGCTCTCCGCTAGTGAATGGACGCATGTAATACGCGACATAGTTATGTGATTAGGAATCGCAAAGTAATGGACATGTAAACAGAACATTAGAAGTATCAGTATAGTAAAAGATTAGTGTTGGTAAAATAATTGACGTCGCTCTTATTAGTTGGTGCGGAGGGAACATTTTTGAAAGCGTGCGGTACAGAACTGTGACCAGTATACGGAGTAGGCGGGGGTCGTGTAATTAAACCCACTAATGGACCGTGATTCGAGGAAGGTGCGCAGCCGAGGTATCAAGATCTTGTTCGGGGAAGAATTGTTGGAGCATCAGCCGTGGATGATCACCACGCAATCTGCTGCCGACGGCCCGCAGCAGTAGCAGAGGTCGACAACCCTGTCGGCACGAGCGGCTCGACGAACCTCATAGGTATTCAAACGGGGCCCCGAAGGTATGAAAGTTGTATTTTACTCTTAATCTTGGTACCAAGGCGGAGTATAAAAACGGTGTCTGATTATGTAAATAGTAACTTTGATTTAAAATAAATCTTGTCATAATTGTATTTCTATGTATGAATAACTTCCCCAACGTTGCACCGATCTATCCTAGGACCCATTCACGTAAAAGACACCCTCTCTTAGTGTTATATTGCAGTGAAGATACCCGGCACCACCAGGTACGTCACAATATATATATATATATATATATATATATATATATATATATATATATATATATATATATATAAAACAAAATTGTGTTATTTACACCATTTATAATTCAAGAACAAATTTCAATTTGATATGATTCGTTGGATTCATCTCTGCCCGGAATAGTAGAATAACTATTAAAATATTGAAAAACTTCACGAAAAAATAAACATATTTGTAATAAATGCAACCCGCATCATACGTCAATATTTTTTTACTATATATCGTTAAATAACTCCTAAACGAAGCGTTCTAGGACATTAAAAACTAAAATTTCGGGGCCAAAGGCCTCAAAGAAACGTCTCTCACACCGTAATTTTGCAAGTTGAGATCGTGTTGAGCATTCTATTACATTTTAGCTGGTCCGACGATTTACGATATTACCCCTCGTGCTCAGAGTCGTGCAGAATCTGCAACTAAATATGTATGAGAGGGGCAAAGAGAGAGGGACAGAAAGAGAGAGGGGCAGAAAGAGGGCCAGAGAGACAGGGACAAAGAGAGAGGGTCAGAGAGAGAGAGGGACAGAGAGACAGCGAGAACCAGAGTGAGTGCGAGAAAGAGACGAATAGAGAGACGAAGAGAAAGGGAGAAAGGAAGCTAGGCGGAGAAATGGAGAGACGAAGAGAGAGGGAGAGACAGAGAGAGGGGAGACGGAGAGAGGGAGGGAGAGAGGGAGGGAGAGACAGAGAGAGATAGGGAGCAAGATAGAGTAAAGAGACAGAAAGGAAGAGAGAAAGAAAGAGTGAGAGAAAGAGAGAGAGCGAGACGGACGGAGAGACGGAGAGAGATGGAGAGAGGGAGACGGAGCAAGAGATACGGAGACGGAGGGAGACAGACGGAGAAAGAGATATGAAGGGCAGAACAACGTCTGCTGGGATCCGTTAGTAAATATTATTATTATTATTATTATTATTATTATTATTATTATTATTATTATTAATGATGATGATGATGATGATATGATGATGATGTGTCATTCTGTGGCAGTGAATGCAGGCGCCAACATGTATCGCCAGGAGTCTACGCAAAGGAATTGTGAGTGAAGTAAGGAATTTCCAGGAAAACGGGCCATGCTGACGTGAGCCAATGAATCTGAGAGCTCGGGTGTTAAATATAGCATATTCAAAATATTTTTTCTTGTTTTACTTCACCTTAAGAGATCCGGCCACGACCAATACTGATTTGATGGCTCGAAGTCCCCAATCATAGTGATCTTGCTTCGACAGCAATTCTTTGCACAATGTATACAGAGTGATAAATTTACGAGCTAAGAGTCGGGCTCCCTGGAATCCTTCAGCCACCAACATGATTTCGCAGATCAGTTCAAAATCCGGGACCACCATGGCGCAAGGTCTGAAAAATATAATAATTTTGCAATCACAAAATATTTTATCAATTTTTACATATTTTAGTTACAGTTAATGATATGATTCTTAATAAAATGAAAATATATGACAAATACAGCAAAGATTAGGTGCGTAATTTAAATTTATCGACGATTTAGTTAGAAATTTTGTTGACCATGACTAAAGGGGATAAGCTTTTTGACAGTAAAAACTAGTATATGATTTTTTGAAATTTCCGAGAAAATTTTAAAGATTGAAAGAAAATGAGTATCACTAAAGTATTAAATAGATAGGGAACGATTGCTGTAACACATGATCTCTAGTATACACAGTGTAAAGAAATAGGAAAAATACTTGCCGAAACAAAGCCTTCAGATTTTCTGGAAGTTCAGTTCTGCCAGCATACCCAGGATTCATCGTAATAAACATTCCAACACTAGGAATTAGTGCTATAATCTCTCCCACGAAATTGAAAATTGTTCTCTTTGCTTTAATAGCATCTAAAATTGATTTCACTTGAACAGCAACGACAGACAGGACTTCCACGGAGATGCGATTAAACTCATCAAAGCATCCCCATGCTCCTGTCTGAGCCAAGCCCTTGTAGATGTTTCCGCATGACTGAAATAAAAAACATTTTTAACGAAAATGTTTCAAAAATATAAGTGTCTTTGTACGATTTTTATGTGACGAAATGTACTCACTTTGTAATCCATTTGCTCAGAACAATTAAATACGTACACCATGATACCCATAGCTCTCCCAAGATCTTTGGTAGTTTCTGTCTTGCCTGTTCCTGCTGGTCCTGCAGGAGCTCCACCCATTACTAGATGGAGGGACTGTAAATAATATGACATTATTTCACGCTGGTTGACAACGTGCGATAATTAGTCAGTTAACCACAAATATAAAACAATGAATAAAATTGTTTGGAATATTTTCAGGTCAATCTTTGGGTATGATGGTGATGGTCTGTATCACTGGCATAGCTAGCTTCACTTTTACATAATCTTAATAGCCGTTTATCTGAGAAAGAGAGAATTTTCTTGAAATCATAAATGCTTGGTGTTATGATGAAATCATAAAAGTAATGTAATATAGTGTTAGTTTCATTAATCCATATCAAACTTGTTTTCTCAATCAAATTCATTTTTTCATCTATTTCAGCAAGTACAGTCCTACAGTACGAGGATTATTTGACAAGTAAGTATTTTATTCAACGATTATTGTACTCATGACGAATATATCTACCTTAATTGATAATTAAGAAATAATGATAGGATTTTACTTCTAATTTAATAATTTTGTGACCTGTTTCAGATTTCGGAAACGTCGCTACTTCATGCCCAAAGTTCCGAAGTTTAGTAATGCTGAGCTAGTGAGATAACATATGACACAATTAACACATATCTGATCAATGATGGTTTACTTGCCTTCACCTGTGCCAACGCTGTTCACTCTTTATGCTCATTGGTGCATCAGCCCAACACTGCCCAGCCCAAATGTATTGACGAAATTTTACTTTAAAATTTGCAAAGAGCGAAAAAATATTGAAAGTTAACGTAGGTTATACGAATGTTTAACATCAATGCACATAAATGAACAAATTTGCACCATCGTACATGTTCGTTGAACATACTCTCACGTGCATTTTATATCTGATCTGTCCCCTATTTGCTTTAAAATAGTTGTATTCGACATCAATGTTTTTTAACTCTATAATCAATTTTAAAAAAGCACGAAAAAAAGGCAAAATGGCATGAAGTGGGCGCACGACGCGCTGGCAACCTGCGTAGCTTGTACTCTGCTATCACTGACCTGAGTCAGCGTAATGTAGCATCTGTCAGTTAGCGGAGTAATCACCAGGCGAGGTGTGCAACCCAAGTACTCGTACGCGTAGCGAAATTGGGCGTCGCAGATGTTACAATAGCAATGATAAGATGCATTATCCCATCTGAAATAATAAATTGCAGCAAGTTAAAAACGTTAAAAATACCATTATCACTGCAATACCATCACAATCACATCGAATAAAAATGGCAAACAGAAGAAGTCCAAGGATCATTTTGAGAATTAGAGAAACGAACAGATAATCTGCTGAACGTGAAAACCGAAGATGGCGGGAACCTCTAGAACTTCAGATATGCCACCCAAAGCTGTCGGATGACCAAGTGACTCCCTGTTGAAGGATATGATGCCGATATTTCAATATTTCGTCATATTCATGGTTCAACTGCGTTCGATGCGACGTCACACGGACAGCCGGAAAGCATTCGCATGACTGGCCGCACACACTTACTGCACCTCCAATTATACTATACCACCATTTACGCAACAGAAATTTCAAATGGCTTCTTCTATGGCGTTGCAATTTCTCAAAGCCTCGGCTAGTTGGTGAAAGGAGCTTAGCGAAATTTGGGTGGTCAGACGGAAGAGCGGGCCTGCCGGCCTGAGTCTCGCCACGTAAAATATGGCATTAATTCAATTCAATTCAATTCAATTCAACATTTAAATTCGCCGCGCGCCGTAGGCAGCGCGCGCTCTTGGAGGGCATTTTTTGATCGATGGCCTACCTCCCCTTCCTTTTGGCAATAAATAGTTAAAGGTAAAATCTCCCAGTGCGCACTGATGACAACATTCCAAACATAGAAACTTCGTTGCCGCGAAACAGAAGCTAGTTGTTTTCAAAGTCGAGAACTTCTTTTGTATTTTTTCTCGATATTAAATAAAGAAAGGCTGAAGTAGGTCCAAGGCCTTCACAGGAAACACCTTAAACTTTTGTGAAAGTTAAGAGGACGAATAGAAGCGGTGAATGCAAAATTATCGAGAAAGTTGCGAATTCATGTGAATTAGAAAAGGGGAATAAGATTTTGATGTATCCTTTGAGGAACGCATAAGATCGGGCGTCTGCGTCCGCTGAAGCAAGTACTTCCACGATAGTACAATAAAAAGAGCTAATATCCCTCTACAATCCCCAGAAATGTCCGGTAGGAAAAGATAACATTCCAAGAAACCAATTTATTATATTATTATATATGTTGAGATGGTTTATGTATCTTTCAAAAAATCAAAAATTTATGCATCGATTGAGCTCAAATTTTGATACGATATAAAACCAACTTCGAAGATGGATTTTAACTAGAATATTAAGAATATTAGCAGAATTTTATACTGAAGACCAAAACTAAATATTCATGTCGAATGCAACCCGCAACGCACTCGGTAGACGTTTTTTAATCTATACCGCTGAATAATAATAATAATAATAATAATAATAATAATAATAATAATAATAATAATAATAATAATAATAATAATAATAATAATAATAGTTAATAATGAGAACTGTTACACCGACCGTGATTTCGTCTACAGATTGTGCCCTGTCTGCACTTTGGTGACTTGGCAACGTTTTGGAACTTCAAATGATGTACGTCTACTTAAGAATTGGACTCGGTTTACTCTTCTGGCGCTTCGATTGCTTTGGCATAATTCTGGTAAGAGTATGACTTTTGGAAAACATTGTAACTAGGCTCAAAATAAATTGTGTTATTGTTACGCCTTGTGTTGCTTATTTTGATACATCTCAGATACCAAACATTAGCCAGATGAAGTTGGAAATTATTCATTTGCCATTTATACATATTTATTCACGCCGTCTGTATAATGTGCGATTTAACCAGTCACCCCTAACATCAGCTATGTTTCGGACTTTAACCGTGTCTTATACACTTGCCACAAAAAATGTTCATTGAGAAGGAGAAGGTGGATAACAATCATTGTCCAGCAGGTAGACCATACTACACTGGCGAAATTATTACGTATTCACATTTGTGGAACCAATATTTAATGTGGTACACAGCAACAGAATATGCATGTCCGGCGATTCTGCGATGCGGTCTCTCTCGGACGTGTCTAACTGGGCAGCTGAACTCGTCACCTAAGCGTAATGCACGTGTACGTGATGCTATCCTACGTCATAATTGTCGGCATGGCCCCGCATTATTTTTTTGACATTAATCACTAGAGGCATATTATTTCACTATCATCAAGGCCAATCTTACTTTTATGGCCATACGACCTTTTGGAAATAATTATGTATAAAAAAGTACATACAACAGTATAAAAAAACATGTATAAACATGTATAAACATGTATAAAACATGTATAAAAAATGTATAAACATAAACATGTATAAACATGGGTAAAAACATGTATAAACATGGGTAAACATGTATAAAAAAGTACATGTATACATACATACATATATACATACAATTAAGGCTGCTTTGTTAAAAATATTGAAATAATAAATTAATTGTAGAGTTATATGCTAGTACTTTATTTGTTGATCTCGAGCAGTGTGCGTGCTGCTGTTTAGAAAACCATTTTCGGTGATTTTGTTCAGCAGCATATTTGCTGATGCAGGTAACTAATATACTAATTTGCGAAGAGATAACTTATTCAAAATACTGAAAAGATGCTGATTTGAATCATCAGTAATGCAAGGATATGATTTGATAATTTCAATTCGAATCTGTGATAGTGAGAATTTAAAGACGAGAGGATTTGAATATTATATAATACTGTAAGTAAATAAAGTAATATTCGTACAAGCAAGTTAGAAAATAGCACTTAAGAAACTTTAAAAAATGACACGCATGCTGTGCCCTAATGTTGCGGGCGTGAGGTCTGCCTGTTCACAAAATAGTATTATACGTTCAAGTTGTAGGGCATTTTAGGGGTGATAGCGATCATTTTAATGTGCATGTGTAATAATCTTTTCATAATACCTGTGCCTCAGTTGTGTTTGCCACTGGAAACAAGAAGAATTTTCTACTTTTACAGCAATAAGTTTGGCCACTACATCCCGAGAGTGTACGTCAATGGTACAAATTGTCATGATTTTTTGGCGGTCTCCTTTGCTTAAATCTCCGCAAAGAAGATTAATCAGTACATTTAGTTGTAAAACCTGAAATAGTAATACGACATTTGGTAACATTTACATTTGTTGGACTACATTTGGTGAATTATCTTAATTATAAAAAACAATACATACTTGCTTCTTTTGATAATCTTTTAATGCATTTTCATAACCTTCCTCTAAACTGGCAAATGCCAAGCCAACTTCAGTAGTCCACCAGATTTGAGTGCCGCAAAGAGCTGTTTGAGCAGGATAATCGAAAATCCATTGTTCTCGCGGTTTTTCGTCATAACTCACCACAGCTTCTCCGAAAGAATGGCGCATGGTCTCCCTCATGGCGTCGGTTAGACGGTTCAACCAGACTTCCACCTGTGAACAAAACCCAACTTTAAACTCCACATTCGCAAGGATTGACGGTTAGTTTTTTATTTGTAAAATATTACCTTCCCATTGCAATCGCAGTTTTGATAAAATGGAACATGTTCCCCATCTTTTGCAATCATGCCATTAGATGTTTTGGTGTTTTTACCATCTGATTTGGTGAAAGTTAGTTTTGCTATGGAATCAAATAGTTTTGGAAGATGTCTGAAACATACAAAATCACATTGTAGGCTCTTCCAATGCTTCTCGTACTCAAAGGCTGAGCACAAATAATAAAGAAGAACTTTTGAAAGAAAACACTAAAATTGTGATAGTGACATGCTGCTGATTTGTACACGATGAAGTGAGATGATTGAGATAACATGGCAAGTGATTGAGGCTTATAAAATAAAGAAGGTTTGACAACTAGCGTTTCATTTCTCACCTTGTCACAAATGATCTATAGAGTGATATGTAATACCTTTCACATAAATTAAATTGAATGACACCTCATTCCTTCAGTAACTCCTGTGCATCAGTTACTCCCAGTAATATCACTGGATGATACAACAAATGTATAATAAACACCAAAATAAATGCACAGAACTGTTGCAGTCGTTTTCAAAGTGTATTTACTTAAAGTGAAAGTGATTCAAAGGTAGGAAAATGGTAAAACATATTTTTTTTTATTTTTTAACTACAGCCCAGCAATCAGAAAAATCTGAAAAAACTTCACAACAATTTGTGTTTTGAAGGGAACGTTTTAGATTTTTTCAAGACTGCTCCAGGATTTTAAGACAGGAAAAATTATATTTTATAATTTTTTCAAAAAACACTTTTGCTTTAGAATTTGACGCGGAGACAATGTCAATTTTTTTCTAATAGTATAAATTATTTTCTTATTTTTCATATTTTAAAATTATTTTTTAATCATATAAAAGTGTTATGTTGACGAAAAAATTAAAATAAAAAAATGGCTGAAGTGGTATGTGGGTGGTGGGACAGGGGCTAAGAAACCTTTCAAATATCTTATTTTTATGTTAGACTTAGACTACGTCATTTGGGTTTAGGGAAGATACGTCGTTTGGGTTTAGGGAACTTATTACTATCTTATTTGGGCGTTCCTTTTCCTGAGCTTGAGGTGATCTTATAGGTAGAGCGTCACGTTACTCATCGCGCACCGTCACCAAGGTATTACATTCACTTAGAGAGAAGCACTCACCGACTAGCAGTTAAGGTTCGGAGGTATTCATATGTCTCCCTCTTATAGGGGTCTCGCTCAGCCAGGCGTTCTCCAGAGGTACTGCCCGCCATTTCCACTATTACCTCGCATTTACGATAAGTAAATAAATACTGTCGATCTCTCCTAGCTCTCTTTGTTTACTCTTTTAGAGGTTTAAATATGCACTTCAATTATAACACGAGAGTCACTCCAAAAGTAATGCGCAATAATTTTTAAACATTCAAATTATTTTCCATATCTTTGCTATTTTTACAGTATGTTGATCCATCTTTGAAGGAAAAAAGTCACCTCTCCACATTGTTTCCGTCTTTTTCTACTACCTTACGCCACCTTGGAACAAGAGCGTGATAGAAGTCTGCGCTAGCACGTCTGAGCTACTGTATCACAGCCCTCACAAGGGAGTCATCATCTTCTGTTACCCATTGGCACAAATCTTTTTCAACTGCAATTCTTTCAATACTCTGCACACACTCGCTGTTCCTACACCCACATTCATTGACAATTCCTTCACGGTTACCCGTTTGTCAGCCAAAATGAGGTTGTGATTGCGCTGCATATTGTTAGAAGCCTGTGAATGGAGCGGTCTGCCGCTGCGCGGGAGATCCCGAGTCTTCGCTTGCCTTAATGTTTTTTTTGAATTTGTTGCGTCCTATCATCTTAATTATACTTTATATAATCGCCACAATGCGTCTTTTAGTTCCTGATCGAGAGTTGCGCGCTTTTTTCGGAGTAATCCTCCATTATTATCCATCTGTATTCCAGAGGGCGCTGTACTTATGTAGTCTCGTCTCGTCATTCAGTTTGTCAAGAGGACCGCCATGTAGCATCTCAGCGTACGCGCCTCTTACCCCACGCGCCCCTGTGTCACTACCCATCAGTGTTGCCAAATGGGGCAGAATTCCGCCTTTGGGGCTGGAAAACGGCTCTCTCGCGGGACAAAAATGCATTTCTCGAAATTCCGCCCAACGGGCGGAAGTGCATCAACACAAGAAGGGTTTGGGGATGGTTTTCTGATTTTGACGAAATATACAAAAAAAACCAAAAAACATTGACAGTGAGTTTATTATTTTGTTTTTTACTTTACACATGATTTTTCATTAATCATTTGTAAATTCGTTCAAATTTACTACGAGAAGTGAGTAATGTTAGTTCTTAGACCTCTAGTATAGGTGTGTTCTAAACATCATACTCATTTTCCGTGCACAACATGAGTATATAATAAATCACATTGGCAGTACTTGGAGTTAATTTTAGAACACGTCATTTAAAATTAGTCACCTTTTGGAACTACAGTTTTATTGCCAGCATTTTCCGGTAAGCCATAGGGAATCAGCATGCATGTGTAAGCATTTCTGTGGTAATATTTTTAAGCGCGGATATTTAAGAGGAGCAAGGAGAGTGAAAATGAGAAAGTGGGGAAATTATTTTATCATTTAAAGTATTCCTCCCACATGCTGTAGTCATAAGAATAGTCATAAATAATTTTTAAATATTAAGATACAACTAGAGGTATACGTTTTTACATAAATATTATAATTAAAGACAATGTTCACAAACAAAAAATTAAACTAATCAAGCATTTCATAGGGTCACTCTCTCAAAAAACCGAATGTTATTATTTTAATGCAAATTCAAATTCCCCGCTTGGAATGTTGAATTTTTCTCGTTACAAGGAAATGGACGGATTTACATCCATCTAACGGCGGATGTTTGTACGTAGCATCTGGCAACACTGCTACCCAGTGACCAAAATTGGTAAGGAATTAGGAAGGGGACACAGTTTAGGACACTTCACAGGGGTTCAGACTAGCCGCGGTGAAGCAAGACGACTCGTTTGGTTGGAACAAAACTACTCCTACCCTTTGCAGCGAAGTAGGTCTTGTAATGGATCGCAATGCCACGGTTAGTGTTTAAGAAGTAAATTTTATTTTTAAAGGAGTTCTCGAGAGTGTCTTGTCGGTTCTGTTCGTGTCATTCGCCTAATTGTAAGGCTTAGCAGGTTACGTAAATCGCTCGTTACGATATTTCTCGAAAACGACCCCAAATTCTTCTCAAAGTCTTCTCCAAACTTTTTGTTTACATTTTTTGTACGGATAGCGCTAAATGCACTGAATAACGTGACATAAAAATGCCAATTTGATGTATACCTGTGTTTTTAAAAAATTACACAAATTTCATTTTTCTGAAATATCTCCCAGGTTACGATTACATGGTAGACATTTTTACACGTTATCACATTTGTGAGTTTCATCGTTTCAAATAATTTCGTATGAGGTTCTAAAAAATTTGTAAGTTTTGGGTGAAAATGAGCATCAAATTGCTGAGTTTTAGATATACTCAAACGACATTATCTTAAAAACGGCTCCAAATTTTTCAATTAATGGGTACATCTAGGACACGTTTTATCCTTTTATAATGTTATTAAAATCACAAAGTAAAGTTATAAAGACTTACGGAAGCAAACTTGAACGACAAAATCTGTGCCATTCTGTAGCACCACTAGTTTCTTTTATATCTTTGTAATACGACAAATTTCAAAGATTCTTAACGCTTAGTCTCGTTTTGAAGTAGGAATTTTTGTAACATGGTACTATGGGGAGGTGGGAGATATTTGGACTAACTTTTTCAAATATCTTATACTTCTTATCTCTTTTCAATGGATAAAACAAAATAAGGAAGTGTATATGAATTTCAATATGTTAAAAATACCTGGCAACAAGCTCAGGTTGATTGCCATTCGACAGAATATCAAGTAAGTCAGTGGAAGAAACGAAGTAGAATCGTGGAAAAGCTAGACGCTTTGTTTCCAAGTATTCTGTTAATGCTTTTTCGCATTTTGTCAGTCCTTCTTGTATTTCTTCCAATCTCTCATAGAGATGTGGCTTACTAGTTCCTTGGAGAACATTGGGGGTTTTTGCCATATCTTCCAAAATGTCCTAAAATGAAAAACAACTTCAATCAGTATTATATTTTTGATTAGTGAGATATAGATTGCTTTTCAAAAATTCTAGAAAGTCGTTAAAACCAAATGAAAATACTGAATCTGAGTGATGAACAAATAAATGGAAAATCTAAATTAAATCAATTAAACTCTTTAAAGTTTGGCACATTTGATTATTTAGATTAAGCCCTTTAAATACATGTTCAATGCACCCCAATATTATATAGTATATACTTATATTTCAAGGGCTGAGTCTGGTGAAGATATAGGTTTTCCGAAATCAGTGATTCCACTGAATAAACATTAAAAATCATACAACTTATATTTAGTTTTGAACATTAAGACACTTATTAACTATTTTTATTAACTGGACTATATAACTCACCAGAAAATCACGATTGATCTTTTCAAATCGTTTGGAATCCTCCGGCAGCTGATTTCGAATGTCTTCAGAACCAATGAATACGGATTCTAAATGAGACCAAGTTCTTTGTACCTCAAACCATATCTGGATAACCATGTCTGCGGTTGAAAGTTTTTGCTGCCAAGAGGATACCTCTTCCAAAAAGTGCCCAATGAATTTCGAGCTCATCATGTTCTGCAGTTGTACCTATTTAGAACATATTTCATGCGTTCTTAATTACTTTTTTGTGATACTCTTTGTATCGTTGCTAAGTAATTTTTAGCATTGAATCCATTAAGCTGAGTGATACGTATTAATCGTTTTATTGATGAGTGTAATTGTTGATATTGCACTACTTCTGATAGAAAGTTTAGAACCTAATCCAACCAACTGGCCCTCAGTTAAGATTCTTTTTTTATACTTCCTCAAACTTCGCACCAATAAATTGGTAATTAGTTAAAACTATTTTGCAGTTGAAACACTCGAACCTGACCATCACGTAGGTCAGTTAAAAATGTTTTATTGATGGTATTCAAGGATTCGATTATTGCCTTCACAGAAGCTGTCATTTGACGTACCTGGTTTTCTTCCAGTGTTTCCACCAACTCTTCATCAAACACAAGGATCATACGATTTGTACGAGGATGTTCTTCATAACGGAATTCCATGTCAGCCCAAGTTGTGTTCAGTTCCTTCAGTATCTTTTCCATAGATAACTCTTTGACAGCTTTATCCACAATATTTTTAACATCGTCTTCGTAACGATGGAGATTCAGATCCAGAAGATCTTTTAGAGTGGTGTCATCATCCATTTTAATCCTCACCTTGAAACAAATTACATTTTAAAATACACGAATGGTCGCGTTCTCGAAAGATGGCTAACTCCCAATAATTGAGTTTACGATACAATTTTGAAATATATGTACGTATTGACTTTAAAACCTTTTTTACTTTACATTTTCTCATACAACAAGGCAAGATATTTTTAAGAATAAACAGAGTTGCAACATAGCACGCGTAGTACTAAAAGCCACAAAGAGGACAGCGAGGATACTCCCACTGGGGACCTCAAATAATCAATAGTCACTGCTTGATTTTTGGCGGAACGCGACGGAACGGCGTTCCGGTACCTCGGGAATAATTATGAAATCATAATATAAATATTCAACTATTTCTATTACATTAATTATTAATTTGAGGCGCGTTTAGGGACCTAAAATTTTATAAAAAAAGGACCGTTAATTGTTATTGTATGCGATGAAAATGGGAGAATATGTTACAATTTCAGGAAGTTAAAAGTTACTGAAAGTATGTTTGGGAAAATCATGCTCTTCTCTCTAAGTAAAAATATTACAAATTTTCTGAAATTAAACGAAAACCATGCAGTCTGCGGACATGAGGTAGGTGTCTATATTTTCGTTAAATATCTAGGAAAGGGGGAAAATTCAAAACATTGACACAGTTTTTTTGTTATTTAAGGTCGCATCAACTACTAGGTCATTAGCGAACACTATTGCGAGTAACGGTATGGTAACTGTGAGGATGACACGATATGATGATGATACGGGCGTGAAAGGACGAACACAATACAACCATGCCCGAGGCGGGACTCGAACCCGCGATCGTTCGGTCCGAGATCGCTACGGCACTACTGCCTACTGACGACAATCTCTAAGCTCCCGACTGGTCTTCCGACGCGCGTGGTAGTGTAGTGCATGCAAGTGAGTAAGGGGAGAGGATAAGACATGGAAGAGGAAGGAAAGATTGCGCGCGATCTGTGCCTCATTTGATAGCATACTGTTCCGACATTCGCCTGTTATTGATCAGAAAACCCACGAATAAAATACCGATCAGAGTAGCCGGCTGCTTGAATTCTCCTCCAGGCTCTGGCTGGACTCGCCCTTGCTGTCTAGCTAGTGTCAAACCTCGTGCTACCGTCCGGACTCGAACTCTAGGATCTCTCAGTCAGAGGCCCTCCAATGACTCGCTTGGTGCAGTTGCAAACTCGTATGCAAAGGAATGTGGAAAAATAATATACGCTTGAGGTGTAAATAAATAAAATATGTTTCACTGCACGATAGTTTCGAACGCATGTTCTCTGGGAATACGTGTTTCCGGACGATTTGCAAATACAAAGTTCGGCGGGTAGAATATTTGGATTATAAACAAAATCCTCTAACACGTGATGTAGACAGAATCCATGTTTTGTGGGTCCTCGATACCGAAAAATCGATTGACGGCAAACCGTCCGTCTGCCTGGTGTATGTGTACAACACTAGCGCCTAAAGCATTAGTAAGATTTTTCCCAAATTGAAGAAACCCCTGCTGATCTAACCTGAGTCAAAGCTCTGCGATTATAAAAACATTAATTAATTTGTTATGAAATCACTTTAAATGATTGACATGAATAAAATCACATTTTCAAAATTTTTTTCAAAAATAGCACCAATTTTTTTCTTTAAATTTCTCGTAACAATAGCGTAAAATACTTTTATAACGGTGGCATAGGTCCAATTTTCACTGTTAACTCTAAATTTTCGATAAATGCAAGATTTTTTTCCGACTTCCTACAACTACATGATACTAATTTGTGATAAAGAAGGAATGAATGAAATTTGTTGTCCATACTTAGTTCTTCAATTAAGGTCAAAAAATATTTTCTCAAAACGGTTCCAAATTTTTTATTTGAACTTTTGGTACTGTGCTAAATATACTCTATGAGATTACATAATTACCATATTGCTTAATTGTTTTTTTTTCAAAAATTACAAAATGCAATTTTTTACTCTTCTTATGTCGATAATATTTGGATTACTGTTTAAGATGGCATAAAGGGCTTTTTGCTGTATTCTTTTGTTGTTGTTTTTAAAAAAATACACAAATGTATTTTTTTAAATTTCACTCACGTCTTTAATATGCACATTTCCAGCAATTTGTTTACATTATTACATTTGTGATTGGAAGAGATTCATACGACTTCCAATGAGGTTTTTCAAAATCTCATAAGTTTCAAATTTCGTATTTACAGTAACGTAATAAACACTATTTCTTGAAAACGGCTCCAAATTGTTTCAACGAAAATTGCTATATAGAACGAGATTTTACTGTTCTTTAATATTTCGAAACTAATATTTAGATTCTACCATTAGAGAATCGAAAAATTGAGAAAATTTTGAAAAAAGAGAACTTTGGAGAGCTGGTAAATGGCAGCTGGTAAGAGGAAACTAAGATTGTAAACCTTGTCCAGACAAAAAAAAAAGAAAAAAATTAGAAAACTACCTAGTACAAGAAAGTCAGTGCCATTCTTCAGCCCTACTAGTTTTGTTAAAAGAACTGTTATCGAATCGCACAATTTCATTTGTAGCAAGAAATGCTGCAGTAGGGTGTGTTCACCTCAACAGATGGCACAGTGAAATTAGTTGTCCGACTACCGCCGTGAGAGATGAATGTAACGTTTCGAGCAGCGATCACACTCTATAACAGCGGAACTCCATGGGAGAAATGCCGAGACTGTTACAGGGAATAAGTGGAAGCACTTGAAATTAAAGCCCTTCCACTCCGGACAGCGCGAGTTGGGCAGGAGAGTTTCTGCAGACGCGTACCTACCAGTGATCAGCAACGCACGTGACGATCTATGAGTGGCGGACCAATGTGGCACGTGCGGAAATCAAGCATTTGCCTATTCGGGCCATTCGAACGAGCATAAAATGCTTTTGGAGGGTTGTGAACTCTTATAGGCTAAAATGCTTTGAAACATGAAACCATTACTGTCTTTTCAAATACCTTAATAAATATGAGAAACACAATTTTTTGATGTGTCGTTAAATGTCCATGAACATAGTTTATACCTTGTCCTATCAAATGTCTATTTCACATTTTCCACCTGTGCCTGTGCTTTTTCACGAAAAAAAGTTGCCAATACTTATGTTCCAACCCTCGCATTTTTTAAAGAACTGGTTCAATATGGAGGCTCCCAGGAAGTGTCATGAATTTGAAGTGTGTGTGTGTGTGTGTGTGTGTGTGTGTGTGTGTGTTTGACATGTGTTTGCTGGTGATGCAAACAAACTTTAGAAATGTGTAGTTATAATTTCTGCAAATAGGGGTGTTTGAAATCATGTCGCAAACCCGAATGTTATATAAAAGTATAATGAATCGGATTAGTTCCACAGCACTTCCTCGTAGAATTCCTATTTTCAAAGACTTAAATCCAATAGAGAAAAGTAAAGAAACCTTTGTGGCTTGCATCAGCTGCTGCCAATGTCGCTCTCGGATAGCTGGATTCTGTAACTCAGTTACTGCCTTCAGCGAAGTCAGCAAATTCTTCAATGAATCTTCCAACGACACGTACGTGTCCCACGTTCTCATTTCCTTATCCAGACCTGCAAATAACAGTTGCCTCATTCTGAATATTTCGTTTGGCGCGTTTGATGGAAGTGTTAAATATTTTATTGAAATGCTCGCATCTTTTAATAAAATCCAATATTTGTAATATTAATTTTAATACGTATAATGTGAAATAACTTTTACAGATTTTTATTAATACAATTGCATTTAAAGAAGTGCTTTTGCGTGTTTTTTGCGTCAGAGCCGGAAGTGCGGGTAGGGCGGGCAGAGCGGTTAGAAAGTGCAGTGCGGACAGACCTCTCTGAAGCTGGCTAGCAACCTATAGCGGACCACAAAAAACTACAGACCATCGTTTAATACTAATTAATTACTCATTAATTATCATAATTTTAAATTAATTATGCCTGCCATTTAAAAAAATCGAGGGTCAGCTAGCTTCAACCTGAAACTAGCTAGCCACAAAACTTAGAAAACTTAGAGCAGAAAATATCAGAAAAATTTAACAAAAATAAATAAATTAATTACAATTTAATTACTCTATTTTGCCATTATTATAAAACGTAATTGTTTAAAAAATTTAAAATATCTACAAAAACAAAATTTATGTTAGAAATTTATGGAAAAATTCTTAAAACTACATTTTACCGGGGAACCCCAAAACTACTAACACCATATTGTTACTATCTCTTTATATTTACTGATTAATTAGCTCCAGAATTAATAACTGTATACAATTGTTTATAAAGAAGCGCAAAACTTTACACAGGCTATATGAAGTACCATCAATAAAAACTAAAAACCTCTCACTAAAAAAACTAACCGGCGAAATTGAGAAATACTTCAGAAGTTTTTGCCCAAGACACCCATTGATTTAATACCAGATTGTTTTAATTAATTACGCCGGCCGGTTGTTTTTAAAATCAGCCAACGTTTCGGTCCAACATTGCATTTCACTCACAAAATTTTACTATTTTACTTATTAAATAATTCGTAAAATTACTTTTACCGGAAAACCACAGAAATACAAAAATTATTTTGTTACTGCTCCTTTATATTAATTAAATAAATGGCTCCAAAATTAATAACGGTAGGCAATTGTTTATAAAGAAGCGCAAACCTTTACACAGACTGTACTGGTACCATATATAAGACAAAAAATTCACAGTAAAGGAACTAACCGGCGAAATCCAGAAATTCTTCACTAGTACTATAGTCCGCTATAGGTGGCTAGCCAGCTTCAGAGAGGTTGCGGACAGAGCGGGTAAAGCGGGCCGAACGGGCAGAGCGGACAGACCTGGTAGAGTGGGCGGAGCAGAATGCATGAAGGAGCGAAAGGAAGAGTGGTGGCAGGAGCGGAAGGAGGAGTGAAGCGAAAAAGCAAAGCGTCGAGAGTGGGCTTAGAGGAAAGAGCGGAAGAAACGTGTGGGACGGGCGAAGCTACTTAATCGATTGTGATAAACAAATTTCCGGACAACGCCTGGTAATCAGATAGTAACAAAAATACAACATAATACAAAACAGTAAAAAAAATTAACAAGAATGACAAAATAATGAAACTCTTACTGTATATTAACTGTAAACGAGTATGACAAGAAAATTAATAGTATTCAGGATTAGAATTAAGAGCGTCAGAGCGTTTCTAACTCGGAAGGAAATAAAGAGGAAGGCAAAGAAATGAAGAGAGCAATCGGATTTTGTTTTCCTTTGGGAATAGTGAATGAAGTGCATAATTATTTGTTGAACTGTGATGATAAAAAAGTATATACAAACTAGACGAAATTGAATATTTTACACACCTTTCAGTTCTTTTCCAAATTTCTTGCACTCCATTTCCATTCCCTCGACGTCGATTTCTTGCCACAATGTTTGTTTCCATTCATCAATATTTGACTCAATAACATTTGCGTAATCCCACAATGTCTAAAATTATATTAAGTCAAACAAATAAAGCACATGTTACGAACATTATTTCTGGGATGATTTTTTATAAACAGAAATGCAATGATATTACAGATTTTTGATAATCTTCTCACAATAAAACAAAAATATTGTTTTAGAATGAAATGACTAACATAAAAAGAAAGGTTAGAGAAAGAACCTCATTTTCTACATTATACCATACTGAAATATATCATAGCACATTTCAGTAAAAGTAGAAATTGCATACTTGGGATAGGATTTCGGATAGAGAATAATTAAAGGTAGAACAATTAGAAAATATAGAAATTGAAAAATAGCCAGACTTCTGTGGGTCTAGAAACACTCTCAAACTTTGCGTATCCAAGCACATCTAAAGTAAAACCATGATAAAGTGAAACTAGCGCGCCGCCACGAGAAAGGATGGCTAAAAAGACCTATTCTTCCGCTTTCGCAAGAGGCCCAAAATGTGACAGGTTTTCAGCGCGCTCTAGCGCCTAAATCGTTTTTCAGAAATTCAAAGTTAATACACACATTTTCTAGAAAATTTTATCTACTACTATTTTATAAATCACAATTGTTTAGTTAGAACGAATAGTTTCGACAATATACGTAAAAAACTGAAATCAGAGAAAACATTAATTTTTTTTGCAATTTTTTATGCGAAGAAACCTTTTTTGGGGTGGAAAGCTTCAAATTCGAATCCAGTACCCTCATGTAGTACATGTAGTACCGTTGAGCAGAAAACTTACGAATTTTTTCCTGCATCAGATACCTTTTGACTGGAATAGTAGGTAGAAAGTGAAAGGGGTTCTTAACGCTGTAAGGTACATATCTGACGACTTTAGAGCAAACATCAAATGATGTCAGTTACGTTTGGCCACATCGTCTATCTATCGTTATGAAAATAGTAGGGAATCGGTCACAAGAATCATTAGCTAAGTTACTGGTCTCTTCTTTTCCCAATACTAGCAGACACAAATAGGAATTGGAAAGAAAATACCAGAATTTTTTATTAATGAACCCGTAAGGCCGCTCCACAAGGACGGCAACGCGAAGGCGAGGGACGCGCGCTCTGCTCCGAACTCCAACACGAAGAGGAAACGCGCTATGAACCAGTAGCGGCAAAAAAGAGAACTTCAAGAAACAGTTGCCGGAACCAAAGTCTTCTAATCTACTCTGTCCACTCTTTGCTTTGCCATCTGTCTTATGTTTACATATGTTCATTACGTGTGTTGTAATGAATTCCGAGTACTTTGACGAAAGAATATTAATTAAAACAAAAACCTACAAAATCCACTCCCGTACGCGGGCGATTGAACAGCGGCTCTTGGCGACACTACGTTGAACAACGAAGAGGAAGTTAAAGCTGACAGACTGGCGGTTTTGATGGTGGGGCGCGGGTGGTGGGAGCACATTACTCAAACTTTTAAGGCATGCAGCAAATGGTTGTTTTGTACGCTGGTTGGCTAAAGTATCATATATGAGAACAGTTGCGCAAAATTTCTTGTTTTTTTTCGGATAATACTAGCCTTCAGCATGCGTGCTTCCTTTCGACAGAGTTTTATTGCTTTAAATTCCGGCAATTGAATGTCAAACATATGACTTTGATCCTGTAGCTTTGCAAGATCGTCCTCCATGCTAACTAAACTAAGATTTACTCTGTCCAGATATTCGTAAGGATTTGCACAGGGATACCTATTGATGAAAAAAGTAAAGAAAGCAAGAATGAAAAACTAGAATTCCAAGAATTATACAAATTCTATGTAAGAATTTGAAATTTAAAGTTATGAACTATAACAGTATAAATTAGTAATGCGAAAATAACAAAAATTTGAAAACGTACTTAAAAACAGGAAGCTTCCGAAAGCGTTCTCTAAATTGTTGTTGTCTTAGGTCAAACAATTGTATCCTCTTTCTTATATTAGACATTTCCGTTGCCATTAATGGCGCCACATTTTGTTTCGCAGCCACACTCAGTTTCTTAGTTTGCAGCCATTTGTCAGGGAGATCCTAAAAAATTGTATGAATAATATTATTTTTTACACATTCAAAAACGTTTCAGAACTTACAAGAATAACAACTAACTCAACTTACTAGCAAAAGTTCATAAATCTCAGGTGGAAATTCGACACCATATTGTTTCAGCATATCCATTGTGTTCTTAATTGGCTCAAACATATTGTCAGTTTCTGCTGTACGTTCCTTGATACGATACAGAACGCGAATTACATCTATTAGCTGTTCGTAATTCATAGTTTCTACATCCACAGTAAGTACTTTCTTAGCATGATCTGTGAATTCATCCAACTCTGTTAACCTGTAACAAGATTGAAAAATTAAAAATTCTTAAATACTCTTAAACACATTAAAATCTGTAACATTATGCAGATATTAATCGTTTTGATCATTCTTTTTGGAAGTTATATTAATGGTTCCCTAATAGTGTCAAATACAAATTTAGACACAGGATTAATAGTTATTAAGATTTTAAAATAGAATTCGAACTTCGAGACAAGGAGATCCTCTAAATGAAAAACGGGAGAAGGGACTGATCGTTGAGCTCGTGAAATTCTTACAGGATATCACAAAGCAGATGAACAAGTTCAACGTAGAAATAAGATTGATTGTTATCTCGAATTCCATATTCAATTCGTATACAAAATGTTATAGTTCAATTTTGCTATTACTTTTACTATTAGATATTTTTGTATTCCTTGTTTGTTTGTTTGTTTGTTGTTCAAATGTTGAACGGAAATTATATAAATAAATAAATAAATAAATAAATAAATAAATAAATAAATAAATAAATAAATAAATAAATAAATAAATAAATAAATAAATAAATAAATAAATAAATAAATAAATAAATAAATAAATAAATAAATAAATAAATAAATAAATAAATAAATTTATTGATAGCGAGGTTTAGGCTATTTAGCGCGCTCTTCTGTCTGACCTACTTTCAAAAAAAGTTTAATACAATAATTAAAGAAAAGGTCATTCAATGATAAATACGTAAGACATTTGGAAGAGGGGTTTCTCACATTGAAGACAGGAATGAAAGCGAGGAAAGAATGAGTAGATAGAAAAGGGAACACGCTCACAGCATTTTTGAAATTAAATTTATTTACTTATTTCAACATAGCGATGTATTAAAGTTAATCATAAATATATTAGATTGAACACTACGAGAAATTACTCAAATTTAGAGAATTTTTTTTTTTCTGGCTCAGCATGTTAGGTCCAGAAAGGATTGGAAGGATTTTGTGTAAGTCAGTGAAAAGTTAATAAGTACTACTAATATTTCACACAGAGGTTTTCAGGAGCCAAGATTGCGTACCTATTATTGAATTACCCCTAAAGAAGACTAGTAAGGGAGGGAATATCGTCAGCATACGAGCGAAAATCCATCAAGACAAGAGTTCAAGCCCTGACACAAATGAAAAACATTGGAAGATAATGTATTTCGTAATTTTAATAATTATATTTCATAATAAAAATAACAATAATATTAACAATATTAATATGAGAATGCATTATAAAACTATTCGCTTATTAAATTAGGTAAAAAAAGGGATTAAAAACATGAATACAAACAATTGAATTTTAGGAAAAGTTTTCAATTTAAACCTCGTACTAGAAAAATAAAGAGCATGGAGGACACTGTTAGGTTAAGTTCGGTTCATGTAGGAGAATCCAAATTTCTCATTTAGGAATTCGTAACGAATGTAAGGATCTGAGGTTAGTCTATTTTTAAAATGTTATAGTTCTCAAAGACATTGATTCGGCCATCTTTATTAATATTGTATAGAAATGAGAGCTATATTAATTGAAAATACTCTTTTTTGACATGTATTTGCAAATAATTTAAAAGTACTAAAGAACAATCTCAACATTGTGAAAATATTTTACGTCCATGCTTCAAAATGCCATGTTCTTCGATAAAGAAAGATGATAATGGAGAAAATATCATAATTATTGCACCAAGTACTGTGCTCATGTGATCATCTCACATTTGTATTACTCAAATTGTTATAAAAGGTAATTTCTTACTTAATAAAAATTACGTAATATAGCTCAAATTTTTGCTTACTTGTATTCAACATCGTGAATTAAATGTTGTTTCAGGGTGTTGCTCCACTTGCAAACAGTATTCAATACAGCATGTCTGAAAGGACGGACGTCTATCCGTAGCCATTTACAAATAATTTTTTCTGATTCTATAGATTGAAGAGTAACAAACATTCCCTCGTAGTAATCGATCTGAAGGAGAAAATGGAGAGCAGAATGCAGTTAATCAATAACAAAAATATCATATTCCAAACTTCTATATTCAAAACTGAAATGATCTAAAAAATATAAGAGGTCCAAAAAAAAAAAGTGTTTAACGTATCTAAAGTGCCTCACTGTACTATAAAAATAATAAATAACAGTGTGTAGATAATGTCAGATTTGGATCTTAACTGTGAAAATAATCGTAGTTCCTTATTTTCTCGTCAGTAAAGATAATGTGAAGTAGTAATTACTTTGACGATCATATTCTTGGACATTACCAGCACAGTTTACTGTGCTGTCGTACTGACTCTGTCGTCATCTGTGATGAATTCTCATTTTTTTCTGGGCCCAATTTGTTTTTTTGTTTTTTAATAACATTTCCACCCCATGATGTTTCCTTTGTGGCAATCGAGCATCGTCTTTTTAATGCGTTCTAACTATTGATCCTTTCCATTATGTACGAGGTAACCAATATTATATACTCTCAATTCTCTGCCGAGTTTAACACTGTTGTTCTCAGGCGTTTCATTCCCTCTGATTCTATTTTAGATATATTTGTTCTTCCAGTTCTTTTTACTTGTCTAATTATTTTTTGTTTCTCCCGTATTCATTGGAATAGTCAATGATTCTTATGTTTTATGCAGCCACTTGGCTAAATCTAATTTTCTTACATCATATCCTTTTATATGTGTAATTTCTTTTGCGATTAATTTGCCTCTAGATTTTTGCCATTTAGAAAGTTTTTCCTAAAGCCATAACACGCGCGTAGAGATGAACTAATATCAGAGAAGAACATGGCTTCCGTTCTGCTCCTGAGTTCGAGAATGTTTCTTCACGATATCTCCCTAGGTGAGTGGCCTTCCATCGCCATTAATTGAGCCTTCTCTGAAAGAAAATTGAAAGTCGCGCTTATCATGAAGCAATGAGATTGGAAATTTGTTACAGAAATCTCTAAACTGGCGTTAACTCTGGTGAAGCTCGAAATAACGAGGGGAAAGGTGAACTGTTAACTGTTTCTTCAGGTAGGAGAATTCGAAATGACTCACTTACTCCTCACTAATTGGTAGAGTCATGCAATCACATTCCTATGCCGGTGTGGCATATTAGTAAAAACAGGCACACAGAATAAAAAAAAGCTTTCAGATCTAAACACGTGAGATATATTTCTCTACGCATACTGATGCGCTGAATCCCAATAGGAAGCTAGAATTGCGCCAACACCGTCCAGTTTTTTTTAATCTCGAAAAACACATGCTAATACTAGATTTTGGTGTCTTGTAGTATCATACTCTACAGAAGCCAAAAGGTGACCGACCCAAGGCTTGACACATGCTTCTCTATGTATTATAATGGGACGGTCGCACATCGCGGATGACGACACGAGCCATATATTTATTTTACTTAATTAAGAACCGCGCCGCCGTTAGGAGCAGCCGGAAATGCCGTTTCCGCTGTACCTGTGTAAGAGCCGCTTAGCGCGCCGGGGGAGAGGAGGAAGATGCACCTCCTTTGTTCAGCCGAGAAAGCCGGACGCACCCCTTATGACGTGTGGGGAAGCACGCCACCCCCACACCCCTTCACCGAGCAACGGAATTACCCGCGCCTATTTCCGGTAATTTCGGTGACGTAGGTTACTGCGGGGGAGGTTGCTGGGGGCGACTTCGCCGCTGACGCCGTGATAGGCGGAAGGGTTACAGGTGCGCGACATCCAATAGAAATAGACATGCGGGGGAGGAATCACGTGGTACGCGAGCCTTCCTGTAAGACCGCGGAGGGACAGCTCGATCACTTGAATCGGAGGTAGCGAGGAGGAGACTTGTATCAGAGGCAGCGGGGAGGAGACTTGTATCAGAGGTAGCGAGGAGGAGACTTGTATCAGAGGTAGCGAGTAGTAGACTTGTATCAGAGGCAGGAGCGAGGCCACTTAATTGGTGCCTGACCGCCCCGAATGCCACGCCGCCTCGCCACATCGCAGCCCGACTCGTGAGACGACAGCTGGCCGATGGGACGGGACACTACTACTGAGTGCCTGACCGAGAGTGCCATGTGAGTGCGAGCCGGGGACGTGGAAAACTATATCGCGAAGCGACCCGTCATCGCCCGGGCGCGTTGCCGCCGCCGCCCGCACCAAGCGCCGCCCGCACCAAGCGCCGCCCGCACCAAGCCGCCGGCCGCCGCTGGCCTAATCCGGGGCCGCCGCCGTGACCAAGGGGCCGCCACAAAGGGACCTGGGGCAAGCTGACCGTCGACGCCCGCCGCCAGACCTGTCGGGACTGGGATGCCCGAACGCTGCACCTGTGAGCTGGATCACGACCGCCCGGAAGAGCAAAGACACCGGAGCTGAAATGAACTCTGGCCATACCGGCCGTTAATAAGTTAAGATTAGATTTAAGTTAATTTTAAGTTTATTAATGTCACTGGGCTTCACCCACACACTATACTAAGTAGTTTATGAAAATGCTGGAGTCTTTTTCTCAAGTAGTTAGGCAAGCATGCATGCCTCCCTCTAGGGAGTCTGCCAACGAAGCAGCCGGGCAAAGCTGAATCGCCGAAGGAAGCAGGTAATCGGGGAGGCGGTGGTTACAGTAAGTCGATGCGCTGAATCCGAATCTGAAGTCAGAATTGCGCCACCACCCTCCAGTTTTTTTTAAACCTCGAAAAACACAGGGTCATCTCATTTCATCAGAAAATAAATGAAGTATGTAAAAGCGGGCACCAATAAGTGCTTCAACAGTACAGTGAGAGAGCGTCCAGGACCCAATAGATCTGTGAGTGCGGTAATTCGGTGTACAGCAATGCAAACGGGTACAGCTGACACATAAGACAAAAATTAACCCCAAAAGTGCATGACGTGGATACTATGGAGCTATTTACTGATAAAAGAGAGATAATTTCTTACATAATGCTTGGGTGGATCAACTATTTTGTGACTATTGAAGTGAGAATGCTAATAACATGTAGCTACGAGTTATGTACTCAATTATACGATACGTGTCGGGTGTTTACAGAATTTGATATTCCCCTTGTTCGTACCTGCTCTTTGAATGTTTGAAGCGTAGGTGCAACGTCCTTCAGTGCTGGGCTTCCGTCTTCCATGAAGACCCCCACGAGTTCTTCCTCTTCAGGGCTCAAAGCATGCCCATACTTGAGGAATTGCTCAAGAAACTCTTGTCTGTCATCCAACCACAAATATGCGTGATCTTGGAATTTGTTCGCATAGTCATGGGCCTTTAAAAGAATTAAAATGCAAGTTTTACTGAGAATAATTCATTTTGAAGTGAGAAAATACACGATAAGTACCTGACCAATGGCAACTTGCACACGACATAAAACTTCAGTTGCCACGTCGCATAAGGTTACATTGGATTCCACATCTTCCTATAAAGAAAAACACAAAATTAAATACTTTCTGATGTTTCTTTAAAATATCTTATTTCAATCTCAAAACTAAATTCCAGCAAAATGAAAAAATACCACGAGGAAAATAGAAAATTAAATAACTTTTCAGAAACTGGAAAGCAATAAAATATTTACGAAACGTCTCAAGTAACACAACGGTTTAGTTTTCTTTCCTGTAATATTTATTTTGAAGAAATTGTGTTTTATCAAAAACCAATTTTATCACATTTTCTGAAAATATCGGCCACCTAATAATTTAAAGTAAATGAGACTTTGAGAATATCATAGAAAAGCAACATTTTTTCATGGAAATTTTTACTAAATACTTTGAAGCCATTTTTGAGAAAGTGCTGTTCTTATCGCTTCTAAATGAATTCACAATATAGAGCTCTTTTACATATTAACACTTGATATTTTGTGAAACTTCATAAGAGATAATTTGGAGTATTGATATTCGAAAATGCGTTAAATTATAAAATTAATCTGCAAAATAAATATTACTGAGAGACAATTTTAAAAATACATTAGTGTAATTAAAAAAATGTATAATCAGATAGGCACTCATGTCATGAAGTCATGTCAATTGGCATCGTTTTGGGTATAATTTTCTTTCCATATTTTTTCATGTTAGACTTAATTACTCACAAACGCATATTACACATAATTACTCACAAACTAATTAACGGTCGCACAAAGGACATTAATTAACGGTCTAATTATGAAGCTCAAACTTGAAACACAAAAAAAAATCACGTAAAATAATGTAGTTGTATGCAGAGCTCCAAGGTGAGAGTGATAATCGGACCTGTGCCATCTCTCTTAGCGTATTATCTTCTAGCAAGAAATTGTTGGAAATGGAGAAAATTTTGATCAAAAGGGGATCAAAAGGACCCCTAAACTTGTAGTTCCGTGCAAATCTTGTAATGGATAACATAACTTTCTATATACTATTATTCCGTATTAAAAGAAAGTAAACAAAAATTTAATTCACTTCATTCAGACAACCACATTAATCAGTTTTATATTCGCACGCTACACCACACTTTTTAAAATTAGTTGGCACTGTACTAGGATGAAAGTTGAATAAGCAGTTTCTAAACAGGTTTTAAAAGTTGAAGTAAATATTTGTATTGAATAATCTATAGTAACGACTACACACATTGCTTTTAGTTTTCATATTCATAAACAATTGAAAACATCTTTAAACGATATAATAATGACTATATTAGTCCACTTGAACAAGTTTAAATTTAAATTCGTAGGCAAAATTAAACAATTTCTGAAATAAAGTGTTAATTTGAAGTACACATAGTTCTTTAAAGAGTTCTTTAATTCTAAAAAAGTTCAAAGTGAACTACTATAGTTCCAAGGCCCCTCTCTTGTAACGAACATGATTCCAATGGAGCAGAAAAGGCATTTTTAAACTAAATATTCAAATGCTTCTAGCCTTGCCTTCCTCAGAGACCTAGAACACTTACCATGTAATTGTCTGGAGGAGGGGCATCTGCTAGACCTTGGAGGTAAGCTGCTAACTCGTCTTCCTCCCCGTGTTCCTCCTCTGTTGATGTAATGCTTTCCTTTCTACTAACTCGCGTGTCTGCTTCCTCCGCTTTATGTTCTGGAGGTTTTCCTTTCTCAGCCTGCGGTTTCAAGCTCCCACCTGTAGCATCTCCTTTTGGTGCCTTGTCCTTCTCTTCCTCTTCTTCCTGCTCCTCTTCGGCTCTTAACCTCTCCAATTCAGCCTGTCTTTCCAACCACTCTAACACCTCGGGTGTCTTTTTGATTCGTGGAATAAGCTTGGCCATATCCAAAATATCGTTTAAAAGAGATTCTACGAGAGCGTAGAACCCATCTGGTTCTTCTATGTCCAGGCACGGTATGAAAACCATATCTGGTTCTTGGAGTTCGAATGTTACTTCAAACAGAGGAAAAAGACATGTCTCTTCATCCATTTCCTCAATAAATAATTGGAAGCTGTAACCACAACATTAATTAGATTTCCGAAGGAGTATGTATTAATATTTTAAAATTGCTGTTAAATCGAAGGGAATATTTCACACTTTGTAAATCATCGTTTTAAAAGTAAAAATATATTTGAATAAATCACGAAGTCAACCACGAATTAATGGAGATTTTCTCTCTCATCGTTTGTACGCTGATAGTTATTTAATAATAGTTATAATCGTTGACCAACAACGTAAAACAATATTGTATATTATTTCTTTAACATCATCTATTGCCAACATATGTTGGAGGTTAATGACAAATATTTAAATTTATAACTATCTCGAAATTTTGGGACAGTGATAAAATAAGCCACTACATCCACACATCACAACATACACACATGTAAACATGTAAATTTACCTGCAACTTATTGCACTTTGAAGTCCTTGTGAAACAATGCCATCCACATATTCTTCATACTCTTTCCATTTCTCGTTAAAAATTGCTCTCCTCTCCGCCAAACGTTGTTGCTGAAATATGCTTCAATGCATTACGTTGCATTGGTAGAGAATTTTCGTTAGAATAAATCTATGATATTAAAAATGTAATACTACTTTCCCTTCATATTACTCAGCTGTAACGTACAATGCACTCTTTGTAAAGTACAGTAACGTTTACAGACGAAATAAAAAAATACTAGAACAGTTCTCAATTCTTAATCACGATTTGGAGATTCGCTAGCATTAATCAGAATCCCCTCTTGGGGGAGACGTCAATTCAGTTCAACGATGAATTATTTTACCCAGGCCTGTTAATTCATATGACCACGCTAATTTTTCTACAGTCCTTTCGCCATCTAGCTGAGAAAGAAGGTATCACTCGGGCGACAAAACAGGAGATTTAAATTTAGCTCAGAGGATTCTTTTATACTTGAACTTTTACTTGCAGTAAATCTACCATATGAGCCAGTGGACTATATTTACCGACCGAAGGCAAGCGTAAGACGATTATCTTCACCCTTAAATATCCACTCCTTCGATCGTGTTTCAATCTGCGAAGTTGGGTATGGCAGTCCAACACGCCAACCGTTACACTCCCGAAGTCACTTAGTGACTTGCCCCGAATGTATGGGCGATTCTTGCGGTGGAAATGAGGACTAGAATTCTTTCTATGAAGAAACTGCAGTACATTTCAATTAAAATGAGTTCAAGATTGGTATTTACACTTAATGGCCAATTACTGCGTTAAAAAAGTTGATTTGATGGTAGACCAGCTCCACAAATATCATGAAGCGGTGTTCAAATTTTTGTGAGTATGGCATGGCGTAATTTTCATAATTTTCAAATGTATATAAACCAAAACTGAACAAACAACATTGTATTAATATAAAATAATTTAACGTAAAATTAAACATAACACTGGTTAACTCCTTACAAAAACACACAGCTTAATCGATTTTAAGAGTTTTTGAGATAGAGATAAATCATAGACACCGTTGGGATATTACCATATCACATTTATAATTTTTCAATGTGAGGTGATAGAAGAGAGTACTAAGGACTCTTCAGATTTCGGGCTACATCCCCCGAACAAGAGCTCAGGATGGGATGCAGCCCAATTAAGAAGAAAAAAATGTACGTAAAATTAGATTTACTTTAAACATGGATCTCAAGTAATAAAGTATTTATAAAGTATTTACAAGTATAAAATAGAATGTACCTTAGACTTGTGTACTTCCGAGTTATATACCCATACCAAGTTCTTAGATATACAAGTAAGAAAATGAATAAATTCGATTTTACCTAAATCTTGATTGCATGTAACAAAAGCATGACATTTTACTGAAGAAAGTCTTAATTCATTCTCTACTGCTTTATTTTAAGTGATCCTTGCGGAGGGAGGTAGTACTCTTGAAAATTAAATGGAATTTTAATCTTGTTTTAGACACATAATTGAGTAATTAGTGAGTAAATAATTAAAATATTTCTAAATATCACAATTGCATAGCAATTACAGTGCAAAATGCTTAGACGCGGACATTTTATGAGTCGCCAGCCGGCGCAGAAATCTCTCGGCCCACGAGCGTTCGCTTCCGCCTGGCGCGTTCCAGGGGCCCTGGACTGCGAAAGAAAATGCGTGTGTTTTGTGTTGCGAAAGAAAATGCCTTCCCGTCACAACTCACATATACTAAAAAACAGTTATCCAAACTACGTGGAATGTTAGTTAAGTGATTTGTTATATTTTCGCGAATTTGTACCTTTGTGTTTCAGTTAAATGATGCTTTAAGTGGCGAGGCTCAGGCCATCAGGTCTGCTCTTCCGTCTGCCCACGCAAATTTCGCTATGCTCTTTTCACCATCGAACAGAAAAATATCACTTGGGGAACGAAACGGGCGATTTGAATTTTGTTTATTTTAGAGATGAGGATCTTGAATAGTGAATCCACACTTCCCCTCCGAAAGAAGGAAGGGTCAAAGAAGGTACTTACTTGGCTATCCGGTAAACGCCGTGTCCAGGGCAAAGGCGCCAACGTTTCGGTCGCCATTCTGCGACTTTCATCGGGGCGTAGTTGTTGCACAACGTTGGCACAACTTTGGCATCTGTGCCCTGGACGCGGTGTCTCCAGGATAACCAAGTAAGTACTGATTCCGGCCGCGGAAGCCTACGTTCTCACTGAGTCAAAATATATTTTGGAGGCGACTTGAAAGTATCTGGGTTAAGGTATAATAGTTGCAGCACCTTCTCTAAGGATTGCAAACAGCGACGGAAAGCGTCGCGCATTGAGGCACAGACGCAGTAGCGCAGCCGTGAACGCGAAAGCCCAACGAGTTCGAAGAAGATAACCCGTGCATTCCACGACAGTCGAAAGTGCGAGTCATCGCTCGCATTTCAGTGATCGTCAAGCGCACAGGTGTCTCGCGCGAGAGGCTATCCCCCCCCCCCCGTGGGCACTGCGGCCGCAGGCGAATACCTCAGACTCCGTGAGCGAGGGCGGCTTCTGCTCCTCCTCCTCTTCCTCCTCTTCCTCGTCGCCCACGTCCCCTCCGGCTGCTTGCGCCGCCAGCAGCGCCTCCGCCGCCGCCAACGGATCCACGTCCTCCTCCCGCTCCTCCTCCTCCTCCTTCTTCTTCTTCTTCCTCCTCCTCTTCTTCTTCGGCTTCTCCTCCCCTTCCACTTCTCCCTCCCCTTCCGTCGCCGCCGCTTTCTCCGCCTCTTCTCCCTCCTTGGGCGCGGCTTCTTTGTCGCCCTCCGCCCCTCCTTCTTTGGCCTCTTCTCCTTCTTTCTTCTCTTTGTCTTTGGGCTCCGCGCCTTCCGCCGCGGCAGGCGCCTCCTTCGCCTCTCCTTCGGGCAGAGGGGGCACAGGGACCAGTTCACGTGCGAATTCCACTTCATCTTCTTTCTTTTCTTTCGGCTCCTTTTCTCCCGTTTCCTTATCCTTTTTCTCCCCTCCTTCCCCTTCTTCCTCCTCCTCTTCTTCTTCAGTCCACTCTTCTTCCTCTTCAACAGCTTCTTCTTCCACTTTTACATCAGGGCCTTCGGGTTCTTCTCCAATTATGCCGATATCCCCCTCATCGTCGAATCCTTTCTTCTTCTTTTCTTCTTCTTCTTCAGCCTCGGATTCTGGCTCATCAAGATTAAGGAATAGTTTGTAGTTGTGTCGCATGATTTTGTGTATTAGAACTCCCACCTCCGTTACTTCATTGTACCTGAAAATATTATACAATGTCCTTTACAATCATGCACCAAGCTCTCAATGTAAATTACACTGAACAACACATTTTTAACTTTTCCTTTGTGCATCGGTTCTCTCCAGACCTATTAACAAAAAAAGCATTTAAAGAAACTGAAGAACTATATTTAAAAGTACTGTTTTTCAATCACGGAAACTAGGAAATATTGAGCACCACACTACCACAAATGTCGGGAAATCAGTCGCGAGGTTACAGCCTGTTCCAGCTGTGGAAAATACCTGAAGGGTACCCGGTTTACCGGTTGGAAACAATTTTGATGGTTCAAGTAGTATCAAAATATGACGTAACCGTTACAAATAATGCGGGAAAGTACGTTAGTTTCACTGCAGTGTCATGACTGGAGAATCACTGTGATCGGCTGGAATTATAACACATTTTACGGGGAAAGTCGTTACCAAGCATATAACGAACAGTTATTTTAAACATATTGAATTAAGAAGGGAATACCCCCCCCCCTCATTGATAGGTGGAAGAAGTCATGTTCAGAACGAACACCTTTCGATTTTCACCTGTAAGCCTAACTTTTATGTGAAATTAGTGCTAGTTTACTACACAAATATTTGACAACTGAGTTAATTTAGAACATAAGAAATTCAATCAACATCGATGTTAATACCAGATATAAACGGTACTTTGCCAACAAAGGCTGTCTACTGCCCTTCTAAGCACATGACAACAGAGTTAACTTTTGAAATGGTTCAAAAATCGCTTAGGTTCATAGCAGGTGGCGACTTCATTGCTAAAAATTAACATTGGTGTTCACGACTCGATACGTTATGGAGAGAAAACTCTCCTCTAAGCAAAAGTAGATTAAAACTCCTTACCGTGAACCATCATACTGACCTAATGGCATGAAAAGACCCTGACCTGGATTTATTTTTAATTAAAGGTGGGTGGCAAAACATTTTGAGAGTCAAATTCAGCAAGAATTAGTTTTTGACCATACTCCGATTAAACTGGTCGTCAATTCGAACATTACTTGAAACTTAGAAAATATTTGCAAACAAAGCCTTAAAAATAGACGAGGATATTGAAGATACAACATAGCAATTAAATGATAAATACAAAACGAAGCTTGGGCAGCAACGCTTCTAAGAAATGAAAAAGATAAACGTTCATCTTACCCGGGAGAAATGAGACAAATGTAGCAGAAAAACGACACCTATCGAATCCTCATAAATATAAGGATCAACCTAAAGACAAAAAGAAAATTGGACCTGACAAGAAGACAATTAAAATGACAACCAAAAGCTTATAAAATATGATTTTAAATAACTGTATTCAGTCTCTCTCGTGAATTATTTACTACACTAAAAAAAACTTAAATGTCAGCAGCAACACATGTTTCTAAGTACCAATACAGCGAAGAGATGATAAGAAAGCAGAATATTTTGCAGAACACCTCATGCCAGTTTTTAAACCAGCCGAAAAACAATGTACTAGTTAAAACAGATTAATGCACTTTTTAAATTCTCCGCTTCAACTATTTTCTTTTAGTTTTTCAACTCTTTCAACTTGTTTAATTAACATTTTTTAAACAATTCAGCTCACAAGAAATTGAGGAAACAATCAAAAAGCACACGAACCTCACAAAATACCAAGTTTACAATCTTATTACAGAAAAGATTTACAAGAACTACCAAAGATGCCTTGCATTTATAACTTCAATATTTAATGAAATATCTACTACTATAGTTAATGCAAGTACGCTCAATAACTTTATATTCAATCCAGTAACACCTGCCACAGAAGTGACGTTGTATAGTCCTAGAAGTTTATTATCAGTACTGTCAAAATATTTTGAAAACTCTTACTACAGCGTCAAATCCGGAAATTATAAATATAAAAGTAAAATGTTCAACCATAAAATTTAATTAGCATTGTTATGACCAGAAAAACAACAAAGATAAACACGGTTTCACACGACGTGTTTTATTCCACAGTCCAAAAGAGCAAGTCAATTTACAATAGCCAAGTTCTAACAGAATTCCAGGAGAGAGTCCAAATACGTCGCTAAATCACCAAATATCCGTAGGGGCAGTCCAGAGTTCGTAAGCACTTCGACGTATCAACTGTTCACAATGGCACTCGCTAAATCACTTGCAGACGCTCGCTTCCAACTGCCTCTCGCCGCCCGAGCGGCTCTTTTTATAGCTCGCTTGCGGCGAAGGATCGCTGGCCAGCCCGCTGATAAGGGTGGGCTCTCGCGCGCCGCTGTCTGCTCGGGCGTGACGGTACTGCCGCGCTGTCGGACAACGCACTCTCTTGAGCAGTATCGGTACCGTCGACCGGCGGCAACTTTAAGGGAGCCTGTTCGGCCACGGCACCCTCCGCGCCAAAATGCGTTGCGTATGGCGCAAAACGCACTGAACGAGTGACCCTCCTGGGCCGGAGTTCCGTCCTGGTCGAACAGGCGGGTTCTCTGCTGCTGCTGGTGGCTGCTTCCTCCCGTGTGTCAGCTGCAACTGTTGGTGTCCCAACGGCCGTGCGCTCCTGTGGGACATAAATTATTTCCTTCATTACTTTTCTGCGGAATTCCTCGGGTGATATCCAAGGCCTGCTGTCCACTTGACTTTCGTTAGTACGAGGTCTGATCTGCCCCTGGTGGCGTGTGACCAGCCTCTCTAAGGTCCGCACCGCGTAAACTCTGCTGCCTCGAATTTCCTGTATTATCCCGGGCACCCATGCTGGTTCTTTCTTAAGTGACTGAATATACACCTTGTCACCTACCTTGTACTTTGGTCTAATACCTCCAGCTGTATGCGGGTCGCTAGGGCTGAGCAGTGACAGCAAGGTCCGGGGCTGCCTGCCGTGGAGTACTTCAGCCGGGCTCTTGCCTGTCGAACCTGGCAGGACCCGGTATGTAGCCAGGACCCTTAATAGAGCTCGGGACTTTGGCGTCCCCGCTGCCCGCGCTTTCCCCATGGCCGTTTTGAAGGTTCGTACGAACCTCTCCGCCTCTCCATTAGACTGTGGGTGGAAAGGCGGTGCACAGATGTGATGTATGCCGTTGCTCGCACAGAATTTTGCGAATTCCTGGGACGAAAACTGCGGACCATTGTCTGAAATCAACACCACAGGTAGACCCTCTGTTACAAAAATCCTCTCGAGCATCTCTACGGTCTGCGTAGATGTGGTGCTCCCCATTTCAACTACATACGGGTAGTTTGATTTCGCGTCCACTACTACCAACCACATAGACCCCCAAAAGGGGCCGGCGAAATCCACGTGGACCCTTTCCCATGGTTCTGCCGGCTCCGGCCAAGGTGTCAGGTCTTTGGGGGGGGCACTTTGGTTGAGCTGGCAAGCCTCACATCTCTTCAGCATTTGTACAATGTCGTTATTCATCCCCGGCCACATACAGTGCCGCCTCGCCAGCTGCTTCGTACGAACTATCCCCCAATGTCCCTGGTGTAACAACTTAAGCACTGTCTGTCTGAGGCTCTTGGGTATAATTACTTTTGTGAACTCTTCGCCCTCCAACAATAAAACTCCCGCTTTGCATGACAATCTGTCTTGCTTGCTGTACCATCTGGCGTTGCTTCTTAATTTTCGCGTTGGCCACCCTTCTCTGATGAAGCGCCGAACCTGGTTCAGCTCTGGGTCCTTGTCCGTCTCTCTTGCTATAGTCCTAGCCTCTAATGGGAAATCTGCTAGGTTTCCTAGATCCTCCAGGTCTAGCTGGAGGCACTCCTCTTCAGACGCGTCGAAAACTGGGTCTGGGCCGGCGGGTAATCTAGATAACGCGTCCGCGTTCGCGTGTTGCGACGTGCTTCTATAGTGGATCTGATAGTCATAATCTGCAAGAAACAACGCCCACCTCTGCAACTTCTTGGCTGTGGATTCTGGGATCTTCTTCCCTGGGTGGAAAAGTTGCACCAGAGGTTTATGGTCCGTAATGATGTGGAATTTGGTCCCGTAAAGGAACTCGTTGAATTTTTTTACCGCAAAAATGATTGCCAACGCTTCCTTCTCTACCTGGGAGTAATTTCTCTGATGTTTGTTTAAAGTTTTCGACATAAAAGCGATTGGCCTCTCGATCCCTTTTCCATCTTTTTGTGATAACACCGCTCCCAGACCGTAGTCTGAGGCATCTGCCGCCACAGTCGTGATCCTTCCCGGGACAAAATGATTAAGTCTTACCGTGCGTAATAACTCTTGCTTTAACCTGTTCCAAGCTTTGTTGCAATCTTCCGACCATACAAATCTGACCCCTTTCTTTCTCAGGTGGTTTAAAGGAGCTGCTATTGCCGAAAAGTTTCTAATAAACTTATTGTAGTAGTTAACTTTGCCCAAAAAAGCTTGCAGCTGTTTTAGATCCGTTGGCGGAGGCATCTGAATAATGGCTTGTACATGCTGCTGGGTAGGGGCTATCCCCGTGCTGTCCAACACGTGCCCCAGAAAAACTACTTTCTCTTTGAAAAATTCGCATTTCTCCTGATTTACCTTAAAACCCCTGTTTCGCAACACTGTAAACAATTTTCTCAAGTTTTGTGTATGGTCTTCCAGGCTGCGTCCTGTGACGATGATATCATCTAGATAATTGCAGCAACCATCCAGGCCCGAGGTAATTTGCTCTAGACAGCGCTGGAAGATTGCTGCCGCTGAGTTTACCCCAAAAGGTAATCTGTTATAGCTAAATAGACCGAGCGGAGTGTTGATTACCAGTACTTCCTTGGCTGCGGGATCCAACGGTATTTGTAGGTAAGCATCCCTAAGGTCTATTTTAGAAAACTGTTGTCCGCCTGATAGTTTGTGGAAAAGATCTTCCGGCTTGGGAATCGGATATTGCTCCACTTCTACTTGTTGGTTCACCGTGCTTTTGAAGTCACCACACAACCTAATCTTCCCGTTTGATTTTTTCACTAAAACCAAAGGCGTGGCCCACTGGCTCACTGTTACTGGCGTAATCACCCCTTCTTTCTGCAGCCGTGTTAATTCTTCTTTGACTTTGTCTCTAAGTGCCCATGGCACCGGTCTCGCTTTGTAAAAGCGAGGCTTATGTCCCTCTTTAAGCTGGATCTTAGCCTGAAATCCCTTGCATTCTCCCAACCCGGGCGAGAACACCTCCGCGAATTCTGTAACTAAGTCTTTAATGACGTGCACCTCATCCTGGTCTGATATCTGATTCACCTCATCTACGACTCCAAATCCCAGTTTATCAAAGGAGTCTAACCCCAGGATGTTCGTTACATCATACCGGTCGACCACTAATAGTTCTATGATTGCCTGCTTGCTCTTGTATGAAGCTTGCACGCGCACACTCCCTAACACTTTAATAGGCGTCTTCCCGAAACTGGTCAATCTTTTTTGTACTTTAGCGTAACCGGGAGACCCTAAAAGGCGGTACGTGTTTAGATTGATCAGCGTAACCGGTGCTCCCGTATCTAACAGGAAATCTACTGGTTGACCGCCTACCTTAATTTGCACCGTTAATTTTCTCTGCCCCTCTCCACTAATGACCTCACTGACCATGGCTACCTCCATGTCTTCTTCGTGCCTTGCGCTTCTTGCCGCATGTCGTTTTCGTTCACAGACTTCTTGGATGTGGCCCATTCTCTTGCAGTAAAAGCATTGCGCTTCCCTGAACCTGCACTCGGCTCTACTGTGATATTTCCCGCAACCTTTACAAGATTTCTTTGCCTTGAAAATGTTCGTACTTCTTGTTTTCCTTGAGTCGCCGCCCCACTTTGCTGACTTTGCCCCTATCTGATTATTTTGTTTACCTTTCCTCGCTTCACTTCTTTTCTCTCGCGCCGATCTCGTACTGACACAACTACTTAAACTGTTAATACTGTCAGAACTGCTGTCTTTCACTGAATTGCTATCGGTAACGCTACACACGCATGAACCGGCCGTGATTTGGCGGGCTGTCTCACGCGTAGTCTCGTAAGTCTTGCACAGGGTTTTAATTTCCTCCAATGACGGATCTCCATTTTGCAAGGCTAAAAACCGAATTTTGTCCTCCGGCGTGTGCAAGACCACCATATCTCTGATGAGTGTTTCAGCGTATGATGTTTCCCCTTCTGATGGCGGGCATTTGAAATGACACTGCCGCGCCAAACCAGCTAATTCCGTGATCCACTCGCAGTGCGACTGACCTTCGCTTTTCCGGCACTGGAAAAATTTATACCGAGCTGCCAGTACATGCGGCGTTTTGTTAAAATAAGTGTCTAATTTGTTTTTAATTTCTTCCCAACTCCAATCAGATGAGTCTCTATCTGGGAGTAGTTTTCCCAACAAACTCGTCACTTTGTTCCCAACACAACTTAGAAAGAACGCTTTTTTTGTTTTTGCGTCACCTACCTGGTGACATAATAAGTGTTGTTCAAAACTCTCCAGATACTCTGACCACTCCTCTGAGTCGGGCTGGAAGCAGTGAAATTGGGGCGGGGGGCGTCTGTTGATAGCTTCCAACAGAATCGCCAGCTGCTGCGCCTGCGCCTCCGCTTGCTGCCGCTGCGCCTCAGCTTGCTGCCGTAGCTGCTGCGCGAACGCCTCCTGTTGCAGCTGCATCTGCTGCTGCAGTAGTGTTAGCATTTGCACTAACGGGCTGCCGGCTTCCATTCTAGTTTTCCTCGTCGCCAAGTTGTTATGACCAGAAAAACAACAAAGATAAACACGGTTTCACACGACGTGTTTTATTCCACAGTCCAAAAGAGCAAGTCAATTTACAATAGCCAAGTTCTAACAGAATTCCAGGAGAGAGTCCAAATACGTCGCTAAATCACCAAATATCCGTAGGGGCAGTCCAGAGTTCGTAAGCACTTCGACGTATCAACTGTTCACAATGGCACTCGCTAAATCACTTGCAGACGCTCGCTTCCAACTGCCTCTCGCCGCCCGAGCGGCTCTTTTTATAGCTCGCTTGCGGCGAAGGATCGCTGGCCAGCCCGCTGATAAGGGTGGGCTCTCGCGCGCCGCTGTCTGCTCGGGCGTGACGGTACTGCCGCGCTGTCGGACAACGCACTCTCTTGAGCAGTATCGGTACCGTCGACCGGCGGCAACTTTAAGGGAGCCTGTTCGGCCACGGCAAGCATTACCTCTTTTCAACTCGTTCCTTGCGGTCCTCCAATGATATTAAAGTGTCAGGTTTTGCATCTTTACGTTCGAAGAGAGGATTTTTACTCCAAGGCAACATCATCTCTGTAATTCGTTCGACATTCCTTTGTGCAATTTCAAGGCGGTTATGAAGATTAGAAAGGAGATCATGAATTTCTTGAATGTGAGTAAAGGAATCTGTATAGGAGGAGCGGAATATAATATCTCTATTATCAAGAACATTCTTTACACCATACCTTGACTTAACATCACGAGATCATCTTACCATAATGCCCCCAATTTTTTTCGGCGAGCATTAAATCAATTAAGTTGTCAATATTATCGACTTCTTCTGAAATAAGATCAAATTCTGTTGGATGGCTATTACCACGTATCTGATTGTACCTGGAAAATAAATGCTCAATACCAGCTTTATTACACATTGTTTCTATGTTTTTCAATTATTAACTTTTGTTTATGACCTAGAATAATTACACAATTAACGTATATATATATATATATATATATATATATATATATATATATATATATAAAATAATCCAACAAAATGAATTTATTTTTAATAAATCAATAAAAATGTCCAAACTATATCAAAAATATATGACGAGAGGAACACCGCCTAAATTGGACTGCAGCCAATAAGAAATCGTGTGTATGAAAGCAGTATGGAGGGAGCTGAAGCTCAGGAAAATAATAAATATAAAAAACGGAAGTAGACTCTATTACCGTCCATTGATATCAAAAGCTCTCTAATCTTTATATTTAGAAGCTAAAAAAAAAAAAAAATATTTCGAAAGAGTGGAAAGCAGTTGGTCAAGTGTTAGTGGTATTTTAAACCATCTACTTTTTTCTATTTATAACTAAGCTAATACTCAGTAGTTGACATCTGAAGTAAGGCGCAATATATTTTAGTTTGAAGCTCAGTCATTGAGATTAACAACCATATACGAGTATTTATTGCCTGGTTTGCACATGCGCTGTGCCGGTTCCGAGTACCGATATGAAGGTGTCACAAATATGGAATATATCGGTGTTCCAGAAAACACTCGACGTTGCAAAAGACGCATTCTGAACCATGCTTAGTAGAACCCAAATCAAATTAGAATGTTGTAAAAAAACGTTAATAGACGTCAGCTTAATTTAGTTGTTTTTTGTGAACACTGAATGAGTGTTTCACTGTGTTATGTACATTTTGAAGAATATAGTTGTTTGTTTAATTTTTCAAACGAAAACTTGTCGTGTACTTTGCATTTTCCTGTGAATAACATTCCTAGACGGGGCATACTGTGAGAAAATAGAATTAACCAACTCGTGGGGACCGAGGGCGTGTCGGTAGTGAGAACGCTGCATTGCCGCGAAGGGCTGAGGGCGCCCGGTCCTTCGAGAGTTATTTCGTGTGACCCACGACGCGAGTGACAATATGTATCGAAAAAATGTAATTTAATGGCTTAACAAAGAAAGTTAGTTTTCGACCATTATCGCTACCAAAACAGTTTTTAAAATGGGTTTGGTAGTATCACAAACCCCATAAACACCCCATTTTTCGGGCTTTTTTTCGCTATTTTTTAGAAAATTATAAATACTGTTTGAAGTTATTTTTATCAACGGACTTTTGGTTCAAGTGGTGCCCACGTTACCTCGCAACAATTTTATGATAATCAAACATTACTTATGTGACTCAAACGGTGTGCCAATTTTATGTTAAATCCATTGAAAAAGACACTTTTCAAACTGGCCAAAGCTCCCGTCTCCGCGCATTTGAAGGAGGCCCACTCATTAATGCATTCTGGAAAGCCACACTCTCCTTTTTTCAGATTTATTCTGGGTTCTGATGTGTCAGTAGATTGGAGCTTAACTATCAATATTTACTGTACAACAATATTTAATACTTACTGCCATGTAAACAAATAAAATATTTACTAGTTACAAATATCCCAGAATGCAAGGACGAACTATTCTGACCTGACCAAGCCAAACTCATAAATTTGTAACAACACTGTCCCTTTACATGTATTATACTGTTCTCAATGTTCAGTAATTAAAAGAGTTAATAAAATTTTGTTTATGTCCAGAAAAGACAGAAGCTCTTCATTCTGCATTTTAAAAACCTCAGTTCATGAGATTTATTAACATTTCCATGCGCAAGCATCAGGCACCCCGAAAAGTAAGCAGCCCACGGCGCCGCGGGCGACGACCAACTGCACCGCGTGGAGGGCAGCAAGGACAATTCTTCGAATGGCGTTTTTCTCAGTAGTAAATAAATTTGAAAGTTCAAAAGGCTGCTGACGATTGAGATGCATACTTTCGTGAAAATAAAATTAATGAAAATAGTACGTATGACTTAAATTGCTGATTCAATCTGATAGTATAAATATTGTTCTACCAAATTTTTTGTAAAGTTAAATAATTTTGAGAAAATTATTCATTACTGAATAATGTTGATAATTTTAGATGCTCGCTGAAATGTAAATGCGACGAACAAAAGTTCAGGCAGGCGGAGTTTGCTAGAAGGGAATACATCATATTCGCCACATGTCTCTCTTACTGTCCAAGCGGGGTAATTAAATTAGACCCATTAAATAAATAAATAAATAAATATTTTTTCTGTGAACAGGGGGTAGCATAAATATTATTATTATTATTATTATTATTATTATTATTTACTCTTTAAATAGAAGAAATCCTCACCCATCCGTTACGTTATGTTTTCATGTTATTTAATTTTCCTTCAAATATTACTTTATAATTTCAAACCTCAAATTTAATCCATTTCCTTATTCCCAATTATGGTTCTAATGGTTCGTAGTATGTGTATCCCCAATTTACACTTGATTATTTACTGACCAATATATAATTCTGTGAAGATGGTGAATCCAGTTTCTGAAATCATCTTCACGCTGGAAGAGTTGTTCTGCTTGCGGTGGAATTCCTGTTTTTCCAGCAAGTTTTAAGTATCGAACTTCTCGCAAAGCAGCATGAAACTGCAACGTATTACAAGAAACACCTTCAATTAATTGCCATAAATCGAAGAAGTTAAAAATTACCCAGAGGTTAATAAAATGTTATCTTTTGGATTTATTAGCAAATTGAAGTTTTATCCCCCAGAAAAGAGAGTTATTTAGGGGTAGACGTAATCCTTTTCGTAGTTGAGAGACTTCGCCTCGATTAAGCTACAGTATAGTAGTGATATGTGATGACATACATACTCCGCGCGCGCACACACACACAAACGTGTGTGTGTATAGTAGTATTAAATGTGTGTGATATGGTAACAATGAGTGTAGCAAACATAATTAAAACTCTTTTAACTCGAGCAATAGCAATATACGTTTACTTCATTTCAACATATTATACACCTTGAAGATATTTTCTCAATTTTCAGTCTTTATATAAACAATTAATAACAGTGGATAACCATTATGTACACTGGGTTAATTAAAAAACGAATATTAAAAATAAAAGGAGAAATACACGAAAATAAGCTTCAAATTATCGATTCTCGCTGATTTTTTAATTGCAAGTTTATATTTATATCCAAATGTGTTGCTTTCTTTACATCACAATAGTCATTTGTTGAATTACCTCTGGAGAGAAGTTGAGACGAAGAAGTAAGGTCTCCGGATTTCTGATGAGCATAGGCATTCTCAAATTCTTTCTGATGATGTACGGAACCTCCGTTTTCCAGAGATTGAAGACATGATCTTCATATGAAGATAAGAGCTCCATCATTTCGTTCTTTTTGTCCATTATGTGGAACGCTCGAGGAGTAGTCATGATGCTGTACGGAAACGTAAGAAGTGTTTGAGTTTAAATGACTTTCACCTAACGCTTCAAAAATGTCAGATGAGAGACGTGGCGGTATATACCCAACTAGCCATAACCACGAGATGAAAATGCCCATACGTTATACCTGACACGCAAACACAGCCTTCTTACAACGAGTACTTGGATAGCGCTCAAAGCCCACTGAGGCCGCGCTGATACGTACATTCAACACACTGTTTGTGCAATAATATCACCTAAAATACTAAATTTAAATGAGTTTAAATGAAATTAAAATACTGAGACACCAAGAAGTGAGGAGTCCTATTCTGACCTTTCGCAAGTCTAATAAAGACTTTTGGGTAAAACAACAAATTTCCATCTGAAAACAACGATGCTCTCTTTATTTTGCTTTGCAAGGGTTTTCCCGAACTTTCCAATAATTCATCAACACTAGTGACAAAAAGTGTGTCAAACATCCTTTCAGAAGTCAAAATGGCACAAAGGATACCAGTAGTAAAAGAAATTGCGAAGGAGCTCTTGTTAGTATAATGGCTAGCGTATACGCACTAAACGACTGGGGTCCGAGTTCGATCCCGGGTCAACCACGCAGGATTTGAAGAGGCAAAAGCGAACTCTCGGCTGATTTTCTAGGGGATCTCCCATTTCCCCTGTCAACTATTCCCCTATCCTTCCCACAATCCTCTACTCCTTAAATAATCACTCACTGGCCTCAAGGATCGCAGTAGTTGAAAGGGTTCCTACATAAATAAATTATTCAAAGAAATAAATAACATTTCATGTAAATACAAATACCTAAAATAATAACTAAGTTAAAAATGTTAGACACTTCGAAACTGAAGCCCAAGGATACATGTTACGCATGTTAACAACCTGGTCACAACTTACTCAAATTCGAAAGTTTGCATTGCATCAGAGGGTTCAGATAGTCGTTTCTGAAGTTTTTGAACCCATAGAATAGCGCCGGCTGTAGGAGGATTGTAATGATCCAAAATCATATTGCCTCTCACCATTCCATATTGTATGTGTTCATCGAATATTTCCTAAAGAAAAGAAATTACTTGTTTTTTGGTCAATCCATACAAGAACTCTTTTACCGCCGATTGTGATGAAACTTTTTTCTAATTATTCTTTTACTTTCAAATATCGGAGAAAACATTCATAAAGCTTGGATTCAATTGTGTTCTTCAAAATCAGTTGTTCAAAATCGTTCTCGCTTGACCTTTAAAAACTATGATCAGTGATCGTTTGCTAGGAGATGCAGTGCATTTATTCAGAAACTTGAAGGCTTCCCTTCACATCGTTCGTGACAATTTTCCTGTCTCGCCAGGGACCGTAAAGATCATCAATAACATAACATAATTCAAACGGTGGTTTGATTCGAAAACACCAGTTGCCGCAAATTACAATTTGGTGGGCGAAACAATTTAATGATGGTTACATAGACTAATATGACGATGGTCATTTTATCTAAGGCGCATGTCAGAGATGAAAGAAAGTGTTTGAAATTATTAAAAATGATCTGAATTTTCCTTGCCAATAAAGGAGAAAATTATGATTATGGTAACAAATGAACTATTCCAATATTTAAAGAAGTTCTTGAAGATTCTACAAGTATAGGTAAGTAGGTCGGGTACCTCAATAGGAGGTACCCGACCCTCATAGGTAATAGGTCGGGTACCTCAATAGGAGGTAACCGACCACAATTGAAACTGAATGGATGAAGGACATATGATTTATTTTCATGTTTAGTACGTGATTTAGTGTAAACCAAAAGGCAAAAGCGTGAAATTACCAAAACACAACGATATTTTGTGGCAAGCAAAAATATTCGTACGTAAATTCCTCCAGTCTATAAGCAGAGTTCATAAGCATATAATCACATTTCGAAAGCGCGAGCGAATTTCAATGACCTGAACACGAATGTGTCTCATTGAAAATGTTGTATCAATGGGATATGTTATTTTCTTTTTGATTTTGTTACTTATTTTAGTTTAGTTACTTATTATTTTGATAGAAAATGTAAATGATTTTTTTTGGATGGGTGTATATTAAACCTACAAAAAGCGCAGCCACGAAGTATATCATGTAGACTGCATTTCAAAGTCATAGTATAATTATTTACATTATGTTTAGACGTATATTCGGTTTTTCAATAGCGTACCATTTCCAACCATGTTTTCAAATATTTAACTGAAGTGTGCGGTGTTTAGTAAATTTTACACGTTTTCAAAACGAATGTCTGAAAACAACTGCTCATAACCAGTTTAATAGTTTATTTGTTACTACAGACTTTTCGGGTCTACTCACGTGGAATAATCAAATTAGATCCTTTTACAGACGCTTGGTTCTTTCACAATAAATCATATAGGGTAAAGTCCCTTAATGTGGAATACGTTCCTAATGTGAAATATTGAAATATCGTACCTGTATTGAGGTCTCTCATGCATTTATTATTTGCTAAAAAGACAAAGCATCCACTATTCCACTTTAGGAACAGGGTACGCCTAATGTGAAATATATGTAGTAAACCTTTTTTAATTATCGTGAATTTCTAATAGATTTAAGTGAATACTATCAACCACACGTGTTTATAAATGACTAGTTTACGGAACTATTTACACTAGTCTTTAGATTTGCGCGTATTTGAGAAAGGTGTAGACGAAAATGTAAAAAGCATTCCACATTCGTACACTTTACTACTAGATGGAGGTCATGGGATTGCAGATTATCGCTCGAGGTTGGTTTCTTTCAAACGCACAGTAAGGTAACATGTTGCCAAACTAGGTAGCGTGGCTGACGTTTAGGCAATGTTTCGAAAAGTGTAAAATTCTTCCGAATGTTTAAAAAAACATTCTGGCTAATTTGTACAAAAATCAATCAACTCCCGTCTATAACGGGAGTCGATACAATTTTGCTAATCGATACCATTCAGCTACTACTTAATAAAAAGATCATCAGAATCGGAGATAAAGTCACCAATTTCCAACACCATCATTGGTGGAAGTCATTCGTTGGCGGATGTTTTTCTTATAATCAAATTCAAAGTATTATTTTACATCTGATATTTCAACATACCTTTACTTCATCAATATCTTTTTCTAACATGTCGAATAGTACAGAAAATTTGGGAAATAATGCATCACGGATGATTGGACGTTCCATAAAAGGACTAAAAATGTTTGCAAGCTGAAAAATAACACATTTTTTTTATTTTCAGAAAAATAATTCGGAATTCATGAATATAGAACAATTTTTACCTTAAAAAGCGACGCCAAATTATTACAGTCATCGTAAGCGTTGACAAAGACTGAAGCCAGCTTACTATCAAAATCATTTGTTATCTGTTTAAAAGCTTCAAAATCTTTTATGAAAGTATTGTCTCTTAGATCTAGTGGATCGTATGTTATGTTTTGAAACGGCGCGAAAGCCTCATTAAATTCATTAGCAATGTCTATAACTCTAGTGCTCAACATTTTACCAGTTAGTCCTCCAATTTCTACTTTCTCAAGTTTTGTGTAGTCATCCGCAGATATGAACAATTCCTGAAAAAAAGAAAGCACTTTAAAAAATGAGGGTTGAATTTAATGTAGGACTGTAACGAAAACTTTGCTGTTTTGATAACGGTAAGGATAAGATGTCTTCTTTAATGCGCTGTTGCCCCGCCAGTTTGATTGAATATATTACAAGCAAACAAACACACCACCTTCTATATTCAAAATTATGCAACATTGCATAATTCATTACATAATAATATTGCGGAAGAAAATATATAATTAGTCGTATAAGGTGATAAAACCTTCTAAAACAGTAGAATAAAAAAATAAAGTACTGTATTTTTTACCTCAAGAAGGCGTAATCTTGACAGAAATTGATCTGTTTCGTCAAATATTAATTCCGGATGAAAATTCCACTCCATAACTTCTACATCTGGTTTGAAAAATTGAGGAATTTGGTCACGATACTCAAAATATTTCTCCCTGCAATATGGCATTTAAAATTAAGAAACATGTTCAAATTTTCAGTTATGATTTAATGTGTATAAACTTACCGAAAAAGATTGAATGTGTGCCTAACACGTCGAATTTGCTTTAAACTTTCATATACTTCTCCTTGAAATAGTGAACTTGGGTCAAGAAATTTGCTAGCCTAGAGGAGCAGATAGCCGACAATTCAATTCCAGATCACGATGTGCGACAAATATATACAAAATACTTATAAGAAAATGGAGTTAAGATACATACGTTCGCCATCATCAAAGAAAGTATTTGTCTGAATAAATTAATAATCCTAGAACTATTACAGTAGTAACGACTGTTACTCCAAATTAGGCCTATCGTACAAATCATCGGTTCAATGAATGGGTCAACTTCATCAAAATCTGCACTCTCAATGGATTGAGTCCATTTTGCCAGTGGTCTCAGGAACAGATTCACGTCTCTCGCTTCCGCAAGAGCTAAGAATATAAACAGAAAAAATAACATTCGTGAATACAATTGGAATATTCAAATAAAATATAACTATTTCTCACTTCATTAAAACAGTTTCCTTTCTGACGCATGTCCACTAAAAATACACAATTGAATCGCTAGGTCATGATACTTTAGAAATAATAAGGGTGACTCCTTAATAAGATCGCTGGTGAGGTAGATACCTTCTAATAATTAATTAAATAAATAAAAGATGCCCGCCCGGAATTATACACACACACACACACACACACACACACACATATATATATATATATATACATATATATATATATATATATATATATATATATATATATATATATAGATAGATAGTTACCGGACAACATATTTTATTTATTGAAAGTGTGACTCCATTAATTTTCTTATCGTATACCAAGCACTTCAATTATTCAAAACTTCCAAGAAGAGATTTTGTTTAAGTAATGCATTAATTTTGTATTTTTAAGACAAAATAAGTAAGACATTTTTTTGTATATTTGACATTCATGTAATACATTTTTATATATTTTATTTTCTAGATGCAAAGTGTACCGTTTGAATTTGTTACACTGTTTATGAAATCTATAACGTCCTGCACGTACTTAATATTGTCTAGAAAGTTCTGCAATAGTACCTGCTACAACGTTCCTGAAAATTGCCTTAAAACTTTCAAAATACACACTTTCTGTCAATTCCAAAATTGATGACATTTTTTTAACTCGAGGATCACGTAATTGATCATATATACATTCCATGTCCTTCAAACGAGTTTTCCAAAATTCAATTTCTGAAACAACATACATTTTATAGAACTTTCATATATTAAATTGAATTTTCATGTTTCAGCTCCAATTACCCAATATGTAGTACTAACCTGTATTAGGTGACGGCTTGTGATCATTATCGTAAATATGCTCTGGATCTTCCTTCAGAACTTCATTAATTTGTGTGACCCATTTTATTATTACTCCTTCAATTGCACTTTTAAGATACATGTCAACGCGATCACCTTCACTAGATGAAGAATACAAAAGATATAGTAGATATAGTATGCCATTACTCCTACAAGTAGTTGCTTCTATAATCAGTTGTAGTTTGAAAAATTATGTTTGATAAAGATACAAGTAATATCATTTAAAAGTACTTTTTGGGGTTACGCCTAATTCAACTAACAGAATTCCCTCTCATTAAATTTAAATCCATTGTAGTATTATGGAGTTAGTTCAATGATGTAAAATTGAGGGTGAATTGAATTTTCGACATTTGTGTTTGGAAACAAACATTCGACAACGAATATTTGTTTCCAAACACCACATAACCAGAGTCGGTGTTAATATCTTCAAACAAGATCAAGGGAAAAAGAAGAAATAATACTCTGGAAAGTTGATTTTGTATGTTGATAAACAAGCAAAGGTGTTAATAACTTTCAATTATTCTGGCAGTCTTTAAAGCAACAGGATACAAGTATATACGTTGATAATCGGAAAATTGATGATCTGTAATGAACTGTAAAGTTCAGTATAAAGTTACTTCCAATTCTACAATATTGACGATAGCGATACGTTTCCTATCGAAAATTGCAAAAAAATGCACGCAGCTGGCCACGGCACTGAAGTCTGCATGGCTTCACATTCCTGTCGGTAACATCCAGAATCGAATTGATTCTCTTCCTGCACGTGTCGTAGTGGTCGCTGTTGCAAAAGGGGGTTATTTAGGAGTTTGTCGGGAGGTCACATTAACTTGACTGGACTGTGGATTTGAGAAGGCAAATCAGCTACAGATTTCGGATATTATTCCTAAAGCTTTGCGGGAAGGAATCGATTTCCTGCCGCGATAAAATAGGAAACGATTATTCGAATATGCACATACCCGAAAGAGCTGAGGAAAACGTTTATAGATAGTGCATCTACATTTATGTCCAGAAGCAAAATAAGGGACCATCTCAGAATATGTTCAAAGGATCAGGGAAACTGAACATCAGACAGAGCTTAGGACGGAGCAGAGCCAAATTCGGGTGGTTGGATGAGAGCTGTTTGAGGGACCACAAATACACAAACGTGAGTGAAGACGAGAAGGAATAGGTTTGTGTGTGCGCATGTCTAGTCAGGCCATCGGACACTCGGGTTTGTCAAGATGACGTGTCTCTCCGAGCCCTAGTCTTGCACGGCACCTGCTCTTTGAGTTTACAAGTTTCCCTGAATTTCGGAAGCGAGTGCGCATGAGGGGAGCTGCTGAACCGGCGCTTGAATACCTCTCGATGATTTCCATCTCCGCCTCGTGCACGCGCTCCACGCCCACGGGCATCGGCAGAATGATCTCCCCCTTGGCCTTGCCGCGCGCCACGTGCACCATGCTCCGCAGGTTGCGCGTGTGCTTCATGACGTCTTCCGAGATGACAGACGGCCAGCCTTGGTGGTTTTTGGCGTTCGACAGAAACGGTAGCCACGCCTGTTGTTCACACACATTGTTACTGTTAGCTCTTACTCTGCTGCACATGAGAGACAGCACTAAAACTATTCTCAGGATTCAAAACCATTTTTATCGATGCTGTCCGAAAGGGGGCTGTACTCGAGGCAGAAGGGTCGTCAAAACATTATGTGAGGCTAGAAAGGGGGGATTGAGGCAGCGTTACGCTGCGTTACACAGGAGAAGGGGGTGTTAGCTTAGTGTTATGTACCTTTGATGATTTTTTTAAATTTTCAAAATTTGCCGAAATAATTCCTCGGGTTCAGTCACAAACTAAAATATTAAGATATTAGCAAATGAAATTAAAAAAATATAAACTGTGATATAATTGTTACAATAATGGTAATTTTTCATCAATGAATTTTTGATTGAATCTGTTAGATTACAAAGAAAATATTCAGAACAGATCTGTAGTATATTCAAATTGGCATAATTCTCGTTCACGCGTCAGCAACGACGGCGTGCGCGCGGTTTATTGTCAGAAACTGTCTCACATATCCATCCTTCCTTCACTCAACAATCGTCTTCAGTCAATATTGTGAGGTGCGGTGAGCCTCACCAACTAATTTAACTTAAATTATCATAAATTTTAATATAAAACACAAATAAAATTAATAAAAGTGGTTTTTAGTGTTATATAATATCTTTTCACTAACTGTAAATGGCGAGTGTGTCACACGCATTACGTGGTTATTTAGCGGGGGTCACGCTCGTGTTACAGATACATTAAAGGGGGAGAGGGGTATTCAAAATACTCCAAAGCGTTACGTAATGTATCGGCGACCTCGTGGGCCGTCGCATTTAAAATGAACAATACGTTTGGATAATGTTATAGACACACGATTTTTGTGCTCAATACATCAAACCTCAAATGGAATATCTATACAAATGAATTGACCACTAAATTAAATTCATTAAGTCACGCATTCAGATTTTTTTCAAATCCATTCAGCCAGTTTCAAATTATACATTTAACAAGTTGCTTGGCGTCAACAACGTACCTGATCTACCAACAGCGTGAATTCTTCGAGAGGATGAGCCGACATATCTCCACAAAGAAGTAAACCATATACATTTTCGTTCGTTACTACCTCTGGTCGCCGGCGAACAAAATACGTCGTTTTCCCTTTGGGATTTTGGGGGAAAAACATCGTCGGAACCAAGGCGCCGGCAGGAGTCAACGTTATGGTCAAAACACGTTCTTCGGGGTTTCCAAAGAATTTCATAAGTACATCCTGGTGAAGAAAATGAAACACGGTGAAAAAAGTATTTTGTGTGTTACTGCTTTAAGCAGTATTCTTATGAAATGAAAGTTTTCATCATCGGAGCAATTGGGTTCGGGGCTTATCTTTTTATACAATATTTTCGTTTTCGATATTGTATTCTTATGGGAGTTGGTAAACCAATAAAACATGTTGTTAACTCATAAGTCATAAATTTTATCATGTCGAAAATAATCTTCATATTTGACACAATTTAAGAATTGCTTTATGAATTGCTGAATTGGTGTGTCGCTGTATTTGTGGGTTTTAAATCAGCGTTTTACTCTATTATAATACGCCTCTATTTTTAGTATTTAATAATTTTCAGAACTTTGTAGAGAATATTTTATTTAAAATTCTTAAATTTTGAAAAAGTGAAATAATTGTCAAACATAGTAATAGATTAGTATTTAACTGGCTTTACTCTCGAGAATTTGAAAATAGAGGATGTTAACTTTAGAAACATTCTCTCTCTCTCTCTCTCTCTCTCTCTCTCTCTATATATATATATATATATATATATATATATATATAATACGCCGAGAGTAAATTAAGGTTATTAACAATTTATGAAAAACCATCGACACAAAAAACTTTAAGATTGCTTCTACTCAGAAGAAGCAATCTTACCTTCTATATTATACCTATTCATCGTCCAACAGATTTAAGAGGAAACAATATACTAAATTTGTAGAAATGACATGCAAAACAAATTACTGCTACGCACATTATAATCGTGAAATTCTCGAAAACGACGCACCCTAGGCCATGAAATCAGGTGTTCCTGCTCTGAAGGAACAGTAGTTTTAAGAGACCAGAGGAGTTCTACGTTTTTGTACGACAGGTAGAGACAGTTGGGTGAATGACAAGGGACCGGTGGGGACATGTGGAGGATAGGTTGCGATATGTAGGGAAATGAAGGGGAGAGGCAAGGACAAGAGGGAGCCAGATGTAACCCGAATTGTTTATTAAGCAGTATTCTACAAGAATAGCAGTATTCTACAGCGCAGAACATTCTTAAGCAGTATTCTACTGATCTTTCTGAACTTTCTATTATTATTTTTTAATTTATTTCTTGTCATTCCCCTGGTACGCAGCATGGGTGGTCAAGAGCAGAAAACCGAAATGCATGTCAACTAAAATTGAAGAAAATAAAAATAATCTTCCACGATAAAATTAAAGGAACTCTCATTTTATGTGCAATCTCAATGCTTATCAATATTAGAACGGCTACTCTCGCACAGTACTGGCCCTTAATACGGAGACGGAGAGTTTTGAAACTGGCTTTTCGAAGTTATTTCTAGCTTCCAAATAGCTGATCTGAGAATGACGATGACTAAGTCGTCGAAAGCTGCTCATGAAATTAATAAAAATGTTGGTGAAGACACGTTTTATTCAAATATTAGAAATTACTTTAGCTCCTCATACATCAAAACCAATATTAAAAAAAAGATTAGAAGTACATGTTGGTAAATGTTTTATTTGATGAAACAATCTTGGGCTGGTTGCGTTTAGGGAGATTTGATTATTTCGTGTTACCGGGCGCGTCAATTGCTAACGTTTTCAGTTCCGAAAACGTACTGCACGTTTTTTCCTCGGGAGGTGGCGGTGATTTTCTTCCGCTGGATAGCGATATCAAGTGCCCGACCTACACGTCGACTAGCAGGATCCCCCCCACCCTGGTATCTCTCACCAGCGGGGCAAGCTCTAAACTCCCCACTAGCCTCCAGGCATGTGTGGTCGAATAGTTTGTGCAAGAAAGGAGTGAGGATAAAACAAGGATGAGGAAGGAAAGATGGTGTTGATCGGCGTAACCATGGAAAACGTCTACCGATCAGAGCACCCAGCCGCTAGATTTCTCCTACAGACAGCAACTATATTCGACCTAGCTATCTAGCTAGTGTCGAAAACCCTGCCGCCGTTGGGGTTCGAACCCTGGTACCTCCCGGTCATACACCCTGACATACACATTGACATCACATACCCTGAGCCATCTTAGCCGATTTCGGGTAGGTATATTAGAAATGTCAACAACGCCACACCAGTAAACCAATATTGAAAACAAAGAATTACTAGTGACCAGAAACAGCAAAGTGCTGCTGTTGAGTGTAGGAAAACTGGGGTTGTGGAATTGCAATAGTGGGCTGTTCTGAAACCGCACACGTGAATACTGAAGCTTCTTCTTTCTCGTCGCATAACGTCAGTTCTAGGGTTAATAGTGACTCACAGAGTATGAGACTTTAGTCGGTAAGCGCAGTACGAAAAAAGGCGGAATAACACATTCAAATCTTTGTATTTTTCAGCACAAATCGAAATAGTTTCATTGTTTTCACAGTTCTTAGGTTCCTAACAAAACTACTGAAACGCTTACATGGCTACTGGCTGCGTATGTATCCCTCAATTTATATATTTGAAATTAGTAATGTAGATTGGTATTAAATGTTGGCATACGTTTTATTTAACTACACAAGGATTCGCTAGCCAGCTTCAGGGAGAAGTAAGGAGGTCTAAATATTGATTTTAGTGCGAAATTTATGACAATAATGTGCCAAATACTATATCTTTCATGCGAATGAGAGTGGCCCACGAAATGATCGGTCGATCGGTTTCAACTGTTTTTTTCACGTTCTTTACTGCATCGCACTTACAGTGATCGCATGACTTAAGTACATTGAGTCATCAAAACTGTCACACGAAATGATGTAAGATGCACAAGGAATAATAAAATGAATTGTAAAGTTGTTTACATTTAGCTTCTGAAGAAGGTTCTGCTTCAAATGTCGTGTATACAGAAGAATATCTACAATGCAGGCGGATAGTAAAGTATAATTATAAGGAATATTTGTATATACAACAATATTATTTGAAACGAATGATAATGCAATTATTATATTCAGTCATACCCTGTATTCATCATTATCCACGAGTTTATTCCATTTTTCTATTTTGAGCTTGTAGGACTTGAATAAATAATCGAAGAGAAATACCAGGCGTGTATCCACTACTTCTTCGTCTCCTCCTTTTTTCTTGTCACCCATTTTTATTAAATAAGATTAATTTTTAAATTTCAGGAAAAATTCAACCAATCTGAAAGAGAGAAATATATTTTATTTTATTTTGGAGAACAGATGCAAAGAGTAAGTCAAACTGTTCTTGAAGAAAACCTTAATATTGTTAAAACCTCGACATTTATTGACAAACACATCAGATCATTCAAATCCATGAAAAATATGCAACAATGGCCTTAAGATTTTGGCAAAAAGCAAACATTTATTATCATTGCAAGGTGTTCCGGTCTAATTACCTGTGTGCAGTTTTTATGATTTATCTTTGTCTTTTGGCAAGAACTCTGTTCTGCATTACATGTAGAAAGTAAGAGAGAAACCGACAAAAAATAATGATAAATTCATTTAGTTTAAAAATTGATCCTTACAGTTGAGACTAAACGATAAATGTAAGCCTGAATAATAAATAATTGGTGTTTGCTGTCAAAGCAACAATATCTTGTTTTAAGATGTTGGCCGGCGTCACGGTTATCCGCGGTCATTTTAATAACCATTAAAACTAGTGGTGCTAAAATAACACGTACTTTATCGTCCGTACTTTCACGCAAAATTCCGCGAAAAGTACTAACAATTTCGAAAAGTTGTACGTGTTATTATTTCAAAACATCTTTAAGGAACAGATTTCATTAAGAGAAAAAATTCTACCTCAGTAATTGTAGTTGTAGGAAGATGCCACAACAATTAAAAATGTTTGCGATTTTTGAAAAATCAGAGTTTTCAACGACAATCACTTAAGACCCCTACCTCTTAAACGCCCTTCACACGATCCAACAACAACAACATTTAATCAAAATCCATTGAGCCATTGTTTTGAAACTTTTGAAAATGTCCCTAGGGCTTCATGTAAAGTACATCCCAAAATTAAAATACCGCTTTCAAATTCAAGAAGCCACGACATCAGCTAGATCACTTGGGAAGTATCAATTTTGAAGAAAATCGGCTGAACGGTTTAGTCGCTAGCATTGTTCACAGACTGACAGACAAACGGACGGACGGGCAGACGTTTGGAGTCACTCGATTTTGCAGTCACATGCAAAACATGGGTTCTGGCTACACCCCGAGTTGGAGGATATTTTCTTCTAAATTTAGCAACTAGGTCTATCCACTTTTTCGTTACCGGGTTCTTGTAAAACGTTTTTCCGACGAAAATTCTCCGTTTTTCGAGCAGCAGAACAAACTTTCTCTCTACTGCGTAAGCGGGAGCCAGAAAGAAAAAGATACTACAAACAAAAAAATGAACCAACTGTTAATCAACCAGTCTTCAATGCGACGTCCCTGGACCGTTAAAAATAAATTCGTGACACCGGCTTCGCAAGATTGAGACTTCGCAAATTAATTCCATCCCACAATTTACCGAACGACGTTGTAATTAAAGAGCATACTTACTTAACTGGTTTTTGACTGGATTTCTGTTATTTCCTTCATGCAAGTATTATTTTATACACGAACACTTTTTATGTTCTCTCTGAAGTGGTTTGGACAAGAATAATATACTTAAAATTTGGGGAAAATACAACCCATCAAACATACCTTCCATATTTGTTGTTAAGTCCAGGTTTCGAGATTTATTAAGTTGCAAACAAACGGATCTTTTGAACGAAGTGTCGGAAATTAATAGGAGTTATAGTAAATTGCAGACATGAATGTAAACGTTGGAATATTTAAATTGATTAGTACACAATATTAATGAACGTTCAATAAATTATGTACATTTCTCGATGAAAGAAGAATTAAATTGCTATTGAAGATACGAATGAAGGACGTGTGCAGGACGAAGGATATATCCAATTCTTTATATTATTTTATGTATTAAGTGAAACATAACATAAAAATCAAGTACTACTCGTATTTACTTTCATTCATGAAGTAATCATATCATTTTTCTTTGAAATAAGTTGTTTGAATCTAAAAAGTAAGTACGCATTAACTAAAAATATAGAACAACTTGTCAAAATATCTACATTTAACAAAACTGTTTTCACGCAAAACTCATGTAAGATAAATACAAAGGTTTCAATAAGTTTATGTTATTTCTTTTCTTTGAATAGCAGGCAATTAGTTTTCAAATGCTGCGAACTTGTATGCCATTAGTTCCCGGTGCTTAGGGCCAACATGGCGTGGAAGCGTGGTTCAAACTGGTCCAGGCTTCTAACCGAAGAGGTCACTTTTGAATTGAAAAATGTGCTTTTGCCGTGAACTTGATTATGTTTTTATAAAGCATTTTAGGGATGAAGTGAAGTTTGGGGCAGAAGGTATACAAATATGAACCATATTTTAGACGATCTGATCTTACCTTACACTGTCGCCGATGAATGGAGATCCTCGGGATAACAGTCGATACTACAGTAAAGTATTGAAGCGACTCTCGACCACTCGTTTACGTCATTGGTCCAAACTGATATCTCTGCGCTTCCCATAGTTAGGACTTTGTCGAAACTACAAGGGGATGAGAAAATCATGATATTTGAACATGTTGTAAGTTTGCTGACACCAAACGATTGGGTAGTTAATCCGTGTTCCAAAAGTAGATGATCATCTAGAACATCTTCCTTGAGCTGTGTTCGGCATTTGTTAAGCAAACGTTCATGTGTAATCAACTGTAGCTAAGACGACGACTATGTATCACTACAACAAAATACATTTGACACGAAACCGTCTTTAAAAAGGTTCTAGTATTAAATTTTCATCACAGTTGTAACGCTTCTGTGGTGCGTAATATTTACATTGTATATCGTTACCCAAGGGTTGGGGTACCTACAAGCGAATATATTATGAAAATAAGACTGTCGTCCTGCGAAGTGAGTTCATGTTATACGTTTGTGCGCTGACGGCATCGAGGAGTTGTGATCGAATAGGGGTTTCAAAATTCATTACACGGGACCGAAAAACTAGTCAAGTCCGCAAGAGAAGAGTTACGCAAGAGATTCATGCAACATCGTATAGATTTTGAAGTCATTTACAGAGTTAGCTAAGCCAAAATATGTTATAAAAGCAAGAGTACTGTATTTAAAACTGTCTAACCTTGGTTTTTTTCTCATATTTTTTCTACATTTCTGATTATATAATTGGGAATGAGTACTCAGTTTGGCATTTGAGGCGTTGTTATATGTAATTTGTAAAGTTGCGCTGGATGATAATGAGAAAATCTTAAAGAATTATCTATTTCAGATAATGACGCGCAAGAACTGAAAATTAGAATCGTCAGGAAAGACTGGAGATGCCTCAATTGCCAGACTCACTCTAACCAAATCGCAAGACCCGAGACGCCTAGGAATTTACGTTTTTAATTTAACAAGATCAAATACAAGGATTAATACCATAAGCGACATTAACCTGAAGCGCACCTTGTTCAGACGCTGGAGTGCGTAGACCAGTTCAGAGGTTAGAAGGGGCCAGATAAACGTAATCTCGTTACTCTATGAACAAAATATTTCCAAAACATTTTTTTTAAACCGAAGAGAATGAATCAAAACCCACAGTGAACGAAGTACTCATTCCCAATTATATGATCAAAAATGTAGAAAAAAAGAAAACTCAAGCTTTGACAGTTTTAAATACAGTACTCTTGCTTTTATGACATATTTGACTAGATAAGTTAAGTTCTTTCTAGGAATGTATCGTAACCTTTCAGTAGAAGTTTAAATGTAATGTCAAATTAGAGATGTGCTTAAAATATATGATGATTTATTCCAAATATATCTTTTTGAAACTATATACCAGAAAATGTCATTAATTATTTTCCAATCAAGCCACCTGAACTGGTCTCTTCTTGTTTAATGTCATTAACATTCAAAAATATCTCTACACGCAGTTTTGAGAATATTTCAACTCTCGAATTTGTTGCGAATTCTTCATGATGATCATGATTTGATCATGATTTTTTTTTAAATGTGGAATACAATCTACATATAAACACAATATAATTTATTCGCAAAGAACATGCCTTTCAGTTCTACAGAAATCCAATAGGAAATGACGCAAAAGCCGGACTGACTGGAACACTCATACTGCTGTTATCATTCGAAGGAGGAAGCGTGCGTGTTATGATACACTAAAAGCGGAAGAGCTTTGATGCCAGTTGAAGTGCTGTGGCCAGAACAGTTTGCCATCACATCGTGCTGTAGCTGACACTGAAGAAATGACCGCTGAGCTTTCGTTGCAGGTAATGTTTGTTATGTTATGCGATAAAAATGTGGTTTTTCAAACGCACGCAGAATGTAAACGAGTTACTTCATGAAATCCGTTTATTTTCTACATTCGTGAAAATTAAAATCAAACTTGAGGTAATAATAAAGTAGCTCTCTCTTTTATTCCTTCATTTATAAAAAAGAAGAGTTATTTATTTAATACCTCAATATTAAAGGTTCTGTCTAAATAACACTATTGATAAGTCATTTTATCATACAAAAGGTGAGGTAGAATATTTTAAATTTGATATTGTTAATGTTGATACTAATAAGAAAACCGCAAGCTTTCTACCTCCAAATACACTGGGAAAAGGTTTGGTGAAAAAAAAGGACTTTTTTGTTTTTGTGTAATAATTGTTTAATGATCGATCTTAGTGCAAAATAATTACATACAATTTTAAAATATATAAATATCTACAAATGTTTGTCATACTTTTTTTTCATTCAAATAGTAAGAGAGCTACGAGGTTTTAAAATGACACTAGAATTTCCTTTTTATTCTGAAATTACCCCAAATTACTAATGGTATCTCTAATGAAGTATGTTTGTGTTATGAAGGATTTCATCAATAAAAAGCTATTAAATAAAGATGGTTTTAATAATTTCTGAGGTTAAATTAACGTTTGAAAGTTCTGGAAAGAGAGGCAGTTGGCCTACACGTATTGCAAACTAAGAGGATTAACTTACATCAAAAGCATTTCGATGGAAAAAAAAAAAGTTGTTGTTCTTCTTAATTTTGTTATTAAGATTATGATTATGAGGATTATTATTATTATTATTATTATTATTATTATTATTATTATTATTATTAAATCTACTACCTCCGGAATGCTCACGTGCAACATGACTGTCTCTCCTCCAAGAACGAAAATCCGTATTTACAGGTAAACACACTACCGTGAGGTTTTATAATTCTTTAGATATTTTTATTTTTATAACAAATGAGATTATTATTTGAAATCTTAAATCTCGACCAGGCCATGTATCCCCTTTATCGCTCCTTATAGCCCTTCTACATAGCATAAATATAAAATTTGTTATACGAAGTATATTGATCAAAAATTGATTTCTGCATCAATTCGAACGGAGAGTGAGCTATCTCAGACAAGTATATCAATATCACTAATAGCACATAATAGATACTTCAATTTCAAAACCCATTAATTCCTTATAGGGAGGAGAATACGACTGATTTTACGGTATCACGAAACAGATTGACCCATGCCCAAATCATTTTTGCACAAGATTGTGAAGTTTTCCTTGAATGAAATAAAAAAATATTCATGTCTTTATTACATCATATCGCCGTTATGTCGACATATCGGCAGAAATACCAAACTCTTTTTTCTCTTCCCTTTACACAGGAGATAACGCAGATGTATACAAGGAGAAATAAATTCTCGTTAGTAATGCTTGTTATGTGCTGACCTCATTTATAATGACGGTTTTCAGTTGCATTTATTAATTGAAGATTTCGAGGAAAACATCATAATCTTGTGAAAAAAATTCTTTGGGCTTTATATATTAACTTAAACATTATATTTGAACATTTAGTAACCATCATACGTAAGATTAACCTCAATAATTATTAAAATCATACTTAACCGCGTTTTATTGATGAAAACTTTAAAAAATACTACAAGGAATTAGAAAAAGAAAAGAAAATTGCTCATTAATTATTTTTAAGAAACATGTTGGAGACGGGACGAAATAATTGGTCAAGCTTTTACAAATATGTCCGCAGACGCCGGGGGAATAAGGAAGAAATTCAGGAAATTCGAGTCGCAGATAACGAGCCACTGCACGACGACCAAGCAAAAGCAAATGCGTTCAACGCGTATTTCGTATCGGTATTCAAACCAGAACGGGCGCAGGGGCAAGTTCATTATTTTCCAGTAGAAAACCAATTTAAACTCCACGCATGGGAACTCCGCAATCGTATAAAATCACTGGAAAACGGTAAATCACGCGGGCCAGACGGTATCTCGACAGATTTTATTAAACTCGGTGGTGAGGCGATATTGCCCTATTTGTTAAGATTATTCAATATTTCCATTAATAATGCAAGTTTACCAGACGATTGGAAGGCAGCTATAGTGGTTACAATTTTCAAAAATGGTGATAAAACGAAAGTATGTAATTATAGACCTGTATCCCTCACATCAGTAGTATGCAAAATAATGGAGCATTTAATAGCCGGGTACATTCGCCGCGAATGGGAGAAGGCGAACTGGATTTTCCACGGACAGCATGGGTTTAGAAGTGAACATTCGTGCGAAAGTCAAATTGTCTCTCTTTTTCAAGATCTAGCTGACGTAGTTGACGCGGGTGGGAGGGGGATGCAATAGTAATCGACTTCGCGAAAGCATTCGACGTGGTACCGCATAATTTACTTATTAGGAAAGTATTAACCTCAGGAGTTGATGCTAGAGTTGTGAGGTGGATAAGCGAATTTCTTAGGGACAGGAAACAAAAAGTTCGAATTGGCAATCAGTTTTCGACTACGGGGAATGTTACTTCAGGGGTTCCACAGGGAAGTGTGTTAGGGCCATTACTCTTCTTAGCGTATGTGAACGATCTCCATGTGAACATACAATCAATGGTGCGTTTATTTGCAGACGATTGTGTTATATACCGAAAAATCAAAGATAGCGCTGACGAACAAATATTACAGCAGGATTTAGAGCATTTACGTGATTGGGCTGAAAAAAATGACATGGAAATTAATGGATCTAAAAGCAAAACAATAACGTTCGGGCGGGAACGAAATTATGAGGAACCAGACTATCGTTTAGGTGAGGTTATCATCCCAAGAGTCTCATCATGCAAGTATTTAGGTATTCATCTAGATAGTAAATTAGGGTGGGAGATGCATATAAATCAGACAGTAAGAAAAACGTGGAAGTCTTTGCATTTTGTAATGCGAATACTAAAGAAAAGTTCTGCAAACGCCAAAGAATTAGCATATCTTACGCTGGTTCGCCCTCTCATGGAATACGGAGTTGCGTGTTGGGATCCATACAGAAAGGCGCACCGGAAAAATCGAGATAGAATACAGAGAAAAGCGAATAAGTTTACCTATAGATGTAACGCAACAAAAAAGTCATGGGAACCTCTAGAAACGAGAAGAACAAAGGCGACGCTTTGCGCTCTTTATAAATCGTACGTAGGTCAACCAGCTTGGAAGGAAATTCAGATTAGACTAGAAAAACCAAATTATTTCGGCCGAAGCGATCACACCCACAAAATTCGAGAAAGGAAACAAAATTCAGATCTTGGGAAGTTTTCCTTTTGTAACAGAACAATTAGAGATTGGAACAGTTTACCTGCAGCAGTTTTCAAAGCTTTTCCTCTCTGTGTCCGCAGTTTTAGAAACAAATTAGAACAAGATATTAAATGAGTATGTGCTGTGTAGTGCGGTGAAGTGATGTGAAGTGCTGGTCAGTGTAATTCAAAGCAAAAAAGTGTAGTGTAGTGAAGTGAAATGCGGTGAACGTGATCAATGCTCTTTTCAATGCTGCTTTTCGTCTTGTACTGTATTGTACGGTATTATTATTATTATTATTATTATTATTATTATTATTATTATTATTATTATTATTATTATTATTATTATTATTATTATCATCATCATTCTTAGTATTATTATTATTAATGTAAGTGTTGTAATTTTTGCAATTATTGTCATAAACTGCCACCGGGCTATACCCAATTGCAGTTCTAATAATAAATGTAAATGTAAACCAAAAATACATTAGAGAGACCATTAGTAATTTGGAACAAATTCAGAATAAAAAGAAAAAAAATTAGTGTAATTTTAAAACCTCGTAGCTCTCTATTTCATTAAGAAAACAATTTATAAAGCAAATTTGAAGAGAATTTTATTAACGTTAAAATTGTAACTATTTTTGCACTAAGATCAAACTTTAAAAAGTTATTACCATTAAAACCAGCTCAAAACAACAAAAAATGCGTTTTTGTCCACCAGACCTTTTCTCAAAGTATTTCGAGGTGGAAAACTTGTTTTTTTACTAAATCAATACAAACGAAAAAAAAAATCAATTCCCTCACCTTTTGCAAGGTGAACCCCCTTTATGGCCCCCCAATAGAATGCACTAAAGATCCCGATCTCGGATCCCGGCGCATTCAGAGATTTGCACTTCATCGCAGGATCCACTTTCCAAAGAAGACTGCATGGGGCGTTGAGTGTTCTGCGTCTGTTCGCAGGAAGTGCTGCAGCCGACCACCAGCGTGCAGGGCGCCGCGGCGCGGGCGGCGGAAGTGAAGTCGGAGGCGACGGAGGCGGTGGTGGAGGCGGGGTCGGTGGCCAGGGCCGTGGCGTGTCCTGGTCCCACTCTGCCGCCCCGCGCTCGCTCGCGCTCGCTGTCGCCGCACGCTCCGGTCCCAGGACGCAGACAGAGCTACGCGAAATTCGGGCGATTGCTGCTGGTGCGTAGAAAAGGGAGAGAAGACCACGTCGAAAAGGACTTTGAGACGTTATTTATGATTTTATTAGAGATAACCCGTCAAAAATGACAGGGCTTAATCGAACTCCCGTATTAATAGCCGCATGAAAAGGGGGATAAATCAATTGTTTGTCCAAAACGAGTATGCTATGACATTGCATTACTACAACACTAATATCATTGTGTGTAAGGGTATAAGTGACATTTCAATTCTGCCATTAAACTATATTGACAAAATTGAAATGTCACTTATCCCCTACACAATTATAGTATTGTAGTAAAGCAATGTCCGGGCATAACTATTTTGGACAAAAACTTGACTTATCCCGTTTTACAGCTGGAAGCCTTGAAGTTTGCCAAAATACCTTTTTATTACTGTTACTAATTTATAACTTTTGACAATAGTAATCACTTATTTGTACTTCTGGAGATGTTTTAGTAGATTTTTATTTGGCCATATTGGCTTATTTTGGCATTTTTTGCCTATTTTAACCATGTCTTATTTTTGCCTTTTTTCTGCCATTTACATAATAATATTACTTTTTAATCTTCTGGCACCGATCTCAATCAAATTGAATATACCTGCAAGCCAGGACAACAAGAAGACACGGTCGTGTTTTGCCTTTCTATGGAAGCAGAAATCTACATGAAAAGGGAAGATGATATCAGTCAAGTTTTTTGACGTTTTTCATTGATGCCGATAGGCTTTACTTGCTCACGAGGAATCCCATCCTACTATTGAGGATGACCTCTGATCTCTCTTGAGGATATGAATCGCCTTCTCAGTGCTGGCGATTACACAACTGCGAAGGATGAAAAATAACATTTCGTTTTCAAGAATCAGAAGAGAGTTCACAACAGCATTTCGACGAGGCAGTGTCGCGAGTAAAAAAATTCGTATCCTTCATACTAGATGGCCATATGAAATCAAGATTACAAAGAAAAGATCCTTTCTTCAGTTCGTCTACTAGTCTTCAGTTCGTACGTGATTCAGATTATATTATGACATGATTCTGACTGTATATTTATAATTGTGTAGTATGATATATCTTTATCATCATGGCTATAAATCGGAACTGTATCTCAGGAGGAAAATACATTATTTAATTAATATAACAAAACATGTTACTATCTTAGTCGAATGGCTGAAACTAAACGCTATAGTGCCGAGGTGTAGGACGTTATGATATGGAAAGAAGAAGAATATTGTCGGTGATTGGCGGTGTTTTGCGTGTTGCAGGATGCGTTTCAGCCGTCCGCCAGCCAGCAGAGCGCGGGGGCCGGGGGCGGGGCCGTGGCCGTGGCGGGGGCGAAGGCGGAGGCGGCGCCGGCCCTGCCTCCGCGCGCGCTCTCGCGCTCGCCCTCGCCGGCAGCGGCAGCGGCGGCGGCGCCGCAGGAGCGCCAGGACGAGATGCTGCGCCTGCTGGAGTGCCCCGTGTGCATGGAGCACATGTTCCCACCCATCGAGCAGTGCGTCAACGGGCACAGCGTGTGCGCGCGCTGCCGGCTGTGCGTGAGCGAGTGCCCCGAGTGCAAGGGCCGGTTCGCCGGCACGCGCTGCCGCCGCCTCGAGGCCATCTGCGAGGTGCTGCTGCCGCGCCCCTGCCGCCACTCCACCCTCGGCTGCCGCGAGCGCCTCTTCGCCGACGCCCTGCCCCAGCACGAGGCCGCCTGCGGCTTCCGCCCCAGCAGGTACGGCGCTTTCACAGACAGGCGCGGCGGCGGAAACCGCGGGACCGTTCACACCGGAGCTTCGGTTATGACTCACCGTTTGGTGACAGTTTTGCACATTCGATAAACAAAGTCAAGGGAACTCGAATCAGAGCGGAGCGAAGTCTCCCGAAGGCAGGTGGACGTCCACGAAACTCGAGCGGCGGCGATCGAAACGCGACCGACTGCGTTTCAAAATCCGCAGGTAAGGAAACGCTGCCAATCCGCTGCCGCAACGCACGCCTGCCGCGCAGGTCTGAACGTGCTCATAAGGCAACACGTGACGCAAATGACGCACGTGACGCTGCGGCCATTTCGCGGAGGCTGCGCCGGTCTGTGGGAGCCTGTACTACCCGCACGCTGCAGCTTTCAGGTCGCTCCTCATACCGTGATTTCATGCTCCACACGTCCCGCCATTTTCATGTTGTATTTATCGGGTGTTTAGCTCAGAGTCAGCATTGCCGCTGATTCTGCAGCGACTCTGTCAAGGAGGTCCTGAAGTTTGAGTCCCGACTTTGACACATTTTCGACACTAAATATTGTAACGTCGTGCCAATGTGCCCACTGGCCCCCACATGTCGAGAGCCAGAGAGGTGGCGGGGCAGTCTTTTGGGGGCAAGTGGAAGGCCGCAAATGTCGGGGCCTCCTCGAGGAGCCGGGGTGGGCGTGTCTCGGAACGCGGGTGTCAACTGGCGCAGAGGGAGATAATGGGGGAGAACAGCCGCTGGTCAGCTGGGCTCCAAATTGCAAGTAGAATCAGGGTTCGGTAATGAGATGACGCTGCCGGCATGGGAGGTCTGACAGGTGATCCCTCGCGAGGCGGCTGGGGAGCAACCAGCCGTGGTCATTCGAGTTTGAACCGCATCGCTGTGCGGAAGGCATTTGTCACACACCAGGAGTTATCGCTAGCTACGGCTGCGAGGTATAGCGGTTCGCCACGGGACGACAGACCAGGAGCTGCGCTAAGTTAGACGCTGGGGTCTGCGTCAGGCTGAGGCGGGTATGCCTCAGGGATGTAGTGCTGGGAATGCAGCGCTAGTTCCTCATGGGTGTAAATATTGAATAGGAAAACTTGTAAATAAATCTGTACAGAACCACTCCGTGTCTGTGTTTCACTCGCACCCGACTTCGACACACTATATTAGCCAGATTGAATACAGACGCTGTCTGGAGTATTCTAGCAGCTCTGTAGTTTTCCGCAGTTTCTCTGATCAATGCCAGGCGAATGCCAGAGCTTTATCTTAACAAATGGGCCAAGGACCGCGCGAGATCTTTCTTCCCCTTCGTTGTCCTATCTTCTCCCCTTACTAACACACACACGCACCACACTACCACACAGGCCGGTCGGGAGCTTAAGAGCTTATCCCGACTGGAGCGGTGCCCCGCTGGTGGGAGATATCTGATATCCTACCTTCACTACCACAAAGGCCGAGAGAGTAGTCGGGAGAGTTTGTTCCGGCTGAAGGGGGGGCGCTCGGAGGGGGGGGGGAGAAACCTGGAGTAAGTTTCATAATCTGTCTCTTTCATAATCGCGGAACAACTTGGATGCCGAATAGCATCTACGTAGAACAAATATGACCCTCGGAACTGCGGTCCTACACCCCCACAGTTGCCGCCCGACAGTCATCGAGAGTTGCTTTACTAATAAACACTCGGTAAAACTTTCAATCGCCTCAATTATTTATAAAGTCTCTGCACTATTTCAGTTTATCGATGAAATCGTACATAACGCGTATTATTTGTTTTTACTACTAACATTTTGAGAATTATATGGTGACGCCGCCAATGGTGTCCTAGCGAACATTAACAGCTTATTCTACGCCATAATCTACGCCAACAACTTATTACTCCCTTGATTACGAAGATAATAAGAAATTATAATAGCAATTGATTGCAGTGAAACTTCACTTTGTTAGCTAAGCCTTTTGTATTCGACATTGAGCTTTTCTTTATAAATTATCCAGGTTTCGATTTGTTCAATTTACAGTTGGTATGCACAGGTAAGAAACTCTTCCCGGGCGTAGATGGCAAGTAAGTCGTGTTGCAGGTGCGCCCTGTGCAAGCAGCGCATGGCGGTGCAGGACCTGCGGCCGCACCTGGGCTTGCGCCACAGCGGCAACGTGCTGGAGCCGGCGGTGGAGCGCAGCGTGCACAACGACACGCCCAAGGCCTTCTCCATGTACCTGACGGAGGCGCACGGCCACTACTTCTGGTTGTGGAAGCGCAACGGCCTGCGCGACGTGTGCATGGGCGTGGGCCACGCCGTCGAGGACGACAGCCCGCCCGAGTTCCTCTGCACGCTCAAGGCGACCAGCGCCGACGGCTCGTGCGAGCTCAGCTTCTCGGGCCCCGTGCACTCCGCCGCCGAGCACGAGACCTCGCTGGCGCCTTGCGGCAAGTGCCTCATCCTCCACCGCGCCTTCATGAAGGAAGGCGCCAAATACAGCGTGCACATCACCGCCAAGGACATGGACAAGATCGACTGACTGCAGGAAACTGTCTCGAAAGCAGGGGCGGAGAGGGGGGGAGCGGTGGTAGAACTGCGGCGGAGCGAGCGGGGGTTGAGGGAGGGGCAGAGCGGGTTTGAAGCGGTGGCGAGGCAGATTGCGATCTGGGTGGCGGCATACACGTGCGCAGCTTAAAACGAGAGGGGGAGGGGGATCAATTTAGGTTTGTGGGTCCCCTTGTCCATTGTTTCAAAATCATCCCAATTTTATTAACTGCACCATTGTACAAGGTACAGCCTGATATCACGCATGGTTCCCCCCCCCCCCCGTTACAGAGTAGCCAGGAGAGTTCCGAAATCAACAATACGGGAAAGTCAGGTGTGAAACGCCCGAGTAATGAAAAATATGGCTCGCAATCACATTAAAGGTTTTAGTTGTAATCCTTGAAGCCTAGTAAGTTGAACACCCCTGTTTTATTGTAGGGCTATGAGGCTTCTAGGAGAACCCCCTCCCCTCCTGGTCCCCCTGTGCGCACGCTATGGATAGCTGAGAAATATTGGAATGATGACGGAGCGGATGGATAAATGGGGCGGAATGGGAGGCGATATCCCCTGCCGAGATATTTCGAAAGAGAACAGCCTCCTTCCTGTGTCTTTTAGTTCAGTGTTGGGGCATATGATTTTTTTTAAAGACAGAATACTTAAGACTGTTTCGGACCACATAAACTTGCTGCGCTCTTATTAGGGAACGCCAAAGGTTGTATTTTTTTAGTGTCTTATATAAAACTGAAGAGTGGTAGATGCATTATCGGCAATGCAAATTTCTTCTCGTTTATAAAATTTTGTTTCTGCAATACTATTCGTCCAGGAATTTCCAAAAATTCGGATGCTCTAATTTTTCAAGTAACAGATACCCTGAGAATAGGCCGACAAGCTGCTGGTAAGCGTTAGCTCGTAAAGAGCTGCTGAACCAAAGTACATGCATATCCTAAGAATATGCCTGAAAAAAGTGGATAAGTTATTCTAATTAAATAAATCACTGTAGCTATCTGACCTAATGCACCAACCTAATAAGTTTCAATCCATCAAAAGTACGTGATGATCATTGCCGAAGTCACCAAGTGTCAGCCAATCAATGTCAAACCGTCACAATCTATGCCCGATTTTTCAAATAATATTTATTTTTGATATAGTAGTTACATAGATCTGTTCAATTTCTTAATGATATTTGTAAAACGTAAATATTAGATTAAAATGCTAGGCCTAACTAGAAAGGACACCGCGTAGAAGAACATGAGAAATTATGGTTTTCAGTTTGAGGAATGTTTAAAAAATAGTAATACTTTTTAAAATTCTTGTGGAGAATGTTTGTGGAAGTATCTAGCTAGGCGACTGACTTGAACCTGAAACAATTACAAGTTTTTGATGTGTACGTAACAAATATAATGCAGGTATTGTAATAAATAAAGACTTGATCAATTATTCATGCTTACTTTCCCGGCACATTTTTTAAAAATTATTGTATACGCGTTTTCCATGATTGTTTCCAATAACTGTAATCAGAGGCGCACACAAGATTTTTCTCGGTGGAGGGGTACTACTAGCTTAGTGTCCAGCCGACATGATTTAATTTATGCTTAATATAAAATATACTTTTATTTGTTGACTTATAATTAACATCTTTAACGAAACTGATAGATTGAATGGCCATTGTTAAGAGTAGGAAGATCGTAAAAGCTATATTTTTTTAATATTTCTGGGTGAGGGGTTGAGTCCCCCTTCTCCCCTTTTTCAGGTGCGCCACTGAAAATAAGGAACCACAAATTGTTTGAATAAAGCAAAATTTTCGATCTTCAATTAAAACATAAGGTTGTGTAAATTTATATTAATAAATGAATATACGAAATAATTTAATTATAATAGTGCTTCTCGACTCGTGTTTTTTAATGTTTGTGACAACAAAAGTTTCGTTAGTAGACACCCAAAACCCAATACGAATCATTACTGTATGGAGGCCTCTTCCACATCACACAAACAAAGCGTGTGACGAAAACTGAGTCACAGGCTCTATCCAGATGTATTTAGATTCAGTGAACTTTGTGAATTGGTACTGCTTATTTGTTTAGAACAATCGAAACAAACAGACCACGAAGCAGCTACTGCACGGCCATTGTAATTAGTTTACTGAAATATCCACTTGCAAAACTACAGGCCGAATATGGTATTTCATGCGGTCCTACCCCTCCCGAGTGTGACACTGACATTATATCATATTTTGCCTGTAGTTTACCATGCGGCGTATTATTTATTACGCCCACTCATACTTGAACACACTTCGCTGACATTTCCTACCCCTTTAATGAAAACAAAGTAGTTTCGAAAAATAGTAACAATCACAAATATTTTTAATAAGTGACACTCTCACAGCGCAATAATACGGGGAGGTACTACCTTACAGCAAAGTTTACGAAAAAAAACATGTGCATGAAGCAGAAAAGCGCTAAATACAACATCCCTCCTGATAGTGGAGGTCATTTACACTGGCATCGAACACGAAAAGCTAAGAATTCTATTTATATGTCAATTTGACATAATGTAACAATGAAGCCCCAGTTTTTTTCATAACCTTCGTTTCACCAGAAGCTGGGAGTATGGACACATCAAAGATCCGGACCTTTTTCAGAAATTGGATTCTGGCTGGAACTGCTGGTACCTTCGTTAGGACAGTTACTTGTCCTATAGAACGAGTGAAAATCATCATACAGACGCAAGATTTGTCGCCCCAATTTCGTGAACTTGGCATTCATCCATACAAGGGTTTCTGGGACTGTTTTAATCGTGTTCGTCAAGAACAAGGTTTACTGAGTTACTGGCGAGGCAATTTCGCCAACATGGTGCGCTACCTTCCTTCTGTTGCTTTTAGTTTCGCTTTCAACGACCTATTTAAGGAGTACATTGCTCCCGAATCTCTGAGATCCGTTTCTTTAATAAACCGCCTTGGACGTGAAATGCTTTGTGGAGCACTAGCTGGATTTTCTGCTCACACTTTGGTCCAGCCCATAAGATTGTGTCACACGCTGATGTGTGCCGACGTTTCATCTTGTCGTGTGTTCACGGGTTTATCAAACTGTATACTTCAAGTTTATAATCACTACGGAATAAGCGGCTTGTATTCTGGATATTCCTGCAGTGTTTTTGGAATGTCTCTTTATCGAAGTGTATATTTTGGCATTTTTAAAACAAGTAAATATTATGCTGAAAGCTATTATGGTTCAAGGCCCCCATTCATAGTAATGTGGCCTCTGGCACAGGTAAATAGTTTGCAAAGGAGCGACAATTAAAGTAGCAGTATTGTTCTCTCATCAACATTAAACCATTACTTATAAGAATACTATCTCTAAAAGATAAATAAGCCGAATTTTCTTCGATAAACATTAGTCTACCAGACATACTAATTTACTTTTCTCGTGCAGCATCAGATTATGAGAAGCTCATTTAAATTTGAATACACAATAAAAAAGTATTATTATTAAGTTTTGTATCCTAATTTTTGTGGTGTTTGAACATTAAATGTAGTATAAAAAACTGAGATGTCATTGGGAGAATAATATAATCATTAAAAGTTTGCTGAGCAAGTAGTTACAGGGAAAAAAATGTTCTGCACACAAAGCATGATTAACAAGTCTTTGTTACCCACACAGATACATTCTATCTCCCTTAATAATGCACCTAACATCAAATAATTTGTTGCAGCATGATATGCACAATATTGTGCAAAAAAAAACCTTTGAAACCAAAGTTTAATAGAAATTCACAAATAGTGTACTTCACAATTTGTAATGAATGGTGGCATCATTTTTAAGTCACATCTAGAGGAAGAGATTTTTTGTTTCACAACAAATCTTTATACCACTTCTGGTGCATTAAAAATCTTAAAATCCATTCTGTTTCCACCACTATTGAAGATGCTAGGGTTCAGAATCTAGCATATAGTTTAGAAAATACATGTGAGATTTACACACAAAAATATTCAAAATATTAGAACCTTCAAATAGTCACTATGCAAGATAAAGCAGTTGAAGACTCAACATTCATTGAAACTAACAAAAGTCACTACAGTCTAAAACGAGGGGCAATGACATTTCTGGCCCACACTTATACCATTAATTTCTTATTTACATATGGCACATTTTTCTAGTAAATTAACAAAACCTTCTACAAGCAATATGAATGTCTTTTTCCTTTAGTTCACTGAATATGCTCATTAATTCCATAAAAAATCATTGATCATCTTAACGTTAATAGCATGTGTGCAATTAAAACTGCAAAATTACCAATCAGAATTCAAAAAAAGGATCGAAGTTTAATTAAGTAACTATAACACAGATGTAGCTAAAGAATTTCCAATTGTTTATGAAACATGAACAAAAACGAACTTCATTCAACTACTCATTACCAATGAATGAATAAAACAAATTTGGCGAAGTAAATGTTAGTTTGAAACTCGCTGACTAAAGGAACTACGTAAAATATTTAACATAAATTAATTAAATGTTAAAAATCTAGCAAAACCATGACAGAAGTGACTCGTTTTTGTATTTTCTTTCCAATATTTATGCATGTATTCATTCTCATATCTGTTTTAACTTTTCGTGGGATGCAACATTTTAATGACTTTGTCAGCTTCTTTTCATATTTCATCCGGAATATGTTCAATATTTTCCATTTGCAAACATTTCTTTATCCTTTATGTCCCTATGCTGATCATAAGTACACAATGCAATGCCTGCTTCAATAGTCCTTTTTCAGAAGTAATAAGATATCATTAAATGTATGCCTTGAATGGTAAAGACGAATTTGAATTTCTCAAAATTTAAATGGAAATGAAAATATATTTGACGTAACATGTGGATAAAGAGGTATAATTGCACTTGTGAGAAGTAATAAAACTTGCTCCTATCGTCACTTGCTTTCTTGAACATACCACTTGTGCTATTATACCCTGCTTTATTAACAAGTTTTGTTAATTATGATAGTCTTAATTTCATGTTGAACCATTACAAGATTACAGTACAGCAGGTCTTTCCCAAATGACATTTAACAATTCCCCAAATTCTCAGGTTTAAATTGGGAAAAATTAGGGATTGAAAATAATTACAGAAATAAAATTTTTTAAATTACATATGCAATCCCCTTTCAAAATTTTCAGGGGGAACATTGGTCCAGTGTGCGCACCAATGCTAATAAAAAATAAATACAATGTATTATTGCAAAACCTGACAACATGAAAATGGCCACAATTCAAAACACAACAAACAAGAGTAAAAAGAAGATTGTAAGAACTATTCAGATTTCTTCAGTCACCCAATAAACTGTCTGTTTTCAGCCCTGAATATTAATTTTATGCTAGAGTTTTAGCTCTTTATATTCAACAGAACATGATGACAACTTTATTACACACTTAACAGCAAATTCCATTGCCCTCTCTTTTCATTTTATTCTTTTAAATTTGTCAGATTTTTACTGATCCACTAAAAAGTTTCTGTTATTTTAAATATATGTTAATTGCATGAGATCATTGTAAAAATAAATTATTGTCTATGCTGGATATAAAAGCACTGATGCTATGGATAAGAAAATGCAGTTCTTATTTATATAACAACTAATTGTGTGTTCAGTAATCTCTCTTCAGCAAGGAAGGTATTATGTTACTTCCGACTAAATGAACACAGGACTGACATTTTGAAGTAAGGCAATTATCTCAGAAATTATTCTTTCTAATTGTTCTGATAATAGTAACTAAAATAAAGATAAATATCATACAAATAATTCCAATGATTCTCCCAACGTTTTGGGAAATTTAAAAATGCTCAATAATGAACACCAATGCAGGACCAAAAACAGATAACTCATAAGTGCAATGCACAAAACATGTATATCTATATAATCTGTATAATGCTCTAAAAGAAGTAAACAAGCTCTTCATAATTAGAATCTGCATTACAAAACAGGAAAAATATGAACAACAATTTTGCTGCAATTGAAGAAATTGTAATAAAAGTAATGTTAAAACATTTTTTTTCTCAGCAAATACACTTCCCAAAATACTTTTACTATTTTATAGTGATGACAAATTACAGAAATGAAATTGAAAGAATGTGCCAGAGAAGAAGTGCATAAAATGTATAGAACATGATATTTGCACAATAAAGCCTGAAAAAATACCAATCACAAACTGTAATATTTGCTTCTGGTCACTAAATGAACACTATCTCTTCCCACATATACAATTTAATGAATTTGATTTTAGATTAAAAAGCGAAAAAAGTTCAGTGGCCAGGAATAATTCTAGCTATATTAAAGCATAGGTCAGTAATACGTTATCCGTAATTCACAGGCCACCCGTCATGCCATTGCATATAGTGGCAGAGAAATTTAAGTAAAGCCAATTGTCGGTATTTTATGATTGGATCACTGGAGGAAAGAAATGTATGATAGAGAAATGTGTATTTATATAGCAATAAGATGAGCATGATCTTTTCTTTAACAGTATAGTAAGAAAGAAGTGTATTTTTAATGTGTGTCCTAATGATGAGCTTTAATTGTGAAAACAGGGTGTTCAAAACGAGTACAATGTTTCTTTACAAATCAATAAAATTATCATTCATATGATAATAAAGAAATACGAATAACAAATGATCCATTTTAGTGCCTTCAATTTCACAAATCTTTAGATTATTATTTGATTAAATAGCTCTTGTACAACCAGGATGCAGATTTAAGCACTGAAGAGAGCAAATTTATCACTCTTAAAATTTTGCCAAAAAATCTTACAATTTTTGTAAGAACCTCCAAGAGCATTAATTAACTTTTTCTCTAATATAAAATGGCACACAAAATTGTACATTCAACTTCTGCACAGTGTGTCAAGTTATGGTACTTTGACCCACAAGAACGTGGTTTTTTTTTTTTTGTAAAGGTATTCCAGTTTATATACAGAATACTTGCTAACTGCACTCCACATGAGTGCTTACATTATTTATATTACAAAATAAGGTGAAACAAACTAGATTAATGAAATATGATGTATTTCAACTTCTCAAAGAATCTATTGGTTTTCTTTTCATCATTTATTAAAATAGTAATGATAAAATATTTTTAATGAATATTGAAAAATTAATGAAACTACATTTTATGACATTTTCAATTGAACATCCACATTAAAAATATATACACTTGCCTTCTCTTCTATTACAAATATTTTTAAATACAGTGAAAAGTTTTCAATGACATTTAGATGTGAAGGATTATGTCACCTTTCAACCAGCACTGGTTTCGAATAAAAATAAATGGTGAACAAAACTGAAATCTTGAGCAGAATTAAACAAATCATTTTTCAACAATAATTTCATAAAGCTGGATAATTTAACATTTAAATAAACTAACTCCACAGGATTATAGAAACTACACTGTCTTAAGTATTAAATTTATTAACAGTGCAATTGTGCAGAACATTGTGGCAGTTTCACAACTACATATAGAAACCTATCATATAATAAACTCAATAGTGGTACACTGCAGTAATAATGGAAGTAGTAACAATAAATACAGGATGTAATAGTTAACATTAACAATTTCAGGTCAAAAATTGGCATTGGTTACGTTCATTTCACTCCCACTGTATGGCTTCATATTGAATTTTGCTATCCAGCTCCACTGAACAACACTACACCACTAATTAGCATATTTTAATGACAGCTATTTCTAACTTCTTTCTAAAACTAAAGATACTTAGAAAAAGGGCTTTGAAAGTTGCTGCAGAAAAACTGTTCCAATCTCTAATTGTTCTATTACAAAATTAAAATTTCCGAACATGTTTTTTGTATCCATTTGTACTATTTGTGTATTCTGTCTTATTTTACCTCTGAATAGCAAACTGATGCAATTTATATTTTTTTCAGGTGGGGACTCTCCTTGCAGGCTGTCTCTCATACCCATTTGACACCATCTCACGTAACCAGCAAATGTCTTTATATCCATGTGGACCTGGAGGGAGTCAAAGAAGTTTGACAGAAACTGTTCGTCAATTAATACAAAGTAAAGGTTTATTTGCCCTTTATAAAGGTGTTTCAATCAATTCTGTTCGGAGTGTAGGCAGTTCACTAGTTCTTGTTCTTTACGATGAAATTCAGTTTAGGTTTTTTAGATCAAAAGAAAAGGATGTCAACTCTTTGGTAACTTTTGAACAGCGTCAGTACTGGAAAACACAAATCCCAGGAAAAGGAGAGTGATATGGCGATGAAGAGTAAAATCTAACACTTCACTCTGCAAGATAGCAACCACACAACACTTTCATTTGCTGTATCAGAACAGGATAACATTAAGGATGTAGTGAACAAATATTGAGAATTCAATAGATATTTTGTGAAACCTTTTTTTTCGTTCTCTTTTTCTGTTTCAGCTTTTTTTTGTGTATAAATAAGTATTATTTCCTGCTTCGAATTTGCATTGTATTTAAGTGAACGTGTTTATTTATGTTGGGCATTTATTACACAATTTATGAATCAAATGATTAATATAAAGTATCTATAAAAAATTACATCAAAATATTTTATTTTCACTTTTACTTAAGATATTTGTTACACATAAAATAAATGTGTAGAACTGAGGAGAATAAAAATATGTACCACTCAACTTTTAAAAAATTAACAAAACAGGTTTTCGAAAGCTAAGCGAACAGCTAAGCGAAGTGGCTCAGGGCGTAGTGCGCTGACTTTGCAGACAGAAGGCCTGAGTACGATCCCCTCTGAAATTTTTAAAATCATTGGACAAACGGAGAATAAATTCTCAGCAGGCATGGACAACATTCAAGATTTTCTTATTAAACACAGTGTTCCATGTATAGTGCAACCACTCACTCACATCTGCAATTACTCTCTAAAATCAGGCATATTCCCAGACATATTCAATGAGCAAAAATTAAACCAATGTTTAAAAAGGGCAATAGTTATGATCCAATGAACTACAGACCTATCTCCCTGTTTTCAGGATTTTCAAAAATTCTGTAAAGGCTTTTCAGTGATAGACTCGAACAGTTTCTTAATGCAAATAATGTCCTTACAAATGCACAACATGGCTTCAGGAGTAATAGATTCACAGACACAGCCATCTTCTCCCTTTTAAATGACATACTTCTTGCCCTAAATCAGAATGAAATTCCCATTGGCCTTTTCTTAGATTTGTCAAAAGCCTTTGACATTATTGACCATCATATACTTTTAAGAAAACTAGAAATGCTAGGGATTTGAGGCATTGCAGGCCAATGGATCAAAACATACTTATCAAACAGTAGCCAAATCATTGCCCTCCAGCACACTAAGAAAACAAAATCTCCTCATACTACTCCTGCCCTCAAATGATAAATTGAGGAGTCCCGCAAAGATCCATCCTTGGGCCAACACTATTCCTTATATACATAAATGACATGCCTTTGGCTTTAAGGAATATCAAAATCATTTTGTTTGCAGATGACACAAACATAATCATCAAAGCAAAAACACAACAATCATTAGAAAAAGAAACTTACAAAACTTTGCAAGCACTAGTAAAATGGTTTCAAGAAAAAAAAAAACTCATCATAAACACCAGCAAGACAGTCTCTCTAAGTTTCATGAATCCCTGATCTAAAGAAAAACTCTCACAGTATATGCTCATAAACAATAACCCTGAAATGATATCTCATGAAACTACCTTCCTCGGTCCAACAATTTAAGAAAACCTAAAATGGAATGCTCACATCTCAAATCTTAACAAGAAGCTCACCAAATCTTGTTATGCCCTATACACCTTCAGGCCAAGCTCCAACATTGAGACACTTCGAACAGTGTAATGTGCACTCACACCTAAAATATGGAATAATATTCTGGGGAAATGCTCTTAAAAGCACTTGGACATTTATTATCCAAACAAGAATATTGCAACGACCACCACTCGACTAATATTCTTTGTTCGACCAGCAAAGAATATTACAATGACCAGCACTCATAAGCTGGAGACTTGAAAACCCTTGTTCAATAAACTAAGGATTCTTCCTCTACCATGCATGAATATATTTGAAATAGTGGTCTTCACAAAGAAAATTCTCATGGAAAACGACACTTTTACTTTAAATTCCATTGTACACAACTACAACACTTGTCGAAAGGATTACTTACATGTTCCCCATTCTTTATCAAAAAAGGACCCCAATAGAGGGCATTTCACTTACCAACAAAACTAAGCAATGATATTAAAGACTAGACAATTCATACATTTAAAAGTAAATTGAAAGCTCTCCTGCTTAACAACATGTAATACAGTGTAAAGGAATATTCAAATCACAACAATATTTCCCTTAAAAAATATAAATAAAAAAAGAATTCCTTATCCCATTAGACTTTCTATTTCATGTTAACTGTTTTGAGCTGAAGCAAAGAAAAAAGAACTGGCATATTGCATCCTGTGATATAGAAGGAGAATGCCTGACAAAAACAAAAAATTATGTTTCTCTCTGACTTTACTAGATGCATTAGGTGCTGCAGCAGGACTACGTGTACAAATTGAAAAACAAAACAAAACAAAACAATAACAACGGTCAAAACTTGCCGCGGCCGCCGCCTCCTCCTCCTCCTCCTCACCATTTCAAGTTATAAATACATTCTGTACTAATATTGTTAAATCTTATGTAGTTGCTACCAGAATTGATACATATTGTTTTAATATTATTATTATTATTATTATTATTATTATTATTATTATTATTATTATTATTAATATTATAAGTAGTAGCATTAAAATGACAATAACATTTTGAAATGTTAAATTATCTGCTACAAAAAAATAATAATCTACTGTATAATATTCTAATCTATCTGTAGCAAGTATTGTAGTATAATCCCTAGGCCAGTGACCCCATTTCGATCAGGCTTTGTTCATTTTCACTGGTCCCTTGAGCAAATGCTGAGATGGCCACTTGTTTTGCTACTGAACAGTAATGTAACTTCGCTCTCTCCACCCAAGACATATTGACTCGTCATACACAATTGTAATTGTATATGTGACTCAATAAATATTATTATTATTATTATTATTATTATTATTATTATTATTACTACTACTACTACTACTATTATTATTATTATTATTACTACTACTACTACTACTACTACTATTATTATTATTATTATTACTACTACTACTACTACTATTATTATTAAATCTTTGTGCATATTGCATCTCTTTGTATTTTTATATCTTAATATAAAAATGCAGGATCAAGAGGGTTCCCTATATAAACCTCAGTTCATGAGCATCCTAAAAATACTCCTTTCCTATGCATTCTTAATTTTTAAATACAGTAGCATGGCAAAAGATGTTTGAGTACACCATGTTATCATTTGAGTTTTAATGTTATTAAATGAATTGTTACAATAAATTATACTGTCTTCAGTTAAAAACATGAAATTAGTGTTTAACTACTGAACGTACTTAAAAATATTGTGGGGGAGGAGAAATGTCCACTGTTCCCCTCCAATAATGCCTGTGTGTAAAGCCATCATCAAGATACAATATTTTACAAGTTATTACACAGTTTTCGTGATCATTTTGTGTGATAAGAAGAAAACAACGGAAAAATCTTTTATGCACATCTTCAGGAATTTTTGAACTTTATAGATTAAGTTTTGAGTGAAAATTGCTATTTTAATTCAGCAACTGCAAAAACATATCTCAAAGTGTTCTGTTTTTTCAACAACATTAAAATAGGAAATTCATTCAGAAGACTTATTACAAAAGAGTTCTCTCATCCAAACATGCTTATGACTGACTGTAAACTCCAAAACAATAGTATGTCATGCAATTATTCTAAAAAAGTACGGCAAGGTCTAATTGCAGTTTGCCTTTACGCAAACCATTTACTTCTCTATCAAGTTTGTAATGATGTTTCGTTCATATTATATAAAAATAAATGTCCTTGCAACCAATTTAACATTTTAAAATATACAATACACATTAAAACAACACATTGAAAACAGGAGTTGAAAACAAATGTGCCTGATAAACTGCGAATGATTAAAAAACTACCAACTCAAGGAATAGAAACAAAGTTTTGAAGAACTCACAAGGAACTAAACATTTGTTTAGTAAATGATGCTGGTAAGTGTCCAATTGATTTTGTAGAAGTTTGAAATAAATAAGTAAACAAATACCTGGAAAATTAAGAGGTACTGGAGTGTCTCTGTACATCAAATTTTGGGAGGATTAAAGGAAGTGATTTCAATGAAGCTAATACCAGCTTCACAAAAATCACTTTCAGCTTTAGTTTTGCCATTTCTTATTCATCTTGCAGTTAACAAGATGCACATGGTAGATTAGAAAATATCAAGTTATACATCACAACTACTCATTGATGAAATAATATACTTTGAAAACCAATTTAGAAAATTAAAAAATTCATGTCATTTTATACTTCTCAACTTCATTTTCAATTCTCACAGGAGAAAAAGCGCCATTCGTTTTGGCAGAGCCATTACACATCTACCCTGAAACACAAAAATGACCAGTCTAGAAAAAATGTCATTAATATTAAGAGTAGAAAACTAAATGAGAATGAAACTAATGGATGTACTGGAGTTAAGGCAACAGGGGAGCATGATGCCCCTCCTCCCCCACTGACACTACTTTACTATGCAAATTACTGAAAACATAATGGACTATTAATTATTAAAAAAATTATAAACCATACATTACTTCTTCTTACAACTTCAGGCAAACGCATAAGAAGAAAACACCTCTCGACTTTTAGCAATTAAGACAACACTCCTGTGATAGAATTTTAAAAAAGATAGTGTCCTCAATGTACTTCACCAAAATATTCAATACATCCACAACAAATTGAACAGCTTGAGGTAATACTAGAACAAACTTTTATACATTTAGGAGTCATTACTGAACATGGTCTTAAGTATAATGAAGTTACTACGATTAACTTCTCCAGCTAAAACTTCACGCATGCTTCAGTAGAGAATTCAGTTAACGTGGTGGTGTTGCAATAATAGTGCAGAATAATTTAATTTTCAAATCATTAGATTGGATTAGAGATACATGTTTTGAAATGACTTTTGAAGTAGTAGGTGTAGATGTAAACTCACTGAAAGGGTACATAAAAATCATAGGCATTTATAATCCCCAAATGCTAGTATTAATGACTTTCTACTCAGGTTTGAAGAACTCCTAACTAAACTCTTAGGATATCACAATTGTACATCAATTATTTTGAGAGATCTGAACATTAATATTGAACATTATGAACTACATGATTTACTAAAGAGCTTCAATCTTCATGTGATGGAGTTAGAGCCAACATGTGTTGCAACCCATTCCAGCTCCACAATAGACCACATCATTACGAACACTGAAGCGAATAACACTGAAGCGTTCTTCTAACAATATTGATTTTTGTCTAACTGATCACACAGCACAAGTCACTGATATAATCAATTACCCTGTTAGCCTTGAACTACCTAAATACACATTCACCCGAGACACAAGTGATACTAAACTACATTTGCTGAATGAATGTCTCCTAAAAGAGGAATGGACTGAAGTATTCAATAGTAATGATATCAACAAGAAATGTAACTCGTTCTTGAGTTCATTGAATTAAGAGGCAAATTAATGTAGTGAAGAAACCCAAAATTAAGCTTCCTTATGAAATTCTTGGGCTTAGAAATAAGATGAAAAATGTGTATGACCTGTTCAGAGATACTAAGAGCCTCTTGGAATGAGAAGTGTAAACAGTTAAAAAAACAATATAAGCTAAAACTTATGAATGAGAAAGTTTGTCAATTAAATCATGAAGTTAACAACTCAATGAACAAATCTAAAACATTGTGGAATATAATCAACATTGGGAAAACTCAGACTAACAAAAACATTAATCTACTACATGAAGATGTGCATCTTGATAATTCTTCCAATATTCATAGGACTCTCATTTCTTAAATTCAAAGCAGGACACTGTAACCAGTAATACTAGTAATTCTTTATCCTCAGGAACTGCAAAATCTATGTTTCTAAATCACACAAATGCTACTGAAGTTCATCGACTGATAAATTCCTTCAAAAATAGTTGATCAGGGAATGATCTTCAATAATTCTTAAAAATGTAAGCCTGCTCTTCTCAATATATTGGTTTACTTAATAAATTCATCTCTATTTATATTCACTTTCCCAGAATCTCTAAAAATTGTTTTTGTAAGACCAATTGCGAAGAATAATAATACACAAGATGTTAGGAATTACTGACCAATAACCCTAACTTCAGTACTAGGCAAACTCTACAAAACAGTGTTATTAGCTAGAATTAATTGTTTCTTTGAATCTAATAATATAGGGGATTGCTGGTAAGTTTTAGGAATATTCATAGATCAAAACCTAACTTATAACAAACAAGTTGACATACTTTTTAATAAAATGAGCTCCAATATATTCCTCTTGAGATACTTTTCCAGATACATGGAAAAGTATTCTTAATTCAATTAAATCATGAAGTTAACAACTCAATGAACAAATCTAAAACATTGTGGAATATAATCAACATTGGGAAAACTCAGACTAACAAAAACATTAATCTACTACATGAAGATGTGCATCTTGATAATTCTTCCAATATTCGTAGGACTCTCATTTCTTAAATTTAAAGCAGGACACTGTAACCAGTAATACTAGTAATTCTTTATCCTCAGGAACTGCAAAATCTATGTTTCTAAATCACACAAATGCTACTGAAGTTCATCGACTGATCGGCACTTCTTTCAGTCTATTATGGGATAATCTTTTTCCAACTTCAATATAATATTGAAATAAGGGGAGGTTCAACACAAAAAAATATGGATAGATTAATGGCCCTTCAAGAGAAATTTATTAGAAGCGTTTTCAAACAATCTTAGACAGTCTTGTAAAGATTTCTTTAATATAAATTATCGACTGATGTAGCACTTTACTCTCACAAAGTATTACTACTTTTGAGAAATAATCAGAATCAATATCTTGTGAGTAACAAAGAGGTCCATAACTTTCATACTAGAGGGCATAGAGACTACCACAGTATATGCACTAGCAAGTCAAGATTTTTAATAAACTCTCAGTTTCCATAAAATCAGCTGATAATATATACTTCAAACATTACTTTAATGTCACCTTGTTAATGTGTGTCCATATAAGATATCTGAACTGCTTAAACTTTTCTGTAATTAAAAATGATGTACTGCTCCAAGTGTGACCACTCTGTACCAACCTTCCAGTTCACTGAGGCAATGTACTATTTAGTAATTTGGTAAAAAATGTAATTTTATGTCAGGATATTATAAGCACTTACAATTATTATTAACATCTAATGTAGTCAAGTTATTGAAGTTAATTAATCAACTACTGTAGAATTACTCACTCTAATTGTAAGTTAGTAATTGCTATTGTATCAATCTGATATTGTAACATATTAATGTATTTTTAATGTAATTAGTGTTAATGTAATTTTTAATATGGTAATGAGGCTATGTAGTTCAAAAATGTAAATTGTTTAAATGTTTATTATGACCACTAGCATGGTTTATTAATCATGTAATTTATCAAGTAAACTATTTTAATTATCACTAAGTTATGTAATTGAATTTAATTCCTGTTTTAACTAAATTTAATTGTTTATATTAATCAGTTTTATATATTTTAACATATAATTTATTAAAATAATGTAAAGTTATTAAATTATTATTGTAAGTGAATGTTGTTAAATAATATAACTAGCTTATTGTAATTTTCAATAATTTCTGGACAGACTTCGCTTAATACTTTCTGTAAGTCTATAAGCAATAAAATATTATTTTTTATGATAATTATTATTATTAAGCATTTAGTACAATATTTTATGGATTTTTAAATGTTCTTTGACATATTTCCTCACCCTTTTTTACATATTCAAAAAAAAGTTCAAAGATCATAATAAAAAATGAATGTCATTAATCGAACAATGAAAAAAAATTAAACATTAAAATTTAATGAATAATTGTTGAAGCTATTTTTTAAATATTGCTAATCTTGCAATTTTTAAAATTAATTTTTATTTATTTATGTTAAACTTTTACTCAGCTTTCATATAGTTAAAATGAAATGATTTTCCCCCCTACGTCACATACAGTTTTTACTGTTTTTTTGACTAAATAAATCTACACCTTCCTAATTATTCTCTAGCACATTAATATGATGGGATGTCACATCCCTAACAAAAAATGTTTTAATGCATTAAATGCTTTTAGGGATTACTTCTTCACTTGTTTTACGAAAACAGAAAAACAAACACGGAATTACAGAATCAGACAAATAACTGACGCATCTATCCTTATGATAATATTCAAACAAAACTACATGTACATATTAAAAATAAATTTATCAATACAGTAGTATTTTCATATTTAATGGTTTATTGCAGTTCATTCCTGTTGAAAAACAATCACTGTCCTGTACATATAAATGCATAATACACAATGTACAACTTCTGCATATCATGAAGGCACTCCCTTTTAATACCACCGCAATTTTTTGTTCTCATGTATTAAAACTGAATTTGATCAAATCCCAATGGAAAGAAGTTCACTGTAACTTGGGTATTCTAGTAATAATACATACTGTTTGAAAGAGCAACTGCACAATTGTATACTGATGTTACTGTTGATTGCACACTTGAATTTACTTATTGCACCACAATTTCCAAAGGGCCTAAAACATTCCAAAAATCCTTTTTTTATTGCATAATTCATTAGTTTTTGGTTCAGAAAACACAAAGTGTCCTTTGAAAACTGTAGAAGTCATCCTAATATTAGCTTCACTATTATTGTTAATATATTCAAGAATATCAAAGGAACTGCAACAGAAGAAAAAAATTAATAAAAATTGGTGTGAAGTAAGTTTAGTTGATCATCAACTACAAAGGATATATTGAGGAAGACTTACTTCTGGTAACCATCCTGATTGAACGAACTAAATTTAAAATTTGATTTTTAATAGTTGGTTGTTCCCCGAATCCTTGTATATTTTGATGAGCACTCCATCCAACTGGAAAAAAGAAACATACATATATAACAATGACACTGACACACAGTTAATATTTTGTACAACAGATGTAAGCATTACTTTTGGCTAAAAATCTTTCTTCATGAAGAACACAAATTGCATTCAGACATAAAAGTGATGCTTCATACAGATTCCACAACGTAATTGCCATGATTATCAATTATTTGTCAATCAAGAGAAGAATTATAACCTCCTTCACTTTATAACCCCCAAATTGCTCGTCGTACAGCTTACACGATTTGGAATTGCATCATGGTTCTACCTCTTCATTATACCAACCATGAAGACTTACAGTCTTACATGATACCAACATATGTATGCATCGCAATGGTCTAACAATGCAAAAATATGGTAGTTATACAAGAACATAATTCATTCATGTTCAGAGTGTATAAATAAATGGGTGAATACCGGAATATGGATGAACACCTGACAATATTTTCACTGTGCCTTTGCTGCACAAGACGGAAAGAAAGAATACAAAAACAAAATAGCAACGACAGTGCCTTCGATTTTTTTTCTCAACGGTTCTACATGTTTTTGGAGCTGCCGAATTCGATTTTTTTTTTTTTTTGCCACTACAAAAGAGACAAAATAAATTGCTTCCCAGAGAAAATTGCAAATTATTAAATAAATAAAAAGTAAAAAAATAAAAATAAACATTTCTCACTTTTTTCAATTTTTCACTTATATCTCCCCAAATACGCGTTTGTCGAAACGACCATCCTCTACAGAATTAAAGATGACAAAATTACCATCAAAATGTGTATATTAACTGTTAATTTGTAAACAAAGATGTAGGCGCTAGAGCTCGCTGAAAAACGGTGAAATTGGCTCTTTGCCCGCATTATTGACATTATCAAATTATTAACCATCTTATACTCGAGTAAATAGCAGAGACGTGTTTACTCGCGCAAAGTATCTGTAAATTCCAGCCTTGGGTAATCAATTAAAAACAAGAAGAAACAATACGTTGTGTAAAATATAGGCTAATATATTCATTGAATATTTGGACAAACAACCGTTTTGTCAATATTATGTGCCAAATTATAACATAAAATTAAGAATAAAACTAAAGAAAATTATATAGAAACAAAAATATGAAACTAGATAATTTAATAAATACTACTTCTAAATGTGTACTTTGGGTTAATAAGGAATAAAACATCACAGTACAGTAATACGACAGTAAGAATACTTTCAAAACCCATACCATAGAGTGTGTAGATTTGGGATATACGTTGCCAGATGTGTATGATGTCTGACATCACCAGAATATTCAAGATTGAAGAAAGACACCACCATATACTCTCTGGACACCACCAAGCAAGAATTATATTTACTGAGATGCGATACATCCGTAATTTCTGCAAGCAAGCACCGAAGATGCAGATACGCAAATAGTGAGAACGGTTGTATCCCTGGCTTTAGCTAATGAGTAGCTCAGGTTAAGGTTATTATACTGTGGAGCAAAACTTGGCCTTCCAGTCATAATGATGGGTCTTACAATTTATCCTAATGTTCGTTTCCTAAAACCAAAAAAGGGACAGTTAATTCAATCCCTTTACCATCCTGGAAGTTCAGAAGTTCAGTCTTGCCGACCCTTTTCCTTAAAACCCTCTCTAATCTCACTAGCCCTCGCACCTTTTGTAAAAAACACAGTTCCTTCAACCCATCCGAAGGAAATAACTATTAGGAGAAAAATTATAGTTGCCCTGTACAGTGGTTATGACTAAACTATGGGACTTGAGCTGACTTAAACACTACTTGACAACAGGGTATAAGGTTACTGGATATATTGCTCCAGTCCCCCGAACTAAAGCTACAGTTTCAAAACAGTCTGAGGATATTCCTCCAAGTGCAGTAGCGGAGTGTGAGTGATTTGAATCCTCAGCGGTGGAAAAGAAAAGGAAAAAAAAAAAAAAAAAGAAAAAAGAAAAAAGAAAAAAAAAAAAAAAAAAAAAAAAAAAAAAAAAAAAAAAAAAAAAAAAAAAAACAAAACAGGGACGAGATGTAGACGAACAGGTCTCGTAGTCAATGCCTTTTATCCCTTCGGCCAGTGGCTTGTGGCTTGGTGCCGTTAGTCTAACTGGGGTTCCCAGTCGGTCACACCCAGGAATCCGTAGGGTCTCGAGTTGCTTAATTTCCATGACTTCACGGAATACGTCACGTTCAATATTTTTGTTTCTTAGATAAAATTTCAGTTTTAGTTCATTCTTAGTTTCGCGTCATACTTTGTCAGATGTTGACAAAATGTATTGTAGGAACAACTATTCCATGAATATGTTTTGTACACAACGTAGTGTCCCTTTTGTCTTGTTTTTCTTTTATTACCTAAGCTGAGCTTAACAGATACTTTGCGGGAGTAAACACGTTCCTACTAATTATGCGAGTATTGGAGTGTAAAATTAGAGTGCAGTTACGAGATAGAGCGGGAGAGAGCTATTCTTCTGTTTTGACCAGAGCGTCAAACATTCTCTGTTTTTCAGCATGCTCTAGCACCTACACCGTTTTTCAGAAAATACATATTAATACACAAATTTTGTAAGTCATTTTATCATCTTCAATTTTGTTAAGGATTGCCGTTTCGAATAATTGCATAGTTTTCGAGATATAAGCGAAAAGATAAAAAAAGTGCGAAATTTTTATAGCATTTCGTTTTGCTTCTTTCTCTGCGAAGCCGATCTTTTTCGAGGTAACAATCATAAAATTCAAATTCAGCCGCCCCAAAAACATACAGAACCTTTTAGAAAAAAAATTCATAATTTTTTCCTGGACCAGATTCCAAGTGACTGAACTAGAAATACGTTTAAAAGTAAGCAGCATAAATAAACGGTGGAGGATGAAGAATTTTCTCACACTTAAAGTATAAAAGAACAGATTTTATTAATTTCTTCCTGTTAAAATGCTCCTAACATGTCATTGGCGGCGATGAAAAAAAAATGAGGAAAAAGTCTGCCAGCAAGATCGGTAGATTATTGCTTAACTTGACAGCCCACTTATCAAAACATAACTATTTTCGTTCTCCGCTATCTTTTGAAAACCAAAGTCGTGTTGGAGAGAAGCTAGAAAATCCAACAGTAAGACATTTTTTTGAAAAGTACACGAAATAATCCGCGCCAAGCGGATCAATTTTGTGCAATGTTATCTAAATAAGTGTTTAGATGCGGTGACGCGAAAAATTCATGAAGGAACTAAAAATGTGAAGATTTAGTTATCTCTTGACAACTGACGCCACTAAGCAAATAAAAGATCGGGGCAACTTCTTTTGAGTTATCGAACTAAAAATGCAGGAAATCTCTGTAAAGTATTTGAGTAACTGCACACGCACGCGCGCGCGTGTGTATATGTGTGTGTGTACGTGCACACGGATCAGACACTCACGGTTAGTTTCCCGTGCACCAATCGAAACAAATGAAGTGTCATTCGACGCGCCTCGATCTCCTGGTGGGGAACTGATAATTATCTTCTGGCCAGAAGATTCTAAGTAATTTCCATAACCGCGTTTCAGTGTTCCGTCACGATTGCAGCGCTAAAACACGTTATAGCACTGTGATCTTAGTGGGAAGACGTAGAATTAAACCAACGCTACCTGGAGCATGTTCTGGAATATGCGAAACTCGCAGCAGAACTATCAATATTCATAGCTCCGAGATCAATGGTGAAGCTGCTTTTAACATAAAAAGTAAAGTATTTCATCCGTATTACCATATAATAATTAATTGTTTGGTAATACTACGTACTGTAACTTACCTCGCCGTTGTAGAGCTTGCCCGACTCACAGTCGACAGATGTTGCTTCTGACCTCTGAAATATTGATGGGGAGAGGGGACCCATGCATTTTTGGGATTTTCTAATCTTACTACCATTGAAACAGGACATAATTGAAATCATAAATACTTAATTTAATCAGGTAGTAGAAATATATAACCCAGTTACAATGAATCCAGGCTCACACAACATTCTCCTTACAAATTAAATACCTCCTCTCCTCACACGCAAGTCAATTCATGTTCCGCCATTTTTGGCGATCTCACCACGCTCCTACCCATGCTGGCGAAGTGGCGCAGGTCGGCGACGAAGTAATGAAGACGGGCGAGGGATCGATTTATCCTCCGCATCAAGCACGTTCTGTTGGTCTGGACTCTGCCTGAAGTCGCGTAAGCTCGGTTGTCCTTACCCGTGTTCACCGGCGGCGGAACGGCGGCGCGACTAAAGCAGTGTCCCCGGGGAGACGCCACGGGACGTGCGCGAGGTATCGCCTTAATCGCGGTGACTCGACTACCGATTTCGGTCAGCAGCCGGTCACACAGGAATCGGAGTCGTAGACAAAGTTTCTTCGCGGCCCGACCATGTTCTCAACTCCGACGCAGGGCGACGCATGAGAGTGGTCTGAAGCGAGCACGCTCACGAAGAACTTTTGGAGAAGCTCGGCGAATACAATGTAGAAGAAGAAGATCGGCGAACAAATATTATAATAGAAGCTTGACAAAAATCTTTTTAAGAAGGAGTATGTTGGGTCCCCGTTATTTATAGGTTTCGCGGGCCCTCTCCCACGCCGATGACGCGGAGGCCCTGTTGTTAATCACACACGCTACGGACGGTCCAGTGACCTTGGCCTTTCCCGGTTGCTGGCGCCACCTAACGGCGACTTCCTGAAATGGTCCGTGACGCGGGGCCCTGCTTTGCTCACTCACATACCGCACACCGACCCACTGACGTCACGGCCCTTCCCTTCAGTGCCCGGGCTCCACAAAGGAGATGCCCGGATTAGCAGCTCGGCAACGCAAACGTTTCCTTGTCAGCGCACAATTCCTCGGCGTTTCGCATAGCGAGGTCTGAATTTGAAAATAATTTAATTTTCCCCGCCTGCTGAACTGCCTTCTTTTTATACTAAAAAAAAATAATACTAGCTTTGTGCTGTTACAGTACAGTATTGGAACTTATTAAACTTGATGAACGTCAAAAGGATACGGAGAAAATCAGAATTTTCAGTAATGTTTGAGAACGGAAGCACATGCGTATTCGTTTATTCGTTGGTACGTAAACATTCTTAAGCGTGCACATAGGGAGTAAAAATCAAATGGAACTACAGAAGATTTTGTGACAGAATTTTCGGAACTAATTAAGGGTGATCTTGAATTAGGATTAGAAAATACCGCTGAAGAACAGCTTACAGATCTTTTATGTGCACTTTTGTGCATATTAGCAAACAAAGCGTAAAAAATGTAACTGGACTAAATTCTAACTATTCGCATCACCCACACCTGCGAGTACTTTTTACGGCGATTACAATTTTGAAAATGCAATATTACTATTTTAATTTAGGTGTTGGACATTTTTGAACGGAAGAATAACATTATCAGCTACTGCAAGTCATTAGTATGTCCAATGTCAGAGACCGTAAGAAGTTATTTGAAAAAAGCTATGCATGATATTTCGAAAGTTTCAACACATGAAAAACTTTTAAAACAGTTTACGTCGGCGACGCTACGTTTAACTAGTATTTAATATTTGACATATCAATCGAACATATTATTTTGTCCTGTCGTAAATATGATCACATTAGAACTATGTATTTTAATCCAAATGAAATGGAGAAAATCCTGTACTCTGTCCCCTTTCAAAAACAGATTGTCAAATTTTGCAAAAACACAAATGTCATGCTTGAAATATAACGTTATGGTAAGCCCGCCAATATCTCTAAGAGTTGATGTGTTATGATCCTACCCCGATGATATTGTATGACTGTGTTACAAGTATGTAAGACAATAGTATGTTATAACTTATATGTTATTATGTTATATTATGTTATGTTATTATGTTATATTATGTTATGTTATTATGTTATATTATGTAAATGTAATGATGTGTAACCCTCGAAAAGATGTTATGACCATGCCCTGATTCTTCTGTATGATGATGGTATGTAAGATACGTAATTTGTGATACTGTATTTTGTTATGACCAATACATTCTGATACTTTTGTTTATGTAATGACAGATAAAGTCATAATTGTCTGTAAACACCTGTAATTAAAAATGTTGTCGCTAATAACCTTAGCCGTTGATGCGACAAAAATAAAGAGAAAAAAAAAAAGAAAAAAAAAATATTTGACATGATAATATAAAATATGTATTACATAAGAATGTTCTAGACTAAGTTTTTATATACTACCATTTTTTCTAAGATATATTTATGCATTTCTCGTTTATTCTCACATTTCAATTAAGAAAAAATATTAATATATACTAATTAAAAAAGGATTGAGGTTCAGTTCTAGAGCTGCCTAACCCACGATGTCGCGAAGTCACTTATTCGTAAGAAGTTTGGCTCTGATGACGAATGGCTCTGAACGTGAATGAATTGGCTCAAACAGACATTTTGTGTCAATAAACCATTCATTCACAAGGATTAAAAAGTTGGTTACTTAAACAACTGATGGTTTAGAGTCATACTGTAGAGGAAAGTGCCTTCACAACCTAGTCGGTTAGGCAACTCTGGCACTGACTCAGTTGAACAGAGTATTTTCATTTTTGTTACTAGTAACTCTCCGACCTTGACAATATCGCAAAGAGGGTAAAGTTTTGTTTACCTCACAGATAATTAATATGTGATGACGGGTATTATTCAGTTAGTATATTATTATTTAGTTTTAAATAATAACTTGAATGGAAAATTGTAACTCTCTCCCTTCACCTTTCGAACAATTTAATTACAAAACTAATAAATTCAACACGCCCAAGTGTACCAAGTCATAGACTCCATCGCAGATGAGGCGATGTTGACATTGAAATAGTAATGCAAGACCAAATCGTCATGTTCTAAGGGTTTGCGCTCTTTTTTTAATTGTTTAACATTTACTGCATCGCCATCAGATACACCAGATCCTACGTTATGTAGATTTAATTTGTTTAGTCGAAAAAACAGTGAAAACTGTATGTGACTTATGGGGGAGAAGATTATGTGCGCACGTTTTCTTGAGTTCCAGAATCCCTTCCCTTCATTTTAACTATAAATAGTTGAAAGATGAGTAAAAGTTTAACACAAATAAATAAAAATAAATTTTAAAAATAAAGTTTTGAAAAACGCAAGATTAGAAATGTTTGAAAAATAGACATTTTTGTTTCCGAGTTATAGAAAACTTATTTGCATCGGTAAACGAATTGCAAGTATGATTTTTCTGCATTGCTAACAAAATAGTAACTCGCTCTAACTTCTACTCTTACCATTACAAGCTAAAGGAGTTCAACAAAACGTGCGCATAGTGAAGTTACATTTACGTCCAGAAGCAAAACAAGGGGCCATCTCAGCATGCTCAGCTCAACATTTAAAAGCTTTAAAAAAATAAATTTCTTGACATCGTATTTTATTCCTAGGATTTCAAGGACAGGTCATTAAATAACATGTCCAATTAAATCGAACCAACGTGTTAACCTTACATTTGACATATATCGGAACATATTTGATATGCTCCAACTGAATTAGTATACTTTTCCTGTTAACTCATTAATAATCATGCATATGAAGGAGCCCAATGTTTTGCAACAATGACGGAATGAACCCTGAGTTATAAGTTTTACTTGTCCAATAGACCTAGAAAGGAAAGACGAAAATTCTTTATTAGCTCTAGTATAGCTTAGCTATGTTAAAGAAAGAAATGTTATTGCGTCATTATTTACTACTTAGATTAGCTATATTTCTAGACATTTTCATAAATAGTATATAAATACTTGTTCTTCCTCACTATTCCACTATTCACTTTCAACGAACAACATTCATTAGATTTAATTTTTTTCCCTTAAAAATTATTTAAAACTTCTACTTCACATTGTGTTTTATACGTATAAATACGTATACTGTGACTTTATTCTTTTGGGAGGAACGAGATTGTTCGCATTATTGTATTAGACGTGACCAGCTAATAGACCGTTTACGTGGCAGGAATTTCGACACTAGCTACATAGGCCGAGTTCAGCCGTTGGACGAGAATTCTAGCGGTCGGCTGACGGTCGTTTTCGTGGCTTATCTAATCAACATCATGCGAATGCCAGAGCAATACCCTAACAAAGGGGCCACGGGCAGTGCGCTATATTTCCTTCCTCTTCCTTGCCTTATCCCCACCCCTTACTTACACACACTTACAATTACATGCACTACACTGTCACACATGTCGAGAGATGAGATCTTGTCCCGGTTGGGGCACAACCACGCTGTTTGAGATACCTGGTTGGAGAAAACACCGCTAGCCGACATGAAGTAGGTCCGCGCCGCATCTCATCCTCCAGCAGGGGAAAATCACTGCCACCTCCCGAGTAAAAACATGTACAACACTTATGGGATTGATGACCTTAGCAGTTGACGCGCCCGGAATCACTAGTCAATCAATTGATCAGGAATCACGAGAAAGGACTTCTCTCGGAATTGTCCCCAGGGGCGGTGTAAATTTCGCGGGAGGTCCTTTAGGCCGCGTTAGATCCTTGAGGCAATACAAGGCGGACGGGGAGGTAAAATCGAGAAGTTAGTCCCGACTCAAAGAAAGGAGAACAAATTAGTACGAAAGTCTGTGCCATTTTCTAATACCACTAATTCTTTCCTCATTACATGTTACAAAGCATTTTTTTGGGGGGGGGGGGGCACTTTAAAAGTGAATTTAACATTTCTGTAAATATTTTTGCTTGTCAAATAAAGGGAAACATTAATTTTTATTTACTTTATTTATGTTATTTACATTTTCAATGATGGAATAATTCTTGAAAGGAGAGTTCCACTTAAGAAAGATTCTTCATAAGAGAATATTGTTAAGGTATTTGAATAGTGTAGACTTTATTAAAAAGTAAAAATGTTTCAGTTTGAGTTTATTGCTTACATTTTAAAAGCTTCATTTTTGAACACTTGAATCATTTCCTAAGTATTTAACAATGTAATTTAATTTAAACGTTTATCATACTTTTAGTGAAAGGTATTGAGAAATTCTAATCTTGAAATCTATTAAGAAAAAGAGAAAGGGAAGGAAACAATACATATCAATACAGGCATATGAAATTACAGGCATCGAAAATTAAATGTATTTCAAGCTTCAGCAGATTTTACTGCTTGTTGAAAATTATTGAAGACAAAATTCGTTCATCCAAATGAACCGAATGCATTCCGAAACTGCTGTTGCATCATCTGTTGCATTTGATGCATGTAATTATTAAATCCTTGCATGCTTCTTTGTATCTGATTATTCATTGAACGCATAGTATTTTGCAAAATAGCATTGCTTTCTGCTATCTTTTCTTGCATTATTCTTTTTTGTTCCTCTAGTCTTTTAATCTCAGAATCTATCATTGCTTCTTCTTCCGGTGTCATATCATGGTAGGCACCTATAAAAAAAAGTTTTTTTGAAGATACATGTAAGATAGTATTTAACTTAAAAGGAAGTAATATTATTCAATTTATAATTCATTAAATATATAAGAAGCAATCATAATTACGAAAGTGAATCAAAAAGAAAATTCACAATGTTATACGAACTGAACACTCCAAGCATTTGAGACACCACTGAAGGAAAGGTACATGATTTGAAAATATATTGGCAGAACAACACTGACAACCCATGTAAAGCAATGGGCAGTTGAAATAAAATGCCGGTGACTTTATCTATGAGCACCGTAGAAGAGCAGTAATACAATTTTTGAAGTCAGAGAGCATAATAGTTCGAGAAATGCATTGAAGGATTAAGGAAAGGTATGGCGACAGCTGTTCTAGTGAAAGAAGAATGTTCGAGTGGGTTGATACCTTTAAAAAGAGACGGTCATCAGTCATTGACGTGCAAGGCCCCGGTCGTTCCATAAATTTCCTTTCAACTTTCTGTTCAAGGTAGTTTTGTATCTCTTCTGGGCTATTAATGAGTGATTTTGGAGCAACATCAGGAAAGGTGCGAAACAATTAACAGTGGCGCAATGTTAGAAGAGAAGATAAAACCAGAAGAAAATAAGAAGCCGCCTCAAAGAACTTCTATCACAAGGCATTGTCCTTCACGACAACGCTCGTCTCCACACTCCAATTTCAGGCCCTAAACGTAAGAGCCTAAGCGACTCCTGTACAGCTCGGATTTTGCTCTTTCTGATTATCACGCGTCTGGCGTCATAAAGGGCGCTTTGAGAGGAAGGCTATTAGAGAGCAACCACGATGTTAAGAAAGTAGTGCATTCTTGGTTGAAGGCCCAATCAAATATATTTTTTTCTTAAGGGAAAAAAAGTTGGCCATTAGTATGAAAAAAGTATTTAAAAGCAAAGATAATTTGCCAAATAATGACATTTTGTACATTTTTTTATAAGTATATATTTCTGTTTGTTGTTTTTTAAGCATATTCGTAATAAAATATCAATTCAATTACTTTAAGGTCAATTCTCGATAAACTTAACAACTTGTGACATCTACGTATTCGTGTTTATAATAGACTGAATACATTATCTGTCACATTTTTGGCATTCCATTAAAAATACCTTTTTTTAAGAGATTATCTCTGACCATTATGTAGTTCAAATTTATTAACTTTAATTTACTCATTTTGTATTGAAATTATACACCAGCATTGGTACTAATGTAACAATATATGAATTATTTAAATGTAGCAGTTAACCATCCTGTTACAATATTATAGTTTAAGTTTATGAAACTGAAAATTTACATGAACACCGAAACAGTTACTTCTGAAGTTTGCACTTTTGAAGTATTGCACATTAATATGCAGCTCTGCTTCTAGGAAGGTTATACTTAGTTATTAAAATTACTATCAATTTTGTTTAAAAACCAGCAAAGAATAGGCCTCCAATGAGGCCTTTGGAAGAGCGAAAGGGAGAAGATGAAACGAATGGTGGGATCAAGAATGTATGAAATCAGCTAAGGATAATAATAAGGCGAGACAAAAATATCTAAATATAAGAACTAGAGCATCTATGGAACAATATAACATTAAGGAGAAATAACACAGGCAACTATACTGAAGGAAGAAAATATTATGGGTTGAGAATAGAATGACAGAAATAGAAAAAGCGAGGAAAAAGAATGAATCTAGGAAATTTTACAAAGAAATAAAAAACTACACAGCTAAGTCGTAAGGGAATTCGGAGGTTGAGATTTACAAGGAAATTTGAGAAAGTAGGTTCTATTCAACCTCATCAAGAAAACATTGAACAAACTGAAGGGTGAGATATACACCCATACATGCCCACACATGCCCACACATAGAGAAGGAACTGAAGTAATAACGAAAATGAAAAGAAATAAAACTCCAGGTATAGATAGTTTCGTAGCAGAACGGCTAAAAGCTAGAGGGAACATTTTACTAGAGCAATAAATAATATGATTTAAAAAATATATGGATAGATGAACAAATACTTGAGGAATGGTTAGAAGGAATTATATGTCCAATTCAAAAAAAGGGAGACCCAAAAATATGTGATAATTATTGTGGTATTATCCTTCTGAATATAACATACATAATATTTTTTTCTCTGATATAAAACAGGTTAAGTGAAATGATAGAACCCAAATTGGGTGATTTTCAAATGGGCTTGCGCTCTAATCACTCAACAACAGTATCCATATAGTTAAACAGATCTATGAAAAGTGTTACGAATATAATATCGGTATCGAACACAATGAGTTCATTGACTTTAAACAAGCTTTTGACAGACTTAAGAGATCTGCAATATATAATATCCTTATTGAACTGGAAGTACCTACCAAAATTATCAGACTAGTTAAAATAACATTAAATAACACCAAGGGCAAGGTGCGCATAAACAACGACTACTCACAAATTTTTGAAATAAATTCAGGCAAGGCGACCCCCTCGGCGCTCCTTTTTAGCATCGTAATAGATGGAATACTGAAGAAACTAGGTGATCGGGGTACTATTTCTAGTAAAATGATCAGATTTGCGCGTATGATGACTTCTTTTTCTTCTTCTTTTTCTTCTTCTTCTTCTTCTTCTTCTTCTTCTTCTTCTTCTTCTTCTTCTTCTTCTTCTTCTTCTTCTTCTTCTTCCTTAACAAGGATTGGGAGTCAATTGTCTCCAAGGCTCAGAACTGCTCTGACCACTTCATTCTAGGTCTACCAACATTTCTGTAGCCCTTAGGTTTATATAAAAGAGCTAACTTTAGTAGTATATATTCCATCCTGTTTACATGTTGGAACCCTTTCTTTTGGTATTTTTTAACATCATCAATAAATCAATAACGTCATCAACACTATCAATATTTAACCCTGGCGTATGCTAACGATGTATTAATTTGGACGAGATCGATGCAGGCGTTGATTTCAACATTCCATCAGCTGAATGATGATTCGAAGTAAGCAAGCTTAATTATAAATGCCTCTGAAACAATGTACATGAAATAATCCCGAAAAAAGTTTAAGAAATCAAACGTTATTATGAATGACTTGCAAAATGAAAATTTGCACTCATTTGAATACCTTGGTTAGAATAGTCAACATTAACAATACAATGGAAGAAGAAATAAAAGAACGGATTGTGGCTAGGAATAACACATTTTATGCATATAAAACTCTCTTTGACAGTAAATTCCTATCATAATATTCAAAATTGAAACTATATAATACTGTTATGAAACCTATAGTGACATGGGTGCAAAATATGGGTACTGAAGCAACAGAGTCTACAAAAATTAAGTATATTTGAAAGAAAGATCTTGAGAAAAAACTATGGCCCTACGAGACTTGGTGATAATATCTGGAGATTGAAAACAAATTATGAATTTGAGGTACTGATTAAACAACAAAAAAATTGTTAGAGAAATAAAACTTTGGAGAATAGCATCGATCGGACATATAGAAAGGATGAATCCAGATAGAATTACTAAGAAAATAACAGAATGGAAACCGATAGCTATGAGGTGTACCCCAAAAACAAAATGGAAAGACGACGATGTGGAAGACCTACGTAGAATGAAAATTAAGAATTGGAAAAAGATGGCTCAAGACAGGAAGGAGTGGCAGCACATCGTGGAGCAGGCTAAGATCCACCTCGGGATGTAGCGCCAACATAAGAAGATCAATTTTGATAAATTTTAAACCCAACAATTTGCACATAAAATAATCGAAAAAAATAAACATTCCTGTACAGTATTTGAACAAGTCCAAGTTGGCGTATGTGCGGATGTTCGAATGTGTGTCTTTCAAGGCTAGACCACTTGCCGTGCACCAATCGAGACATACGCAGTGTCACTCGATGTGTCTCTGTCTCCTGATGGGGAACTGATAATTTGTTTGCGGATCCGGCCAGAAGATTTAAAGAAAATTCCAAAAACGTGTCTTTTACGTGTTTTTTGCGACGCCATCTTCGTATGTCAGGAATTAAACAACATCTCCTAAATAGATCTTTATAGGCGGTGTTGATACCCAAAGACATTTTTCGCTCAAAACGCCATAATTTTCTTTCACGTCGTTGACAACATTGATGTTGACATCTTCAAGAGATCAAGTGAAGTTATTTTGAACAAGTGAATCGCGCGGCATATTTCATTTTAATTTTTATCTATAGGCCTAATATTATATTAAAAAAAATTGTCAAAACCTAGAACAGTATTACCTTGCAACACGATTTGGACATGAAATTGTGTTTTCGTTTTGTTGACAGCTTAGGAAAACTTACTTTCTGAATGCGCCTCGTATTATTTTGATTGGTGATTCAGGTTGCATTTCAATTATTATTTTTCAATTACTTGATATAAAAAATTGTTTCAACATCCAAAATTATACATTTGTCCAAGAGCTTTTATATTTTTGTTAAATCAATTGAAATAAATCAATACTTATCTTTCCACCTATTTCATAAACTGACAATTCATTAAAATTATCCACATTGGTATCAAGAACATAGAATAACCAAAAAAACGGTACACCTGCCTAATATCGTTTAGGGACCCTGTGATCACGCCGAAGTGCCACAACACGACGTGGCATGGACTCGACTAATGTCTGAAGTAATGCTGGAGGTAACTGACACCATGATTTCTGCAGGGTTGTCCATAAACTCGTAAAAGTACTAGTAACTCGTAAGAGAATATCTATTCTGATCAGCACGTTGCAAGGCATCCCAGATATGCTCAATTATGTTCGTGTCTGGGGATTTTGGTGGCTAGTAAAAGTGTTTAAATTCAGAAGAGTGTTCCTGGAGCCGCTCTGTAGCAATTCTGAACGTGGGGACTGTCGCATTGTCCTGCTAGAATTGTCCAAGTCCGTCGGGATGCACTATGGACATGAATGGGTGCAGGTGATGAGACAAAATGCTTACGTACGTATCACCTGTTAGAGTCGTATCTAGACGTATCAGGGGTACCATATCACTCCAACAGCATACGCCTCATACCATCACAGAGCCTCTACCAGTTTGAACAGACCCCTGTTATCATGAAGGGTCCATGGATTTATGAGGTTGTCGTCATACTCGAAAATCCGCATTAAACAATTAAACATGAAACAAGACTCGTCAGACCAGGCAACGTGTTTCCAGTTATCGACAGTCCAATGTCGGCGATGACGGGGCCCAGGTGATGTGTAAAGCTTTGTGTCGTGCACGTATCAGGGGTACACGAGTGAGCCTTCGGCTTCGAAACCCCCTTTCTATAATGTCCCATTGAATGGTTCGCACGCTGGCACTTGTTGCTTGCCCAGTATTGAAATCTGTTGCAATTTGCGGAAGGGTTGCACTTCTGTCACGTGTGATGATTCTCCTCAGTCGTCGTTGGTCCCTTTCTTGCACGATCTTTTTGTAGTCGCAGCGATGTAGGAGGTTTGATGTTTTATCGCATTCCTTATATTCACGGCACACTCGAGAAATGGTCGTACAGGAAAATCCAAATTTCATCGCAACCTCGGAGATGCTATGCCCCATCTCTTTTGCGGCGACTATAACACCACGTTCAAACTCACTTAAATCGTGATTACCTGCCCTAGTAGACTCATCTAACAACTGTTACAGACTCTGGTTGTCTTATTCAGTCGTTGCCGACCGGAGCTCCTTATTTTGATTGGTTCCAGACCCCTTTATTTCAAAACGCATGGCTGTATCCGTTTTTTGGCTCTTCAGTGTATTATATTTAAACATGTTTGCAAAGCAAAAGTGGAAATGCATTCACAGCGAAACTTCCCTAAGGAAAGGGATAACAACATTCTATGACTGATACACATAATAGTAATTTATGATTCGAGTGGTAAAAGTCATTTTATTTTGCGAGTAGGAAAAGTAGCGGCACGAGGCCGACAGGCCGAGTGGCCAAGTGAATTATTTTAAATGCAATATATATTTGGTATACAGATACTTGTATATCTATTCATTATTTCACAAAGGAGTTTTATCTAACAATCTTACCTAGAAAGCCATTTCTGCATTGTTTAACAACTTGCAGAACCCCATTGACCCGGTCCCTGGCAATGTAACATGTCATATCTCCAATACTCCATTGGCCATAGTATTTGTCTCCACCGCCTGAAAAAGTGATGTCTGTAATAATATGTCAATTGATGCCTGGAATAATTACATCAATGTGAGTTCGATCAAAAGTTTGTATCCATATAATACACATAATATTTTTCTACTCGATACGCTGGAATGTGCGTAAGACAGTAGAAAACAAAGGATAAAGGATTTTTGAGGAGTGCTTGAATGGAAAGAAAAATTGAAGACATCGTCTGATAAATAGTATTCGGGCATTGAAATAGTCTTTCATATTAAAAATATTAACATTTACAATATCAAAATTTTATAACATCATATTTTTACTTCTTTTTATACGTACGTACATATGGAGGAATATACGTAGTATACAATTGGTATATTACTTTCTGATACACGTACGAATATAATATACTTTGTACAGAGGGCGTTATGTAATACCGCGGGATCTCGATTGCGAGATTTTAACGGAAATACACGTTTTGGGATCCCCTGGTACCGAAAAACGTGATTTATTTTACCAACGCGTCCGTCCATCTTTTTTTACCGTCTGTGAACAACACTATCGCTAAACTATTTGTTGGATTTTTCTAAAATTAATATTCCCCGATCGATCTGGACCGACACGAATCTCTAGAATATTGAAAAACATTTTTTTTAAATTTTGGGGTACATTACATAAAGACCCTGGTACATTTTCAAAATTGTCTCAAAAATTGCCCCAATTTTTTCTTCAAATTTATTTTAAGAATAGAATGATACACACTTATAAAGATGTCATAAGTCACTTTTCCGCTAAATTTTTGGAAATTAGAAAACTTTGAATTTTTTCGGCGATTTCCTACAACTTTAATATTAGATAGCGATTGTTTTCATAAAATGAAATTTGTTCTTTTAATTCTAGGAATTTTGAGTGACATACACAATAATAAAACATAATAAAAACAAGATTTTCTCAAAAATGGATCCATTTTTTCGTTTAAACGTAATGATGAATTTTTAGGTAACCAAGGTACGATGGAGTTTTCAAATTTTAAAGGAGCCGGCGAAAGTGGTTTGCCAAGAGCGGAAAGGATTTTTCGGCGGCGCCCACCTCCGCCGTTGGAGACGTAGACGGCGCCCCCACCGGCGCCGGCGTTGGCCTCCACCACCTGCGCATGCGCTGCCTGCAGCAAGGCCGCCAGCAGCGCGGCCAGCGGCAGCAGCAGCCGCAGCGCCCACGGAAGACTCATCGCCTCTGCCTGCACCCTGCAACGCAACACACTGCCCTTAGGGCCAGCGACACACGGACGTCAAATGACGGACGTTAAAGTGCGGCCGTCGTAGCAAAGAAGGGACGTGTGACACTGAACGTCAATGGCATATGTTCAAACGAATTTCTTACCAAAGTGGAGGAAGGTTTCAGCAAGAACAAGAATATTCTTTTCTTGGGATGTAATGCACATATGATACATACCAGTTCACATCGTGAAATAATCAATCCTTGTGATAAATGACTAAAGATATTGTCTGGTATCAATTTTAATCAACTTATGATCATTTCGATCGCGTTGCGATCATCATCAGAGCTTGCAGCTTCTGGGCCGAAAACAAAGGCAGAACTTTGTTTTCGGCCCAGAAGCTGCAAGCTCTGATGATGATCGCAACGCGATCGAAATGATCATAAGTTGATTAAAATTGATACCAGACAATATCTTTAGTCATTTATCACAAGGATTGATTATTTGACAAAGGCAGAACTTTGTTTTCGGCCCAGAAGCTGCAAGCTCTGATGATGATCGCAACGCGATCGAAATGATCATAAGTTGATTAAAATTGATACCAGACAATATCTTTAGTCATTTATCATAATAAAAAGGTATCTACATCACCAACAATCCAATTAATAATCAATCCTTGTTAATATTTAAAGAATAATAGTAAATACTCGTATATTGGCTACTTTCACATATTTATAGGGAGAGTAAAACTTCTAAAAGAGTTTTGAGATTTTGTTGGCCAGGAACACAAAAAAGTTCTTAGTACTGTATTGTTCGTAGATAGCTTTCACTACAGCGAGCCATCAAAAATATATGTGAAATATATGTATCTTGCTCAAAAAGCCATTCAGCGATCCTAGCGCTTTTTATAGATGAATGTAGTTGCCTCATCTCAGCCGCTTTTCCATGATTCCACAGCCGAAAGAAGGGTGATCACGCCAGTGGTGTCTTGCAAGACTCTGAACACATTGGTTGAACACTTGCAGGCTAGAAGAGAAGACATATTTATTCCGATTTAAGTGAGGAAACTTTTTCTATCCATTGAAGAAGAAGGTTCCTGTTCGAGAAAATAATTTATCACCATATGAAGCAAGTTCTACCCTAGTGCAATTGAACATATCACTGCTTGTAGCAGTAATTTTGAAGATTTTTAGGTGTCATTTGCATAGCTCCGTTGAGAGAAAACTTTGAAGAGTCGCCAATGTGCAAGGTGAGTCATTTCAGATGGAGGAAACGCACCAGTGTGTTTTTCAAAATATTAGTATTAAATAACTCATTTACCGTTTTCGTAGACAGTGTTCTTTGGAGTTTTCCAATTACGTCGCAGCCTTCATGTAACCAGAACATTATGCGCAGATCCAAGACTCAAAACGCTGTTGTAGACTTAGGAAGTCGTTATCGTCATTTGCTACAACGTATATAACATCGAGTAGACTGCAATTCTGACACATATCAAACTTCATACCAAACCATTAAAATTGACCGTCTACCATATAATCCCGGATTATATTTCCCATGTTAAATGGTACTGACAGACTAGAAAATCATCTCAATGCCCTATTAGTTGTACTCTGTAACTTGTCCATGTCATATCAAGAATTTTCTCCAAAACTGTAAACAATGAGAAATATTCTCAACAAAGAGCACTCTCAGCATAAATACCAATAGGGAAGACAAAGACAACACTCGATTTACTTTTATGTTTTAATGTATTGTCTTGAAAATAAATTCACATTACCTCTCAAACTATCATTCCAACTGAAGATAAAGAGGGACACCGGATTCACTAAAAATCTGCTGACGTTACTGCAGTGCCAGTGAAAGAACAGATAAATTAATTTAAAATGTGTTCGCCTTCTAAAAATATTTCATCTTTTTTGAGTTTTGCGTGCAATACCATATCGTTTCTTTTTTGGAACGATATATGCTATGGATGGACCTAATATCATTTTAGAAAATTATTTAACAATCTAACTGCCAAAAACGTTATAATGTCCTTACAAATGTCAGCGTAAATATGATTAAGCGTTTCAGAGAAAAACATAAATTATGGAGCTCTCCAGATAGAAAACGAAATCTTTTTGATGGTAATATTTTTGAAAAATTGAAAATGTTATTTTTAAAACTTTTATGTAATGTTTCACTAATCAACATGAAGGACACCTCGTTTTGCCCATCTTTTTATTCCATTCCGATATACCAGGTTGCACTCATTTGCTGTCATGGCCTGCAACACTCGTTTCCGTGCCTGTAATCCTTGAAACGTTATTAGCGGATATCCGCCGTTTATGAAAAAGCCAACTAAAGAAGAGTTATGAAAGTCAAGGGCACAGCCAGGATCTGAGCTAAGGGGTGGTAGGTGATGAGGGAGGCTTGGCCTAAGATATTAGGTATTATTAATATTATTTCATTAATATTTCTTATTTAAACACTTTATATTTTCAGATTAACTATTTTGTAGGATTTTCTAAAACCTTTTTCAAGCCATTAGATATTTTCTCTCCAATAGTGTTTCTAAAATAGGTCTTCACTCGTCGAAGCGAATTGAAATTTCGGAACGGTTATTTTTTCCTACGCACAATGATGATATTCACTTCATAAATATAGGTATTTTATTATCATTTAAATATTATAAAATGTAAATTGATAGAGAGAAAATGAGCGAAACGGCTAGAATAAATAAAAAAACGATACAAAACTAGCGACTTTTAGTGTATAAACTGGTTGATGGTTGAAAACATCCCTGGATCAACATGCCCAAACAACAAATTTGCGTTGTCCGTGTGGCGGTAGAGCACGCATTAAAACCGATGAAAACACAGACGAACAGACAGACGTTTTGCCGTCAATCGATTTTTCGGTATCGAGACATGGATTCTGGCTACATCATTCTGGATAAATTTTTTCTACATTTAGATACAGAATTTATCCACTTATTTGTTACCAAGACCTGGTAATAAGTGTTTTCTGTCAAAAATTCGCTGTTTTCCGGCGCACGATTACATAACTTTCTATTCTTACGAAGTTCCTTCGTATGGATAATAAAAAAAAAAGATATCTTATTCATTACATAATATAAACTGCATTGTTTCGGTTTTAATGGAATTTTCAAAAGTGATAGTTATTAGGATAAAAACATAAAATATCTCGCAATAAAGGGAAGTTACACAAGTTGAAATACAACGGAACGATGGAAATTTTTTGTTTAGAGTTTTTTAAAATAGCGGTTTAATATTAAAGATTTAGATATAAGTGAAAAACATTATCTCAAGTATATTGGCATATGCGTATTTTTATTCTTGTTTCAATCAATAAAATTGTAAACATTCAATTTAATTGTAATTTTGAAACTCACTGCACTTCGAGAAAGAAATGTGTACGGAGGCAGGTGCTCCACAAAACACAATTAAAGTAGATCATACCTTTCATGCAAAAGGTCGTACTAAGGAAATCGTTTAACACATGACTCCCCGAGAGAGTCAAATACCCATGCAATACAGAAAGTTTCCAGCAGAGTTACAGTAATTGTAAATGAATTCTTGTTCTTTGAAATACGAATGTCAGATGCAGTATTGGATGTTTTCATCTCAATGTACTCGACTTTCCGGGATGTACTCGGCTGTCTAAATAAGAGGTCGCCATCAAACATATTTTCAATGGCGTGCCTGCAGGAAGGGGCATGAAGGGCCATTATCATTACGAATAAACATTTTTAAACATCAAATTAACATGAGAGATACATTTTGATGTATCAAAAAATATGGGAGAAGTTTTCAATCTGAAATTCGCCCCCTCTGAAATAATTTCAAGAGCCCTCTGCGCAAACCATGTGGTATTACTACATTGATGGGACATTACTATCTACTAATAAGCATTTTAGAGTACAAGCCTTCTAAGATTACGTCCACGTTACTGAAAATAATATAATATTAATACTAAAGAATATCAAAGATTTCGAGATGAAGACGTAAGTTCAAACATTACCCGTACGTACTCTATTATACTCTCGTCCTTTATTTGCTCGAGTTATCTGTACGATCCACTTCATTCACTTTGAACACCTAATAAAGCGAATATTCTCAAATGGATCTTCCAGTGTAAATGACACATTATTTCCCCTCCCATAAAAATATAATAGCACGGTGAGAGAATGTTATCAATGCACACTAATATGGACCGTTTTAATTACCAGAACTATTTTACGAACAGTGCAAAAAAAGTGGTTCCCGGTCTGGGGAATCCGAACTCTCCAGGCGCCGTAGCAGACATATTGTAGCAAAAGTGGTTATTACTGCGCTCCGACCTAGGTTCTTGTCCTGTCTGAGGGGTAGAAGCTTACTGGCATCAAAAGTTGGGAGGAGGGTATCAGGAAAGTGTTAATTTCATAGCAAAAAAGCCATGAATTTTAATGTCTGAATGATTGCAATCATCATTAAATTATTTAAAATTACAAAGTTATCAAAGTCTGTAAAAATTTAAGAGGCAAGTATAAGGAAAGTTAAGTATAAGTTAATATAAGGTTAACTATTCAAGGATTATTAAATAATGTCAGATATTGGACGCCTTGTTGGAAGATCAACAAAGGTACGTACTTTTGTATAAAACAATCACCATTGTACAGCACTCACTCAGGTATACATTTTATAATGAAACGTATAAGAGCTCTTGTATGAGTCCGCTAATCAAATTTTAACGCACCGTCGTACGTGCTTGTTTCAGAACTGACGTGTTTTTCTTTCTTCAGTGTACTTTCTGAAAACGCTCAATTACATAAATATAATATACACTTTGCCTTTGCAGTGTATCATTGCCTTACCGGAAAGTCCTAGGGTTTGAGTCCCTATGGAGGCTGATTCTCGATTAGATAAATACTTAATTCGTAGTTAGGTCGAATTCAGTCGCGTCTGGAAGAGAATCCTAGCGGCCGGCTGCTCTGATCGGTAGTTTTCCGGCGTTTCTTCTATCAATACTAGGCAAATGCTGGAGCAGTACACTAGCAAAAGGGCTAAGTGTGTCCTTTCCTTCCTCATCCTTATCTCCACTCCTCTCCCTTTATGCTCCCACTTACATTTACATGTACTACACTGCCACACATATCGTGTGATGAGTTGGAGGCTTATGACTTGAGTCGTCTGGGCAGGGGTCCGTCAGGGGGAGATACGAGTATACGGACGGCAAAGCTCCACAAGTCACCGTGTAGGTCGACGTCGGATCTCACGATCCATTGGGGAGGAACACCGCCAGCTTCCGCCATATGACATGCACTAAACCTACGGGACTAATGACCACAGCAGTTAACCCGCCAAGAAACGGTAAATAATCCATAATTTAATAGTACATTCTCGTATCGTATAATTGAAGTATTTGGTGCACTTTTTTACTTCGATGTATTTCGTAATTTTGTGTATTTTTATACCGGTGCTGTGATGTAAACGGTTGCATTTTAACAGCGAGCGAGCGTGCGTGCGTATTGCAGAGAGGGAGTTGCAGTTCTTTCGCGGAAGTGTCTTGCGCAAAAAGACGGAAATGAGTGTCACCTTGTGACGTACAACAATTAACTCGCCATGCAGTAGTTACAACTGCGGATGCTCTTAGGAAGCAATGCATTTGTTCGCATGAAACGATTCTGTTTAGTTGAACATTCAGTATGTAGTATTTTTTGCGCTGTAAACATTTATATCTAGAAACGTAAATAATCAAATGCTTCAAGGCCAGTAGGTATACAGGAAATATGTCTAACTGTATTAAGGTCAAACAGAAAAAGTGTCTAATAAAAATGTGGTCTACAGCTATATTGACTGATGATTAAACATCCACAGCTAAAATTTCTACCAACAAAAATGCCTACAGCTAAAAAGTCTACCAACAAAAATGTCTACTAACTACAAAGTCGATCAGCTAAATGTCTAACAAATGCCTAACGAGTATTCTGTTAAAATATTATGTCTACGAGTAATGTAGTAATAAATTGAAAGTATATAACAATATGAGTGTATGATGTGAATGATATGAGTGTATATATTATCGTAACTGGATTTTAAAAATTAAATGAGTTGCAACGGAAATAAAATTCGAAGATCTATTTTAATTCATTCACACCAGGCACTATAACAAAAAATCATGGAATCTAACACTGTGAAATCCAACAGCGTTAAATATATATTAATACATAATAATTTCGATTACCCCTTCAGAAGAAAGGGCTGAGATGGAAGATCCTTTTATTGGAGATGTTCCCTGAGAGATATTTGCAATGCAACTTGTATCACCAGGTCAAATTTAGGTGATGACTGATTTTAATGCACGTACTGCTTATATTTAATAAAGAAATTATTCGAGTTTCAACGTGTATTTATAATTGCACATATTAACAAGTCTAACAAACTTTCACGTACATACGTAGATCGTTTTTGTATGTAAACATATTTGCAATATTCATTTTTGCATGCAGACACCTTTGCCTGTAGACATTTAGGCATTTCTGCATGTAGACATACTTGCATTAGGCTTTTTTCATGTAGACTAGCGCAATGTGTAGACATTTATTTCAAGAGTATCCGGACACGTCCAAAACGGTGTTATGGTGTGGGTGTTTTTTTTTCATGGAAGGGGCTTGCACCCTGCGTTGTTTTATGTGGCACTATCAAGGCACAGGTCTACGTTGATGTTATAAACACCTTGATTCCCACTTTTCAATAGCAATTTAGGGATGGCGATTGCATCTTTCAACACGATTGATCACCTGCTTATACTGCCCGGACTGTTGCGGAGTGGTTACACGACAATAACCACCCTGTAACGGACTGGCCTGCATAGAGTCCCGACTTGAATCCTATCCATCACCTCTGGGATGTTTTGGAACGCTGACTTCGCGCCTGACCTCATCGACTTACATCGAAACCTCTCCTCAGTGCAGCTCTCCGTGAGGAATGGGCTGTTATTCCCCAAGAAACCTTCCAGCATCTAATTGAAAGTATGCCTGCGAGAGTAGAACCTACATAATATTGGCAACTCACATAATATTGATCTATTAATATGCATATCATTTATTTGCCCTATACTGGATTGTTTATCTTTTTGATTCTATTTCCATTTACTTATGGGTTTCAGCATACAACATGCTGTCGTCTTACCTGTCATATGTGAACCTGCAATCTATACAGAATTGCGATCTCCGGAAGTTCCGTTAATTAAAAAATGGGTATTTTGAATTGATGGTAACTAGTTATAAATTATCACTATCTTTTTACAATAAATAACTTAACATATATTTAATAAAATTGGTTCACGCTTTTCAACGAGCTCATGAATTGATCTGATATTATTTCACTCGCACACAATAGTCAAATTCCAGTACGGGTCAAGAATTGAAGTTCAGTGCTTACTATTATCTTCGCACGCATCGTCCACTTGCCCTATGCTGTACCGCATGTGGGTACCTATTCTCCACTACGCTCAACACGAATCGATTAATACAATCCCCATCTACGAGTCTTTCCTATTATAAATTCCGTTTCCAGTACGAAGACCATTCAAAGTTAACTTAACATTTAAAAAAAACTTTTGACATCTCTAGATTATTAACAAATAAAACTCTGAAAAATATCGCAACAATCTCGTGCTAGGCACTTCCCTCTAATTGAAAACAATAATCTCGATTTTAACCGATGGCGATCGTACCGTCTAGTTGACGTGACCTCGATGGCAGCTGGTGTAAGAGAGGCTGAATGTTTAAAATATCTTACAAAACTACACCTCACACCGCCTCCTCCATACATTATTCTCTACATAATACAAGGGAATGTGCTTCCTTCCCCGTGATAAAAATTTCATGCTCGCAACCATGAATCTTAGTTCCTAATTTACTGGTCGCTCTGACAACGTGTAATCTCACCACAACTCAATCATCACAAATCAGCGTTTCGTGTGTCACCAGTTCATTGTTTTCGTATTGATATCGGAGTTAAAATGAACTAGCGGAGCCGAGTAACTTTATTTAGCTGCGGAAATACCTCATTTGATTGAGTGCCCTCGCATCAACCCATACGACATTTTAAGGAAATAAATTAGCGCTTTGACAATGTAAATGTAATGTAATTGAAAATGTAAATGTAATGTAAATGCTCATTAATATAACGTGATATTAAAAAAATCGAGGTTTGTCAGATTCGAAAGATTAAACTCACTTTCGGGTAATTGGATCCGTGAAATATTCAGGATATGTTCCAGCTTTTACTTTCTCCTATACTACATATGTAGTATAGAGACATTTATGTAATGCTGCTGCGCAAAACGACGATTTTTCACAAGAAAAATTCTTATTGTACGTCCCTGATCTCGAAAAAGAGGATAATTCCTGTTCCAATATGTAGCAAATTACTTCCTCTAACACGTTCCGAACTCAGAATCCACGTTTGTTGGGCCCTTGACTCCAAAAACTTGATTGACGGGAAAACGCCTGCCGGATCGTCCGTCTGTGCCTCTGTCTACAAACAGCGCTACCGGCTAAACCATAAGGAGGATTTTCACCAAAACTGACATTCCCCAATCGATATGACTGATGTCACAGCCCTTTTATTTTAATATACAAGATTTTTATTTTGGGGGGATATTTTACGTGAAGCATGATGGGTATTTCATTTTTTTCTTAACAATGTTTTTATTAAACTTTGCCCTCGAATTGCGAAAAAAGCTCTTAAAAAATGACGCAGGTTTCAGTTTTGTTGAAATATCTAAAATGTCGAAAATTGCTCAAGTTCACAATTTTTTCGGCGTCTTCCAACTTCATTATTGAAGATTATATTTTTTCTCTTAATATAATTTTTCTTCAAAATAACGACTTTAAATGACGACTGTTCAGTTTTCTCAAAAAACAAATATTTTTTGCGTAATTTCTGAGTGATATATGTGCAATATTCTAATTACATTGCAACAGATGGAATAAACAGAAATATATTTTTTAAATGTCTCTTACAACATTAATATTTACATTACCGCAGTTTTGCATACATTATTTCATTTTTGAGTGCAGGTGCTTCAAAGAAGTTTTATACAATTCCTCAAAATCTTAATATTTTTTCTTTAAGGATGAGGTCGAAATTCCAAATTTTCAGAAACGTGTGAATGCTACTTTCTCAAAACCTTCTCTAATTTTTTAAAAACAATGTGTAAGTAATACTATTCTTTAGTATAAAATGCAGTTAATGAATTGACATTAACGTTATTTTAATTTTTTCATTTGATTTTTTAATTTCAATTACTTAACATTAATGAATTTTCGAACACAAGCGCTTCAAATTTCTGATTTCTGAACACGTTTCTGGAAAACTTAAAACGTCTCTGTGAAACTGAGCTCAAAACTGGGCATTTTTAGAAACGTTCAAACGACATTTTCTCAAGAACGCTTCAAATTTTTTCTTTGAAAATTTGCATATTGGACTGTTTTACACTTCTGAAATATTATTTAAAAACTATTTTGATTCCACTATTAGAGAACCGAAAAAGTCGAGAAAGTGTAACAAAATTTCGTTTTGTTGCCGATACGTTACAGCTGGTGGTGGGACAATACCGGAAAGCTAGCCTGGACTAAAAAGATCAGAAAACTATTTAGTGAAAGAGGGCCTGTACCATTAATGTGGGTCAATAATATCTGAATTACGTCGCGCTCAGCAATGTGTCTGTCATTCTCGTTGAGTCGTGCCGAGTAAGTAGAGAAGTGACGTACTGCGGAGTCAGATGTGCCTAACATGAGCACATGAGGCTGCACGCAGGCACAGCGATACGCCGCGCCTCCCCCCCCCACTCCCACCCGCTGCTTTTACTGCTCCATTAAGGTTCCAACAAAGCGTCGTTACCTCGTCTATACGCGATCGTCTGCTTCTGGCCTCCCAACCGGCGGCGCGGGCTCCCCATCGCTTCACGCTCAATGCACGACGCGTTTCGTCACGATTGCAGCTGCACCAACCGGAACGCTGCAAACTGGACATTCAGACGAATGTTATGCTAGGAAAACAGGAAACGCGTAGAATATAGCGCGTGCACTTCCGTGAACTCAAGTGAAGAACTGGTTCCCCAGGGTGTCCATTCAGCAAATTCGGAGGACACACGAAGATAATCTATGTGTATGTTATTACATTCCAACGCGGACAGCAATTAAAAGAATACTATGCAGCCTCTAGTCTGTGAGAGTTGTCTACTGTTTTGTTAGATGCCCAAGAACTCTGAAAAATCTAAAATAATATATTCAGCTTCGATTGTGAACGAAAAAAACACGTATCTGATTTTGGTACACCTCATTTTCTCATACTGAGCGTACCTACTGAATTCTCATATTCAGTGCGTCACTGCTTACGACACCGATGATGCCATGCAACAGTAAGCCTCCAAGGAAGGGGCTGCTTGCCATTATATATTCGTTAATCACTTGTATCGTTATGGAACAGAAACTTTTTTATATTCTTAGTATGGAAAGAATTGTTGGACTGTGTATCCGTAAATACTCTATTTGTGCTGTTATTGTAATATTTGTGAAGGCTGTTTTCTTAAAATATTTAATTTGTTACGATGCTACTCGAAAGTATTTTATTGTTGTTCTTGATCAATCTGCGTGCTACATTTTGAAAATTATAATTGCCTGAAAATTGTCTGAGTTTTCGACCTGCAATATTTGTAGATTTGCATCTCTGTGTTTAGCACTGAATGTTCAATCGCATATGTTTATGTTGATAAATTTGTGATGGGAATTTTTTGTTAGGAGGCGTGTGTTTTGTTTGGATAGTAAGATCGTAGGATTTATCTATTACAGGGATTCATAAACTTTGGTTTTCATCGACCCCTTTTAAAAGAATTGTTTGCCCCATCGATCCCCTTACCTTATTCTCTATAACATACAGCATACATAACATTAATACAAAGAGTTGCACAAAAGTATCTCAACGACTTTCATTTTGTTGACCAATATTTTGAAAAATATCTAGATTTTCAATAATCGAAAACTCTTCCGCTTGTGAGAAGCTGTGTTTCTAATCGTCGTTGTGCAATAGTTACATCATGTTGAGCGTGATGTTGTTTTAACTGACCGTAACATTTTTCCCGCGCCTATTAGAGGGAGTGTTTTCTTCTAAGATTTAGTATCACGAATATACAGTTATAACATTTTGAGTATTCTAAACATCTAAGCAGTCACGCAGCTAAGTTTTCGGATACCCCAACGTAGAAAATGGAAAGGGATCTGCAATACAGGCGCATCTGCAAGAAATCTGCAATAAACGTGAAATGAGTTTTATATCTAATTGGTAAAAAATATGGATAATAAATTGAGAAAATAAGCAAGGAGTGATATTCATGTAATGTTTTGCGGGAATCCGTCCGAGGGGACCTTATTCAGAGCCCTTAACGTCGGGAGACTGATACGGAGCACCGGTGGCACCAACCTAGCTACGCCCCCTGCTATCAATGAATGACGGAGAGGAAAGAGGAGGAGCCAATCTGTAATTTATTATTATTATTATTATTATTATTATTATTATTATTATTATTATTATTATTACTACTATTACTTCGATTAGATATTATAATTTTGATATACCCCAGGAGGGAGTAATGAAAGTTAATCATCTCAAGGACAACTTCAATGCGGTAAGAAACTCGAGTCAATACCGAGTAAATGGTTAAATGTATCAACATTGATGCGTTAAATTACTGGGCGGAAAATAATGGAATGACCATCAATAGTTCTAAAAGCAAATACATCACTTTCAGGGGCCATAATTACAAAGAAACAAAATACCGTTTAAATAACGACAATATTCCGAGAATATCTTCGTGCAAGTACATAGAAATTCATTTCTATAGTAAATTAAGCTGGAAAAGTCACGTAGATATTGTTGTAGGTAAAGCCTGGAGATCTCTCCACTTTGTAATGAGCATCTTAAAAAGGAGTACGGCAAATGCGAACAAAATTGCTTATTTATCGCTTATTCGTCCGATAAATGAATTCGTCCGATATGGAACAATTTGTTAGGATCCGCACAGAATTATGTAGTGTAAAAAATTAGAAAGAATTCAGCGTAGGGCAGCTAAATTTACTTTCAGGGACCAGAAAATGGCAGTGTGGGATTCAATCGAAAACATGCGATTATTAAGCAAGGGTCTGCGCTTTGTATAAAGCTTATAGCGGTCCAGATTGGAAATAAATTAATCCGCTGCTAAGTATTCCTACATACATCAGTGGAGGAGATCGCAGGCACAAAGTAAACTTAAGACTGCAGAGGACGGATGTCCGGAAATTATCATTCACAGATCGAACGATAACGGAATGGAATATATTGCCTCAAAAGACTTTTAAACCTCTTCCTCAAAGAATTCAACAGTTTAGGAGATTAATTTAGGGTCTTATTAAGTAAATGAAGAACTTCTCTAAGAATAGAAGGTTATATAGCGATGCATAAGCGTTATATTGTGAAGCGAGTTGTCGTGCAGTGCAGAGCAGAGAAATAACGAAGGAAATGATTTAAGGGTCATAGTGAAGTGATGTAAAGTGAAGTGAAATGAAGTAAGTGCAATGCCGTGCAGTAGGGTCTTAATTGTACAAATATTATAAATTAAATTGTACAAAATTCAGTGCGAAGTTAGATTTGAGACTTTCTTTTTCATACTGTAACTTAAAGTTTTATGAATCAGTCAGGTATGGTATTATTATTATTATTATTATTATTATTATTATTATTATTATTATTATACTATTGTTATTATTGTACCATTATTATTATAGCATTTTATGTTAGTTATATGGCCTTATTTTTGTGTAATTAGCTGCCACCGGGTTAGACCCAATTGCAGTTTAAATAAATTTATCTTATCTTACACATTATGAAGGTAGAAATATGGATCGTTCGTTTTCGATGGAGATCATTACTGTTAAACGCTTTATCACCACATAAAATTTTATTCGAGTGATACCACAGTATCTATACTTTAGCGTTTGAAACTCCGATTTAGAAAACAAGATTGTACATTTGGCTGAAAACTTTCGAACTTGGTGACAAGATTGTCCAAATGGGCGTTCAATTAGGAAAAAATATGTATAATGTTAGTCTTAATTGAACTGTCAAATGTGAAAGAGTTTAAAGTGGAGTATTAATTTGAAAACATTTGGTTAATGATATGTAAATCACACTTCGTGCGTGTTCATAGTTTTATGAGTCCTGAAAGTGTAAATTTGCAGTAAATTTTATGCGACTAAATACGTTTCTTCATCAACATGAACAAAAGGAAGAAGCTTATTTGCGTTTATATCCCTTTTAAAATGACGTTTCACATTTTATATCGCCCGACCTCGACAATTATTGTGATTTATAATCCACTGCCAAACTAATAATGTTGCGAAACGAAATAATACAATCGACAAGATTATAACGTAAAACGAAAAAAAGGAAGATTTGAAATCCTCACAAAAAGCCGTGAAGTGGTAGAATCATATCAGGACATTTGCAACGAGTTGTAAGTGTTTACATAGTACGTCGCTAACAACAAACAATACAGTTGATTTGTTTTCTAGCAAATCAGATGTATGTGATCGTGTAATTGAAATTATGCAAAATAATTTATTTTAAATTTACTATCACATTTTTCTGATTTATCTGTGCCGAGCTACACAGGGCCCAAAATGAGAATTCGTGCCCTTGGTCCTCACCCGCGGATTTAAACGTGGCGCCGCGATGACGTCACGATCTTACGGGCGCGGCAGTCAAGGGAGGATGAACCGCTGCGGGCCAACAAGAAAATGATGACAGCCAGATAAGGGATTGTGAATAGCCATTGGTCGAAAGGCCGAAAACGAGGGAAGCAGCGAGCGGAAGGCTTGTGGTCCGTTTAACGGCGGAACCTTGTGCTGTTACAAATTTCCATGAGAGTAAAAACTCCTTCTGTTGAAAGGTTTTGCGAGAGCAGAGCTACGATATTCTGTTAGAAAATTTTGAGAGAGAAAGAGCTACCAGATTCTGCTTAAATAGGCGTTCGAAGAGGTTCTCATCTCGACGAATTTCTTTTCTGGATTTGTTTTGTGGAAGTGCAAGTAATAGTAATTCCGCGTTTGCTTTTTTTGTGAGCAGCAAATTGAACGGTTAACGGTGATTGTATCACAATACATACACGGAATAACGGTGTTTGTTGGTGTGAAACTTGGCGCAACCACATTCTGTTTCCAAGGTTCATGGAGTGAGGGTCGTCAGCTGACGCGAGGATTTCGGGGTGACGACGCTTAGAAGGCGACGCCAGCGCCTGCCAGCGATGCCGCCAATGACATACGCAGGAGCGTGAGTAGCCGTGCAGCCCAAGGCAGAAGCAATAAGCAAACGTGTAAATAAATTTAACGACCAAGCTAGGTCACAAACCAGAAACTTTAACAAAGCCATTAGTGAGCGATTCAATTCCATAGAGGCAAAAGCCAATTGGCGAGGGCTATGACCTCGTTTATAAATTTCAAGATTGCGTCTCACGATAATTAGAAATTAATAATGAGGGCATAAATATATTTAATTTCCTGATCAATTAAGAAGATAATCTTAGACCAAAGTTATTAAGTTTAAAGTTCTTCAGATGTTTCACCGGTTGGTAGCATAGAAGCATACTGTAATTGTGAAGAAAATTTAAAACAAGTTTAAAAGTAATCATTATTTATTTGGCGTAAACCTCTAACGTCACTTGTGGACACGTGATCTCTGCGCTTACCTGTTTCATACTTCTCAGCGATACGTTATTGTGTATATTTTGTGTGTGTGGAGAATATATGCTTTTCATGTCTCAAGAAATTCAAGCTCTGATTGCATCATTTTGTCTTCAACTTGCCCATGTTCTCGCAAATCCGTAAACCCAAGTGGAGCATTTGGAATGAGCTCAAATTGAACCAACTCTACAGGCAGAGTGTGAATCGGCGGTAAACCGTTGGACACTCGAGGTAACTACCACGCTGAGCAGCGTCACTTAGGGTTGACGACCCTTGATCGGAAGAGTTGTAAAATGCCCGGCGCACCGCGACAATTTTGACTGAGTATTCGGTTGCGTGGTATATAAGTGTTGTATTTGTATTGTGGCGATACCGATTTCTTCATGCCAGGAAAATTAAATTAAACAAACAGACTCGGCCACCATGAGTTCGACTGGGAACAGATTGCGACATGGCCTCACGCGCGCAACCCTGCTTATCAGACAGCCGTCTCCGCCTCCGGCACATTAAGAAAGTCGTTACAGGGTCAGTCGTCGACAGATTTACTGTGGAGCACGTGTTCGCATGCCCAGCTGCGCGAACCTTCTAGATCGCTTTTGAAATCGACAAATTCTTTCACGGACAACGCCCGTCTTGTGCGAGCATGTTCTAGAAGGGCAAAGAAAATTCTGGACGCTCACAGTTATGCAAAGAGTCGGAACTCCATTCACTACCCCTGTCACCATTGGTCGAAATAACGTAATGCGCCATTTCTTTCGGCCAATAGCGACGCAACTATCTTAAGGAGCTGGAACATGCGAGAAAACGAGTGGGGGGGTAAAAGTTAACCTAATAAGATTTGACTTATAAAATTGGCATTCAAAGCAGGGCAGTCGGGAGAGAAACTTCTCTGAGGGGGAGAGCTATTCACCGACCAGAGGCAAGTTCGCCTCTGATGGACTTAGAAAAACTTCGGTGTGGGCTATTGTAATAGAGCAGAGTAACGTGGGCAGAGAAAATTCTCTGAAGCGGGAATCTGTTGCAAAGTGAAGCGAATGTGTCGCTGCAGGATTTCTAGACTTTCTAAAGTTGCAATTGTGAATAATCACGAGTATCAGAAGAATCCGTGACTGGTTACTACGCTCTTGAAATCGAGAGTGACTTCTGGCCGACCCCGAACTCAACCAGACTGCCAGGCGCCGTTACAACGCCGCCCCCTCAGCCGTGCCGCCGCCTTCCCTCGGCCGTGCCGCCGCCTTCCCTCGGCCGCGCCGCCGCCCCTTCGGGTGACGCCCTCAGACGGCTGACCAGCTGACGTCCGTGCCTGGGTGGGCACAAGGACACCGCCCCGGCCGCGCCCTCTGCGAAGGTTGCCGCCGCCTCCCCTCGACGGCAACGCGCCCGTTTCGGGCCCACAAAAAGAAACTTTACCAAGGCAATATAATTCAGGGTATTCATCCCTGCGAAAATCCTGTAATGCGGTGTCGCGCTAAGACACACTGATCTGTAATATTTGTTACCATTGTGATGCTAACTATAAGTCTTCCTAATTTCTAAGCTTTATACTGGCTACTAACTTTTCATCTTCTTATCTGTCCACCTAATTTTCAGATTTCTGATTCTATTTACATGTGTAACTTCCCTGGGGCATTTTGAATTATTTTGCCCAGGAATAAAAGTGATTTTTACCAGTGATCCAAGTGTTTCTTTCATGTTACCAGTATTTGTTAACAATTCCTTCCATCACCGACTGAGCTATTTCAGGGCCGCTTACCGGGCGTTCTCTCACGAGACGGCCGGGAGTGTTACAGTATATATTACTCGCACAAGTTTTCTTGATACCCGAGCTCTCTAGTCCCCACCCAGCGCTGAATAGCACGGCACGTTGACGTACTTAAGTTCGACTCGGAACGGCACGTACAAGTTTACAATGCTGGCAACAACCACCTCGTACTTTCAAAACAATCGTAGCATTTCTCGTGGCACACTTAGGTGAGTTAGTTCATGCCCACAGTTGGTACACCCTTTTAAGCCGTGACGTAGACAGGGCCCTCGTCTCCCCGCACCCCCCGCTGTGGAATATGAAGAAAACTTGGGCGTATAGTACACATTTATGTGTTTGGTTTGGTGAAACGAAAATTGATATTGTGTATCTGCTATAAAAATGCACGAATTTACATACAAACACAGTGGCTGATTTCCTACGTTTTTGTGGAAACAAGCAAATATACAATTATTCATCAAATCAAAGGAGATTGTGAATTATTCTTACTAATCCACAGGAAATGAAGTGAGCGCTAATGAGCATGGTGCTTCAATTTGTAGAATAAATTGTCTTTTGATAGACGCGATCGATAGCGTTACGTCGCAAGCGTGAAAGATCGTCTCTTGCATGCATACTCCTTATATGCTGCCCAGGAAATTCCTCTCACGGCGACTGCCGAGACATGAACGACTCACACAGCGTGAGTGAAAGCGCTAGGTGTGTGTGTGCCCATTGTCTCTCTGCAGGTAACAGTTCCCACCAGTTTACGTTGACACATGTGGAACCATATGTTTTTTATTTGCAAAGAACAGGCTGTACTGCCTGCCGTTGCTGTCTTTGAAAAACAATACGGCGTTTGAGTATTCATCCGGAAGGCAATGAAATGTTTTATCATATTATTTAGTACTTCTGGTACAGCATTAATAGATCCACTTCAAATTGCATTTTATGTGACATTTTTTATGTCTATGTAAAATGAATGTATAATAAAAGTAATAATGATTGGGAATAAATTAAGGGTATCAGTCGCTTCAGGAATGTTTAGAGATTTTGTTCATGCATTAATTAAACACTATACTTCACTTATTTTATAATCTCGACAACAGAAAATATTTTACCTTGTAAAACGGCGTTAATATACAAGAATCCTTCTCCTGCTCCTTCTCGTACGGCAGCTCTGCTTTCCAGTACAGACTCAGGTCTGTTATTCGCGTACTTGTAGTGCCAGAACTCTAATGAGCATGGTGAATTGACCACATGGGGACGTGAAATCAGTTGTCAAGTGTTTCAGTGGCCCATTGTTTTAATATCCAGCATCCACTTGGAGTGAGTGAGTATTCAAACCATCTACGCCAACTACTTAGGTTACCATGGTCTATAAAAAATTACTTTTGTCTCTAACAATAATAAAACACACTATTTTTGAAAGTTAATTTGCTTCTCAATTCAGATCTAATTTTAGAATTTTTGTATCGGCCTCAGTTTCTACGTGATAATTTTTGTAATTGCGTATGTCTCCCTATGTATTATATCTGGCAAAATGAGATGCTCTAATAACAACAGATTTTCATGTATGCAAGAAGAAATTCATCAAAGTATGTGTTACAAAAAGTAAAGAGAAGGTTTAGAATGTTTCACAGGAAGGTTGAAAATCTGTGTCTGCATGGATATCTCGTCCTCTGCCTTCTGAATGATCGTCACTGTAGCATTCATCTTCATTCACTGCCACGTTCTCGGGAGTAGTGGTACCGGCAATTCTTCACTGTATTTTATAAACATTATAGCAGATGGTGAATTAGGATATTGCACCGTTTTCTTTGTTTTTCAGGTGATTCCCGCTAGTTTTGTCAGACAGAAATACCAGTCTGTTATGAGATCCGCTGGTTCCCTCCAAATCATTGGAACAGCAAAGGACACGTGTCGTGAACATTTCAGGAATGTAACACAAGACACAAAGCACATGGAATGCCCATTTCTTGTCCTCTTCGCCTACCGTACACTCGAAATATAGTTCAAAATATTTCCTTTTTAGAGGATTAATGTTCTGTTTTTGCGATTTCAGAGTTAATTCTCCACAGATATAACATAACGTATTCGGTCTATTTACACTTTTTCTGAATTAATACAAAGAAAAAATCTTCATGAACCTAGAACAACAAGCAGTCTCATCCACGCCGCTTTCCAAACTTTCAGATCTTTCAATGATGGGACGCAACTGGCAAGAAACACAACGCGATTCTATCTGTTCGAGCATGATTTAACAGTAGTTCCCAAATATTTTTCATTTCCTAAAGGTGAATTTTGTGCATTCAGTGTCATTTATAGGAATTCCTTGTACACATTTCCATTGCTCCTAAACAATTAAATGTGCAGAATTGTTAAATGAAGCTACAGAAAAATAACAAATCTGTTGCGTTTTCAAGAATTTTATAAATATAGAGTAGTGTGTAACAAGAAAACTAACCCCGATAGGCTGATTTCCGATTCGAATTCAGTGCCCAAGTCTTAGTTTAGAGCACCATTGATTTTATTTGTTACAAAAATGCTGTTGACCAGTGTTATTATTCCCGTAAGAGAAGCACATGTTACATCAATAGATGTGGCGATGTTCCTCTCCCGCTGCAGCGTGGGAGGGGCGTGAAGGGGACAAGGACGAGGAGGAACAGTTCACGCACGGTACGTGACAGGTTGTGAGAATATAGCTTCGGCATTCGTCTGGTATTGTCAGGAAAAACACAGAAAACTACCCAAGAGATAACTATCAAGGCACAGGCCTACGTTGATGTTTTAAACACCATCTTGCTTCCCACTGTTGAACAGCAATTCGGGGATGGCGATTGCATCTTTCAACACAATCGAGCACTTGTTCATACTCATCAGCCCTGGATATGGCGGAGTGGTTACATGACGATAACATCCCCGAAAAGGACTGGCCTGCATAGTGTCCCGACTTGAATCCTATCGAACACCTTTGGGATGTTTTGGAACGACGACTTCGTGCCAGGCCTCACCGACCTTCAACAATATCTCTCCTCAGCGCAGAACTCCGAGAAGTACGGGCTGTCATTACCCAAGAAACCTTCCAGTACCTGATTGAAAGAATGCCCACGAGAGTAGAACCTGACATCAAGGCTAAGGGTGGGCAAACATCCTATTGAATTCCTGCATTACGGATGGAGGGCGTCACGAAAAGGTCATTTTCCGGATTCTTTTGATCATATAGTGTATGTATCGAAAAATTCATTATCACCGGTACTCAAAACCTAGGACATCCCGTTCATCGATGCTGCAGAGGATACTGTGTTGCCGTTGAGCTATCCCAGCCATATCCACCAGGAAACGGATGGAGGAAATCAGCCAGGAGCAGTAGTAGAATCACTTGACACACCTAGTTGTCTGTGTGACAATAAATTTAGGCAGTGATGTCGATGTCTCTCGCTGTTCATAGTTGTGGCATCAGTTCTCTTCCCTTTGCTACACATTAGAAGCAATCGCATAACTTTCATAGTGTGTCCAAAAAAATACGTTCTCATCATGGAGACTAGCGTGCGAAAGGCACTCACCTCAATAAACTACTTCCTCTACAGTGGAGGAAATCCTTCACCAAAAATCTGAATCTACAACCTCGCCAGCTACGAATATTCAAATATTATCCACGCTAATGCAACTTTAGAAACTAGTGTTCCTACAAACGCACACACCTTTCCGGATTATTGGTAAAGCTTACGTATTATTCTTATGTTACAATTTGTCCTAGTAACACTATGCAGATATCACTTGAAAATCTCCTAACAGGACCTAGCACATGAGGTGCGAAAAATTTTACACTGACAAGTGTATATAATAACACATTAAACTTACTTTGATTATTTTGAAGACAGGTCCCAAGTTGTGAATCAATATTTTTTAAAAGAGCGGAAACGCCATTCAAAATATCGCGTAATTAATGCATGAATATTCGTTTATCAACCTACAAGTGTACCCGTGCGTGACATCTCACATGTTAAATCACATCTTTTCCCCCCCTTCTTACATCGTGTCTGTTTCTTTACAAAATGTATAAATCTAACTTCCAATGAACTTACAGAATATCAAATTAAAATAACCTTTTTACTAAGATTTATTCAGTATTATAGACATGTTCTTGGAACAATTCACAACACTTCCTTAAAAATATTTTATGTAATTGTGCAATCTTCCTCGACAGCTTTTCGCTTTACTTGATAGTCACAAAAAATAAGAAAAGCTTTTTTCTTCTCAGAAAGCTACGTAAATTTGTTCACGCGAAAATACAGGATCGGGCCAATGTCTGGATCTATATGATACGCCGAGGAAAGATGGTGGTTAAAAGTTTAAAACAAAATCTCGGTAAAAATCAGCAAATCAATTCTTGCTGAATAAGGAGTGCACCTCCCGTCTTATATCAATGAAATGTAAGACGACAAACATTGAAGTTCGCAGAACATGGAAAATCGTGTCGTACTTGAATTTGTGTAATAAGTATCAACTCTATCCGCAACACACACATTACACAGCAACACGTATTCCAGCGTGCATAAATCGTAAAAGATGCGTTCTAGGGACTTTTTTAATTAAAAACAAAATTGTTTCTTCATCGCAACGCGTCTCTTTAACTCTTGTTGGTCTTGAGTTTTTACATGGAGCAATCGTCTCTAACTGCGTAATTACTATATTTGTCAAGTCTCGTCACGTCGCAGTCAGTTCCTTTTATCCCTTCGACCAGGGGGTCAACGCCGTTAGATCCCGGTAACCCAACAACGAACCCGCGAGTCTCGAATTCGCTTAAACCTCCGTGACTTCACGGAGCGTTGTGAACGAATACGGCTAGCGAAGCCACCTTAAAGCTAGGATTCCGTGTCCCAATATGCGACATGAGTTAATCAATCGTTCCTGGGCCGCAATAAAGAAAAGGAAACAAATAGAACTCGGGTGATAACTAAATGTGTTTTAAAAACTATATTAATTTCAGAAGAGCGCCAGTATTAGGCAAAACGGTACGCTAATTTTGAAGGTGTAATTGTACGTCTTGCGATATACCGCGTAAACTCGAAAAGGAACAATGTCCGTCGACTAGAACTATATAAGTCGTTTGAAAACAATTTAACCAGAATATTTTTCTCATACAGAAGAACATCGGTGACTAAAAATAATAAACAGGTAACGAGTCTAAACTGTACGTAAGGGCAGAGGACCGACAAGTTAGGTGAGACACATCGAAGACGCAGTGAAATAGCAAAACCCAAAGGGAAGAAGGAGAAAAGAAATTATCTTGTACAAAATGGTATAATATTTACAAATACTATTCACCGGAAATCATGTAAGCAATATTTGTAAATACACTATTTATTGAGAGCTAATTATTCTTCTTTTCCTAAAATATGAGATTCCATAATATTTGTGAGCTCACAACTAGTGGTTTAACAGTACTTGTTGCTGCCACAAGTATACTCACTGCCGCAAACAGTTGTCATATCAAATACTCAAAATGTCTCCAGCACTCATGGCAACACAACAGAGCACACACCAGAATACTCCGACGCCTATAATACTACATTGATGTTTCTGAATATTGCAACACCCATAAGGATTAATCAGAATCACTTAAAAGTCGGTGAATGTGTAGAATAGTGTACATAAGAAGTGATTAAATTTGCATAGAGATGACGTGCACGTTGGCCTACTAACGCCCTTCTTTGTGTGTCAGGTCAGGTATGCCATACTCAGTCGGTTAAGTCGTCAAAAGACGTGGAAACGTGTTATCAGGTGTCAGAATGCTTGCCAAAGGGCGCACTATCATCATCTGAGTGAGATCAGTCTTCGGGAAGCGGGTTTGTCGTAGCTGGACAAAAACCAAAATTATAACTTTGTAATTGGAATATGAAACCTTAATGGTCATATTCCCAAATGTCGAAAGTATCGTAAAATAGCTTGTTTAAGCCTCAATTGGGAGGTGGGTTGGAAGATCTTACTTCAGCAACTTCGAGCTCCCTTCGTATTAGTGACGTTCGGAGCCCCGTTGAAGGCGGTCCTTGTAGATGTCTAGAGACTCAACCTACGAAGATTTTGCAGCATGTGGCTTGTTCCACGGAGCATGTATAACACATTCAACATTTATAAATAACCGTTTATTTATTTTACTAAGTATTAGTAGATCAATCTATTTCTCATGACGTTCTAAAGATCGAACGTTTAGTTTGCATTGGATTTAAAAAAAGATCAAACATGATATCTCTAATTTTTTGATATCCTGTAGATATCCTGAATATCTGTTTTAATAGGTCTATAAATACATTTTGCTCCTGTTTGCGATTTTTGTAGAAACGTTTATTGTTCTCAGGGTCGGCGCGCCGAGTAAGGCAAAGGGAGCCGCTGCATCGAGCTACTCGTACTGCATCGGAGAGGCGGTTGCTGCAGGCGCGGACGATGCAGACAGCGGAGAAGCTTCACGAGCATGTTCGTCACGAACAGTGACTGGGGTGGTGTCAGAAGATCTAAAGAAAGCGCTAGCAGCAAGTAGGCATTTTTTTACTACATATCATGCGATGGTGTACGGTACGTGGAAGGAAATTAAGAAACTTCGAAGTGAAGAATCGTTAATGGCTCGATGCAAACATAAGTGTGAATATGCAGTCTGATGGTTTAAACAGGGCTAGAGGAAATCTTACGAAACTATTTGCGGAATGTAGTAGCAAGAGCTCCGGCATAAAGAATATCGGATGTACAAGGAACGTCACTCCAGAAAAATATCGCGATCTGCAACGAATGAAGACATTCTTCACAGCCCTTTGCTTTCTTCAGACCCTCTCATTTGGAGCCGGCGGAAAACAATGAAGACAAGAGGTGAAAGTTTTCCAGATGATGTGTCGAGTTTATTAATTCGCAACTCTAATGACTTTGGAAACGAAATGTTTGAACTTTCAAATCCCACTGAATCGGATTTTGTCTAAAAGCTTAAGAATGTATCTATTAATTTATTTATTTTTGGAAATCGCAACTGTATCATTTGGTGTTTTTTATTAAGATACGAAATGTGTAGATCTTTGCTCCTTCAATGAAGCTTTAAGAAGTAAAAATGCCAACAATAATACATATTAATTTCTTAGCCATGCATACAATGTTATTTTTACATATATTTTACATCTGTAATCCAATTCTTATTTCCCAAACAAAATTTTTGGTTGCTTGCCCAAAAGTTCGTCTTATAAGAACTTCCTTCTCTCTTTAACAAGTAGTGATTTTAGCACTCGCTTTTGTGTCAATTAAAACCAAACAAATATGACACAGATGACTCCTTCAGTCACTGATGTTTAGTACGTCAGCATAACTGATCTCATTCGGTGAACGAGACTACAAAACCAACATTAATCAGCTCGAACCTAAACATTTCGAAGGTAGAAAATCGAGCCCAGAACAAGGAAGTCGCGTGCTCTTAACCATGCGGACAGAGAACAGATTAGCATCACTAATAAAATAATTTATTTGCGTCCAATTTTATTCTAAGTTGAAACTTCCTTTTCTTCATTTCGACGTTTAAGAGCCGATAATAAATTATTTTTAATATTTTACGCGTTCAAAAAGATTTATTAAGTGTTTCGTAATTAATTATCTCGCAATATCATATTTAGACATTTGGGATAAACTAAATTCTTTGGATATGGTGATCTCCGGTATTCACCTGGAAATTATCAGTATTACAGCTGTTAGATTACCACTTCAATTCCGACACGACCACAAACTCGCTGCAATTTATTGCATGAAGTCAACTTCCGGCAGTTGACCGGCCTCGAAGTGCCGACCTCCCATTCATCATGTTGATCGGCAGTTGTTGCCTTTAAAATCACCAATACCCTTGTTGGAAATGAACACACTTATATAAAAAACATTGTTAACCTCAAAGATATCGTCACTAGGAGTTTTGTCCATCTAGCAACGCAAAATAGATCACTATGCGACGGTGGCAGGATTTTCAACGCTAACTACACGACTAGTTCGCGTTAGACTGCTGGTGGAAGAGAATTCTAGCGGGTGACTGATTTGATCGATAGATTTCAGTGATTTGTCCAATCAATACCAGGTGAATGCCGAAGAAACTCTAACAAACGGATCATGCACCATGCGCGATCATTCCTCCCTCTTCTTTGTCCTATTCTTCCCCTTACTTTCACACACTTACATGCACATGCATTGCGCTACCTACACTGTCAGTCAGGAGAGTAGAGCTTCTCCCAGCTGGTGCGGTACCCCGCTGAGTGGGAGATACTTGGTTGGGAAATTCCCGCAAACCGACATAGGTGGGGGGGGGGGGCAGGTCTCGTCATTCAGCGGGGGAAGATCACCACCCCAACTCAAGCGAGAAAACATGCACTACACTTATGCGACTAGTAACCTTAGCAATTAACGTGCACTGAATCACTAATCAATCATTCGGTGGTAAGAACGGCCTCAAGTAAAAGCGGCGGAGAGTTGCATCACGGCATCCAGATGAGCGACCGGAGCGCGCATCGCAAAGCTCGTTAACGGCAACGGCACAATCGGCAAAAGCGTTGACACCCCGTCGCGGTGCGTCCTTTCTTAGTTACGCATGATGTAAATCAAGTTTGTCCAAAACAGTGGCCTCGCAAGTAAAGCCGAGGACACAGGGTTAGCCACGCGTAGAACTAAAAGGGATGTTGTGGGTTGGGTAAGTATACTGTAATACTGCTGTAAAGTAATACTGCTAAGGTCATATCCCCGTAAGTGTAGTGCATTTTTATAGTGGAGGTGGCGATAATATTCTCTTGCTGGATGGCGAGATCTTGCGCCGATCAATACGTCGGCTTGCGTGGTTTTCCCCAACCAGGTGTCTCTCACCAGCGGGACAACGCCAGAGTGGGGACAAGCTCTAAGCTTCCGATATGTATGGTAGTGTAACGCATGTAAGTGTAGATGTGTGTAGGTGAGGGGGAAGGATAGGGCAAGAAAGAGGAAGAAAAGATCGCACGCGTTCCGTGGCGGTGCCCGCGTCGTACGCGTTGCGTGCCCGCGTCGCAACGCGATCGCACGCGTTGCGTGGCGTTCCGTGTTGATCGGAGAAATCATGGAAAATTACCGATCAGATCAGCCGGCCGCTAGAATTCCCCTCCAGACAGCTGTTACATTCGACCTGTTCTTCAGGTATAGTGTCGAAAATCCTGAAATCTTCGAACCATAGGATCTCCCTGTTAGAGGCAGTGACATCAAGAGAGCCCCTGAGGCATCTTCTAGGACGATTAGGTTCATAGAAGAGGCATGCCGTCACTGACATTCCAAAGTTTCTCTAAAACGTATCTGTCTTTCGAGCAGAGAATACTTGTTTTCGAATTACTAATTACCAGCGAATGTATCCGAGATGATTACTGTACCTACAAAGACTTGTTTCATTTGTTTTCGTTTGGAGAATTTTCATAGACAATGCCATGTTCAGTGAATCTACCTGAGAATTTACATAACAAGAGTGGCATTAATGATTAATTCATGAATATAATCGACAAATTAAAATTATATATATATATATATATATATATATATATATATATATTTAACACTAACATCGCGTCGGTGGCGCTGGAACGACAAGAAATCACAATACATGTAACTATTTGTTTACATTCATTTACCAAAATGCAGTAACGTTATTAAACACTGTTAGCAGACAGTTATAAAACCCACTTCTGAAGATCGTAGCTCGATGGAAATTCATGAACTACAGAATTTGTTACTGATGAGGTTGATGTCTATAAAGAAAAATGTCTATATGAATTTAATATTTGCGCATGATGTTCCTTGTTAATATAGTTCCCTGTAAATATGGCTTCAGAGATGAAGCATTGATTGTCTAGTAATTCTGATTAATTATTGCTCTTGTAACTGACCTGGAATTATTCGCGTCATAGATGTTTCACGTAGAATGATTATTTTTACATTTTGCCTGAAATAAAACCCTATGAATTTAAACGCAGCGCTCAATGTAATACCAAAAACCAACAAAAGAACTAATTCATTGAAACGAGATTTACAAAAGTATCAATTAAGATGCGAAAAAAAGTGATAAGTTTCGTGGTGTTTCGTGGACAGTGCCCATTGGTTTATGGCGAATTCTGAAACGTAATTGTTCTCCAATACATGAGAGCAAAAGTATGTATAATCTTAATTACTTGATATCCCCTTAATTATTAGATAATTCAAGAACTTACGGGAATACTTTTGCGGGAAGAGTTACTTCCCATTACTCACCTAATTTGGTTTTAATGACTCACCTAATTTGGTAATAATTGTGATTAAAACATGACATCTTTTTACTACTGATATTAAAGGATATTATGTTATGTAATGCCTCCAGAAAAAAACTTGCAGAAAAGAATTTTTCCTTTATTTCTTGGTAATTTTCACTATGGGAGATTCAAGTTAGATAATTTACAACTTAGGACAAATTAAGTACAGGCAGATACGTTTAAAATTTATTTTCGGAAATGAGGGGATCCCTAAACATGTATTTCCATTATTAATAGGAAACAGTTCCCATTCAAATTTTAGACATTCAGGTTTATTTACATTTGCACATAATTGTGATTTTATTAAACTACATTATACTTGGGCGTGATGTTTCGGCTACTACCTTGACGCCATCTTCATACATCTGGTTTAAAGTAAAATCTTGTGATTTTATTTAACTACGTACGTAGAGAAAACTCTTTGAACCAGATGTCTGAAGATGGCTACAAGGTAGCAGCCGAAACGTAACGCCCACGCATAATGTAGTTTAATAAATAATAACAATTATGTTATATTATTATTATTATTAATAATAAAATTATTATTATAAAATTATTATTAATAAAATAAATCTGAATATCTGAAATCTGAAAAGGGGTCTGTTTTTTATTAATAAGAGTATAGACATTCATCAAGAGAAGAAGTGCAAGTTTACGTATTTCCATCCAAATCTCGACATCGACTTCCCGCAGCCTTTTATAACGTTGCCTTTACTACGCATATTAGTCGCACATAACAGTAAGTACAAAAATGGACATTTGTAAACAACAATGTTTTCAAGAAAACGACGGGCGGCTGCGTTAGCTCAGTGTCGCCTATCACTCTGACCAGGAGGTTCTGGGGATCGAGTCCCGACGGTGGCCGATTTTCGACACTAGCTAGATAGTTGGGTAGAAAGTTGCCGCTGACTGGAGGATAATACTAGAGGCCATCTACTCGACATTGTCTCCTGGTTTCTCCGATCAATAGCAGATGATTGCCGGAGCAGAACCCTAACAAACGGGCTACGGTCCACGCACGATATTTCACTTTTCTTTCTTCTATCGCCCGCTGATGTTGATATCTGAAGGGGGAAATCCTCAATGGATCGACGCGGGGGAATACATTGGCAACTTCCGGGATAAAAACGTTCACTACGTTAACGGGATTAATTGTCACAGTTGTCGCGAACGGAAACATCAATCAATAAAGCAGTCAAATCACATACGGCACCAAAATCTGCCTTGATGTTAACGCGCAGGGGAATGGACCATCAACTAAACCTATTTAAAATGCTGTTGGTTGTAACCTAAACAATCGTTTTAGTGTTTTGGAATTCCTGTGTGTATACGTGAGAGAACGTGGAAAGCTAAAATATTCCGATAAAGAGTTTTCACCATCAACACATTAAAAATTTATTACTTTATCCACATTTTGAAATTCAAAACACTTGGAGGAGGAAACGTTTCGGTATGGCGTGCATTGCCATTAGTTTTGACTTAATCAAAAGAATAAATTTTAATTAATAGTTGATAGATTTATTGCCCACAGAAATTACTTTTCTGTGTCAATGTGTTTTTGTAAAGTACGTAAAGTATTTGAAGAATTATTTTTAACGTAGTAATAAAACGATAAAACAATGATATTGTCACACACTCGGTGTTATTACACTTCAAAGTAATGATAATTTATGGCATTCTGTTTTGTAACCTTTCCTCGAAAACCATCTTTTCACAGGAAACGGTTGGAAATCGTCAAAGAAACTGGAATACTGAAAACCCGTGTTCAATTCCCGTGGCCTGCGTTAAACAATATATTCCTTTCTTAAAAAATCGAAATGTTTGAAAAACTGAATTATCAAAGAAATATGTTTTCAAAGCGTCAGTATTTTTTAATAATTAGAACTTGACGGAAAATAAAAACTTCATTTTTTTTCGATATGTAGGTTCGGTTGAAGGAGATTAGAAAGTTAGGGACTAGTTGATTTTTAATTTTAATTTTTAGTTAAAATTATTGTTCGAAATATTTTATTTTATTTCGATTTTTGCTAGATTTCTTTAGTGTAACTATGGAGATACTAAAATTAGGTTTTAGAAAAAATTAAAACAAGAAAGCTAAAATATTCTACTTTTTAAAGCCAAGACATGAATTCAGAACTTATAGTCTTTGAAATAAGCTATGTAGGGATGATACAGGTTAAAATGAAATTTCGGGCCAATATAGAGGTACCTGGAAAGTTGCTTTTTTAACAAATTTATGCCCATTGCCTCAAAACTGGGCAGGCAACTTCTACATTTTTTTCTTATCTCAAACGTTTTGCGAATTTTATCTCGTCAATGAACGAAATTCTAAACGAAGCCCATTAGCAAGCTTTGGCGCCGACCTACAAATTGTCTTTTCCCATTTAGGTATCACCTCTAGAGAGGCACTGCCCCAGACGGGGCAAGCTCTAAACTCCCGATTGGTTTCCCAACATGTGAGGTAGTGCTTGTACGTATGAGTGTGGGGGGATAAGGGGAGAGGAGGGTATTACGTGGAAGCAGGAAAGACAACGCACGTAGTAATCCTCACATCAGTAGCCCAATTGTTAGGCAGCTGACCCACCTCTTTCCTTTCGGTTTCTTTAATGTTTACCTACCAAAGAAAATAAAAAGCAAGACTACATAGCACAGACATAAGCTCACGTGGTCGGTGCATACATCTCAACAAGCGCCGGATCGTTTATATACTGCACATTATGTTTGTCTCGTTACTAAGTCCGTTATGAAAGCGCCTTGTTTTAAAAATCTATGACGCAAGCTTGCAAACCGTCCAGGAAAAAGTATTATAACCTCGACCTTGCCACAGTCCAAGGTTCCATCACTAGTATCGCCTACGTCGTATATCGTCCGTGAGCCGACCCCTCCGCATCAGTGGAATTCGATGGCATTGCATTTATTTACTAACTTTGTGTTCAACCCTCCTGAGAAACATCTTATGTACACAAACAAAATTCACGAACTGCCTTTACAGTGTGTTCTTGGCTGGAGTATATGAGAATTAGTGGAATCCGGCAGACACTGTTCTGCCCTTCATCTCCCTTTCTCCCTTCGTCTCCCTCCACCCCCCAGTACAAATGTAATAAACTGTTCAAGAAGATCTCATCCTGTAGATTACGGCATGAGAAAAGTTTCTCTGTCGCCTTTGGCAACAAATTTTTAGTTTCCAATGCCCTAGAATGCCCTTTGTTTAAGAGTTATTTAACGATATAGATTCAAAAATCCTGCCGGGCGTATTGTGGCTTGCATTTAACATGACTATTTAGTTTTGGTCTAAAGCGCCAGCTAATGAATTTTTACGATTTTTTATAGTTATTTTGCTATTCGAGGTGGAGATGAATCCAACAAATCAGAGATAATTAAAATTGGACTAGCTATTCTTGAATTATCAATGTTGTACCTAACCAGATTGTTTTATACACATAGATATAGATTAGAAAATCATCTGAAAACCGTTTCGAATTGATTCGTTGTTTACTTTGAAATTGATTTATTTGTAAAGAGAGCAAGAATAAGTATTTTGAGAGGACAACACATTGTTTACTTTCAGCAATAATCCTCTTCGCAATAATAATCTGGAATCACATTACCGCAAACCACGATTACTTTATTCGCCATCAGAGCGAAACGATACGGGCAAGCAGGGGTCGCGGTGTCATCCAGTGTGCTACCCAGCCACCGCGTTGGGCTGTCGTTACTCACCCTAATTTTTTAACTTCCTCATTTCCTGAGAAGTTTGGGGCACCACATTCCTTGGAGTGATGCCAGATAAAAAATAAGCTGGCTTACAAAAATGAATGCAATAAAGTAATAAAACCATATGATGTATTTATAGTTCAAATTTTTATGAGTGCCTAATAAAATACAGTTTTGTTTACATTTCATCTAAACATGATTAAATATAAAATAATATACGAGATTATCTGAAAAAGTGAAATGTTGAGTAGATATGTCTTTATGCCATGGCATGCAGAATACCAATTGGCAAATCTTAAAAATAATATCCCCTTACAAGACGTCCCACAAATTTAATATCTGTTCCGTTAATGTAATAAAATATTAAAAAATTACATCCCACCCTCTTTTTAATGTGTTGTTTCTGAAGTAGATCAAAACCGACATTTTGTGATGACGCCCCGCATCAAACCCTAGTCTCACCTGAAAAGAAGCAAATCCAGCCGCCCGACGCGCCAGCTGCCGGTTGCCCGCTCGGTGTCCCTCTCGGCGCAGCGACCACTGGCAGTCGGCGCGGCGAGTGCGCAATACCAGCGCCTGCGGTGCGGCGGCGCAGGTGCGCATGCGCCGGCCGGGCCTCGCGTGGGCACACCCCCCTCCCCCCGCCCCGCCCCGCCCGCCGCAAGCGCATCCGCTGCACTCACGCGCTTGCAGGCAGCTGCGATCGCTCTACGTAGTATGTAGGTCAGAGCTAGGACATCTTCAATAGAGTCTCCTTTTTCACTAGGTGCCGGCGGAGAGACTTGCATTTACAGTGTATTTTCACCCACAGAACTACCAGATTTGCGATATTACTCTGTAATTTACTCAGTAATTGTGTCGTTTCGAATAACGCAAATCCAAGATCTCTATTCCTCTGTCTTTAATCTTTTGTGTGTTGCAAGAATAATATTAATACTATTAATATACATGAATGAATGTTACAAACTTCTAGGGCATATGGGGGGGGGGGATCACTTTTTACCTATGAATAGATAGTGGAAAATAGTGAGCCGCACTCAGTCGATCGAGTTGAGGTTTCGACCATTATGTTGTGGCCTTCTTCAGAGCTATACTGCTGATTCGAATACAGATAGTGGAAAATTTCATATCAAGGAGTTTTTCATGTTGAATTTGTCCCTGAATGGTAGGCAACCAGTTAGGCAACCTGTACAGGCGTTCGGCAGGTTCAAGAATCTTAATGACTTCGTCGGAACGTGACCTGCTGCACACCTCTGCATAAGAGGTTGTCTAACAATTAGGGGCAAAGAACTTCTTTAGAACTCCGTTACATGAAATTTCCCATTACGTTCACTAGCAAAAAAAGGTGCTCGTATCAACCCCTCTACATACCCTAAATGTTTGTAACATTAATTATATATCATTAAGGATTGCAAACAGTTTGTCCACATTAATATGGGAAGTACGCATTAGATTGCCATAACATTAATTGAAAAATAAAAACACACAGCATGTGACTAATTCATTCACTGAACTTTTTATTTCCACCTACAATGGAGGTTGAAAATAAACAGACACAAATGTCACAACATGGGTTGCACTGCAATGCCCATTTCTACAATGCACAACTATGGCACGGTGCAACCTAGTATCTCATAACCCGTTTTAGGACTCCTTAAGAAGGGATACCACGTCGAAAACAAAACATAGATCAAAATGTTGATGTTCAAAATGAAAACATTGATGTTAGTATTAAATTGCCCCTAAACATAATTTTCTTAAACATGGATGTTTTGAAAAGTTGTTTTGTACCCTATAAAATTTATGTTTGCGCGAGGACAAATTAAATTTGGCTCTAAGCGTTTTAAGATGATTTAACTCAAAAAAACCAATCGTTATTTCGCAGACTTTTTGTGATTATCCTTATGGATAGGAAAACAGAAGTAATCTTTCATATTAAAATTACAATTTTTATTGTGGAAGTCTACTTCTTTACACCTATTCAAATGGATTTACACAATTCTTATTGTAGAAGATTACTTATTGTTACCTATCCAAACTTAAAAACCACCACAAGAAGAAGAATAACAAAACTGAGCCTGAAATCATGAACGCTGAGATTCACCTCTCAGGGATCAGAGCTTCCTCAGATTGCCCTACAAGGATTTGGAAAGAAGCAGAAGCCCTGCGCCTGTGATTATGGAACTTTTTCATTCTCAAGCAACACAACGAAAATGACAATGTCAATTTGAAAACATCATCGTCGACATCGCACCCCTATGCTGCAGGAACTCGAGTTATATTTCTTATCCCACGACAACAAAAGTATATTCTTTGGGAAATTATTTTACATTTTTTGGTGTACGGCTCTACCGCGTTCTCTAGCTATTCAAAATTTTCTCTCTATTACTTAAATTTCTATCTCAATTACTTAAAGAATATTAAAAACGAGGAAAACCTTGTCCTACATGGATCCTTTTATTGAAAACGGATGCTGATGATTTTTAAGAAAAAGGTGTTTAAGCGTTACTGTGAAAGCTAAATTTGAAGCTCTTTAAAACAAAACATTGAGTTTTCGAAAAATTGCATACGAAATCGTTTCAAACACTTCATCACAAATGCAATAGTGTTTACATATCACTGGAAATGTACATATTAAAGACCTGAGATAAATTTAAAAATTACATTCGTGTAATTTTTGAAAACAAACAAACAAATACACCGAAATGAACTTTATATCATATGTAACAGTACAATTAGTAGTATCTGTTGGAAACGTTTGAAGAAAAAAATTGTAGCCATATTTAAGAAAATGGCGTTTAAGCGTTTCTAAAAATGCGGAATTTTGAGCTCATTTTCACAGAAAACTGTTATTTTCGAGAAAAATACAATAATGTGGAAAAATTGTCGCTAATTTAAATATTTAAACGTGAGAGACAAGTGAAAAAATACTTTTTTGTAATTATTGGAACATGGCGTTTATGTCATCTTATAGAGTGCATTTAGCCCTATCCCTACTAAAAGTTTAAAGAAAAAAATTGGAGCAGTTATTGAGAAAATATTTTTTTGTCATTTTTTAAATTTGTAAATATTGCACGAAAACTACATTTTCAAAACAAAAATGTTCAAGACCTTAATGAAAGAACTCACATTTTATACGGAGGAAAACTCTATATGCAATGTTTGTAGCCCCAAATTTCAAAATTTTCGAAAATTCAGAGTTAGCCCTGAAAATCGGACTGTTGCCACCTTTATAAGTGTGTTTATATACTCTATTCTTACAACAAAAGTAAAGAAAAAATTGGGAGTCGTTTTTGAGAAATTTTTCAAAAGGTACGGGGGGCTTCATGTAAAGTACCCCCAAATTTTGAAGAAAGTTTTTCAAAATCGCGGCGCCTCGAATGGAGCCAGAATAATCGGGGAATATCCATTTTGGAAAAAATCGTACGTACGGCTTAGGCGCTAGTGGTGTTCACAGACTGACAGACGGACGGGCGTTTTGAAAAAAATACTGTTCTTTAATATTCTTAAAATATTATTTCCGTTCTTTTATTAGGACACCGAAAAATAAGAAAATTTTAAAAAAGATGTTCTTTGGGCGGCGACAGATGGCAGCTGGCAAGATTATGTGGCAAGTTCGTATAGGTAGCCGAGACCAAAGGAAACAGAAAACTAATACGGAGAAGTCTGTACCATTCTGTAGTACCACTAGTTGACGTAGTTTTGCAGCATAAAAATGGATGTGGGATAACATATGTTTTCTTTCATTACGACTATGTTGATAATAATGGAAGGCATGATTCATACGCTTGGTCTATTGGATTCTGAGTAATGCCTTTACCAGCATGTCATCATCAGTTTCTCTAAACAGGCTGAACACTTGTGAGTGGGTTTCATTTCACAACGTATTTTCCAAGTACTTTCCCATTCGAGAAAGATAAACAGCAAGCAAAATTCATGAAACGTCGCGTATCTTTAAGTAAAATATTCTCAGACACGTATGAAGGACGGATATATCACTGAAGCGGTTTGCGTCACATATATTCTAGACGATGAGGAAGACTCGTAATTGTCTTTGGGCTTAATGTTTCTGGACATTTAGGCCAATATAAAATTTCTCTGAACTGCCACTGCACATAGTGGCTATGACAACTCAGCATATGATGCCAATCGATAGAACAACGCACGCACGAAAATTCAATTTGAGGATGTAAACTGTTACCCAGCTACCCTGTCACCTCAATTATTTAACTCAAACCATTACAAAATATGAGAATAAATAAAATCTATATATTCAATATTTAGTTGTATGAAGACGACAAGTTTGTTTTAAAAATTTCGATATTTCGTAGAATGCAAATAACATTGAACGAGGGATTTCTATTAGAGTAATTTACTCTATCTGAAGAAAAATGTAAAGAAGAAATATGGGGTCATTTTTGAGAAAACATTGCAAATGAGGTTGATTTACATTATGTACAATAAATATGTCGGTTTCAAATTCAAGAGGCTGCGACATCTGCCAGATAAAAAAATGTTAGTTTTGATGAAAATTCTGCTCAAGATTTAGACGGACGGGCGACCGGACCCACCGTTGTTTTGCGGTCATTCGATATTTCGGTATCAGGAATCCACAAAACATGGATTCTGGGTATACCAAGTATTAGAGGACTTTTTTCTAAAGGGTATAGCCGGTGGGTAAAGTAATAAATGGTAAGGCTGTGAAAATGTCCCTCAAATCAAATCGAAATTCGCGATGCTTATATGAAAGAGAATACATAATGTTGAAGATTGCAACAAATCAGCCTCAAGGGCAATCTGTTGCAGAGATGCTTTTCTTGTTTTATTTTTTCTCAGCTTCTATTGTATGTATCAAGCAGAAGCAAATTACGGAGACGGGGACAAATAGTTGCATTTAAAGGTATTTTTGTCAACCATTTTGGACGCCAAATTCAAATAGAAAAGAAATATATACATTTTTGAAATTAATTTTCGACGTGATAATAATGAATTACTTCCTCGATTTTTCTCCTCAGTATGTGTCCTATAACATTCTATAACATTTGTTTATTTTCCGAATTTTGAAATAATGTGGACGAGAGTGAAAAAGTTAAAACCAATTATATCAGTTTAAAAATTTGAAATTCGCGCCAAATTGTGATTGGAAACCTTGTTTTACAAATATTTAACAGATTCAATTACGACATATGAACTCTAAATGTTATAGGTCGAATATGTATCAACCTCAATCGGAATATCCTTCGTGGAAAGATATGGGGGCGCCTTGTGCATCCGACTTATACTTAATATAGGGAGTGAAACGATATTATTGTGAACGCGCAAACGGAAGTGGCGCCCTGGGATCTAGTCCCACAACAGTGCGATCATTTATTGTTTGGTACATGCGCGTTACATTGCGAAAAATATTAAACCAGAACCTACTCAGAAATTTTGAGTACACTGTTTATAAACGAACGCGTGCCCCCAGATTTTGAAAAAGACAATGGAAATTAATTGTGTATGATTGTCTAAGTGTCAAAGATTTTTAAATCTACAACTGAGCAATTTCATTTAAATTATAAACATGAATGATCCATGTATTTAAAATCGAGTAATTTCATTTACATTGGAAACAATATATAAATATTAAAACAAAAGGGGTTCAATTATTTTATTTCGACAATATAAGTACTTTCTACATAAAATACAAATATTAGTCAACAAAAGTTGTAAATCATACTGGTAACTGAGATTTTTCTATAATTTAAATATAAATTGCTTAAACATTGATGAAAATGTTTTTCAATGACATTTTGGCTTGTTTTCAAATTTTTAAACTGATATAATTGGTTTTAACTGTTTTTCACTCTCGTTCACATTGTTTGCAAACCTGAAAAAAATATATGTTATAAAAATTATAAGACACATTCTAGGGAGAAAAAATGAGACAGTACTTCAACGTTATCAAGTGGAAAATCCATTTAAAAATGTATTTATTTCCCATTTGAATTTGGAGTCAAAAAATACCTTCAAATCCAACTATTTCCACCGTTTCTGTAATTGGTTTCAGCCTGTTACATGCAACAGAAGCTGAGGAAAAAAATAAAACACGAAAAACGCGATTCTCGTTAAATCTCTGCAACAGGCTGCCTGAGGAGGCTGACTTTTTGCGAATATACGACTTTTGTATAATCGTTCATGTGAGGAGAATCACGAATTTCGATGTGGTTTGGGGGCACTTTTCACCACCTTCTCCGGCTATAATCATTGCTTTGGTATTGACACCCTGTAGGTCACAGCCTCATTCATGAGACGTCTATGGAAATATAACAGGAATTTTTAAATATTATATAGAACATTTCTAATTAAAAACGTTCCATGAAAAACTTTTCTCTGCGTGGTAGTATGCCTCACGTAGATTCTTACCTCTCGAGATGAAACACTCAGTGATTTACTGTTACCATATGGGTATTGCAACTAAATATCTGACGAGGTATGTTCATTTTTATAATGTATACATTAAAAGTGAAAGTCCTGAAAATGTAAAACTTTATACACATTCTCAGATGGGTATTCTGCTCAAAACAAGAATAAAACTATATTGAGGAAGCTTTTTGCACTTCTCAAACACAGATTTCATTTTTCAAAAATGTCTCGAGGCATCAACCGGGAAGTACTGGGGTTCAAATCTCGACGTTGGCAGGTTTTTCGACACCATCTTGTGTGTTAGGTCGAATTCGGCCACTGTCTGCAGAGAATTCTAGCGGCCGGCTTCTCTGATTGGCAGTTTTCGGTGCTTTTTCCGATCAACATCAACTAAATGCCGGAGCAGTACAGTAACACATAGGCCACGGACCGCGCGCTATCTTTGCTTTCTCTTCCTTATACTTCCCTCGCCCGTTCTTACACACATTTACACTAACATACACTACACTACAACACATGTCGGGATACTAATCGAGAGGTTCGAGCTTGTCCCATCTCGGCGGTGATACGCTGCTGAGAGATACTTATTTGGGGACACTTCTGGCTAGCCGGCATAGGTTGGCGTCGGATCTCGCCATCCAGCGGAGAAAGATTACAGCCACTTCCCGCTATAAAACATGCTCTACATTTACGGGAATACTTATCTTAGTAGTTGTCGCGCTCGAAATCATCAATAAACCAATTCTATAAATCAGAACCAATTCAGAGGTTATTCGTTTCTTCATTGAATAAGATACTTTTATGTCATCAAGAGAAAAGTGAGGACATTATATAGCAACACATTGTAACATTCCCGTAAACATATGTATATATGCTTACTGAGTAATAAATAATATAGACAAAATGTAACACAGTGGAAAATTAAATCCTATATTTTAACGGAAATGCACCTCTTAGGGTCCCCTGATACCGAAAAACTGTTCTTTCAAAACATGTCCGTCTGACCTTCTGTCCGCGTGTTCTTCTGTGAGCAATATTAGCTCCTTAACTAGTAGAATGTATTTTCAATTAACATTCCCCAGTCTCAAGTCCCTGCCTCAAAGTTTGGCCAGATTGCGGTTTGCGGTACGCGGTTTTGAAAATAATTCTTTAAATTTTGGTGGTATTTTACACCAAGACCCATGGACATTTTCAAACTCTTCTAAAATATGGCTTCAAATTATTTATTTAAAATTCATGTAAGAATAAAGTCAATTACGCCTATAAACATGACATAGATCCGATTTTCACAAATAAATCGAAAATTACAAAGTTTAATTTGTTTGGTGTCATCTTAAAACTGCAATATTGAAGATGGCGGTTTTTTCATCAAATGAAATTTGTCCCTCATAAATATTTATTTTAAATCGACATCATTTTCATTCAGCCCTTCCCAAATTTTAGTAGTTTTAGCGGAATCTTGAGTGAAATATGGGCAATATTAAAAATGTTATAAAACAAGATTGTTTCAAATCGCCTCCACTTTAAAAAAATTGCACAGATAATTCTAACTGGTCGTTAATATTTACTTTACCGGCGAAGTGTATATGTCATGGCATTTGTGAGTACAAATGCTTCATGTGATGTTTGATGAAATCCCCCGAAAACTCCAAACGTTTCTGTAAAAATAAGCTCAAAATTCCCCATTTTCATAAAAACTCACACGCCATTTTCTTAAAAAACATAAAAGCTTGATTTTTTCCTTTTAATTATTTATACGGTTAGGGCTAAATGTATGAGAGAACATGAATCCTATTTGTCTGCAATCTTGTATGTTTTTTCAATTACACAAATAAAAATTTTGAAATATCGTAAATATCCATTAATATCGTTAATACAAACGTCATTAATATGTATATCACCGCCAAATCAATAATGCTCAAACTTTTCTCAACAAACGGCTACAAGTTACAGCAAATTGCTAAAATATTCATATATAACCAGGTTTTACTCTTCTATAATATCCTTAAATACATATTTCAGTTCACCTTTAGGTAAATGTGAAAAAATGTTCTTTAGGTGGCAATAGATGAGAGTTGGGAAGAGTGATGGGCAAAACTAAAGCTAGCCCAAATTAAAGAGTCTGGAACACCAACTAGTACCAGAAAGTCTATGCGAATCTGAAGCACCTCTAGTCGGAGTATGTGTTACTGATTGCTACTGACACTGGAATAATAGATTAACAGTTACATTTACAGAAGGCAACAATATTGATGATTATAATATTTGGTGGAAATATTTACTGCTTTTTATACTCAAGGACATAGATACGCACATTAATGATTCGTATAAGTATGATTTTTTCTTTAAAACAATATTCATGTACAACATTGTGCCATACCAAAAATAATCGGAATATTTGGGGACTCTTATTATATTTGGAAGAGACAATAGATAGATTAACCTTTGTGTAATATGTATCCATGGGGACGCCGGTGAGGTAACATAATTAAGATGACGTGAGAGTAGAAGAGGGGCCGTGGAGCAAATGGATATGCGTGAGAGATAGCGTCGATCTAGTCTAAAAAAAAATGGGAGGATTATTCATGGTGGAATTTTCTGTCGGTGAATCAATTAAGATTGTGGTTGATCTCGGGTTTAGGGTAGCACGGTTTCTTTGCTTCCTTTTATGATTCATTATTTCTTATGATTCCCAAGATGATAGTGGCGCGGTTCTCTTTAATCACTTGTTGAATGCTCGAGAATAATTTTGCTGGCATTGATTAATTTTCGTAGGCCAAATCATACGTATATACAATATGACTACGGGTCAAAGCCATATAAAGCGATACATTTTGCTATTACGAAACTTTTCTTTTTCATCACGATACATTTAAAATATCAATTCTCATGTAAAATTACACTTCACAACATTTAAAAAAAAAGTCAAAATGTGGGTTTGCTTCTCGCTTGAACTAAAATATAAATATAGACATGGGTTGGTAATTAAACAGCCTTCTATTAACACATTAAGTTGTTACAATAACAACTAAATTATATATTATGAAATCTAATGAGATAATACGTACACGTTTCGGAAGAATTTGTTGGCGTGGATTTGCGTGTTGTTCCCCTCATTTCAAGTATTTTTCTAATATGTTTGTGTCTTTGCTGAAATGGGAGGTAGGAATGCTGGTTTTATTTATGATTTCTGCCGAGAGGGAACTTCAGTTCATAAAAAATAAAGTGTGTAATTTTTTTCAGATATAAGCAGATTTGGTGATACGTTGATGAACCATTGAAGTTTTCCTTTTATAAGGATGTTCTACGTAGTTAGTGCAGAGACGTTACACAAATTTTACTACCATAGTATTTTTAATACTATTAAAATTCTATAATTTCATTGACTATGTGAATTGATTTTTTTCTTTTTTGTATTAAAATACTGCTATCTTTCACATATTAAGTAGTATTTGTTTGAAAAAATAGATGGGTTGATTTTATATTATTAAAATGGGGGTTTGAAAGGCGATAGCCCCCCAATAATAAAAGTTTAAGTAAAATGTGTTAGTGAAATATAATTTATTTTAAATATAATTGTTGCGTTAATATCATGAACCTTACAACACGCATACGTTCATATAAACAAGGATTCAATTCATGGAGTCGATTTTTCTCTAATGATCCGAATCAGTGAATCAAAGGAACCGTGCCACCCTAAACCCGGGATCAACCGCAATGAAAAGCTACGCGCAGTAGTGATGCTGGCGTAGGACGTGCGAGAGAAATATTAGACAACAGAGCGAACACAATACGAAGAAAGATCTTCGTGGTGACATCCAACCGAGAAGGTGAAGAGCGCGCGAAGATTGGTGACGTATAATGAATACAAAAATATTTTCAATAATTTTAGAAAATATGAAAGATTATGACTGGTTTAAAAAATACGAGCTCACTTGAATCATATATAGTAATTGAAGTAAAATACCAACTGTTGATTGAAATGCTGAGTATTAATAATTACGTGCATTTTTTAAATAGTAGATATTAAAAAAAAGCGATTTCCAGAAAACTTGCCCATTCGTACGAATGGCACGTCAACTAATTGCAGTGGCGGCGGGGTAAGTACAATTACGAATCGAACCCGAGTGAATTGATTGAGTGGAGCAAGTAAGGCATAATTTGGAACAAATAAAATCAAAAAACACTACAACGTAATGGAATAATGTTCTGTACCGTTTTAAATTCCCCTAAATCGGAGAGATTTAAACTGATCTGAGAAATAATTTAAAAAGTAATAACAGTTCGATATACTGCCATGCTATTTTTTCATAAGAAATAATAGAGGGAAAACATTTTACTAATTGTTTTTGGTTTATTTAGCATTTTTTCGTTTTGTTTTCCCGAAATTTACCGTCACTTACGGTGTTTCAAAAATTGCTGATTCAATTTCAATAAGATCAAACATTATTTACGTACCGAAGTATTACTCACTGAATTCATTTTATTTTGACAAGAAAAATATTATTAAATGGAACCAAACAAAGTACAAGCAGAACAATTTACATGGCCTACCGTAATGAAGAACGTAAGTATACGTAACGCCATCTACTGACTAATCTGTGACGTTGCGCCCTTCTGGCATTGGAGTTGTCAACTGTTTCGTACAAAACCGCGGATGAGAAACAATTTCATATTTACGGATCTATCAAATGCACATTCGTGTCACAACTGCATTTTTCATTCGCGTGGCTGAACTATTACCAACAGGAAACTCTACTCAAAGCTACTTTCAATTAGAATTTCTACTTTTATTAACATACTTTATATGTTTGGAGCTATTGCCAAAACAAGTCGAGTTTCGGAAGAAATATTTTGTTACATAAAGCAAAAGCAACGCCCCAGCGGTAGGCAATTTGCCATTCACGTGTGTAAGGATGTTGCTCGGCAGGCGCAGGCATTCACTTTCGCACTTCAGATTGATTAATTTGATTGATGTTTCCGGGCGTGTCAATTGCTAGGGTCATTAGTCCCGTAAGTGTAGTGTTTGGTTTATCGCCGGAGGAGGCAGTGATTTTTCACCCTGCACGCCGAGATCCGGCGCCGATCTCCCGGTCGGCATGCGGGGTTTCTCTCCATCCAGGTATCTCCCATCAGCTGGGCTCCGCCCCAGCCGGGACAAATACTACGCTCCCAACCGGTCTCCCGGCATGTGTGGAACTGCAGTGCATGTTAGTGTGTGGGGGCGAGGCAAGGACTAGGAAGAGGAAGGAAATATTCGCGCGGTTCGCGGTCCGTGTGGTAGGGTACTGCTCCGGCATTCGCCTGGTGTTGATCGGACAAAGTACAGAAAACTTCCGATCAGAACATCCGGCCGCTAGAATTCTCTTCCAGCTTCCAGCGGCTGAATTCGACCTGCCACACAAGCTGGTGTCGAAAATCCTGCCACAGTCGGGATTCGAACCCGACCTCCCGGTCAGAGGCACTGCAATGACATCAACTGATGCGCCGGTCACACACATTCAGTATAAATACTATTATCTTCACGCACGACTAACAAATAATAAAATGTCTCAAAAAAGGCCTTCCTTGCCTTCCTGTGTTTTTATTATTTTAAGCGTCTTTTGAATTTTCACACATTACAATGAAGAGAATTACTCTTCCGTTGAGTACCTTCATGACCTTGAAGTTCGATACATTTCAGCTACTTAGACGCGTAAAAGCTGTAGCTTCATTGCAACGTTATGTGATATCTGTCTGAGCGTCAGCTTTTCATATTTTACAGCAATAGTCCTTTATTTCAAAAGAATGAGGTACCCCATCATTACCTTTAGGATAAATACTGACGTATCAAATAGGACTATGACTTTAAATCTTAATAAATGTCTCGTGAATTTACGAGATTTGAATGACTTGAAACGCATTCAATTTTGAACGATGTTTGAAATATAGTAGTTAATTATTTTTCATTGCCTTTGATATCACCATAAGCAAATTCTTTATTTTGTTGATGGCAACGCCTTTCACATTAGGCGTTTTATATCTTTGTGTTCATTTCATTCGAAGTACGAAATTCAATGTTCATCTCCATAAGATGTTTTTCAGCTCAGAAAGTTTATGTATCTCCAGAGAGCGACCGATGCTAGTTAAAGAGTAACGGAGTGTACAAGAATGCGTCGCACATTTCTCAATTCTGGCTTTCGAAAGTAACTAATGATTTTGATTATTTCCAGCGGCCACATTCTTTTTTCACAAGTAAAAGCAGTCAGTACGCTATCACACAATGAGAACATTTTTATCAAAAACTTTAGAAGTAAATGTTCAAGCAATATTCAACATTGTTAACAATTCACATTACCTTTGTTACTAATAGCCCAGAGAGAATCGAAAAGATTTTGTGAAACAGGAAGTGAGGAAACGTACGAAATCGGCTTAAAATGAGACACAGTTTATCCTAGTGTGTTGCAAACTATTTCCCCAGAAGGGAGTCTACGAAATGGACATTGTAATCGCAAAGCTTTGAATTACATTTACTTCATAAAACATGCGTAACCAACCCTTAAAAGTCTATTTTAGTTACTTTCAATAAGACAATATTGCTAAAATAATTAAAAATGAGATTTTTTTAATTAAAGCTTGTGGAAGAATTCGTTTTTTTTCACTCATGAGACTAGGTGTATTTCTTGAGAGCGTGAGCAGCCCACGAAACTTTCTGTTGATTCGTAAAAGGGGCCTTAGAATCCAGACGCGTTTAGTATTGCGTTATTAAGTGGCTGTGGTGAAACTAACTGATCTGGAGGAACGCCTGTCTATTTAGTCCTTTCAGATATGCATACCTGAATGTTCAGAATAATTGAGATTAAGAGAAAGATAACAGCGATTGAGAGTAAGATAACATATTTTTCTACTTTACTCTCATTATTGTACAAATAGAGATTCCCAACTTAAAGGTTTTCATAATGTTTTGTAGGTTCCATGAACGACTGGTTTTGCGGTATTAGACGGGGATTTGCCAAGCAACAGTTGTTTTTCTCTATTATCGAAAAGCAACGATTGTTAGCCGTATGAAAAGGACAAAATGCTTAACTATTCAATTTTCATAAGAGGGATAACGCAATAAAAATAAGTTTCAAATTCAATAGAAACTAAGTTTCGAGATATCTTTTGGTCTATTATTTAAAACTGCATCTTTTATTTTAAGGATTAATTCCAACATTACAGTCTCAACATAGATATTGCATTGGTTTTGTATTTGTATTTGCTCCCGTAATATTTGACAACAAACATTGGAGAAAAAAAAGCTGTAAAGGCGTAACAATTTTAGCATTGGAGACTTTTTCATCACGTTTATTATGGTGATTTACATATAAATTTTCAACTGGAATGTGATAAGAAAATTGTAGTGATGGTAGATGTTTATGTCTGAATATAGTACTTCAACAAGATCACATATTAACCTATTGTATAAAGTAAATAGAAGAAAGACGTTAATGATAAATTTAAATGCGTGAAAATCTTATTTTTGTGGTATTGGCGTAGAATTGTTAAAAAAACTTAACATTTGACAATTTTGAAGTAATTGGCAACAATTGATCAATGAACATTACGACATTAACACACAAGATAAAACAAATCCAAGAAAAAATATATTGTTCATCTCCAAGGCATACAATTCCTTTCTTTGAAATGAGAAATTCAACTAACAACATTCGCAAAATTTAACATTTTTAACTAGCTTTGGGCTTTTTCCTCTGGTAACTACTCGTAACATTCACAATGTAAGAAACGTGCACCTGACTTCCAAGTTACTGTTACTTGCATCATTATAACAAATATCTCTTCCGATATTAACGTTTCCTACATAACCTACTTCTGTATTATTAGTATTATGCATGACATATACATTTATGTTTCTTTTTTAGGGTTACACTTATTCTCCTTTAGTATTACTACATTTCTAATATAGAAAAAGCAACACTGTATGGTCTAACACAAAATATCTTAAGCGTTCTATAAATCGATGACTTCCGTTTCATAATTTCTTTGCATTCATATCTTAGCATATTTTCTGACCTCTGACCATTAATTGTGACTTAATGAAATATCCTAGAGGTGATGTAGTGAAAAAATTGGGATGAAGTACATATCCCAAGAGGATGTCTCGATAAAACACTGTTTTTATATAAAGATCGTCTGGCATTATTCAGGTTAAAATAACGCGACTACTTTGCACAGTGACCGGGAGTGCTCTCTTCCGGCTCTTTATTGAAACACCGCTCAGTTGTAACGGCGACGAGAAGATAGCAGCACTATCCATGTTTTACGTCTTCGTGTTCAACAGATACAGACAGTACAAGAACAAGATATTCAATAAAGTTGACAAATATGATAATACAGGATAAGGAATTAAGTAATATCTACTTTTCATATCTAATTAAGTAATAATCTAAAATACGGTTTACGTAGAAAATATATTCGGCATACTAGTTAATTTAACAAATTGCTATTTTTAAACAATAAATTTTCGTTAAATAAAATATGTTTTACCGAAAATTTAAGTCGCAATGCAGCATTATCAGCCAAGTGCCTGGTTAAACCATTCAAAAATGTGCATAGAATAATACTTAGTTTCTTTTAATAAAGTAAATTTGCTTCCATCTATGTATCATTATGCATTTATGAGAGACCAACCAAATGTTAATTTGCTATTAACAATTTTCAATTAATGTTAGAGAATTCCAGATGTTCACTGATTTCTGGCTTTTGAAATAAATATATTATTTTTTTCATATTTTTTTCAAAAATTGAAAAAATATCAGCGATTTGAAGATTTTTAGATCTTCCCGTTCCTAGTTCGTAAGAAGAGAAAGTATTGTAATCCGGCACCGGAAAGTGTCAAATTGTCCACAGAAAATCTGTTGTTGTCGGGCCCTGATAACGAGAATGTGGATGAATCCTGTCCCTATGTATAGTACTCTTCATACAGTACTATATTACTTTCTCAGACTGGTGGTGTAGCTAGAATCCTTGTGTTGTGGATAAGGAAAAATTCATTGACAGCAAAACTGTTTGTCCATCCGTCTGTGGTCAGCGCTAACGCCAAAACCGTTCAGTCGATTTTTTTTTTCAAAAATGATATTGCCTAATCAATCTGCATAAACTGGAGACTTCGGGAGTGTCAAACGGATATTTTGATTTTTGAAGGAACCTTACATGAAGCCTTAAAATATTTTCAAAGTGTTCTCAAAAATGGCATGACATTTTTTTATTAAACTTTGTTCTCGGCTAGCTTAAGAGGCGTTTCAGAGAATGGTGCAGGTCTTATGTTCGTTGAAATCTTTGACTTTCGAAAACTGCAAAAATGCACTTTTTGGGCGGGATCTTTCTACAGCTGTAATATTGAATATATGAATTTTTACCTTAATGAAATCTGTTCTTAAATAACGGTTTTGAAAAAGGTCGCGTTCAATCTTTCAAAAATAAAAGTCGTTTCCGTATTATTTTGAAAAAAAAAAAGAATACGTATTTTTATCAAAAACTGCTGCAAACGTTTTCTCAAAACATTTCTCCTCGTATGTATCACGGGTATATAACAATTGGTGCTGGTCTCATTGCAAAACGCTGCGGTCCTGCGAAGCGGCCGGGGATGCGCCCGAAGCGAATCGGCGGGCGCAGGGCGCTTCCACGAAAGGCCAATAAATAAGCGCGCGCTTTTCCGAGCAACCTAATCGCAGACAAAGGTGCGCGCGGGGAACGGCCCTTCCGAGAAGGTTGGGGCGCGGCTGGGGTGCCAGCGCGCGGCGCGCCGCCCGGGATGGGGCCTCGCCGGCGAATTCGCGGCCCGCCGGACACGCCGCCTCCTCTTCTCTCTTCGGCACTCGCGTCTTTACAAGCTCCCCCCCCCCCCACACACACACACAGTACCGATGTGGAGGCTGGAATTTATTTTTATAGGTCGGCTGCCTCCTTGCGGCTTAATAGCTAGAGGGAGGGGCTTTGTCTTCATAATTAACTAAAACAAATCATTTAATCTAATGATATAGAACAAAATACCTGCACTTTGACATGCCTAAGGTACGGGTAAATAAGAATTCGTAACTAATTACTGAGAAATGTTTTCTTTTTTATTGGTTACTTTTTTCTACATTCACGTATCATTCACACTTGTTTAACATTATATACATAACCATTCATTCTTCTCTATCACTCCCACAGCACTACTCTAGTGGTGTTCTGTCCGCGACGGCGATAACTTGACTCAAAAAAGTGCGATGCGCTCGGGCGCATTGGGGGCGTGGCAGGTGGGGCGCGGCGTCGCGGTCCCCGCACGACCCTCGGCCGATGGCGACTCTTCTTCCTCTCCGCTTGCTCGCACAAGGTAGTAAGTGTGTCGCGGGGAGCGCGCAGAAGGTGAAGGCGATGTAAACCTACCTCCCAGTTTTCCTCCCAGTTTGACTCAAAAGACCGCGAGGCGCTCGGGGCCCATTGGGGGCGTGGCACGTGTGGCGCGGCGTCGCGGTCCCCGCGACTGATCTTTCCCTCCGCTTGCTCGCACAACGTAGCAACGCGCGGAAGGTGAGGGCGACGCACGCGGGTCCATTCAGCAGGGAGTCGTCCCTCTGCATCCCGCGCTCAGTTTTTCTTTTACTATCGCTTCCAGGCAAACTCATCCCTTTCACTTTTCGTTACACGAGAAGGCTTAGCCCAACTACATTCCGTTTCGTTCAACCGATGTTTCGAAAGGAGTAAAAAATTTACTAAGGTTTCATTCTTAAGTAGCGCCTCTAATTCTTCTCGAACTAGTCCAGAGAAAATCTCAAACATAGGTGAACATGGCAGAGTCATCGGAATTGTGATTGTTAAGCCACAGAGGTAAGAAGATGCTAGTGATGATTGATTTCATGTTTTATTTCCTCAAACTTTTAAGCGGTGTTTATTTAGTTTGATAGTCCTCTGCAAGGACATGCAAGTGTTTCTTCAAAACAGACGCAAGTGGATAAATTATAATATATCAATGTGCTTCTAAACAGATCACGGGAAACGTAGAAATCAATCCTCATACTGAAGAGGAAAATAAAACGGGATGGAGTTGGGCTATGCTTTTCTGGGGAGGCGAGTACATGGCTTAGAAAAAAACGCGGGATGCAGTCGGTTACGCCCCACTCAGTGCCTTCGCCTACATAGACCTTTATCAGAAGTACCTGCTGAGTTGTCTCAAAGGCTGTGTTGCCGTTCTCTATGCAGCGACTCAGACCAGAGGATCTGGTTTCAATTTCCGATGTTGGCGAATTTTCGATAGTGGGTTTTACATAGGTAGTCAAATTCATTTGGTCTGAAGGAGAATTCCAGCGGCCAGCTGCTCTTATCGGTAGTTATTTGTAGTTTCTCCGATAATTGCCAGGTGAACGCCGGAGCATTACCCTTAAAATCGCGCCACGGATCTCACGATATTTTCTTCCTCTTCCTTTCCTCACATACACACTACACTACACGCCACACCATACACACACCCTACACCACATCACGTGTTGGGAGACCAGTGCGAGCTTAAAGCTTGCTCCGGCTGGAGCGTGGCCACGCTGGTGGAGATACCTGAAGAGTCAAACGCGGCAAGCCAACTCGTTACACGGCGTCGGGTCTCACTGTTCAGCGGGGGAGCTACACCGTCTCCTCCAGAGATGTAGCATATACAACTGGGGGCATAAACGTGCTGAACCAAAAGTGTATTTTCGTTGCCAGCAGCGGTTGCAAATTGAATAAGGGCACGGCTGTCCAGCCCCCTCCCTAACAGTTGCCACCTTCTTCCGTATGAAAGTGACCCTTCTAACTGGTAAATATCCAGTGGTGTTCACTGCTCTGAGGCACGGTAGGGTGTTGTCACGCACTCTTTAGGGACCAATTCATAAAATTTTGTTTAACTTAAATATCGTCTAATTATCATGTTTCACTACATATTACGTAATGAGTTTCATGTTTTCTCACTCCTCGATGTCCTTTACGTATCAATGCATTCTTTTTTTCATTACAATTTTTTGTAGTCTTTTGGAACCACGAATTCTTACTTTCCCCGTAGAATCTTGGTATATTTCTTCACCTTTCGTTGAAAACACAGATAATAGAAAAAATTTTTTATACGGTTAGTATGTTCAGAAGACGTCATTTCATCCATTATTATTACCGTCAATACTTTGGAAACAAAATACGATTAAATTGTGAACATTTTGTCTGAAAGTTAGGCATTAATTTTATAAAATTCGTTTCATTCGACGTTTCAGTTGAGAACTAACACTATTATTATAATTGAAACAAACTATGTACAAGCGACAAGGAGTTATGAAATGACCAAAAATGTTTATTGGTGTACTACGAACATTTTACAGTCACATACAATTCGATACCAGCCGAAATTACATGTTCCTTCCAAACTGTAATTTTAATGCACGTAGAACGGAGCTTTTGAAGGCGAGTATAATATAGGAGTAGTCGCATCGCTTTAAAAGCTGTAACATGCCTCGCACGCGCCATCTGGCCCCTAATAAGCATCATCAACAAAGGCGTCCACACACCGAGGTGTCTTTCGCGAAGACAATTCCATCGTTCGTGGAAGAAGTATTGCGCCTTTCGTCGCAGACGCCTCGACCCGAGTGTCTGGGCGGGGCCGGGTGCGACGCCTCCTCGCGCAACACAATAAAAGCAGCATCCATTCGCGTTCGGACGCGCGCGTAACCGCCGAGACGTAGGACGTTGACAGGGAAGGCGGCGGCGACGGCGGCGGGCAGGCTACGGCCCCTTGTGGCGAAGGCAGGGGTCTTCAACACGCGAGGCGACGGGCCATTGCAGCGCCGCACCGGCCCTACAGAGTGTACGAATGAAACTCCGCTGCCACACGTTGAGGTGATGCAAAGGGACCTAACGGTAAGCAACAAAATCTCGGCGTCGCTGCCCTGTGAGATTACATTACCACATGCCCTGATACTCGTCTCCCCGTGGAGTCGGAGGGTAGCATCGTAGTCCTTTGTTTGTTTGTTTGTTTGTTTGTTTGTCAAAGAATGCTTGCCTCTTCCCGACAACGATTGGCTGTGGAGTTTCGTCACATTATCTACTTATTTTTTTTATTTATTGTCCTTCTTTTATAAATAATAATTTCCATACAAAGAAGTGGAGTAAAAAGCTGGTTTTGGTGCACGGGCTTGACACATCATCTAAGTACATGGAGTCGAATTTGAAGGTTCGAGTCCTACGCAAAGCGTAGTTGGGGCACTGTTGGTACTCGTACGAACACGAAATTTATCAAAATGATCACTACATACAGCATCAATGATCTCTCATCATTTTTTTAAATTATCTTCAGCGCAGATGGACGAATGAACATCATCCACGCAAACAGTCATATTAAAATAACTTTTTTCTTCATTTTTTATTATAATTTCAAATATTTGAAGTAAGTAATTTATTCTCTTTGTTTGAAAATGATTTTTGGGTGTGTAATTTCATTCATTTATCTTTTACATTCTCGTACTCACTACAGAGATTATAGCCCAAACAGGTGGTTTTCAAGCAAAAAGTGTAAGATATTCACTTGAAAAAATGCAAAAGTAGAATAAGAAAATATTAAAACAGAGAGCAGGATCACATTCTCTGAGCGGCAGAGGATATCTTAGAAATTAATCGAGAATATTGTTCGAAGGTTACGTCATGCTTTTAAATTAAAAAATTAATATTAGCTCAATAGTAATAAAAAAAATCTTATTCCTATTTTTATTCAAAAATTGTACATAGGAAATACTAAACCATTTTTCATTTCAAAAGATGGATCAGTTTTTATTTTACACTAAGCTCTCCTTTGCACTTTAGTAGTTAAAGTTAGATACGTTTTAACAAAAACAGACATTCTGAAGCACAGATATAATTTGAGAGGTATTCACGCGTCAGAGGAATATCAAGAGCTTTATTTCACATCTCTACAAACAGTTGTGAAGAGAAAGCAACATCTTATTCTCTGAGAAGTTTGTTTGAGACTGTTCCCGGACATTCTTTGATGAAACAGAGTTCTCAGTCGCTAATCCTTGCTCATGTGAACGACCTCCAGCTCTGAACCCCTTTCAAAAGGAAATGGCTAAAAATTAGTTTTCCAAAGTATAATAAAATAAATACATTTTATTATGATATGATTTAATTGATCATGAGACCAATTATTTTCACTCCCATTTGTGGCAGATACGGGTCGTGTTTCCTTTGTAATGTCGAAATGATTTGCATTCAGTTTGCGATCGTAAATCTGTACTGGGGCTGTGGTTCTTATTTCTATTTTGTAGAATGTATTCTATATGTAGTAAAATACTTCCTCCAACACGTTGTGTAGCTAGTAGCCGCGTTTTGTGGGTCCGTGATAACGAAAAATTGGTTTACGGCAAAACGTCCGTCTTTCTGTCCGTTTGCTCGTCGGTCCGTCTGTCTATGAACAACACTTACGGCTAAACCATAGTCAGAATTTTCACCAAAACTGACTTTCTTCGATCGATCTGCCACGTATCACGAGTTACTGAATTTGAATTTTGATTTTTGGAGTTACTTAACATGAAGTCTCAACGACATTTTCAAAATGTTTTGAAAAATGACGCGGACAAAAGGAGGAGCGGAGAACAGGCAGACGTTTTGCCGTCAATGATTGTTCGGTAAAAAGGACCCACAAAACATGGATTCTCCCTACGATACGTATACTGTGTACAGGAACAAGATTTATCTTTTTTGTTACCAGGGCCCGCTAACAAATTATTTTCTGTAGGAAATACGCTGTTTTTCGGCGCACAATTACAATACTTTCTCTTCTTACTACGTAATGTGAGAAAGTAAAAATCTATACCACTGGTTCGTTTTCAACAATGGTTTATTTTGTCCTCACAAAATAAACCATTGCAAAATCAGTATGACTGTTCGCACGTCTCCCCACACCCCATTCATCACCTGCACTTATTTCCAATTCACTTTATTATTATGTAATTTCAACAAATTATTTTATGTTGATCGCTATTTTTTAATATTAACATTAAAATTAGTCAAACAATGAAATATCATATGTAATAAGTGTATGTAGACGAACGTACCTTGAGTGGAAACTTAAGTAAATAAATATACTGTAACCAATTAATATAAATAAAGCCGTCAAACGGGCCGAGTCTTTGCCTCATGGAGTAAGAATGTGCCAGACTCCATTTCTTGAGATATTCGCATCCTATTGACAGGTGTAAGAACTTAGCTGTTTCTAACTTGCACAAATAGTTCTCAGTTCAAATAATAGCAATGTTCTTTTACCTGTCAATAGGTTACGAATATCTCAAGAAATGGAGCCTGACACAGTCTCGCTCTCTGTGGTTCACAGTCTGGCTCCGTTTGACGGTCTCAATTTTATAGTGAGAGTTAATATATGTAATTTTTTTTTCAGAATAAGAAGGAACAAAAGCAACTTGTACATCGCGTACATCGGGTTTGTGTGCCATTGGCGGTCAAGATCACTGAGAATCTTCATGGACGCTTTTAATCCTTAATTTCCCCTTAATCTCTCTGCTACCGGGCGCGGCGGCCTCTCAGTCGACTGAGTTTAGAGGGCCGGCATATGAAGGCGGCAGGTCTATCGGCGTGGCTATCAGTCTTGACCTGAATTCCGGGCCATCAAGTTCTAGTTCAATGCGCGCCGCCGGGGGGAGAAAGCTTCGAGGCCGCTCGACGGGAGCGAGGGCGTGCGCCGGTCGCGGTCTCCGGCGGACCGACGAAAACAGCGCTTTCCACGAACGCAGGTTCTTTGTGAGAGATGCTGCCTTCGAGTCCCGACCGTGGCGTATTTTGCGCTCTAAGCTATGTGTGAGTCTCTGCCTAGGTCAAAATCCTACAAGCTAGCTCTTATAAATCTTTCTCCATTTTCAGATGATGTACTCAACTGAAACTGCTCTACTGAACTCTACTCTACTGACGTCCTAAAATCAATAGATGTGTGGTGCACATTAAGGTAAGAATGTGAAAGATACTGCAATCCATTGGTCTTTTCTGTTTAAATGGATTTAAGGTAATAACAATCAGAGTAACAAGGCAATAAAATTAGTATTGGTTAATATTTAATAATAAAAAACAATAAATGAACTCTTCTTAATAGAGGCACCTTTCATTTAAACAAATAGGGCATTAATAGATTTAAGATATCGCTAAAAAGTAGTACGGGCATTGAGGTGACATCCCCGATCTCGCAGTTCGATCGCAGCCAAGATGATGCGTGATGGGCCGAACGAGGATTGGGATATGACCCTATCGCCCTGCCCTGAGATTTGATCAGGGGAAATACGATCGGAGAAATGTTAATTTCACTTTCATTTGTCGTTCATGACTTTCAATAAAATTCGGTTTGTCTTGGTCAAAAATGCCTATATTTTATCCTTTCTAAATGTCTATTGAAAATATATATTTTCATTCCTTACATTTCCCAAAACCAAAATAAGATTTATTTTTATTATAAACTTCGAACCACAAATAAGAAATTTTAATACGACACTTCCCGCTAAGCTAGTGCTTGTAAATTGTAATAATAAGCTTGTAAATTGTTTCTATTGACAGATTCGGCTCCCAATACAGAGACCAACTTCGCTCCTTCAACTATTCAATCTTTAGATCGATTGCAATCAATAATTTCTTCTTTTATCATTCTCAATAAAAGCACTTTTCATCCATTTTCATTATTTTCTGTGTTTTGATGTTTTCTATTATTTTTATTTACTTTCCAACAACTTTTTATTCGTTCGAATGAGTCCCGCAGTTCATTCTTCCCATATTTTCAATCCTCTCCTCTCATCTTCCATATTTCCAGTCCGGAACCACTTGTCTTCCACACTTCCAGTTTTCTTTTTTATGACCCCTAGAAACTAAAGAACACGCTTTCACAACTTGTCATTGAGGATTAACGATTTTTACTTCCTATGAAACATTCATGGTTTGGACATTCCGTATCATTCATGGTTTGGACATAACCGTGGACTAGACCAAATATCGCCTTTCTGATTTACATTTCATGAACTCTTCTCTCACATGTAGATATCGGGTTCGATCACGTGTGTTTCTGTGAGTCCGCAAAATGAGGGAAACACTAGGCTCGAATCTTGATCGTGGAGAAATCTCGATACTAAGTACGAGTAATTTCAGAGATTAATCTAACCCAAATGAACTATTAGACGATAAGTGTATTATTACCATGTTAACAATCGTATACCAAACTGTTACGAGGAGAACATTAATGAGGGTGTCAACGCCGAACCCCAGAATATTTTGCAATAGAACCGACAAAAATGTTTTCTATTTAAGAACTAATGGTACATGTTTTAGCAATATAATACTTGTACAATAATGCATGTTTGTTTTAATTATTTTTCAGTTTTGAGGTATGGGTAGAGCATATAAATTTAAAACCCATTATGTACTATCGCTTCCTTCCTGGAGAACACAGATTTCCAAGTCGTTTTTCTATTTCAACATTTATTATGGGTATTATAGCTCCATATTGCACAAATATTCTCTATATCAACAGATATTAAAATAAAATTTAAACGTCTTTGTGGGCAGGGCCTGGCTGTAAGAGAACGCCGAAGTTTGCACGCAGCGATGAGCCATGGCGACGGTTTCGATACCTTTTGTAAACGTTCAGCGGGCGTTGATAGATATCACTACCAGTTCAGAGAGGTTTTAATAATAAAAGTCCTAAGTGATGAAACAGTAACTATTTACGTGAAGAAAGACATTGAGAAAAGCGACGTTAAGGTCCATCGTTGACTCTCCTCCCCTTTATTGGTATGCATCGTAAGCTCTGCACAAACTGCTTTGCACTTAACATTTTTTGTTATAACTAATTTAATAATTTATGCAAATCGATTTTGTCGATCATGTCGCTATAAACATGAAAAATTACAATACTGTTGAGCCGATCTTGCAACATAGTTGATCGCATAAACTTTTCGAGTCGATGCAATTGCAAGAAACTTAGTTCATTTCTGTAATTTGACGATTATGAAGTATTTCTCTCGCCTCGAATCCCGAGTGTGTATTTTGTTCACTCGGAATATTTCGTGTGGGTATAGCTACCAACCATACTCACATGACTGACTTGATGCTCGTAATACGCATCTATAACGTTTGAAAATACCTTCGGAGAAGGCATCTAAATCTAGGTGCATTATTCCTATTGTGTGTTCCAGCCGTGTTTGACGTGATTTGCTAGGAAACATTTTAGGAGCGTCCACAAAAATCAACACTGCAACGAGCACATTTGCGTGTTAAGTAGTGTCAGAACAGCCATGTCACACATTACTTTAGCGACTCGGACCATGGGTTACAAGACGTTCTCAAGACGTTCCTCCCTCCAATTATAAACAGAACGTTACATGCGACAGGGCTAACTCGTTGAGCATTTAGTCTCACGAGTGTAGGAAATCATCTGGACGATTTCGTACTCTGATTATCCACATTCCTCCAGGCAGCTCCCAGCGGCCAGTTTGGGAAGATGCCGCAACAACCATTGTACACTATCTTCTCATCGTCTAATCTGCATCCATCGGAAACGTAACGAGCTGATTCGACACGTGTGAACACGTGTACTCCCTGAGCGACACCGCGCCAAGAGAAGAGACCACTTTCACTAACGAAGCTTCTGCGGCGCCGCGCGGAGGAAGCAGCAGTGCGCATGCGCTCATAATTAGCGTAGAAAGCGAGGCTTCGAAGGGAACTCGCAGAGAAGAAAGGCGCGCAGTCCTTTAGCCTTACACAACGCGCACGATAGCATCACGGAACTAGAGCAGGCGTACGCGCGCGCGCGAGTCAGCATCCACGCGCCCGCGACTCCCAGCGCCTAGCGCCGCGGTCTCCCGCCACTGTCCTTGCGCTCCCGCCCCTCGCGCAGGCGCGCCAACTTCCTCCCAACCGCGTCACCCGCATGTTCCGCCGCCATACCCGACTCCACACTCCCCGCGCACCTGCCCTTGCTACACCCTCAGGAGGGCCCCGAATCACCGCGCTCCCGCCCTGTTGCCAAGCGCCACGGCACGGGGCGGATTCTCATGAAATGTCTTTTAAATTTAGAATAATTCCTCTTAGGCATAATTTCTAATAGACATTAACACTTTGTTTTGATAAAAGGAAATGACCCATTATTATATAACATTTTTTAAAATTTTTCTTCAGTTTCGACTAATAAGTCGTTTTTTAACATTTCCTGAAACTTATAAAGCATTTTTCGCTGATTTAAATGATTTTAATATCAGTTTAATGGTATTTGCGTAAAATAATTTGCACGAGATTAAAAAAATGTTCTCCACAGAATTTCTGAGTAACGTATTCGATTTCTTTGCTTAGAAATTGTAATGTCAGCCGTTGAGTAGTATGTATTCTAAGGTTCCTGCGACACCTATCAGCATCATTGTAGGTTCGGCCGACTTCACGATAATTAAAGAGAGATTTCCTCCTAAAGAACAGTCCAAACAAAAAGTTGAGTTTACCTGAACCAAAGAAAGAAACTTTAATTACATCTGAAACATATCCAGCACCTTGATATGTTCATTTAAACTGGTTTAGATCAAATTCTTGACGTTATTTTTCTTTGCTTTTACAACATTAAAAAAACATTTAAGAGATTTTTATTGATCATTTTTGGCTATGTTAGGTCCCCTAGCCTCCACCTCCACCGATCCTTCTCGTCTGTTCCGACCGGCGGCGCCACCCTCATGTGCCACCGCCGTAGCGTCATTCCCGCTCCAAAATCCCCGCGCCGCTGCTCCTTTGGCTCCAACACGCTCCCGGCGCTCGCCCTTCGCGCCGACCCCAACTCCACGGTCCCGAACCGTTTCATCTGCGCCGGCCCCTACCAAAGCCATCGAGCTTCATCAAGTGAATTTCAATATATTTAAAACGAGTGGAACCAGCAATGCTTCGCTATTACAGTGTATTACACATCACACACAACTGGTCACGTGCTTGTTAATCACGTTTTATGTTCCGCTGTGCAAAAATTCTAACAGATGACAGATTTCTCGCAAGTATGCGTTTGTTCTATGTCCTGATTTGATCATGTTAAACAAGTATTCTATTGTTAAAACACCGGTAGAGGTGGCTCAGGGCATCAACTAATGTCACTGCAGTGCCTCTGACCAGGCACCACTGACCAGGCCCCGACGGTGGCAGGATTTTCGACGGTAGCGTGTTAGCTAGGTCGAATTCAGTTGCTGTTTGGAGGAGAATTCTAGCGGCCGGATGCTCTGGTCGGTAGTTTTCCGGGGTTTCTCCGATCACACCAGGCGAATGCCGGAGCAGTACCCTAACAAACGAGCGACGGATAACTAGCGATATTTTTCTTGAGTTATCCTCACCCCTTACTTATACACACTTAGATTAACTGCATTTCACTACTACACATGACAGGAGACCGGCCGTGAGTTTAGAGCCGGCTGGGGAGGTGCCCCGCTGGTAGGAGATACCTATTTGGGGAAACCCCGCCGGGATGTCGGCGTAGGATCTCGACATCCACCTCCGCCACTGCAACATCTCGAGGAAAAAACTACACTTACGGGACTAATGACCTTAGCAGTTGATTCACCAAAATCACCAGCAATTAATGTATCAATCGTTATTGTTAAAATGTTCTCCCTCAAATTTAGGCATGTGTTTGCTACGACAATACCTCGAAGAAATTTATTTGTCCTACATCCAAGTAATAATTCCGGCCGCAATCGCAGAGGCTAAGTACTTGTATGAAGTAAAGACGCCCTTAATCCTTGACTGTGTGGTGGGTTACGTAGCGTTTTAGGTGGGAGCACTTAAGCCGTCATAAACGATTTAATCATGATTAATATTGCCCCAACATGTCCGATTTAATTCAAACCACTCTTTAAACACACACATTACTAATAAGAACAAAGTGTGAAAATGTCTTCGAAATCGGTCGAAGGATTTTTGCGTCTATGCGCGACGAACATACACTGTGTATATCCGTTAAAATCAACTGAACTCTTCTTTCAAATGACCGATTTCAATTGTCCCAGTATCATTTTTTAATTCATTACCGTTATCATAATTTATAAGAGTAAAGAGAGGCTTCACGCCACTTTAGAATTGCGGCTGTCATCCCAAGAGGGTGACGGACACGAATAAACACACACAAAAATTCAACCCGACGTGAAGATTTGATCCTTTGTTTATAACAGTCACGATGTGATTTTAGTGTAAGAGGTGTAATTTTTGATTGAGGAGAAGCAATTTATTGAAGATTTCAACACATCGAATAACAGATTAGTTAAAACATCTCGTGGAGATTACAGAAAATACTGGCATATTTTTGAAAGCCTATCCCTCAAATAAAAAGGGACTGCGAACAAACAAACAAACAAACAAAAAAACAAACAAAAAAAAAAACAACAAAAAAAAGCAAATTTTTATTAAAATTCTTGTCTGAATTCTCAATTATCAAGGAAAATCTAAATTAACAAGGAATGGAATATCTTTTTCTTGTTAAGTAAATTTTTAATAAACATTTACGAATTTTACAGAAATAATGTCCCTTCGAAAAGAGTTTATATGTGAGTGTGTGTACTAAGTATTCAAGTACGTAGTTATTCCTTTTTTGTAGTTAAGTATATGACTATAATTAGACGTTTATTGTGTTTGCCTATTTTTTTCTCGTATACATGATTTTTAATTCTCGCATACATGATATGTACGAAGTAGTATAGAGTTCTGTAATGCTTAGGCAAAAAGTGCCGTTTGCTTAACAGAAAAACTCGTTTCGTGACTCTCTTAAACTGTAGAAGGGGATATTTCTTGCTCCTACGCGTATCTGTAATAAATTCCTTTCTCTAATACGTAGCATGGTCAGAATCCACATTACGTGGTCTCTTAACACCGATAGAGCTGTTTTTTTAATCGTCCTTCGAACTGTCTCCCGGCCGTTCGACCGTCCATCCGTCCGGGCGTCCCGCCGTCCGTTCGTCCGTTCGTCCGTTCGTTCGACCGTCCGTCTGACTGTGAACAACACTAGCGTTCAAACTATTAAGAATTTTGCCCAAATGAATATTTTTTCTGGCCCGACTTGAAGCCTTGCGATTTTGAAATGAATTCTTTAAATTTTGGTGTTACTCACATGAAGCCTCTGGGACGTTTTCAAATTTTCTCAAATAGAGAACCAAATTTTTTATTTAAATTTATTGTTCGCATAAACTGAAATGCACTTATAAAGATGGCATAGGCTCGATTTCGACTGTTAGCCTTGAAATTTCAAAAAGTACCGAAGTTTGACTCTTTTCGAACCCTGTCTTACAACTACATTACAAGGTAGATATTTTTTTTTTCAAATGAAATTTGTTATCCCCAATTAGTTCTTTAATTAATTTCAGGTACATTATTTTAAAAACGGTAGTTTTCGCACAATTTTAAGTGAATTATTGGCAATATTGAAAACAATATTATTTTTAAACGGCCCAGTGCTTTTTGTACAGATTGTAATAAATGCGCTTATATGATGACATGATAATGACATAAACGCCCCACCATTACCGTTGCCTGAACGGGTCATATCTCTGCACAAAAGAATTTAAAGCTGCGCCAGATCGTGAGTTGCCCGGAGAGGGACGGCGCTGGTTAGATGAGGGAACCGGATTTATTATTGTGAACAGTCGTATACATTGTATAACATTAAAAACATTAAATGAGTCAACATGAATGACAAAAATTTAAATAAAGCGATGAAAATAAAATGATTATAAATTGGATAACAGTACAGTTTGTAATGATACAATAAAATTGGATCAAAGTTGAATTTTGAGTTCATAGTTCTGGCGATGCACCTCAAATTGTCACACGGCATTGATGAATAATAGTGTCTTATCCGATGAGTGGATGCGACGTGCCAGGACCTCAACGGTAATCAGAAGGGTCAAAGCTAGAATACAGCCCGCCCACACAGTTAGTCGATTGTGAGTCGCGTATGTGGCCCCGTGTCTGAACCAATTGACTCGTTCGGACCCAGGCAGCAGTAGTATGCCTACGGCAGATCAGGTCCGCTTGCCCATGAGATTGAATGGGCGAATCCGTACTGCACGTACCGCAATGCCGTTCACGCCGCAGACAGATTCATTGTGATTACCGACGTCAATATCACGTTCGACGCCTGTTTGTCCACAACATGGCAGCGCAGTTGATTTACCAATAGTCGGACATGTGGTTTTGATGCCCAGCTTGTCACAGACAAACTGCTTGTCGAAAACAAAGCATGTATATAGAGGGCAGGTTTGTTACGTTCGCGAGAAGAGAATTCAATGTCGAGAGGGGAAGATTTTGTATTAACTCGAGGAGAGCGCTTTGTTGTCGAGAATGTGCGTTTGGGTGGGGGTTCAGATTACTCACCGGCACCTTCCTGTGCCCGCGCTTGCATCACGGCGGGGGTGGAGGGTTCGGCGCGCAAGAGAAAAAACTGAAATGCAGAGAGCGATCATCCGCTGGAGGCGGGGGAGACGTCATAACACCGAACGTCCTTTAAGGCGTGGATGGGGCACATACGCACGGCGTGAACGAGGCATGACACAGGACCAATTTTCGTTGAACAAGCTGAATTTTCGGAAATTGCAAAAGTTAAAAAATGTATGGAGACTTTCTACAAGTACATAGAAGACAGATTTGTTCTGAACGAAATCTGTCCTTCAAAATTACATCTTTAATTGAGGTCATGAACAATTTTTTCAGAATGTGAGTATTTTCCGCGAAATTTTGCGTCAAATAAAAGCAAATTTACAAACTAGATTTTCTCAAAAGCGGTTCTACTTGTATAATGTTCTTAAAGCCATACTTCAATCCTTCTATTAGGGGACTGAAAAGTTGAGGAAATGTGAAAAGAAGTATTTTAGATGTCGATGGTAAAAGGGTTGAGCATTACCGAAAAGCTATGTTATTATTCCCAATATTGGCACCAGCTAAATCTTTGCGATTGCGGCAAATGCATAAGAGGTGTTAGAAAACGTACGATAAAAGCTTTCACGAGTCTTCAAACAGTAGAAATATTTACGAACGAAACAAATTATTTATAGAAAGAAATATAGTATACATAATTAACGCAACAATGTTCTCAAAAAATACCTTTGCTACAACGAAGAGCTTATTCTCTGAACGAGCTAATAAGCAACACATCCATACCACGGAAAAATCGCAGCAGGCGTGAAAGTGGCTTTTACTTGTGAAAAAGTTGCTAAGTGGATGGAAAATTGTTTCCCCGCGGTTGGCCACGCTTTTTAGGCAATTTCACGAAAATGAATGCATGATGAAGCTCCAGGGTAGAATGCATGTTAATATCCTAATTTACGAACTTTTCTTCGAACGAATTTTATGTGTTATAAATTGGTATGGAATTTTTAGAAAGTGTGCATTCTCAACAGTCTCGTGGAACTAAGATGTTCAAGATGATCACAGTGCATATCAATGAAACAAATGAGATACAATTTTCTGATTTTAAGGGCGATAAGTATTGGCATTGTTAATAGCATCACTAGGTATGCTACTTACTAAAAAAGCCAGATACTTGATCTCCCGTTTGTAAAAAATACTTTATTACAAAAATAAATACTTAATTACAAATATACTTATGTATACTTAGTTTTCGTAAGTCATATTCCGACAAACAATACAAAATATAAAAAAGAACATCACAGTTTGACCACTTAATTTATTGGAAAAAAACAAGCCTACAGAAAATTAAAGAAGCTGTAAGTAAAAACAAAATGATAAAATGTCACGATTCATTGCTAGTTTTGTTAAATACTGTATCATACTAAATAACTTTATTATAATTGAGAAATGATGGACAAGAATGCTTCAATATAATGAAATTTGCAAAAATTAAATTGTTATTATTGAATTTGTCAAACAATCCACCATCAACACCAACGCAGCATTGACAGTCAGGGATGGAACTGGACAAAAGAGAGTTCAACAGAGAGTCTTACTAATGCTTACTACTATAACTTTTAAGAAGGACAATTTCTCAGCACAATTATTTCTGACCCTAAGGAAATTATTCAAATTAATTGTACAAAGGGAGGGAGAGAGAGAGCGCGCGAAAGGAGAGTGAAAACTCAGTTAAAGGCAGTGAAAACGCAGAGGAGAATAGAATGAACAATTAGAAAAGAGAATGAAGAGAGCGAAGAGAGAGAAAGGAGAGTGAGAAGAGAGAAGGGAAAATGAGAAGAGAAAGAAGGGGGTGTGATAAAAGAAAGAATAATGAAAAGAGACAGAAGGGAGAGAGGGAAACGTATGAAAAGAGACAGAAGAAAGAGGTTGGAAGAAAAGAGAAAAGGGAGAGAGAAGAAAGAGAGACGGAGAAAGGAGGGGAGGGAAGGGAAAGAGAGAAACAGAAAGAAGAAAAATGAAGGAAAGCGAATGCACGTCGCAAATTTAAACAACGGAAAAGCACTCAGAAAACTTCTAAAACAGAACAACCTTCGCCCTAATGCATTTCGCCAACTGGCGCGTCTGAGGGCAGAGCACGGGACTGTCCAGGAGCTCAGAGAAAGCTTAATGAGTCGGGCCAAATCGCTTCCCATTAATCAAGGGCTGCAGGTATCTGATGGAAGGGAACGTGCAAACGGGGCCCCGAACGAGAACAGCGCTGCCGCCCGGCAGCGGCGATGACAGGCGGCGGCAATAATTAAAACTTTACGGCCGCACTGCAATCTGCGCCGGTCACGACGCCCAGTGGGACGAAATATGGCCGAAAGTGGAAGTTAAGCACTGAAGGCGTATTACATATTGATAGAGGTAAAATTGACGGAAATGTTTGCGCTCACTATTTTAAAATACCAACTTTGACAATACATACATACATACATATATATATATATATATATATATATATATATATATATACATATATATATATTATTTAACACAGAGTCTAACTTCAAAATTGGGATACAATAGGAATGTCATTAATTATTACCTTCTGCGTAAGGTGAAACTACTAACTGTCAAACAGTCATTCCAGCTCGACCGCAAATTATTTTTTCGTTACTTCTGTATTTAAAGAAGCAACTCTGCAGGGTTGTAATGAGATTTGTGTATTTTCCTGATTGTAATCACTGGTATGATTATTTCTTTGAAAAAATTAACTTCATGCCTTCAGATTGCTTTGCATTGCTGTTATCTTTGTGTAGCAAGGAAGCATTGTAAACGACAAACTATAGGTGTCAAAAGTGTCAGTTTTTTCCCAGGTTAACCTTCAAAATTTTTCTTTATTAATAATGAAATGTTTCCGAATGTTACGTGCACACACATTATAAATCATTGAATTGGATCATGGAATACAGAACGAAAAATTTCTGAATATTATCAGATGTGAAGTTTTAGAACTTTTAATTAAAAAATAGCATTGACGTTGGATATTACAAAAACAATATTGGGAATGCGTGGTACCTCCTCTTAGTGTCTATGGTAGTCAATCAATAACTACTCTTTTTTTAAAATGGACATGACATTTAAAGAACTAAAATTCAGGGATAAATTGTATTGAAAATGAAATCTCTGGTTTTAATATTGGAAGTGTATGACACGTTGGAAAAAATTTAACTTTGTAATTTTCAAATCTTCAAAGGTTTTGATAAAAATCAGAACTATACTACTTTTATAAGTGTCCTTTCTTTCATTCCAGCAAGATATGTAAGGAAAACACTGCATACTTAACATAACATTTTGAAAATCTCACAAGGGCTTTCTGTAACCTTTTCCCCCAAATTAAAAGATCTTAATGCTGTCCAGAACGGAACAACTAGATCTTACGTCTGACGTATTTACGAAGTTTGGGCTCAGAAACTTCTAATCTAACAGAGTTTTGCGTGACATCCATCATCCATCCATATATACATACGTACATAAAAAATACATGCATACATACATATATCAGACATCTACATTTTGGAGTATAACATTGCATGTACCTCCTCGCCATATGCACCAATCTTAACCACTTTTGTAAATGAGCAAATAGCTTTACTGTTGACGTGTTTGCCAAGTTACGTGCAGCCAAGTTACAAAGAAACCTTAAAAACGCAGTTAACGTGCGAGTTCGCATTGATGGGATAATTCCAATTAAAAGTAAAAAGTAATCAAATCAGCGTATGTGAGCTTTGGCACACTGCGTCGCTCGTTCTTACATCCGCCAGGGAGCGCATCTCAAACGCAGTAGCCGGTTGGGCAGCGTGATGGGAGCAGATCTAGTGAACGATCTAAAGAAACGAAGGCACTGAAGAAAAATCAAATGGTGTAGAAGAAAACCAAACGAGCAAATAGGCGACAATTATAAGAAAAAAAGAGAAAGAAACGAGTAAAGCCTATTTATTATTATGTAAAAGTAATTCCATGTGGCTTGTCCAAATGCTTTTAAGAAATTATAAAGGGGGTTTATTATCCTGATGTTGTCTTATGTTGACGAGTCAATTCTAGAACCTTTTGACTACATATTTCATTTACAGTGTTATGGAATAGTTTTAAACAAAGGGGAATAAGGGATCAGCCCATCTTCCAGTTGTAATGATAAGAATGGTGCTAGGATTGGGATGGGAGGAAGGAAGCATGTAAAAAAAGGTTGTGTATGGTTCATTGCTTACAGTACTTTTCTGACTCCCTCCTAAAAATGATTGGAGGAAACAACGAAAATGCGGCGGACCGGCTTCAAGAATGATCATGCAGGAAACTAAGATTGTACACTAAGTATTTTAAGATCAAGAGGGGTTTGAGCTAGGGAACCATGAATCAAACGCCTCTTAGAACCGTTCACAAAATAGCGTGGCGCTGAATGCTCTTAGTAATGTCACATCAGATGTGAGAAGTTCCCGCTCATTCTGTTGTCCGCTATTCTGCGAAGTGAAAGTTGAGAGCTATTGCGACAATGTTTTAAGAGCCCTCGGGTTTTAAATACCCTATTCATCAACGTCAATAATTCTACTGACGGTCATTGTCGCAGAAAAAGCTCTACTTTGGAGACAATGTTGCTGGTTCAAAGATCTTGAATCCCAAAAGTAAAAGTGAATTCACATGCAAAAGGATAATGATAAATGAAGTCTCGTTCTTACCGTCAACAGCGGCGAGTGTAAATTATCCTAACGGTAGAGTGACAGGAGATTAGGAGATAGTTTGCTCGAACCTGGAAGATGTCATAAGTTTGCTTGAGGTTGAATATTCGTGAGTTTGCAACGGCTCCCAAAATAGAATTCGCCATCTATCTGGTCTGATCAGTGGATTCCGTTGCTATCCGTACTGTTCCTCTTGCTACAGGCTTGTGCTGGAGCAGGTCCCTACACATCATCTACGATCTTCCATTTACATCCTTCCCTACCATCTCTCTGAATCTGCCAGCGGGCAAGAGACAAATATTCAATAGTAAATGAATCCATCAATGTAAATTGAGACTTTCAGGATCGCCTGGGATCTGAGGATGAGAGGAGGCAAGGTATTGGTGACAGAACACACATGAAAGGTAAGAGACAAAAATGATGTCCAGGGCGCAATTCGAACATCGGTATCTGTGAGAGTTATCTTGGTCGGCTCGCAATTACGTACCAAAGCCGGTGGCGGCGAGCATTAAAGTTACGACTTACGGCTCGAGTGCACCAGTGATTGGGAGACCACGGGTTCTATCCTCAACTTGCCCATGTGTAGGACATTTACTCGATGTGTTTAACATGGGTGATTCAGCATCGAAACCGTAAATCTTCTTCAATGAATTGGTGTCCCGATCGCTTTCAAGCGAACGTAGAAGCACCCTAGAATTAGGACCGCGAACCCCACGCAAACTTTCCTGTTCCGACAGCGTTCTTAGGGCCGAGAGATGGTTCGACCTGCACCTCAATAGTCCACACATCTAGAGTAGCAGATATCGCAACCGTCGGTGATCCTGAAAATCGCTCACATATATCAAAATGTACTATGTATAGTATTAGTAATAGTAATACTTAGACTATATATGCACGAATAGTGTGTATTCATGTATGTACTATGTACATCTCTTCTTTACTGTTTCCAATGGCAATCAGATTCTTTTTGTTTATTTTTTTCGTCAAACAGAACAAAAAGTTGTACAACCGACAAAAAACCCGTATATGACGTACCGGGGAGAAGCTTATTCTGCGCACGCACGTTCTTTTTCTTCTTACCCTCCCTCTATACATATGTGGTTGAATGATGAAAAAAGTATCAACAAGGCATGGTTGCAGCGTTTGGAAATTTGAAATTTTCTCTCCCGAGTAAGAGGAAACGTATTTGTTGGAGTAAACGAACTACAGATCGTATTTTATATCATTGCTAACTAAATAAAATCCTACATCTCCCGTCTGTACTCATAGCACAACTAGCAAAATGAGATCTCAACGCAACGTGCGTATACTGAAGCAATTTATATTTTATATTCACAGCCACATTATACATTTACAGGTACCACAACTTAGGTGAGAGTCTCTAAGCAATACTTCTTCGATATTCACAGAAATTTTCCTCATTCACGGGGACACAGAGTAAACAGATGTGAGAGTAGGGTCATCGACCTCAAGTTCTTTGAGGTAACATATGCATTTAAGGAACCATGCTGTCCAGGTGAAACGTGAACGTGTTTTATACGCGCGTTTCCCTATCATGCCCATATGACACCCACACAGGCCAAGAGGAAGTTAGAAATAGAATGGATTCCTGATAGGCGAAAGTGCACAACGGGTCACGTGAGTAAACATTCTTTCCCAAGCAGCACTGAACTCTTTTGTCCGAGATAGCTTGTCTAATTCATCCATCGTCTGGAGGAGGCCGACTCCTCTGACCGAAAGTTTTCCGTGGCTATCAATGCCAGGCGAATGCCGAAGAAATAACTTAAACTGGACATGAAAAACCCACGGTATTTCCTTTCTCGTCCATGTCCCATATCATCTATCAATTACACAGTCACACTCTTACACTTACATACATTTCACTACCACATATACGGAAACCAGTCGGGAGCTTAGAGCCTATCCCGACAGGGGCGGCGCCACACTGGCGAAGCTACCAGTGACCTCGTAAGCTGACGTGTGGGAAGGCGCCAGATCTCAAGAGGAAAATTTGAATCTCACGTTTCAGAGGGGGGAAATACGAGATATAATTCGCACTACACTTTCGGGACCGATGACGAACCATACAACAGAACGATCAACCATTAATAGTCGGAAATGGTCTCGACTGTCCAACTCCCTTCAGTCTGAGGGCACTTGAGGGATCTACCTAGATATATCCCAACCGCTCCCTGGGTCGAACTACCCAGAAGAGAGAGTACAGAACTCCCTGAAATCCACACCGAGATGGCCCTGGTCCCATCTCGGCCCGGGATGGACCGAGACACTTCATAGATCCATCTCAGTGCTTGAATCTTTTTCGGGACTGGGGAGCGAATTGTCCAACGCTCGCAGGTTCTCCTTTGCACCCAAGTTAAGGTTAAGTCCACGAGATTTGAAAAGTATGGTTTAGACATAATTTACGAGGGATTGTAATTGCTCACCCCCCACCCTCCCCACCATTGTTAAAGTTGTCCATAGTTTAGGCGGATTCGAACCTACACACTGTATGTCCTCGCATTCGTGCCCACCAGCCCCAAACTCTTACGCCACCCACCTGCAACATTGAACTATCCACTAACGCTACGGCGTGTGCCTCCCGATGCCAGTGCTTGCGCCACGGGGTCCAGCCGCGAAGTTAAATAAACCGCGGAACAGCGTCGAAGCGCAACGCCCCCGCCAGCGTCTCCCCCCCCCCCCAGCCGGTCCCCCTGGGAGGCGTCCGCAGCCTCCTCATTGTTCGCCCGCATCGGTTGCACGCACGCACGCGTGCGGCGCTTGAGAATTGGAACGGCCATTAGAAAACAGGAAATACCAGATGGTTCTCACACGCGGGGATACGCGCGGCGCGGCTCGGCTCGGCTCGGCACTTTGTATTTGGGTTAACGCGATAAGGGTTGGGGCGGGGCCGTTCCCACAAAATGGCAGCGGCGCGCACTCGCCGGAAATGGGATAAGAGACCTGGCCTTTTGTCTACTGTAATAGTTATTTAAATAAATAATCATTTGTGTAACATTAGCAGTTCATTTTAATTGAAATTATTACCAAATGAAGTTATTAAGAATAAAAAGCAATTTGTATGTGTTCTTGTATATTTCGAGAGCGTATTGCGCAGCGTTTCACAGGCCTTGTATATGCACACATGTAGTTTCCAGGCATCCTAGGGTTATTTTTCTCTTGCATTTCTTATTAAATTATTAATGTCCAAAAATTGTAGCATCTAAATTACTGCTACATGGTGTGCAGCTGCTACATGGTATCGTATGTAATTTTTAGTATCGCCAATCGAAATTTTCTAGTCCGAGAGGTCGTAGCGGTATTTGCGACGGGTACTTGATTATCTTGGGAAAGACTTCTACCACTAAGAGATGGATTGTTCTAATCGATTGTTTTCGTGGTTCTCCTGGTCGATTCCAAATGCCACGAGTATCTTCATCAAAGGGTATACGAATCGCATCTCTTGTCAGTGACACGACGGACTGGACGATTTTCATCTTTGTGGTTATGAACCACTACGATCTCGAAAGACGCAGATACCATTACGGGTAACTAGATCTCTTAGTCCGTCGTCGAACCTGCAGTCAGCGCTATTAGGGAGAAAGATGTTACATTTGCGCGTGGAGAAAATAAGTATATTTACAATCCGGAAGCCAGCAAGTAACAACTCTCAATTTTTTTTTGTGGATTACCGGAAAAGTAATTAAAATTCTGATGATTGGAATTGTTTATTCAAAAATGCCAATGCAATTACAATCATGAAGTTACAATTTAAATAATGTAAGATTAATAATTTGAAAAATAATTATTATTGAAACAATTACCGCCACACAAGTAAGACAAATGTATTGGAAATATTTCCGATTTCGTGTGCTAAAACAATTCAGCAGAAAAATTTAATACCTTTCGTGCTGAAAAATTTAACGTTCGAGGATCGGCGGTAAACTTCGGATAGCATGTGGTGTGTATATATTTGAACATATTTCAGGTTGGGCATTATGTTTTTAATTCTCTGTAGTTAGCTGTAGAATATATTCTTTTATTTTTTTCTATTTTTAAATTTCCGAGTCACTGAACATTTCTTCACGGACAACGGTGGTCCTTCCCAGGAGCACGCAAGCTCAGCGGGAGAGCTCTTCGGGCCGCCTCGTGGGTGGCGAAGGGCGGCGGTCTTAGGGCCCATCCCACCCGCAGACTCCCTTCTTGCGCAACCCACGCATCGAATACGTAATAGAGGGGCTTATCCTCCGGCCCTCCATCGCCTCCTCCGATGCACGCGTTGCGTAAGCAAAGATTGAAGTTTTTATGTCATCCGGAACGTATCCCAAACGACGCCTGTAATTCCACTCCACATTGTTGAGTTCTGATGCTGATTTGTAGACGCGAGGGCAGTACTTTGAGTTGATAAATCACGTTTCATTATCTCATTTTGATTCCATTAATTCCCGGTCGTGTTGCACCAAAGCTTGCGCCGCGCCGGGCCGAGGGAAAAAAAGCACGGATTTACATGCATTGGCGTAGTTAGCGTTTGTGCCGCTCAGAGCGCGCGCTTGGAGTTTGCCGCCTTAAAAGAAAAGTGGCAGGTTGCGATGGAGACTTAAGCTGCAGGTTTTAGGCATGGTTACTCGACTCTGACGCCGGATTTTGCAGTGAATGAAGTAGTCATTTTAAACAATTGTTTACTGTAAGGGTTCGAAGATATTGATGCAGCAGATTCTTACTTATGAGGTATTATACACTGAACATTTTCACGAAACGTTTTACGTTATTTTTTTATATTTAATGCAAATGTAATCTTTGAACTTGTTGAAAATTACAAAAACATATATTTCGAGCTGTCAGTTTAACACAATTGATTTAAAAATCAAATCTAAAGAATCGATTTTGTGTTTGTTTAATCGACTTCGATGAATTGTTTTAAAAACATGAATCTATATAAAAAATGATTTTACAAAAAAGATTTGAACAACCATAGTTGATTTTCGCAACGGATGTATTACATAATGGAGTTGAAGTCCGCAATCTCCATGCTTTGTAGAACAAAGGTTCGCGTTCCGATCGGCAACGGATTTTCGACAACAGTTAAATAACCAGGTGGGTTGATAAAACTGCATTTGATGAAAACTCCAGAGATCTGCAGCTCTGATCGGTCGTTTCCTCCGCTGCATACCAGGAGGATACCGGAGCAGTGCCTTAAAACGTGCTTCGGAACCACGTGCTTCTTCCTATTTTTCTTCACTCTATTCCAATTTTGGGACCGATAATGGGTTCTTCTGAAGAACGTCGGAAGTAGTGCGCATTCGCGAATGTTAAGACTTCACTCGAATTTAGGCTATAGTGACTCTGGAAGAAGTTGGCTTTCCAACCTGTGAAGTTGACGTCGGGCAACTCTTTGTTGTTCCTCTTTCATCTTCCTCGACCGGCCATTAAGTATCTATACATATGGTAAGTAGAGTCTCGCGCGATAAATAAATGGACTGTTTCAGAAATATGAATGAGGCTTCTCCGGCGGCAAGGACGCGGTCGGGAGAGGCGTATAAACGGCGGAGGAGGAGGGAGAGGGGAAGGAGGAGGAGATGAAGGAGGAAGAGGAGAAGGGGGAGGCGGCGGCGGCACGTGGCTGCCTTCTGACAGACAGCAGTATGCGGGGCGACCAGATTCAGGAGTAGAACTATTCAGGAACAACGTAGAACATCAACTAGGGATAATCCTTCAGGAGCACTATTCAGGAGCAGTATAAATCACTACTTGGATAATCCGACAAAAGCACTATTCAGGAACAACGTAATACATCTACTACGGATAATCCGTCAGGACAACTATTCAACAGCAATGAAATACATATACTAGGGATATCCCGTCAGAAAATACGGCAGGACATTACTTTTACTTGAATCCTTGATGTTCTAAATTATGTTGTGCTTGATTTCTGAAAGAATAACACTTATTTCCTTACTTAGTGTAAAGATTAATCAGAAATTTCAACTTTCGAACTGAAAGAAGCGATCCAATCATCAGAACTGACCTAAAGACAGCTAGGACATATAACAAAAATAAAAAAAGATAAGAAAATTTTTTAAAAAGTCAAGAAAATCTACAAGAAATAAAAGTAATAATCGAATTAAGAATTTCCGGAAATATTATACTTTGTTTAATATACTTTAATTACAAAATTTGCAAATGTTGGAACATGATTAAATTTACTAATAGCCACGTAAAATGGACGAATACCACTTTTTGTAACGAATTCCAATCAGATAGCAAGCCTCATTTTGGTGCATAATATCTGCTCTCTCTTTCTTTATTATATTCACCAAATATGGCTGATCCAGTAACATGTAAACATTTTTCAGCTTGAGATTATCGTTTTACACTTTGCACAAGTTCCACGTTATGAGTCCCATGCAATTGTAACTTCCATATGTATGTATACAAATAAAAAATATTGTATGCATACACATCAGGGAACAATATTCTCTGATAATTGATGATTCATAATGACTCATGTTTCAATTTGAAAACCTGGCACAAGAAAACTCGTTACTTCTTCCATGCTGTTTCTTATCCATTTTTCTCTTTTCTACCTTCGGTTCATTACTTTCACTTACTCTACAAACAGTAACAGCCTCAATTTCTTCTGTTGTTATGTGTTGCATATATGTGTTATGTTTGCTTTCTCTGGTGATATTACTGACGTCCTTGCTTTATCACAAGCCGATGTAAGTATTCAGTCATACAAATGAGAATATAATATCGCAGAACTTGATTTCAGAATCTGTATCTTATTGATTACTTTTTACATTTTTTACATACGTTTTTGTTCTACGGTAGAATGTTTATCAGTTACAAATTAGGGATGGGGAGGTGCTATGTATTCAGCATCAATATTTTAAGCAGTATTATTGTTTTCTCCTTCACTGAAAAGAATGAACATTATTTCTTACCCTGTAATTTTACACCTGAAAAAATAGAAGTAGAATGTCCTATTGTTACCACAGCAAATTTTCATAGGTTACAGATACCACACTTAAAATGTACAAACATGTTATAAAGTAAATAAGAGAGGTTAAAACTTTTTTTGCAAACACACGTAGATCTCGTTCAAAAAAATAAATATTGGTTAACTTACTGCTTAGGAACCCAAAACAGGCGTCAAATATTTTACACTTTCTGTCAATCAAAAACTGCAACTATAAAAATCACCTGCCTCAATGCATTTTATGAAATTATTAGTAGCTGTCTGCTATCTTTAATGGAACATTGTTCACGAAATGAGGTCGCGAGGACTCAGAAAAGCTTCTGTAAAAAATATAACGGACATAAGGAACAACTTTTCATTGACAGTGTCACCACGTCTAAGGCACCCAAAAAACCGTAAAAATCTATACCGGTGATTTGTCGATTCCAAAAGACATTTGACATGATCCCACGTGATTCACTAATCCATGTTCTGTCAATATATCGGATAAATCCCATAAATCTGCATTTCTTGGAATCCATCAAAAACAAATGGTTCACCACGTTTCGTATCACCCCAAAAACTAAGAATGACTACAAATATATTGCACATCAAAAGTTATATATTCTAGAGGAACAGTTTTGCAATGAATCCACTTTTGACTGTTGGACAAAAATGGGTCAGGAATCGAATTATAATGCACTGAAAAATATAGAGTGACACATTGCATACGTATTACCTCAAACTGTACTTAATATGTCCAAAACGGGGTTTGAAACAGTTATTAGGAATTACTGAACATATCTCTTGTAATATAGGAGTGAAACTTAGCGTTGACAAACGTTAGAACCAAAGCAAACAAAAGAGCAGGCTCACAAGCCACACTAAACAATGAGATATAAACTAGAGAGACTAACACCTGTAAATACAAATTGCTTTCACAAATATCTTGGAGTTCGACATACTCTACCAATAGCTCACACGGAGGTTAAGGAGGAACTGAAGGCAGAGTTTAATCGGCGGTTGAAGGCGGTTCAGAATCCCTATCTGAACTCAAAAATCTAAGAATAGATATACTCACCTATGTTGTACCAATATTCACAAACTTTATAGCTACTTTCAAGTAGGTCAATAACTATATCGAATCCATATAAATGTCTGTAAGAGTGCAAATAACTTTTATTGAATATCAGCACTTCAAGAGCTGTACTCGGAGGATCGCCCTAACGAGGAAGGGTGTCGAGGTATTACCAAACTACCAAATATATACTACAAGCAAATTAATGCTGAGAGCGTTTACGAAAGAAAGCTTTAACCTCGCAACAGCGTAATATAATCCCACAGATAACAATTACACTCCTCTCAACCTTAGATAAAACATGAACCTGCAGTAGTCAGTTAAAGAAATGGAGAAATGGAAGCAGAAGTCACCCCACGGTGCGTATCATGAACCAGTAGCCAATCAAAATTACAGTCACGACATGTCATAGAAGTAGTTGATTGTGGGAATCTTGTATCCTTAGTCACAGGGATTCATTATTGCAATCCAAGACCAAGTAATAACAACACTATAAAAAGAACGAAGAATATGTAAATTTTTAAGACAATACTGGCGTTTTCATTAATACTTCTAAATCAATAACCGTGGTGTGTAATTAGATACTACGTACTCGTACGTTACACAGTTGAAATGAAATGTGAATAGGAGTACTAAATGTTGGTACGACATTCTCGTACATTATCGAACACCGTAAATTGATTTACTGAGTAATTATGTTATCTTGGTAACATGCAGCAAAATTTACTTTCAATCACCCGATACTATATTCCGCGATTACATTCGTGATTATTTATGGCAGATAAACCGATAACAAACATTACATTATCGTGTCTGTCTCAGCAAAAAGCTTTTTTTCTGTTGACAATCACACTTTTTTATCACAGCAATCTACGACAGTGTTCAAGTAAAATACACGCATGATTTATTTGATTACCAGGCACAATATTTGTGAGCATATCCCGTTACTGACAAATACAATATTTGGAGATAAACTGCCAAATGGTTTAAATTGGGAAATAAGCACCTCCAGTCGCTTGATTGCTGATCTGCGGATTGATTCATGAATTCAAGTACCGCAGTTTCCATTATCGTGCTGTCGGCAGACGGCCGTGTTTTAATTTCCTACGCTTGGATGCGTTCAAAAATTAGAGGGACAGGAGGTCGGCTGATAGGATCTCGAAAGCAGCAGCAGTTTATCAACTTTTCTTACAGTTGCTGGTGCCGTGCGCTGCTGTTCTCCAACGATTCAATTTTACTCTTTGTAGAAGTCATGAAAGTTCGTTTCACAGAATTCGTGAGTACGAATGAGTATCGAGCTCTAGCCAACGAACTTTACAATAAAACGAACACGACGAAAGAGTTCCGGGTTACGAGACAGGTGGTGAAAGACTTGTCTAACAGGGGATTATAAGTTACTACCACTTTCAGAGAGAGAATATTGTCCTGTTCAATTTTGTCTCAAGCGATTTTCAAGAGATGAACAAAAGGAGGATTCTACGCACGTGGGTAGGTGAGATCGTTGACCCGGTAACGTGCAACTAACTTAGCTCCAGGGGTGGTGGGTTCGAACCCTTCGGTGAACATTGATATTAGCGTGAATGGTATGTGACATAATAGGGCTCTCACAAAGTCACGAATTGCCTCGCAAAACGCAATGACAAATTTGGAAGGGTGGTGGGATGGTTCGTCCCGGGAACCCGCGATGAAACGAGAAACCGGATCAGGATGTCGAATAAATACCGAAATGTTACCACAACCTGTAAACAATAAACAAACTCAGCAAGATGGACCAATGTCCTCATGTATTCTCCAAAAAATGAGGATAAGGGCATGATTTATCAAGCTTCACTCAATCTGCTTTGATATAAAAAAAAGAATGTTCAAACAGGTTTGCAAAACGTGTACAAGAGATTGCTTTAACATATCGTAAGTCACTGAAAAATATCCGGAAGCAGTTTGGACATTAATTTATTCCCACGATAGTTTCTAGAGATAAAAAGAGGAACAAGCTCAAACCAGAGTCTCACATTATCACGCGAAGACGAGTAGAGAAACCAGAGATTTGAAAACGCAGAAATAAAGAATAGACAAGATCGATAAATTAAGCCACCTCTTACTACTTGTCCACACGCACGGATTCACCCTTTCACTCTTTCTCCGCTGCAGTTTAACAAAGGGTCCGTAAAAGACAACTGGAAGTGTGGGAAGCGCTTCTTACGCAACAGCCTCATCTGCTATGCAGATCATGTTCTTGTGACTTAATTAATTATAATTATATCTATTTATTCATCTGAAGGGTAATTATAGAGAAAGACTAGTAATTATTGAACATCTCGGCTGGTTTATGGAGTCATTATGCGCATGGTAGCCACTCGGCTAATCGGAGGCTTGCTCGTGCGGAGGGGCAACGCCACATCGCGACTGAGAGACATCGATGCTGTTGTCACCGTCATCATCTGCCATCGTCATTAACTATCCTTCCGCCATCACAGTCACCGTCATATTACCCTCATCGCCGTAACTATCATTTTCAAACTCACTCGTTTCCATAATCAGTGCAGATGTCTTGCTGGAGAACGATATCCGATTTGGAATTTACAGCACTCGAATACTTGATGTGTTTGTATTTCTTATATACGATAATTTTCAAAGTACTATTGGCGCCCTGAAATCATCATGAAAATCTAAAAAAGATTTGAATACTTTACCAAATTATGACATTTACTTTTTGTGAATATCTAATTAGATTGTGCGGTATTAGTTTGACAATTATAAGATACTACAATTACAGAGATGTGTTAGTATATCAATGTTTTACGTGACTCATCTGTGTGTTATTAGCGATTCAATACGATGGAATAAAGAACCAAAGACCTATGCGGTTCGACTTCCTGGGCAATTAAAAATTGATGGATGAATAACTGGACGTGCTTGATACTTTGTTTTCTTGATCGTCATAAATACTATTGCAACAAGGTGAATAATCTATTTCTACGCGAAGTTCATGCACACAATTCATGACTGGCATTACATATTCTAACACAAGTTTTGAATTAATTGAACGCTAAGAGAATAATTCTAAAAAAATTCACGAGACGAAAGTCATTATCGGAAATTGGTAATAAGATAATATTATCTTCCGAGGTTAATAGAATTATAAATAAATATTTCGAAAGTAGGTCTGAAATTGTACATTAAAGAAGCATTTTATTTATTATCACGATTGAAAACATACTTTCTATTTGCACGTCTTTTAAAATTTTACACAGAAAAATAATTGAGTCTCTGAAAAACAAGTATGTATATTAAAAATAAAACATATTTAAAATATTACCTTGTGAAAACTTCAAATCAATGAAGTGTTGATGTTCATTTTTTGTGAATGTGTTGGAAAAATTTACAATTATTATATGTTAAATATAAAGTTTAACAACAAATGAGACGTCTTCAACTCATCTGCAGATAAGAAGAAAAATGAGAAAATAATCTGCCCTTAAATTGCCCTTTAATCTAACCAGTAGGGCGGTAAGTAGAGCTCCTCGGGTACTAACTAAAAATGAAATGTGTACCGTGAGAAGTGGTTTTAGGCCCCCATCTGCGACACGATCTCCTCCATATCCGTCGCCCTCCTGAACCATGGCCTCCTGTGCCATTACAATTGCCTCTTCTATCAAGCGCCCGCTGCTGCTGCCGTCGCGCCATCGGCACTTCCTCGACTTGTATGCAAATGCCCGCCGCGCCCCACCCTTCCCAGCACATCCCGTCTCTTCCTGCGACCTGAAGTTGATACGCTTCTCTTTCTGTGAATGTCTTTCTGAGAATGTCTCTTCGTATTCATGGCCGTTGTTAGAAGCCTCACTCAATTTGGATGATCTACAAGTATTTTCGAAAATACAAAAGAATATAATCACTAAATGTTTCACTCTGAAAGTAAATACATGTGTTTAAATAATAAATAATGATCGATACATGCAGCAGTTGAAAACCTGTGATTGACTAATTATTTGGTGTTTTCGGTCACGTTAACTTCTATTACTCCAGTAAGTACGGTAAATATGACTTAAATATATAACAAAAATTAAACATATGAAGACAAATGTAAAAAATATTTTGGGGGTTATTTTGGTAGAAGTAATCCTCAATAGCGTGAATAAAACTTGTTAACATTATTTGAAGATAATGCTACAAAATAAGAAGCAATTAGTGAAAGATTTAGCAAGTGAATTAAATGAGATTAAAATTCTCTAACTGGCAGTTTTGTAAAATTTGGAGTTAACAGTGAAAATCCGATCTACGTCGCCCTTATAATTGAATTTCACGCTATTCTTACAAGAAATTTAGAGAAAAAATAGGGGACATTTTGAAAAATTTTTGGAAAGGTCATAGGGACTTCATGACATCCCCAGACTTTATTAAAGTATTTACTCCCAACATTTAAAAAAATCTTTAAAAGTCGCAGGGCTTTAAGTCGGCCATATCAACCGGAGAATCGTTTTCGAAAAATTCCTACAAATACTTCAAGCGCTAGTGTCGTTTGCTGATAAACGGACAGACAGCCGTGCAGACGGTCGGATATTTTGAAAAAAAAAAACTTTGTCAGGGACCATAAAACCTGTATTTCCGTGAAAATCTCAAAATCCATTTACCGCAAAATTACATACCTTTCTCTATACTACTCCGTATATACGTACGTATGCGGGTAAGTACCAAGTGGTGCTACAACAGTACACAATTTCTAATATAATTTCAACCTAATGGCACCTGCAAAATATTTACCGCTCTTTAATCCGAGGAGAAAATGTAACGAAAAATGTGGAGCAGTTTTTGGGAATTTTTTAATACTTCTAGCAGAAACAACTTCAAGCAGAAATTTCGCAAACACTACTAGGCCTAGTTTCTTTAAAAGATACTTTTTTTTAAAGATAGGATACTGCTAGAATCTTCTTCCAGGCAGCGACTGAACTCGACCTAACTACTCGTTTCGACCTAGTGTCGAAACTCCTGCCACCGCCCGAACTTCAACCTAGAACCTCCTGGTCAGAGGCACTGCAGAGACATCAGTTCATGCCCTGAGTCTAAACGTGAAGAAGAAAACTGCAACAAAATTGTTAAAGGTTATTACAGCGAAGAATCCAGATTAAGGAAATGATAGCGAGCAGGCGGCGGAATTAATGAGGTGAATGCAAATGGAAAAGAGAATGGAAATATATCATAAAAATGATCTGATTACGCTCGACGCTTCGCCACCCCATCTCACCCAGAGGCGCCAACTTCTTTCCTAACCGCCGGGTTCCCATCTTCTCTCATTCACACGAGCGGCGCGCGCGCATCGGAGCCACGCGCGTTTGCGGAAGCGGCCTTTCCCGCTTCCGGCAGCCGCCGCGCCGCCGCGCCCCGTTCGCGCATCCGCAATTAAAACGCCTTCCCGGTGACCAGTGGCAGTCGGAAGTCGCAGGCTGTAGGTGAGAGGACGGTGGGCCCCGCACAACTGCCTGCAGCCGAGACGCCGGCGATCTCTTTCTTTAGCTTCTACAACGGATTTCCAGTCGGGAAATATCCAAGTGGAATAGCGAGATATACGAGTACTAGACAAAATAATCAACTCAATAAATAGAGGGAAATCTCTTCATAACGAACTTCTTTATTACTTACTGGAGTTTATATAGTATCGTAGGCTTTCACGGCCGGAGTCAATAGAAAGTAGATTTTCCGGGCTGGTAGGCCGTGGTCCAGTTGGCATAGTTGGGCCAAACGTTTCGTCCACGTCTGCGGTGGACATCTTCAGTGGCGGCAAGATCGCGGGCGTAGTGTCCGGGTCGGCGGCTGGCTAGACTGGCCAGTCGCTACTGGAGTTACTGGAGTCGCTTACTGGAGTTTAGTTCATGTACCTAATAACACATACACTGGCACGATCTCTCCATTTAACAACAACTCTTCATAACGAAAGAAGGTACTTAAGTTTCTTTAGTTGGTGGTTAGTTAGTGGTGAATTTGAGATATAGGAAATCGTAGAGGAATAGTGAATATCCTACAATGAATTCACTATTCTCGACGGTGTTGTTCAAGAAAATAATAATAATAATAATAATAATAATAATAATAATAATAATAATAATAATAATAATAATACTTGGTCTTGGCCAATCTCTCAGACCATTCAAAAAAGACTCAAAAGTGACAGATAACGTGTAATTGGGGAAAGGCTTGTACGTTTTGGGCAAAGTAGAGGCACCCAGTGTCACTAGAACTGCTTCTTTCGAACTTGGTTGCAACCTGGAGAGGTCTCTATAATTGAGTTACATTTTTAGTTGTGGGTGTAATAATTAATAATAATAATAATAATAATAATAATAATAATAATAATAATAATAATAATAATAATAATAATAATAATAATAATAAAATTAACTGTGTGCTGGAGAAGGTAATGAGAGAATGGAGGAAGAGAATGGAGGAAGAAGGAATTCCCAAAATAAAAATAGGAAGAAAGAAGGATAACCTTACAATAGCAAGAAACAGTCCTTACAAGAGCAAGAAAGATGGAACTGGCATTCCAATTGACAAAAAATATATATAATAAAAAGTCCATATCCATTAACGCAAAACTAAGACACTACAATACAGTTATTAAGCCTGAAGGCCTTTATGCCTCAGAATGCCTTACACTGAACACAGCCAGACAAATAGAGGAGATAGAAAAAAAGAAGAGAAAAATTATACGGAAAATCCTGGGACCAAAATATGAGGATGGAAAATGGAAACTGAGAAGCAACAAAGAGATCTACCAAAAAAACAGAAAAAATAACAGACACAATGAGAAGAAGAGTAACCTTCTACGGACATATTAAAAGAATGGACGAAGGAAGATTAACAAAGAGAATATTCAACTACTTCGATAGAAACCCCAAAACACAGATGACATGGATCAAGGAGGTCAAGAAAGACATGGAAGAAATGGGAATAGATGGAGAAGAGGTGGAGAGAAGAGAAGAATTCAGAAAAAAGATCAGAGGATTCCAGGGTTTTCAAGAAAAGGCAAAGAAGAAAACAGGAGCAAAATGGACAGAAGAGAGAAAGAAACAGCATGGAGAAAGAATGAAAGAGTACTGGAAGGAAAGAAAAAAGAGAGAAAATCAATCGTGAGAAGTTATTTCACGTGGTCCATAGTAGGCCAAAATCGAAGGAAGAAGAAGAAGAAGAATAAAATTAATATTAATAATAATATATTACATAAACCATATATGCCTTCATTTAAAAAATGCCTTCATTAAAAAAACACGAAACACTATATAGTAGTACATGCAAAGTCATTACCATCGATTGTGCAAACGCCATCTTCCGACATTCACAATCGAGAAGATACAAGTGGTGACATAACGTAGTTCTTCTGTATGTATTTTTATATTTCCATATTATACGTAAAATTATTTTATAGACATATGTAATTATTAAAATCATGTTTTGTGTTCACGTGTCTTAACATTGACAAGAGTGGGATGTTCACTTCCGACAAATCTTCAACAGACTAAACACACTCGAGAGTGACGATCACTTAAGTCTTTTTTTTTCTTTTCTTTTCAGAATGACAGACTGGCTGACGGATTGTCGCATTGTCTGCAACGCGTGTCTATTCCCTCTGCTGTGAAGTACCTCCTCGAAGGCAGCCGTCGGATTTGTTGCGTCGTCCGCCTGTCGACGCTGCGCAAAGGTTAATGGCAGGTTCGCGAACAGAAAGCGTCGACTGAAAAGGGGTCGTGGCACTAATTACCCTTGCAGGCGGTCTAATCGTTACGCAAAGTATTGATTGGCCGGGGCAATCCCAAGACAACGCTTGTAAACCGAGGCGGCTGCCGGTGCTGAGTGGTTTTCACCCGATGGTGGTCGCGAACCGTTTTTCTACGCCAAGCTGCTCATTGGATGTCATCGTGACGTCACAAGCTCGTCATGTTGTTTGCCGAATGATCACGTACGCTATGTGACTGGAATCAATAGAATCTGAGCTGTCCGGGAGTTGAGCGTACTAAGCTCAAAATGTAGGCTTTAACCTTATACAGCTTATATAGTCCTAACAAATATAGCTTAAAATATAAAATATCTCAGAATTACGACCGAAACTTTACCAACCATCTTAAGGATGCAGCATATTCCGTAGAGTCGAGATTATCTAATGCTTGTATATTTTTAATCCGCTGGCGTTACTCAAGCCAATATTACGATCAACTTAAGTGTTCATTATCGTAAAACTACATTATATAAGACATATTTTTCTTGAAATAAAACTTTTTCTTCACACATATTTCTTTACCTAATGTCACGTTTGAAACTTTTGGTATCCAGAAAAACAAACTCTTCAATATCGACGGTATTCAACATTTTGGTATCCAGAAAAACAAACTCTTCAATATCGAAACCACAACATCCCTAGCTATGGAGAGATCATGCGAAAAATACTAAGGAGAAACCATTAGTAAGGAAAACAGTGAAGAAAGAATTCGAAAAAATGACTAAAAATAACGTACTTAACAGATAGAAGAGACGTGAATGATGAGATATCACTCCAAGGACAATAGTCAGGAAGAGACATTGAAAAGGAGTATATCATATGTACACGGACACAACAGAAGAAAGGTTAGAAAATTGTAGGAGAGAAAAAACTACAGTACGTAATTAATTAAAAGAAACACAAAAGTAAGAAACAAAAAAGTGAGACACAATTGATTTTTACTCTAATTAGACCGTCTTGATTTCCCATGAAGTGAAGAGCCACTTGCATATCGATTCCTATCATTCAAACATTCGATCCTCGCGATCAATAAATCACACTTCGCTATGCCTGGTGCAAAGGGCAAGTTCTCGAAGAGTAACACTGGCACAGATGGTTCAGGGCATCAATTGATGTTACCGCAGTTCCTCTAACCAGGGTGTCCCAAATTCGAGTACCGATAGTGGCAGAATTTTTTGACACTAATTATATAGTTGGGACGAATTCAGTCGCTGCCTGGAGGAGAGTACTAGCGGCCGGCTACTCTGATCGGTATTTTTCCGTGGTTTATCTGATGAATACCAGGCGAATGACAGAGCAGCATCGTAACAAACGGGCCACGTACCGCGCGCGACTTTTCCTTCCTCTTTCTTGTCCTACTATCACCCTTTACTTACACACACACTTACATCCTTCACACTACAAAACATGTCGAGAGCCCAGTCGAAAGCTTGGAACTTGTCTCGGCTGGATCGGCATGTTTTTATTTTCCACTAGACTTGTGATTGGGTCATATTTAGAGCTCTCTCATTGGTCAGTGATGTCGGCGCCCAAAACACAGATTTCAGCTGCTGAAAAATTACCTTAGCGATTAACGGGCGCAGAATCACCAATCGATCAAAATGAACGTGTGAAAGTGAATGCTAACGCCTACCGAGCAACACCCGCACACACATGGATGGCTAAATGCCTACCACTGAGGCGCTGCTTTTGCTTTATTTAACAAAATATTTCTTCCGAAACACATGAACGTGTTTTGGCAATAGCTATTCATATATATATATATATATATATATATATATATATATATATATATATATATATATGAATAAATTCTAATTGAAAGTAAGTTCGAGTAGTTTTCCTATTAGTAATAGTTCAGCGATGCGAATTATAAAAGCAGTTTTACATAAATGTGCTTTTGATAACTCGTAAAAATGAAATTCTCTTTCTTTTTCTATCCTCACCCCCTACTTACACACACTTACACTTACGAGTGCATGCACTACACTACCACACATGCCGGGAGACCGATCGGGGGCTTCGAGGTTGGCCCGGTTGGAGCGGTGCCTCGCTGGTGGGAGATACCTGGAAAATCCCGTTAGCCGAAAGTCGGCGCCGGATCTCACCATCCAGCAGAGGAAGAACACCGTAACTTTCCAAGAAAAAAACAAACATGCACTATCCGTACACTTACGTTCGGACACGCCCGGAATCATCGATCAATTAATCGAAAAATAACGGCATATCACACAAATATCGGAACCTGTGCAATAATAGCATCCTAGGAAAAGAAAGACCTTGGCATTAGACACAGAAATTATTTTTTTAAAGTTAACATTTTATTCTAAATGTGTCTAGTCCGACACGACAAAATCCGACTACCCCAATCTTCTCTTAAGCTGTCGGTCCAACTAACCAATAATATACCCCACTGAAACTTTTCCGTGCACACTACACATCTCTTATAACTAATTATTAAATAATGAAATATTCAGCTACACAGTACATTAAAATAACAATCTCAAGCGCTATCGTGATTTCCCCCTTTCATTTATGGTATGCCTGTCGTTGTAGTTGATTTTCGACAAGTAAGAATATCTGCAAAAATGAATACGTAAATGAATACATTTTTTTAAAAAAACTTCCCGGAACTCGTAAATGAATGGCTGGAGCGTGTACACTGGAGATCATATGACGTCATGGGCGTCGCAGAAGGTCGTGACAAGCCGCCGCGGCGGCCAGTGACGCAAAATTGTCCGATCAGGAACTCATCAAGGGGCGCGCTTCTCCCCAAATAATGACTTCTACTCTGATGAATGGAAAGGGCCACCCAAGTGGATTTGGGAGTGAAGGACCTGCAAATTGCGACCACACGTAGAGGCAATGAACTCAATGCAGTACTGAAGATGAAAAAAAAAAACACCTTAGAGATATGTTTATGTGATCTTATTCTGGACCAGTGTCTTTTAAAATTTAAGTCTCAGCGGAACCCTAGACATACCCTCGGCACTTTTCAAATGCCTCTGACTTCTTGAGCTAAAACGTTTTGTGAGTTCTAAGATATGCAGCCATATAATAATATTCAAAGAGGCTTGCCAGTCAACGACGATATATGCCCAGTAGTGAAAAATCTACACCAGAACAACTTGCTGACATCCTATGACATGCAGTATATGTTCTTCGATGGAACTATCATATTATCATATTCAGTGGATCATGTTCATGAATTATCAGAGGACCTCTTCCATGCAATTAAAACTCACAAAATTGAAAATACCACGCGATTGATAAGATCCAGAATTATTGAATTAAGAAAATAACAGCATTACAATGTCATATAGCAAAGGCTGTTAAAATTTTTAAAAACTCAAAGGAACTTCCGATTTGGTTCATACGTGGCATAATGTATTTCCTACGCAAAGAGGGAGACAGTTCTTTGGAGAAGTACTACAGGCTAATCACTTGTTTACCAGTAATGTAAAAAATATACTTGCAACCATAGCTAACAAAATGTACAGGCACTTAGAGAAGAACCATCTGTTGCCAGTTGTACAAAACGGATATCGTAAAGGTCCTTTTAGCTGTAAGGTAATCTTGCCATTAAATACGGTAATCTTGATCAATGTAAAGAAACGAAAACGTCTTAAGCATGTCTTTGATTGACTTCCAGGACTTTCACAGTACCAAACGATTGGATTTGGAAGATTCACAAGATTGTGAAGACTCCCTGAATTTTTCAGAGGTTCGCTACCATCACTAATGTTTTATATTAGTTTTATTCCACTCACTAGACAGTTGTTGCACATTTACTTCAGTTACAAGCTCAGTGGTGATGAAAGATCCTTATCACATTTGTTTTACAAGGATGATCTTAAAGCATTTGCTAAGAATGAAGCGATTATTTCCCAAACATTGTCTATCATGGATGAGTTTAGCAATGACATCTGCATGAAGTTTGATCTTGACGTGTGTGCAAAAATCGATTTAAAGAGAGGCAAAATCGCAACGTCACATTCAATTTGATATGAACTCTGGGATTAAGATCTTGAGAAAACGTAAAACTTACAAGTATCTGGGAACTGAAAAATGTGAGAATATCTAGAACGTCACAATGAACTATAAAATTTGCAGGGAATATTATTGAAGATTGAGACTTGTCCTGCAGTCCGCTCTTAACTCCAGGAATATAATATCTGCAATAGGTAGTTTGGCAGTTCCTGTAGCCGAGTACAGTCTCGAACTAGTGGACTGGATTGAGCAAGACATTCGAATCATAGCTCGAAAAAACAGAAAAATGCTTACAATGCCGCCCACCTTTGAACTGATGTACGTAAACTTCATTTGTCACGTATCAGACAAATCGAAGCCTCCTGGCACGATGCTATAGTCGGGATGGGAAAGTATGTAGTGAGCCATCAAGATGTTCCACAAATGAGACAGGCTATTAAATATCATTGAAGAATTGGAAACAGAGGCGTTGTAAGTTTAGCAAGAAGCATTGCAAAGAAAACTATGCAATACGCGCAGAATAACGCAGACACTGTATTTCTAATGATACGTATCATGAAACGTGAGACACAAAAAATAAAGAAATCATATGGAGACTAATCACTTCATGTAGAGTATCTACGAAGAATGGACGAGGCGCTGATCAATAAAAATCAATCATTTATGTGTCTTAAAAGGGAAAGGATGAAGTCAGAATCTGAAGCAGTCCAAGATCAGGCGTTGAGAACACGTCTTTATGATAAAGCGGTTCCCAAATTTTTCCAAGATGATAAATATATGATTTGCCAGAAAAATAGAAACCATTGATCATTAGCTTGTCCAATTCTAGCAAAGACCGAATGCTTGAAAAGACACAACAGGGTGTGCAGCTATTTCCACTGGCAGATCTGTACTATCCCCGAAGTTCCAAGCACAAGTTCCAAGACATGCTCCATTCACAAACATTTGCTGATTATCACTCTTCTCGCATCACCCTTTATGGTCACCCTGCCACCATGCATGCTGTGGAAGGCAATGGCAAACCACTACCGTGACCATTTACCAACGACATGGCAGGCCATGAAGAAGTAGTCCTCGTCTGCCTTCGTTCGGCAATCGCGTTCCCCTTATCACTTTCTAATTATTCTTTTTAATTGTTCGTGACGTATGCCACAGTGCAATGCATGTAAATATGTATGTGTATTATGAGTGTGTAAAGAAAAAGGAGGGGACAACAATCAGGAATGGAAGATTTCGCGCGGTTCATGGCCTATTTTATAAGTTACTGCGCCAGCACTCGTCTGGAATTCATCGGAGATGCCATAGAAAACAAACGACGAGAGAAGCTGCTCACTATAAACCACCACCACACAGCGGTTGAATTCGACCCAGCCTTCTAGATGGTGACGAAAATCCGCCAACAGCGGGGCCTGGAAATACCAAAAGTTCAGTTAAAATTTTAAGTGAAAACATTCTATAAAATAAAAGATTATTTAATGTCTCTATTGAGCGGCCCCTCTCGTACTTGTGAGGACTTTAAGAATCAATCGTGCTTCCCCCACTTCCGCCGCCAGGCGGTGTGTCCCTAGAATCGGTTTGGCGTCGCGTCACGTCGCGTCGCGTGGTGTCGTGTGGCGTCGCGTCGGGCGGGGCGGGGCGGGAAGCGGTGGGCGCGGAGCGGCGCGGGACAAAGGCGGGCGGGGCTCATCGCCCTCTCTCTGTTCTCCGCCTAATTCGGCCCAGGCCCCGGTCCCAGTCCCTCGCCCACCGGGCGGTTCTTCGCCTCCGCCGGAGACGCCGACGTCCTTCGCCGGCCGTCGCAAGCCAACGCTGTGGACGCGGCTCGTGTCACTGCATCGGACGCACGGGGGACCAAACTTGCAGATAGGTTGTTGTTATTGCTCATTACCATAATTTTCCTCTTTCATCATTACCTTACCATCATTTACCTCGTCTCCTTCGTCTCTTCGTCTCCTTCGCCTCCTTCGCCTCCTTCGCCTCCTTCGCCTCCTTCGCCTCCTTCGCCTCCTTCGCCTCCTTCGCCTCCTTCGCCTCCTTCGCCTCCTTCGTCTCCTTCGCCTCCTTCGTCTCCTTCGTCTCCTTCGTTTCCTTCGTCTCCTTCGTCTCCTTCGTCTTCGTCTTCTTCGTCGTCTTCGTCGTCTTCGTCGTCTTCGTCGTCTTCGTCGTCTTCGTCGTCTTCGTCTCCTTCGTCGTCTTCGTCGTCTTCGTCGTCTTCGTCGTCTTCGTCGTCTTCGTCGTCTTCGTCGTCTTCGTCTCCTTCGTCGTCTTCGTCGTCTTCGTCGTCTTCGTCGTCTTCGTCGTCTTAGTCGTCTTCGTCTCCTTCGTCTTCTTCGTCTTCTTCGTCTTCGTCGTCCTCGTCGTCTTCGTCGCCTTCGTCGTCTTCGTCTTCTTCGTCTTCTTCTCTACTACGGATCCACCGGGTCGGGAACATAGCTCCCATGGGACTTACTTTAATTAGTTGAGTATTTTATGGTTCAAATAATCACCGTTTTGCTATAGAGTTAATTGTTACAATTGACGTAAACATTTCTTATAGTGGAAATTGTCACTAGTAAATAGATTAATAAATTATGTAATAAAGTATTTTTTCTAAATTCTACTATCCCTAGTTTTTTTCTGGATCCGCATTCACTTTTTAGTTTTATGTTTTTTTGTTTATTTGGTTGTACTTTGACTAAAGAAGACGCTTCTCTCGAGTCAAAGCTACAGTGCATTATCTAAATTATTAAGAATGCATCGAAGAACATCGTCATGGTTGCAAATATAGGCACATTTGTATAAACTATATTTTCGTAAAAACATCTACAAACAATGCAGGATTCGAACCGGCGACCCTTCGAATAGAGGTTGCTTACGGTGCTATTATCTTTTTGTATTTCAATTATGTGTGAATTAATTTGTATATCTATTTGAGATTTATCATTTAAAAGACAACGCGACGACTTACTACCGAAATCTCAAGACATGACAGTAACGGCTCCATAAGGGGAGCCAAGGAGCCATGGGACTCTCAGTTAATAACACAACTGCAGCAGCAGCAGCATTAGCAGCAGCAGTACCAGCAGTACCAGTAGCAGCAGCAGCAGCAGCAGCAGTAGCAACTTTTGATCTTTCCTATCTTCATCCTCTAACCCTCTAGCCCCCATCATTACTTCAAGTCTTCCTCTTTGTCTTTTTTCTGTGAATATATATTCACGTATTTTCAGTGGCAGGAGCTCACTCTCTACACTTAAATGCCCATAACATAGTAGTGTGTTTGTTTCTATCACTTTCAAGGTTAATTTTTAAGATTTCATTATGTCTCTACGTCTTTAGTTTCGAATTCTTTTTTTTCTGGAAACCTTACATCATCTTCAAATTCCATTTCTGTAGATTGAATTCTGGTTGTGTCCCTTGCATTCGCAGTCCATAACTCAGCGCTATAAATAATGTGGCTTTCCACTCTTGATTTACATAAAGTAACTTTTGTGATACTTTTTATGTCAAAATACCATACTAATGTACAGTAATAATATGCCTTAGTGCTCTAAACACCTGCCTGTTTTGTGTCAGATATCTATGCTGTCACGACCATTATTCGTTATCGTGAAGCCCAGATAATTGTATTCAATTACTTATTTAATTATATCTCATTTTTAATTAAGTCCCGACCATTTCCTCCAACTACGACTATTATTTTGTTTTTACTATATTTATGTCCAGTCACAATTTTTCATAATTTTCTAGTTATGAAGATTATATCCTTCTCATTGGCTATGATTCATTGAAAACGTCTAACTTGAACATTTACTATCACCACACATCACAGTATTTCTAACATTTTCAATCACCGTTCACTACCAAAATTGTTCCCTTGATCATTGAAAACTGATTATGTTACTTAATGCTTTTAGTAGGCTTTTACGTTACATGAGACTAAATCAGATTTATCCCAATAAATGTTTCAATTTCGATTTGTATGCATCCGATTTCCACAAGCGTGGAAATCCCATGAAAATCCTGGGTACGATTATTGAAGTCAAAAAATAAGCCTTGCAGACGCTTCCATTATTTTCCAATTAATTGAATAAGAACACTATTAGATGTTTTCCAGTCGTGAATAAAACCAAGGGAAGTTAAATATTTTTGTATTAGGCCTATATTATTAGGAAAAAAGGTTCGTATCTTAAAGCAAACATGTACACAACATTTGTAGCCATTTATTAAAATAATTCTTCTCGTATTAATACCTATCATATTAAACTTTTGTCTGATCGTGAAATGTTACATGAAATGTATGTCATAGTAATCAAAATGTAATTCAAGTTTCTTGTTTTTTGTAAAAACAGAAACAACCACAACAAACACAAAACACTTAGTGAAGGAGTGTCAAAGGCCGTGGGCAATAAGAGCTATTTTACAGAGTAAATGAGACTCGGGTGCGAATTCAGAAACAGGGAAACGTTTTATTATCTTAGGATAATTTATAGTAAAAAGGGCAAAAAAACAAAAATAATTCTTGCATTTATTTGTTAGATATGAGACCTTTACTAGTGTATTATATTGTTACCTCTTCTTAATGAAGGGATAATGAAGGGACCCAGCCAGTCGATCAAGTGGGGGATGGACCCAGCAAGTCGATCAAGTGGGGATCGATCCAGCAAGTCGATCAAGTAGGGATGGGCCCAGAAAGTCGATCAAATGGGGAATGGACCCAGCAAGTCGATCAAGTGGGGATGGACCCAGTAAGTCGATCAAGTGGGGATGGACCCAGCAAGTCGATCAAGTAGGGGATCGACCCAGCAAGTTGATAAAGTGGGGGATCGACCCAGCAAGTCGATCAAGTGGGTGATGAACCCAGCAAGTCGATCAAGTCGGGGATACACCCAGCAAGTCGATCAAGTGGGGGATGAACCCAGCAAGTCGATCAAGTAGGGGATGGACCCAGCAAGTCGATCAAGTGGGGGATGTACAAAGTAAGTCGAGCAAGTGCGGGATGGACCCTTCAAGTCGATCAAGTGGGTGATGGACCCAGGAAGTCGATCAAGTGGGGGATGGACACAGCAAGTCGATCAAGTGGGGGATCGAACCAGCAAGTCGATCGAGTGAGGATCGACCCAGCAAGTCGATCAAGTAAGGGATCGACACAGCAAGTCGATCAAGTGGGGAATTGATCCAGCTAGTCGATCAAGTGGGGGATCGAACAAGCATGTCGATCAAGTGGGGATAGACCCAGCAAGTCGATTGGGTGGGGAATCGACCCAGCAAGTCGATCAAGTGGGGGATCGACCCAGCAAGTCGATCAAGTGGGGGGATCGAACAAGCATGCCGATCAAGTGGGGATAGACCCATAAAGTCGATCGAGTGGGGAATGGACGCAGGAAGTCGATCAAGTGGGGGATGGCCCCAGCAAGTCGATCAGGTGGGGGATAGACCCAACAAGTCGATCAAGTGGGAAATGGACCCAGCAAGTCGATCAAATGGGGAATAGACCCAGCAAGCCATCAAGTGGATGACTAATCCAGCAAGTCAATAAAGTGGGGATGGACCCAACACGTCGATCAAGTGAAGGATGGACCCAGCAAGACGATCAAGTGGTGGAAGGACTCAGCAAGTCGATCATGTGGGAGATCGACCCAGCAAGTCGATCAAATAAGGCATCGACCCAGCAAGTTGATCAAAGGAGGTATCGATCCAGCAAGTCGATTAAGTGAGGGATCGATCCAGCAAGTCGATTAAATTAGGGATCGATCCAGCAAGTCGATAACGTGGGGATGGTCCCAACGTTTCGATCAAGTGGGGGATGGACCCAGCAAGTCGATCAAGTGGGAGATGTACCCAGCAAGTCGATCAAGTGGGGGATGGACCCAGCAAGTCGATCAAGTGGAGGATCGACCCAGCAAGTCGATCAAGTGGGGGATCGCCTCAGATACCTGAGATTGGTCAATAGTGTTGAGTAAGTCGATTTTGAGTTTCCATAACGAAAATATGGCTGACAGAATGTAGAGAGAGTAGAGAATGACAAAATATAAAGAAACGTGTCAAATATTTTCCATGTCAAAACATATACCAAATTTGCAATGCGGCGAAGAATTTTCAGTCAGATCTACAATTAAAAACAAATAATTCACATGATTCTGACCAAAAGTTCGAATGGAAGCTATACCTAGTGTCTTCAGGCAAGTATTGCTACTTCATCACTACATATTGTAACACTACCGGTCGTCTCGTTAGAGAACGCCCAGTCAGCGGCCCGGTTAATTAGCTTAGTCGGTGATGGAAGGCATTGTTAAACAGATACTGGTAACATGAATGAAACACTTTGATCACTGGTAAAAATCACTTTTATTCCTGGGCAAAATAATTTAAAATGCCCCAGGGAAGTTACACTTGTAAATAGAATAAGAAATCTGAAAATTAGGTGGATAGAAAAAGAAGATGAAAAAGTTAGTATTTAGAATAAAGCTTAAAAATTAGGAAGAATTATGATTAACGTTACAATGGTAAAATACAAAAGTTACAAATCTCTGCGCCATAGCGCGGCGTCGCATTACAAAAAAAATTTACACGGGACGAATGCCCATTGAATAATACTGCCTGGAAAGACGGGTCTCTGCGCGCCCGGGGACGGGCGCGGCGCGGCCGAGGAAACGGCTGCCGTCCTTCAGAAGAATTCGGCGGAGGTCAATGGCCCCCCGGGCCACCAGCTGGCGGTCGGGTCGTGGCGTCACCACAAGGGAGGCGACGCGTGGCTGCGTTGAAACGGCGTCTGGTAGTCTGGTTGATCTGGTAGTAACTCGAAGCGGGACTGGTAGACTGGTAGACTTGGAGCGGCCGGGCGATGTCAATCTCAGGAACGTAGTAATTAACTATGCGTACCTCTGGTTCTCATTATGATAATTGTCGATCACAACTTCGGACAGTTTAGCAATCCTTCGGAGAAACATTCGCCTCTCTTTCACGACGAATTCCCACCCCAGAGAATTTTCTCTGTCTACTGCAGCCGGCACAATGCTCAAAACTCGCAGCAAAATAATAAAATCCCACATAGGCACATTCGCCCAAATAATTCCCACCCCAGATAAGTTTTTCTCCTAACTATCCTCAGCCTAGAACTCAGGCTCCTTCCGACGAATAATTATAAGTTTCCCAGAGGCACACTGGTCTCTCTCCGACGAATAGTTACGCACCCCAGAGAAGATTCTCTCCTGACTGCTCCCCGTCTAAATGATCTGGCCCCGTCTGATGCTCTGGCCCTTCTGATTGCTCTCTCCCTTCTGATATTCTGTCAGTCTAAATTGCATTAGGTTAACTGTTGCCCCCACCCAATTTTTTTGCATGTTCAAGCTCTTATGATAGTTGCGTCGCTATTGGCCAAAAGAAATGTCGCATTACGTTATTTCAGCCAATTGCGACGGGGAAGCCACGTAAGTTTCAACTCTTTGCATCACTGTGAGCGTCCAGAATATTCCTATTCCTTCTAGAACATGCTTGCACAAGACATGCGTTGTCCGTGAAAGAATTTATCGCTCTGGGATTCCCGGGATGTCGATTTCAAGAGCGATCTAGAAGGTTCGCGCAGCTGGCCATGCGAACACGTGCGTCTCGCAGTGAATCTGTCGACGACTGACCCTTGTAACGACTTTCTTAATGTGCCGGGGGCGGAGACGGCTGTCCGATAAGCGGGGTTGCGCGCGCAACGCTGTGTCGCAATCTGTTCCCAGTAGAACTCAGGGTGGCCGAGTCAGTTTGTTTAAATTTTTAGTCCGCTGAATTTCGTTTCAAAACGTATGACGAAATCTGTATCGCTACAATATAATATTTAATTGTTAATTATTTCGTTTCGTCCAAAGATCCGTATATATTACTCGTATCGTCCAAAAGTGGTAGAAAAAAGCACGAATGCGACGAACAGGAAATAAATCTACGCACATTTCTTCACCTCCAAAATTCATTCTGTTTTTTGTTTCAATACAGAGTTAAATTATGAATATAACAAACGTGATTTGAAACACTTGGAAACAGTAAGTTTTCGCTCCTGGATAACAGACAATGAATTTGGAAATGCAAACGAACTACAGATCGTAATTTGTAGAATTGCTGACAAAGTAGCACAAACCTTCGCGTCCACATACACACTACTTTCGTATATAGAAAAAAACAGCTCTACGAACGTGAAATTGAGAAGTAATTATCTCAATTACGCTTCGTGATGTCTATTTGTTCTATTACACATTGTAATTCAAATAATAAGCTTGGTCTCTGTTAATATTATACACTTGAAATGGAATTTATTGCCAGAAGTTGGTCGCTAAATTAATAAAAATGTAAAAATATCTACGTGATATAATAGGCAACATATTTCCGCACATTTTAATACTCATTTTATAGTATGTATGAGTACAACTATATGCACTGAAAGCCAAAAATAATAATCACGGCGAATGACACGGAAGAAAAATGAAAACTGACAAATGCTGCTCTTCCCTGTTCATATAAAAATCCTGGCTGCGACTATGCACATATCGTTGTGTCAGTATATCAGCAATATAGTAGTGATTAAGATAAACAACTAACTAAAGCATGCTGTGAATATTTCTGATTAATTGTACGTGAACTGGATTTGGCCTATATGGATATCGAATCGTTGAAAACTAATCACATAGAAACATAGGGCAATTCACTCCGTTAGAGGAAAGAAGTTAAAAACTTACTTGTTACGCGGGAACACTTCAACATCTTGTAAGATATTCTGTTCTAAAGCACTAAGATAATAATCTTCACATTCTATACAACGAATATAATCCAACGTAAATTATATTCTTCCCATGGGATAATCACTGAGCATCCAATGTAAGAAGACACGTACATCGTACAACAACAGAAACACGCATTCAAAGCAAGGTACCTCTGACAAGTCTGCGGCCCGCCCTAACCTCTCTTCCCGGATGACAAGCGAGCAGCGCAATGCGGTGCAGTGCACACAGGGTAAAATTAACCAAATGGAGCTCAACATTAAATGTCAATTCTCACCTCAAAATGCGTACCTTTTTCGAAACATAAATAGACAATGAATGTTAATCGTGAAGTAAATGAATTTGAAAGATTGCAATTTTTAATTCATGTACAACTATGAAATAAGAGCAATACATCTGACAAATGAATCAATTTGTATTTCTTCGCGAAAGTAGGTATAAATACAAACACAAATTATAAGATACTTTATAATATATTAGAACAAGTGAAATTTTCCGACAAAGAACTCGCTACTACCCCTGCTTGCAAACCCTTGCAGATCTTGCCTTCACCGTTGCACCCCACCACTCCCGTCATTATAATGCAGTCATCCTTGTGACAATTATGCTTAGAAATTAAATGCAAGTGTAGGCATTACAATATTTTCATTATTAATTAATATCATTTTGTTTTGTAGAAGTGATATGAAGTGGAATGGAGTGGAGTGTTAAAAATTTTTTTGTAAAAGCGAACTTTAGTGTAGAACTACAAGTGCAATAAAATTACTTTGGAATTAGTCTGTCTATTATTTTAGGAATTATGTATACGGTGTTCATACAAAAATGATTTAATGAACCACAAAAGTGATAATGACTACGCTACGTATGAAAGTAATTCTTACTTTTTGTAGGTGCAAGAAATATCCCTTTACGCGGTTTCATGGAGCCATAAAACGTGTTTTTTCTGTTCAAAAAGGCACTCGCCTCTGCATTACATATCTTTCTCGATTATATATATATATATATATATATATATATATATATATATATATATATATATGTGTGTGTGTGTGTGTGTGTGTGTGTGTGTGTGTGTGTGTGTGTGTGTGTGTGAGAGAGAGAGAGAGAGAGAGAGAGAGAGAGAGAGAGAGAGAGAGAGAGAGAGAGAGAGAGAGACGAGGATAAAGAAAGTAAAGTGTTTTGCTTCCTTTCTGTCCTGGTTTTGGCGCTTTGCGAGGCAGCGCGGGCTGGGCGACGTGGGGCGGCGCGCGGCGGCGCGGGGCGGCGCTGGGCGGCGCGGGGCGACAAAGCTGAGGGCGTACCCTATCGGACCGCCCACGAGGCTGCTCGGGTCGTGCGGGGCAGCGCGGGCGGGCCTCCCCGGCGCCTGCACCACTGCCCGCCCCTTCCCTGGAGAGAGGACCTCTATTGAATGAAGCGCTATTACGAGCCGTTCCGAGAAGACGGCGTGAGGCGCTTGCCGCCCTGCGCTGTCACGAGGCGTCCTTCACGAACACGCGCACAGTCAGGAGGCGTCTCACGTAAACGGGAGAAACTGCTGATGCTGCGTTAACACTAGGCTTTATATGTTATTAAATGGAGATATGACTGAACCTATTAATGCGTTATTGTCCTTATTTGATTCAGTACCCTGTTGTGACAATGTTAACTCGTCTCCTGAAGATCATTTGATGTCCATCATTATAATTAATATAATGGGACTGTTTGAGTGCGTTCCTGGCGTACAATAATAAGTGACGCAAACTTGTAATGTGAATGAATAATGTGATCCACTGCGCTTACACCGCACTAAAGAATTGTAAATCCTAGAGTTCATATTATAACACCTGTTAATTAGAAACAGTGATAACACACCTAAGGCCCACTACGTATCATATAAAGCCAAAATCACGAAATTTGATTGCGTAAAAAGTTCAAATTTCAGTTTAAATGAAAATCCTTAATGTTTAATAGACTGATTCACTCCGAGAAGGTTTTAAATTTAAACAAAATGTCTACCTCCTAGTTTTTGCTAAAAGAGAATGACTTGTAGCTTAGCGGACATCCCGCTAGCATTTCTAGATTCTGTGGTTCGTATGGTATACGTAATTTGCTCCGTGGAGCGAATTTGGAGTTCTCTTGTTTCCTTGCCAATAATTGCAACTGTATGTAGAGAAACGAACAAAGAAAACAAAAGATGCATGAAACATTTCATAGTTACAATGAACGTGGACTGATATACAGTGACGTCTTTCTGTCTATAGTGTTTGTAATGGTGTATATAAATATATAATGTTAAATAGTTGTACATGAGAGGTCTCACATGTTTTCCCGTTGTCGCCTTGCAACATAACATGAGAAACATATATGTTCTTTTAAAATTTTAAAAATTCTTTGCAGAGACTTCGGGTTTAGTATGTCGTTGTCTCAAACGGAGTGCAATTATTGAACAATGTTATGGTCCAGTTTTATTGTTACAATTATACTGCAACGTTCATCGTATATTAAGTGCTTTATTTTCCAAGGCAAGCGGTATTTGGTTGCCGACATCCCTTTAAAGATAATTCACAAGACGAATAAAAAGAAGATGGTGGATGAAGCGAGAAAGTAAAAGGAGAAGAAAATATTCCTGCATCCTATATAATTGATTTGGTATGTTGATTTGCTGCTTTTTAACTTAACATTTACTAGACTTTTTCCCCTTTTAAACAATTTAAAAATAAATTTATTTTTGTGGTAGTTTTAATAAATCTAAATTTTCACACGAGTGTTTTTTTTTACTTTGCAGTAATGAAGCTCCAACGAAGGGTGATCAGAATTTAAAGGGAGGCAATCAAGGTTGTGAATGTTATGGTTTTGTAAAGAAAAATATTGGATTACCTTCGTGTGTTGATACTAAAGTTCAAGTATTTCTGTCCGATAATTCTTTCATTTCTTTTCTTATTTATCATGTTCTTTAATTAATATCTTAAATTGTTCAAACAATCACATTATTTTGACGTTTGTACACTACTCATTAGAAATTAATTTGCAATCTGTGCAGTGAAAAATACGCATGTATGGATAAAAACAAACTTTTTCGATAAATTTCAAGATACCATTTTTACTACTGAGCTGCTATTTTATCACATTTCTTAAATTCTCATTTTTATCTCCACGATAAAAATGTCTTATTCCTTATCACTAGATTCAATCAAAATAGCTGATGGTGGTTTATTTATGAACAGATCTGAGATCTTTTACTTCAAAACGTGTCGTACTCTATTGTTGCCTGGCACAACAGACGATTATGTTCAATAGCATTCATTTCTACAGGTTTACGTTGATTAAATCTAATCTAAGGAACATGTCCAATATTTTGAATTTATTCTTATGTATATACACGGACGTATTTACTATTTATGTTAACAAAATTCACTGCTTCTGGTTATTATAGGAAAGGTATTACTCATATGTAAATATAGGAGTAGCTGTTGTCATGTTTTTGTAGGAGCGGGATATATATATATATATATATATATATATATATATATATATATATTAATATTATATTGTAGGAAACGTGTTTACCTTTTTAACTTTAATACATTTCCATCTCTCAATGCACAGCCTTAAGAAAAGAAAAGGAATTTATCTATTTTTTTCTTCATTTCGTATCCCTCCCGTTTTTTCGCTTTAATATCCACCTGTTTTCTATCTTAATTTCGTTAATCTTGATTGGCACAATGTACAATTTCGCCCGCACGCATTCGGACCGTCCCGACTGTGCGCCGGGCGTGCCGCCGCAGCATCGCGCCCACTAGGTTACTGGTGGAAAGCAACGTCGCGCCGGATCGCGCTGCACGTGCCGGGAGGTTTTGATTATGAATTCCCCGCCGCCGCGAAGCTATCATTCAAGCCAGCCGAAAATTTCGAATTCAACGGCGATCATAAACAAGTGTTATGTAATTTAAAACTTGTCACAATATAATGAATCTTTCACACTTGGGGCGTGCAGCGCCCCGCGGCTGCTGAAGGTTACGTCCGGTCGGGTCGGGCGAGGCCCGACAACGGCATCCCATTAAGTTCTTAATTAACCCAGAAATACGGTGCACCCCCGGGGCGAGAGGGCGGCAGGGTCCGGGTGGCTGGCTCGCCGGTGCTCGCCTCTCGGCGCTAGCACTTTCTCTCCGCACCTGTAAGTGCTCGGGTCAAGTGATTGCCCGGAATAGCCCAGCGAACACGGGCCGTGTGTAGCGGAGCTGCTAGCGTGTTCTAGCCTCACAACTTTGAAAAACGAAGTACTGAGTGCTTAAAGAGCCCATTCACGTACGTGTAAAAACTTGCCCGAAAAGCACGACTGTCTGTGGACACAACCTCAACGGTAAAACTGGCAGAAACAATCCAGTCGGTTCCTGATTGTCTTCAAATAAGGGTTCGTGATTAAAGTATTCCTGAATTATCTCAGGTTCAGTTTCCTTGCTTGATGGATTTTCGGAAACGGAAACTGCTATGGTCATTAACCCAAGTATTGTCGGGGATGTTTTATCCTGGGTGATCTCTCCTCTCTGAATGGTGAGATCCTATGCCGACCGGCTTGCGAGAGACTCTCCTATAGGTATCTCCCCAAGTTGGCACAGCGGCTGCCGTGACAAGCTCTAGCCTCCCGACTAAAATCTCAAAGTATGTGTAAGTATTCATTAGTTGTTGAGCATGTAAGTGTGTATGAATGGGAGGAAGCGGGAGATGATAGGACAAGGAAGTGGAAGGAAGGATCGCACGCGGTCTGTGGTCCGTTTGATAGGGTACCGCTATGTCATTTGTCTGGTATTGTTCGGAGAAATTTGATTCTATATGCACATTTCCATTTTGAAATATGAAAGCGTTTTGGGAAATGTCATTTAAGCATTTCTGAAAATTCCTTATTTTGAGTCAATTTTTACAGAAAATTTTTGATTTTTCAAAAAGCCTGATAAAAAATCATATGAAGCAATTCACAAATGCAATAATTCAGAAAGAACGGCCGTAATTTATTAACTATGTGAGAGATATTAAAAAATGAATTGGGTAATTTTTTTAAATCAAAAGAATGCATCAGATGTGTTTATTTAGTAAATTTAACAGTAGTCGTTCAAAAAGTTTAAAGAAATTCTTGGAACAATTTTTGAGAAAATCTTGGTAAGTTTTCCATATTTTACACAAAATTGTGCCAAATCGACAAATATGTTCTAAAAACATGTACTTGACAATAATTAAAGAACTAATTTTGTAGAACAAATTTCATTTGAAAGAAAAATCTCTATCTGGAAGTTACACGAGAGAGTCCAAAACATTTCAAACGTGTGCAATTTTCTAAAACTTAAAGAGTTCACTGTTAAAATTGAACATATACCCTCTAAGAAAAATTTTGGAGGTATTTTTGAGAAAGTCCTCCATGTACAGTTCCTCCAAAATTTCAATGATTCTTTTCAAAATTGTAAGGCTTCGGGCCAGATGATTTAGAGAATGTACATTTTGGCAAAATTCTACGAATAGTTGAGGCGCTAGTGTACAGACGGACAGATAAACGAATGGAGGTTTTGAAAAAACCCTTTTAAGGTATCAGACGTATGTTAGTGTAGAAATTTCGAAATCGATTTTATAGAGCCTTACAAAATTTTCTCTATCCTACATGTATAACTCTTTGTATACGTACGTATATGAGAAAGTAAAAATAATGTAAGTAAAAACAAATATTTAACGTTCAATATAAGTGCAATGTTGATTCCGTATCCGGAAGAAAATCAAAAGCTTGTGGCTTTCGTTCGTGATTGTTTTATGGCACGGTTTGTTACCAAAGACGCTCATGATCACCCATATAGATAAAACTGTAACTAAAACCCGCCTCGTCGCAGTCAGTTCGAGAGTGGTCACAGGAAGCCCTGCAGAGAATATATTAGAACGTTCATAGGTTTTCTTGCTAGCCATCAATCATGTTTCCTGTTGCTCGAGGCATGTTACTTGGATACTCTCCTTATCTTTATTTGCATACTTACTTGTATAACAATTGTTATATGATACTGACAATTTGGATTAAAAAATTGTGTTATGTTCTTGATCGTGAATAAAACTAATATGTTGTTTTATCGATTTGGTTTGCAATTTTGAAGCTGTATAATGTTAGTTCACAGAAACGAAATTTCTGTTGATTATTTTCAAAACTTATTTTCATTATTTGTTTTTCTAGTAGATAATTTGATTTTTTATAATTTCATCTTTCGTAATGCTTATGCCTTGCCGTGTACCTAAGTCAAAGCTCGTTTCTCTCCTTGTGCATTTAAACCAGAAGAGTTTTGCTGTTGCCTTCTTCTGGGACACTAGCGAGACCAATTTTGGGTATGAATTGTGCGCAGGATATCGCAGTTCCTTACAACTTTCCCGCTTTTATCCATGCGCCCATGATTACTCTTATTTCTTGATGACGAGCTATCTCAAAATTTAATTTTGGCAAAGTGTTCAAATGATCCTTAACAGACCTTAAATAAGTGGTTCAATCACCGACACGCATGCCCCTAGATTTTCACCTCAAAAATAATAGTTTTTATAGTTTTTTTTGACGAGAAACAAGTCGCAATAAAAATGTGCCGTCCTTGGACAAGTTCGACGTCGCGAGGACATGTTTCCCCAAGAGAACCGGAGACAGCAATATAACAACGAAGCTCAAGTATTGTGGAAAACATTCTTGTCTCCCAGAAAGTGAAAGTCAAGGTCGGAGCAACACTAGCTAGTAGGCAAAGAAGTATCGCAAATGTGTAAGAGGAAAATAATGTCGTACGTTTAAATAAAAAAAATAGTTTAAATTTCCTTAAGGACTCCATTCACTTCATTTATGATAAATGTTCACTGCACTTGCAATTATTATTTTGCTAAAGATATTCCTTAATTTTAAATCGTGAACATTTTTCATAGTTCTATATTTGCAAATAAGGAAGATGAAAGAGTGACACAGTGATGTACCATTTTCAACTGGTAAGAAGCCCTTTTATTGCTTTCCCTCTCTCTAGAAATCCTTTTTGAAACCTGCTCTCCACTTAGTGGAAGAGTTCAGGTCAAATTGTCCCACATGCAGAACTGCTCCCAGTCACTCCGATGCTGAACAATAGCGTTATTAATTGCCCAGTGAAAATTTCAGGCCATCTTCCCACAGATTCATCATTGTCTCATGATAATACTGCGAGTCGTTTCAAAAAAGTTTTCGAAGAAATGAAAAGAATTGAGAGGAGAAAGAAATGGTTTTCTGCTTTACGCTCATGTTAATATTGTGGATTTGATTTATAATAAATTCGTTCACTTAACTAATACTTGCTGAAATTGGAAGAGAATGTAAACATTCGTATCAGGTTTCACATCGCTCTTTCAGATAAATGTTGCTTTAGTTACTGCTGGAAAACTAACTTGGAATATTGTGATTTTTTCTTAACACTCTATTAATTATTGAAAGGTATAAATTATTTTTTTTATATTCCAAGACTTAAAGAGTAATTGCTCCAAATCGTTTCTATCCCAATAATTCATTTAACGAATAATAGTCATTTGATTCAAACGGTAAAAGTGACCTTTTATTTTGCGAGTAGGAAAGGTTGCGACCCGAAAACGATAGACCCAGGGGCGGAATCATAAGAGCAAAATAAAAGCACTTTTATCACAGGTGTCATACACTAATTTTTAGATGGCCTTTCTAATTTTTTGTATTTGTTGTTCATTTTTTCCGTTCTCTTTTGTCCCTTTAGCCCTTTTTGGTTATTTTGGTCCTTCCGGTCAGACGAAAGTATTTTGTTTTCTTTGTTGCATTCACAGATTTATCAAAACATTTGAGCAGCGTCTCACTTTTAGTACAAGTGCTAAAAATTGAACTTCTAGCACACTAGGTATGCCCTGAAAGAGCCGCTGAAATAGTAGTTTATGGAATTAGTTTATAATGTTAAGCTTTATAGCATGAATACATGTTATGAAAGGGAGCGACTTTATGAGCGAGTTTTCAAATTTGTACGAATGTAATAAAGCAACATTATAAATGAGTTGCATATTATATTTTTTTTGTATAACAGCATTATACATTTAGAAGAGAATCAAACTTAATTTTGCGAAACAACTTCCCTGTGACGATGGGGTATTTGACATCTTGCAAGTAAACGGTGGTCGGCTGTTCCGCTTAACTCTACCTCCTTCCGATTATCTCGGTACGATTGGCTGAATGTGTGATGACGCAATCATTCGTGACATAAAATCGAATACGTCACCATTTGAGCCGTAGACTGCCCGATTATGAACGATTTCTTGCAAACAGTAAATATTATTTTATAATGCTGGAATACAAAAAAATATTTACAGGGACGTTTCATATTATCTGCATTGTCCTTGTGATTTATTTTTCCTCTCATATTCCTCTGCGCGTTCTCCGCACAGTTCGTGTGGATTTCCCTCGCTTCCTCCCCTACCACGCTCCTCGCTCTCACTGCTGCCCCCTCCCCTGCCCTTGCGACCCCGCCCCACCCACCGCCTCCGAGCGCAGACAAAGGAGGCGCGGGGCTTTCAGCCGGAGAATGAGCTCGAAGTTTGCCGACGACCTCTTGACCCGGGAGAAAATGATCTCTCCCAGTAGCCTCTCACACACGTGTGCGACAACCCCCTCGGCTGCTCCGTAATGCGCTCTCTCGCCTTCATCGCTTCAGTATTGTTAATGTGAACGTATTGAATCTCCCAAAAAACCGAAAATGTTTGCAACATTGATCCATGGGGTACGTAAAAACGTAAAAAATTACTTTTTGTGGTTATTATGGCTATTATTTGATATTTCACAATCATTGTGGAAAACGGTTAAAAAGTAATACAGAAAACTCGGATTAGTTGCAGGAAGGTTTATAATATTCAAGTTCAGTTTCACTCAAATGTTAAAACGAAGTTTTCACCTCAGTTTATATGTCTGTGCGTTTTCAAGAAATACCTACGAAAATTTTTAAAAAAATATCATAATTTATTACTTTTAGAATTTTGTTTTCTGTACAGTTCTTTTACAGTTCACAGTGACAAACTGGCCAAATAAATAAAGTTCTCATCCAATATTATTAAAGTACGAATATAATATTGAATAATATCATAGTCGATCGCAGTATTTTTCTCTGGGGAAGGGGGACAGCAGATGCGGTTCAACAGACTTGTTTTCTTTTAAAGAGTATGTATGCATTATTGATTTCGAAGGGGCGGGCTTGAGCCTCATAAGCCCTCTACCACTTTATTTGCGCCACTGAATAATAACAATATCTTTATTTGGCCACAGAGGAACTATAATTTTTTTGCAATTATCCTATCTACTATTTTTTTTCAACTTTCCCCCCGCCAGTAGCCCTGGCGAGGCGGGAGTTTATTTACTTTTTGGGGTACAACATACGCCGCTGCTCTACGGCTTATGCGGCAAAGAAGGGGGCAGAACTTACTTACTAACTTATTTCTAACTTAACCTATGGATGAAGCCGGCGCTTTGGCCGGCAACCTAAGATTAACACAAGTCTTTTTTCTTCTTCATGCTTATTAGTTTTAGTTTTCTTGGGTATTTTTTTTTTCTCATTCACACGCACATTCACACTAGATTATATGTTCACTTGACACACGCACTTTCACACGACACTATATACATCCTAAACAATATTTACACTATTTACACTATGTGCGCCACGGCACCTACTTTGCTCCGAGCGTCTACTATCTACTGCGACAAAGCTTTAGAACGAAAGCACAATGTATTGTTTCCCGTTTCACTATATCAGGAGAACTCTCATTCAACCCTCTCATGCAAATATTTTGCAGGATCTTATTAGCATTGAACAATTTTGATCTCCAAATGTTCATAATTTCAATATTCTTCGGGTATAAAATTCATTTGTAATTTACTCTGTCGATCAACGCAGTGACGACTTGACAGTGAACACTGAGAGTGAGAGTGGGTGCTAGACGTGTGTTGTCGCAGTTTCCTTCTCGGCTCCGCTGGCAGAGCATTCAAACAATTCAATAGTCTACAAACTGCTTTGTAACGTGAGTGGAAAGTTGATCCTTCCCTGTGCTCGAATAATACACACGGCTTGCGCACGGGCAGGAAGTAAGCTGAGTTAATTAACCTTATGAATTTTGCTTGTAACCACGTGCTGTTTTACAAAACTTATGACTGGCATTTGAAGCTGTGTGCATTGATGTAACCGTAGCTTAATTGACATTTTCGATTTTGTTTTGTTTCACTTTTATTCTTGCTTGGCCTATGGCCTACAGCGTCCATGTACGACCAATACGTTGGAATTTGTTTTGTACTAGTATAGTATTGACACTTGTTCTTTAATGGAAAGGGCTAATCGATTCCAGTGTATTTGAAATTGGTAAGAAGAATACTCTGCACAACTTTCGCTTAATTCGTTTTCGATGGATGTTGTTTTAGTGTTTAAGTATATAGCTGACGGTTATTCAGATATTTCGTTGTACAATTTTGAGTATATAAGAGAGAAATGTGCTATGCTGGGGTGATATCTAGTTCTTGATGATGCTGGGAGTTTAGAATAAACTATAGTGCTTTCGAGTTTGATTTTTGAAGTTTTTATTAATTTTTTTGTATTATTTTAATTTTTTATCAATGAGAATTTTATGTTGTGATTCAATTTCAATCGTTGAAGTAAGAGACATCTTTTGGTATCATGAAATAAAGAGAGTTGGTATAATGGAGATACATACAATCAGGTCGTTAAGACAGTGGTAAACTCATATGAAAATACTAATAATACGTAATTGATATCAAGTCTGCTTTGAAATATGTTTTTTTGTTCATTTATTTTGATGACTATTATTACTGTACATAATTCTTTGTGTGTGTACGGTCACTATCTTTATTGGAATTCTTTGCAACGCCAGGGAATCATTAATATAATGATGAAAGAAGATGGTGTTCGAAACTATTTTAGAACAAGTAGCCAGATAAATGTCAAAATACAATTAAAATGAGCCTATTTTTGCCTTAAAATGTCTTTCATGATCATCTCTTCACGAATTCTTTTAAAATCCACAGATTTTATGTCATCACTAGGAATCTATACACTGATATCGAAAAAATATTCATTGAAAATACAGACAACCAATATTTCAACAGAAGAGTTTCGTATAATTGATGAAGCAAATATCATTGAATGATATTTTACGTTTACGATGCTTAAAAAAACAAACTTGCCAGAAGTTTTCAATATTCGTTCAAAATGTATTTTATACTCATCACTGAACTTCATTTACCTAACTTAGGATTTTTCACTGTTGATTGTAATTTAAAATGTTCAACAAAATATATCTGAAAAAATTCTCCGCCAAATCACACAAAATATACGAAAAAGGCAATCAACGAATGTGGTATTCAATAACGGGAAAATGCAAGAAATTCGCATTCTGAATACTTCTGAGAATAGTAACTTCCTCGTTAGAAAGCGTTGCAAGTCAAACTAGGAAAAACCGCAGAAAAGTATGTGGAAGTTCTGGCGCACGTCCCGTTAGTAATGAAACCTGGTCCTTCAACAATGCTCCTGAGAGCAACTAGATTTTTCCTGAAGCACCGTCGGGGATTCTCTTCACTGTCCCCTGGCAGTCACGTCCTCTCCAAAGAGCGAAATCGAATTAATTTGCCCAGTAGCGGTTGGAGTGACGCTCAATTTGTCTCCAGAATTGGACGACTGGAGTCGTGATGACTGAGAAGATCCAAACGTGATCGGGAGGCAACTTCCCGTAGTCTCGTGCCATCGAGGTCATTGACTTCTGGAGGGCAAACTTCCGGGTGGGAGACAATGTAGATCATCACCACACGTCTACGCAGATGGGGGCCAGGAGATAAGGCGAGGGAATATATTTTGGAAACGAGACAATCGTTCGATAAATTAACAACGAGATTACTGATTATTTAAGTAATGGCTTGATACGTAAACCACTGAAGACAGCTGTGTTTCCCATCTTCAATTTAAAAGGGTGAGCAATATGAACAATTCCTCGAATATGAGATGAATTAATCAAAAACATCTCTAACATGAAAATATGTCAAAATGAACTAATTGTTGAGTAAAATAAGAAAGCACCAGTTCACAATCATACATTTGAGCAAAAACTACAAATTAAAGAAATTGGTGTTGTGTTCTTGAATTTATAATCATCCTAGTGAATGCCATAATAGTTTGAAAACTTTTTACAGTCTGTATCACTCCTTCACTGAAAACAGAACGATTGTTATTTCGATCATCGAAGGCTACCTATAGGTTCAAAAGTAACAGGACGGGGAGACGTAAAACTGCACTGTACTTTACATATGTCAAGCTTCATAAAGTTTTATGAGTATAGTGTCACTCATGGGATCCAATTCAATTCACCTAATCCGTGCAAACATTCCGGATTTTGCAAATTATTTTTTAATAGTGTAAATAGTGGCACACGCGAAATAAAGTTCAAATTGGCCAGACCCTGTACTGTGCATCAGATTATTTAGGCTCGATATTACACGGGATAACCATTTTAATATTACTAATATTTTGTTTTATTAATAAACAAAAAGTAGAGTCGTGCGATTTAATTGAATAGAATATTAAATACTTAATTTAATTTTACACATATTTTGAGATTCTGACCATTCATGCTTGGAAGTAGGCGTGCCCAAAACTAGATATACAAAATATGTATTTGAAATACTAATAGATCACATTGGTCATATGGCTTAAGAAAACTTTAGCTCGTTCGTTACTCAGACCGTAAAATCCGGTCTTAAAACCTTAAAGACCAGATAGCGTAATTTATAAAATTCTACACCTTTTTTAAAATACATTTAATTTGCTCTTGTGGCATTGACACCATCTAACAATCTTTGCTATCTTGTTGCTAGGTGAAGACAAATGACAACATGACCCGCTACATTAGAAGGGCGAGAAGGAGCAGGGGGAGAATGGCGAAACGGGATGGGGCAGTGTGGGGCGCGGTACATCATATGTAGTATCTTTTCCTAACACGAAGATGATTAAGAAAAATAAATACAAGAGAAATGCAGAATACTACAGCTAGTAAAAAATATAACCTTTCCAGTCTGCGTCCCATTGGGCTACAACATGTGGTTAATCAGGTTATGTGACAATCAGGGTCTTGTTTGTGTGATGTTTGTATAGAAATCTTTAAAGAAAGTAAAAGGCCCACTTTTATGGGAAATACAAAATTTTTTTAAAACAATGGGAAATTGGTTGTGAAACATCTATAACTATTTTCAAAGGAGAGAAAGGAATTTGCAGATATTGTTCTTTTTACCTTGTTACGTGAAAGAAACACGGATTATCAATGTAGTGTGGTAATATCCCAACCAACTACAAAGTCAGTGTAGAAAATTCGAAAACGGGGGATCGATGCTAGGGCTATGCTGACTGGCAACTATACATTACGCTAACGCATGTGGAGGGCGTCGTGCGGATGTGCACTTTCTCTTCCGCCGCACCCTCCGACGGGGCGCCCGCCAGCGACCACGACTCGGCCGGGGCGACACGGCGCGGGGGCGGGCTGCCGGGAGGTCTGCCCGCAGCGCACAGTGGGTCAGGCACTCATCTGTGTTAGAAAACGTGGTAAGGCATTCACCTAGGACATTGGGTCTCAACCATTCTACATTATCGTATGCGTACGTGTATACGGAGCAATATAAATAATGAAGAGAAAGACGTATAATGATGTGAAAAAGAGGTTGAGAAACTTTAAACGAAATACAAGTGTTGGGATCCCCTGGTACTGAAAACGGGGTTTTCTTCGTCCCTCCATCTATGAGCAACATTTGCACCTAAACTATTCATAGGAAGTTTGTGAAACTGAATATTCTCCAGTCAATCTGCACTGGCTCAAAACATGTGATTTTGAAAATTTGGGGTTACTTTGTAGGAAGACCGTTGTTGGGACGTTTAAAACTTTTCTAAAATATGGCTCCAAACATTTTCTTCAAATTTCTTATAGTAATAGAGTCAAATACAATTATAATTATTACATAGGTCCACATTTCAATGTTAACTCTAAATTTTTGAAAATTGCAAAATTTGAAATTTTTTCAATGTCTTCCTGCAATTGATATGTTGAAGATAGAGCTTTACCTTCAATTGAAATTTTTTTTCCACAATTACTTCTTTAATTAAAGTCTGGAACATTTTTTGAAAATATTTGTAGGTTTTGCCTAATTTTGAATGAAACATAAGCTATATTGAAACATATTGAAAACGTTTTAAGTGCACTGAATACTTATGCGAATTGTTCGTTTGTTTTAAAAAATTACACAAAGATCATTTTTAGATATCTCTCTCGCGTCGTTAGTATTTACATTACCGGCGACTTTTGTACATCATTGTGTCTGTGAGTAGAAGTGTTTGAAATGATTTCCAATAAAGTTTCTCTAAGGTTAAACTTTTAAGTGAAAATTAGCTAAAAAATACGAAATTTCAGAAACAGTCAACCATATTCTCAAAAATAGTTCCAAATGTTTTCTTTTTGTTCGGATAGTGTCAAATGCATTGAATAAAATCACATTAACGCCATTTTGATTTATACGTTTTACTTCTCCTAAAATAAACAAATACAACTTTTTCGAAATGTATCTCATGTCGTTAATATTTACATTACGGACGTTTTTCAATGTTGCATTTGTGAGTAGAAGTGCTTTAAATGATTTACAATGGAGTATCTCGAAGAATCACGTTCTCTGTGAAAATTAGTATATAATTGTGCAATTTCAGAAACGTTGAAACCACATATTCCCAAAAATTGCTCCATATGTTTTTCTTTAATTGTTTCTTCAGAAAGAGCGAAGAACGTGTAACGCACAAATATTATAAAAATGAATACAAACTTTGCAATTAGGATTGTATGCTAATATTAAAATATTACCATATGAACTCATAAAAATTTCATAGCAAAATAATTGGGATATCCATCAGAGGCCCTAAATATGTAGTTAGTCTTTTTGCGCAAATTTATCACTGTCTCGAGCAAAGTGCAATACGTGAATTCACCGCATTTAGCCGAGTTCGTTTTCTCTTTCTTCGTGACCCACTGCGCGGAGCCTCCACAGAGCGAACATCGGGTGGCCTCTGGCGAAACGTGGCGCAACAGCGTCATCGGATGAGCCCGGTGCGTAAATTTTTTGTGGGATAATGGCGCCTATTCCGAAAGGAGACCATCACCTACCTCTGGGCAGTTGTAGCACCGTTGCATGTGGCTTTCGTTATGGAAATGTCAGACCTTCCATACTTTGTTGAGATGATCCGCTTGAAACAGGCCGACCCACATTCGAAGTCTTGTGTTAGTGTCTCAAAATGAGTTGATATGCTAATCATGTCTACTAGCCCGTATTCACATTTCGAGGTATGTTGCATCCGCGAAGAGAACAAGACAAGGCACGTTTCCGTATGCTACATGCAATTCTGTGGAGCAATGTCGCCTCGGGTGTCATGATCAACGGAGTGACACAAACAGGCAAATTTTAGTCAAAGCACAGATAGTATATTTTACCTGTAGTTTTACAAATTCATTTTGATATATCAAAATTAAATATAATAAAGAATAAAATGTATAATTTAAGAATAACTCTATGTATTATTAACATCATAGATGATAATAGATGGAATCTGATACTGAAGAATCGGTTTTAGAAACATTAAATAAGTAGACTCTTGTGATCCTAGTTTTTAAATACTTTTTTTAAATATTGAAGATTAAGTGAAACAATGCCTATGCTCACTGATGATTGAACGTATAAGGAGTTCGAAAAATAATGTTTTACCTTTTCGATTTTACATCATTTTCCCATTCAATAGTAAGTAGCAATAATTAATATTATATTTGTGTTATTGTGACAGAGTTTTGACAAAGGTTTCAGTATTCAACATACATAAGATTATGGGTACATACATAACGTTCATAAACTTGGGATGTTATATCCACTATCATAAAAATTACTGATTACAGTGATTTTTCAAGACCTCAAAAACTATGAAACAAAGTTTAAAATGACTTATTTGCGTCAAATTCACTCTGAAAATTATCAATTGTTTGTTCATTTAAGAGTAAAATAATAGTTATTAAAATGTATTGAATTTGTGATATGCGATTCTAAAGGATCCATTATTCATTTCAGTTGGCACTACGAAACGAACAGAAGATTGTGCTTCATTGTGATTGGTCTGATTTGCCTGTCAAGGTCACTCTAACAGCCGTCACCCTTCTCGCTTCAAACTGCCTCCCTTTAGTCTGCAGTCTTGTGACTAGTCTCTTCGGAATTCCGGTGGGTGAATTGTGGTTGCTTCCAATAACATCATTTTTGTGAATGCAAAAACTACTTCTTTCTGACAGAAAAACAAGGTATGTATTGTAAAATTTAATGACAATATAAAAGACAAACCATATTAACTAACAAGTGTTGCAAGAAACTGTTTTTTTTCGATTGTATGATATAATTGTATGCTTTCTACTTCTTTGGAAAAGTAATGGCAAACACAATTTTTGTGCGGTTTAAATGTGTTCCGAGTGTTCAGTACCTGTTATATGATACATACTAAACTTTCAATATGAATTTCATTCTCGGAAAAGTCTTTTGAGGATTACACGAAATTATGAATTTTATTTCTTACAAACAATTTATGAGATAATGTACTTACTTTGTAAAAATAATGTCTGTTTTCTTACATCTTGCACGCCACATGCACGTAGAAAATTCGTGTTAGCTTTTTAGCTTCATGAACTATCCTTGAAGTATTTATTGTTACAAATAAAGTACATGTAATGTATATTTAAGAGAAAATGTGTAGACTTAGGAAATTCGGTGGTTTTAAGAACGTTTATGAAAATGATATGATATATTTCATGTAAGTTGAAATGTATTTAGTAAATAATAATTCCAGTAATTGCTTTAAAAAAAATTTGCTAGTATTATAACATGACAAAAATCTAATTTTCCCTTTATAGTAGGCGCTGTGAACAAGATTTTCGTGATAGTTTTCAGGAGGATTCAGCAAATATAATGTTGCGCATACGCTCAAAATTAGTTCATGTTGTTTGGGCATCTTTACATTATAGTTCGTCCCATAAAATCCTTTAATTTGTCATTATGAATTATTTATTCTAACTCTGTAATCTCTGTGCTGTGTTCTGGTTTAAATTTTGATATTGCATGGAATACTTAACAAGAGAAATACTTTCTCCGCAGAATACTCATTTTTTTAAAGTGCATATTCAAAATATATTTCATTATTGAATATTATATTCTCAGTTTTCATTCACAGAAGATCTAGGAAACTTTAAGTTCTATGCAATTCGTTATTATTACATGATAATTTTGTTTTGAATATCCAAATATTGTTTATTAAAAATATTTTTTAACATTTTAACAGAATAATTAATTTTTATAACACCAATAATAAGCATGATTTTAGAATACTTCGTCCGAATGAATTAATAGTAATAAAGGAGAACTTCGTTTTGCAACATCCGGCCATACAAATTTTGGGTTGTAGAACGTACGTCAAGATTATTACTTCAAGATAAAATGTGGGAAACTCCGTTTCCAGAAGCCAAAGAGTATATATTAGTCAGTTTCTAATGCATAGTGAGCTGGTGTCGTACTGGATTTATCTCTTTGCGCGTGAACTAGTGTTCGCAAGCAGTTACCAAATGGACCCGATTAAGACTTCTTACAGAGTGCTTACGTACAGCCATATCCGTTTCAGTACAATAGAAATAAACGGCGCGGCGGTCTCCCACGGCTGCCCAGTTATGTTGAAAGCATGCGTTAGGTGACCGCTCGGCCTCCGGCTGCCCCCCCCCCTCGCCCAGGACAATCGCGTATTGTTCTGAGGCGAATCAGAATCCGCTTTCGCGATGACTGTCTTGCATTATCATACGACGGCCTCTCTCGCACTTTCCCACTCATTTCATTTCGGAGTACTTTAGTACCAAGTATGCCTTAACCAAGTGGTTAAGAAAGGAGATGTGACATTAGGGTGGGGTCGAAATTATTGAGGCATGTTTATGATAGAGTGAAGAAATTAAAACATTGAAGATTTATATATTTTTTTTAAATACTTATTGTGTTTGCGTAGTTTTTAAAAATTCTCACTGTTTCACTCACATTTACGCGAAAAGAGAAGTGGAAATCCCCTTGTTTAACGACCCCTGTTTATTAGAGGAAGTAGAGGAGTTTAAGGCATAGCACACAAATTATCATTATTTTTGTATCGGGGATCTAGAAAACAATTGTTTCTGCCAAAAAATCCTCGTTCTTTGCTGCAGCATTACATCTTTTTTTACTACATATGTAGAATGTGAGAAATTAAAAATGCTTACATTATTGATCTTACTATTACTTGTTGCCCTGTACCTGAGATTTGAGATTCAATGGTGATGATAATGATGATAAGTGTAACCTGGACAAGAGGTGACGTACGTAGTGGATTCAGATTTTGGGAAAACTACAAGATCCAAGGCAAAATGCCACGAAGCAACATTGGTAATCAACATGACCCCCAGGATACGAATCCTGGTTTACAGAGGTCGCCACTACACAACAGATCGTCGAGTAAGAGCACGTATGGGAGATTTGAAAGGTTTAGGAGAGAGACGCATGCTCTGTCCACTGCACCACAGAAGGCTCGCCGATCGCTCGCACTACCCCTCTGGAAAGCTTCTCGTGGTCCTCTTGGCGTTGCTGCGCCTCAGCCGCCTCCACTGCATGAGCTACACCAGCTCTGCGGCAAGAGAATGGAGGCGAGCGTTCGTAATTTACGTTCGAACCCCAAATGGCGGCTGCGCAGCTGGTAATAGCTGGCACGCTAATAGTGGCGGAAACCACGATCACTGTGGCGCGCTCCTACCAACTGGCTGGTCAAACATAGGAGTTGCCAGAACAAAGACCCAAGCGAACCTAATCGTTCACGTTTCGTTTTTTGGTAGTTTGAACTGTTTACTTTCATTCTTGGATTGAAATAAAAAAAATGCAAGCATACGTAATATGTGTATATACGAAAAGGAACTAAAGCACTTACTTATAATAATTTTAACATTTATAATTAGTCTTGCTACAGGAATATTTATCATGCAAGGAATTTTACTTTCCGCTGCTGAATCCCTCCAAGAATTCAGGACGTAATTCGAATATTGAATGTAAATTGAGGACAAAAGTGGGTTGTTTGGTTGGCCGAGGTGGATAAGACCGTGCACAGACTCTGCGCTCGCTGCAAAGGGTTCGAATCCTGCCTTGGGCATGATGTTTGTCTGTGGTCCCTCATATATGTGCTGTCGTGGAGGGCCTGGCGCTTCGCTGACCAAAGATCAGAGGAGCCCGCAAGTGTGCTGGTGTCTAGTGTGCGGTCGAATATGCACCCCATCGGTCGTAAAGGGTATCTGTCTCTCGGCTGGATAAAAGCCCTAGGAAAAGAATAAGTATGATTCGCAAAAGAGGAGAGAGCCTAATTAAGCAAAATTTAGAATTCGTTAAAGCAGTGTAAATTTTACAGAAATGTGATGTTTTACATTAAAAAAATCATTTTTACAGATAACTGACTTAAAATAGGAGTAGGTTATTTAATTTTTTGTTTACTTATATATTATCCGTGGGTGCAGTTTACATATTATCCAATCCATTTGTGTGAATTGAATGGCCGCCGTTCTTCACTACATTTACACTCACGATGTTTCGTTCAACATAAGCATCCGTCAAAATTCAATAGACAATTGAACTTGGATAATTTGAACTTCTTTCGTTCGAATTCTCTCCTTTGTCTCTAGCATTTTATATCTAAACAATGTTAAAATAACGTGGGTTATCGGAATTTTGTTTTTGATGATTCAAAATTTTTACTTCCAGAATACATAAGTTGAAATCTTGGAATTCGCGAACAGGCGAGGCAGCGTTTGAAAGCGCTCAACGCCCCGCACCCTTTCCCCGAACCTCCAAGGCCAGTCACCTGCCCTCTTCCCCTCTCGACTCGAAGCCGAGTTCAGTGTCCTTGAGGGGTCGCGTCGAGAACGGCCATTCGCGATCTGTCAGCAATGCTTGCAGCGATTTTCGTGTAAGCCTGAATTTTATATACATTTTTGTTTGTTCTATTCTTGTTAGTGCGTATAGCAATAATGTCGTCAAAGCCAATGAATGACCTATAAATCTTAAACGCTTGCAGAAAAGGTAACGGCCACGGTAAGAAAAACGAAGAAATCATTTTAATAAATCCTTTAAGAATTAATATATCTACTAATTATTTTTAAAGTAAAGGTTTGATTGTTATATTTTACTCTTCAAGTGTTTATCACCCTTCTAAAGAAACATTTTTAATTTAAATATTTATATTATTTAAATTTTGGGGTCCCAAGGGGTCCCTTGAGGTTTCTAATTGTCCAAATTTGCTTGTTTTTATTTTTTCTTCCAACAATGATATTCCTGTAAAAGAAAACTGGTATTGCCGTAATTACGTTTAACATTTATACAACTATTTTAATATTTTTCAAGGAACATTTACGAGCGTCGTTCAAGGAGAAAAACAATATTTAATCCTGATAGTTAATAAGAACGTGTTTGCTTTTCTTCGCATTTCTTTATTTTACTGTTATTTTTCATATTTGTCAATGAATCAAATCTTTTTCTGTATTTGTCCTACATACAATGTTGCTCCGATATAGATACAATGTTATTCGATAGGAATCTTGGCAATTTTACACGTTCAGTTCAAACCGAGTGTCTGTGAACACACGCACGCCAATAAAAGTGTCCCATCGTCTCCAGATTTCCTTCAAGATTCGCGTTCTTCATTGACTGCATCATAAGTATTGTGTTCCCAGAATTCTACACCAAATTCGTTTTGGTTAAACCTGTAAATTAATTTGTTCTGATAAACACGAGACGCCATATACCCGGTTGGTAAAATTGAGAGACTAAGGACTAGTTCTGGATACAGTGTAATAACAAACGCGCAAACGCAGAAAAAAACAGGGAATCCCCACCCATTCGTCGATTCATTTTAAATAACATAACTAACATGATATTCATAGCACATATTCCGACACATAAACGACTTTCAGATATCAGTTACACAACGATTATGAAGAAACGTTTTCTATTTACTATTAGATGAAAAGATCTAATAAGAACAAATGATAAAAAACAAACAAACTTGAGTCATATTTTTTTAGTTAGTAGGATCTCCATTATATCAGTCACCTGTGCATATTCGGTCCTCTACCCCCAATCGCTTCCTTGATCATCACTGACCCTTCTACCCACTGCCTGAAGTATCATGGACCCTAGGGGTTGGTGACGACCCCACTAGAAACCCCTGGCATAAAGTACCACATATTGCGAAGGCGTGGAGCTCCTTTGATTTGATTTTGCCCGCTTGGTCGGTCGGAATAAACCACCCGTGAGGCGGCGGGTGAGGAGGCGGCGGACGGACAATGGCGGCGGCGGCGGCTGCGTGGCGGGCCGCGACCTCTGCCTGGGAGCGGCGGAGGAGGCGGCGGCGGCGGCGGCGCGGGCGGAGGCGCGCCGAAGGCAGCGTCGTTTACGGCAGCGTTAACGCAGGGCAATATATTTCGCGCGGGGCGTGCGGCGGCTGTGCAGCGCAGCCCTCCGTTCCGTCCTCTCGCCCGCACGAGCGTGCAAGTATGCAGATGGCGTGCAAGTGGCCGCGGGGCGCAGCCGGCGCGGCGCGGCGCGGGAAGGGCGGGGCCGGGCGGAGAAGGGGACGCGCGCCTCTAGGCCGCCAGGGAATACGAGGGCGTTGCTCGTGAGGAGGAAACACTAGGGTGCCTTCGTAAAAGCTTTGAAAAAATGTCAACCGTCTTTATCTCCAGTTTATATTTTTTTTTTTTTGTCTGGTGTATTCTCTCCTCTTCATTTTTCGAATTCGTCGTATGTTGCTGTTGCTTCTTATTTATTTATTTAACGTAAAAACAATTAAAAACTTCGTTACCTATTATGTGAATTGCAACGTGTGATGGTTTCTAGAGTTCTGGAATGTTTCACATACATATTACGTTGGGATTTTCAATACATGGGGCAACGAGAGTTTTTGACGAGAATTGATATGAAAATTTCCCGTATAATAAAACTATATTTGCAAAGGTAAATCATCTACAGATATAGGTTATCCTCCCTAGGACTTTACGAGTAGGAATCGACTTAACGTCGCGATAAAATTGAAAAAGATCGATCGGATAATATCAATTTTGGAGAAAGTCTGATTTGGTGCTAGCTTTGGCAACAGACAAGCAGATAGACGTTTTTTAATCGAGTTTTCTGGAGGGGTTTTCTCAAGGACCCATAAAACATGAATTCTAAGTACAGAACGTGTTAGAGGAAGTTATTTACTACATATAGGAACAAAAAATATCCACTCTTTTCGTATAATGGACTCATAGTAAAGTTTTCTGTAAAAAAAATCCCGCTTTTGTCGCTGAATTTCTTTCACTACTCTACGTTAATAGTATGTGAGAAAAAAATTGAGGTTTGAATTTAGTTTTGAAACGTTTCTGTTTATTAGACAATTTCAGTCCAACAAAATTGATTTTAAAAATGTAATTTTTGGCACCGTAATTTCTGCCGACTATGAATTCGAGATAAATCTCTAGAAATGAACAAAATGATCATAAAATTACAATCATACGCTGGTGTGCTGACTATATCGATTGTTGAATCAGCGTAGGGTGGTTAAGAGGAAGATTCTCAAAACCACTCTTCTACGAATAGCATCTGCGAGACTGGTGTGTTCCTTAAGCGTCATGAACGATATTTATTACAGTATTCGCAAACAAGTGGAAGCTTATTTTAGTCAGGTGTTTGATTTGTCGTCGAAACTTCTAGGGAAACGTTTAAAGACGCTTACAATAACTGGTTGGGTAGACGGCTAAGAGAATGGGATGTGAATCGCAAAGCACGTTAGAGACAGTCACCGCAGTTCCTATCTGCGGCTGACTCATTCGGCTGTTAAATGTGCAGTGGAATTGCTTCAACAAACGAAGTATTACTGTAATGAGCTGCGAGTCAGGAACCGCGGGGCAGCTGCAGTGCGCTTCAGGATGACGCGCTGTGGTTCTTCGTTTGGAGGAGCAAAAGCGAATTGCGCAGGCAAGCAACAATGAGTCGAAGTAATTCATTCTCTCTTTCGCAACCACTTGAAGAATGCGCCCTTTAAGGGATAGAACCATGAATGAACATTAAATCGCACTTCTCTTACATTCCTGTTTTAAGCGAGGCCTGCCAAATTCGAATTTCTAGTGTTTTGGTTGCAGCTTATCACATTGTTGAAACAACTAAATTAACGATCTTACTGCACTGAGCGCTATGTAACTATAAAAATAACGTGCCCATTCCAGTAAATGCTGCAGAATTCAACAGTATTCAAAGTATCGAACAAGTGCTACAAATTAATCAGATCTTTAACATTATTGTTAAACCAGAAAGAAGAAGGCCAAAAGGACCAGGAAACCCCGAAAAAATGAATACGAGCTGATCATCAATAAGAAAAAACATAACTACAAACTCAAAACTTCTAGGAAACAAAGTTAAGTTCTCACAAAACGCTGCATTTACGATTATGATTTTTTTTCTAATTAAGAATTAACTGCAGTAATGAAGTGTTAACCTACAATTCGCTTCAGATTATGTCAGTTATATTTCTGAAAACCGGATTCTCTTTTTGAAGGCCCAGGGATCAGACAAATGTAAACAACTGATTAGAGTAACAGAATTTATACTTTGAAACATAAATGTGAAAAGGCATTCCTAGGAATAGAAGGGAGAAAAACTGCAACAGGAAGATCGGTGGGAGTGAGAATTGAAAACCTCGAGAGAATGTAATGAAGCTTTACTCATTCTATTTTTTCTGAGTGCATTCTATCTTGTGAGTTTCAATCTATGTTCGGCTCATAAAACAAATATCAGCCTCTTACTTTACAAAATGCCCTTCCTCCCATGTGTCCCATGCCCTTCCCTCCCATTATGCCTATTTACGAGCTGAGCTGCTCCTTCGGTACGAAAAACTCCAAACCTTTCAGAATAAATTATTTTGCTCTCGCTGTAAGAGCGCCTTCTTTCCAACGAACAATTACATACAGAGTTTGATCTTTTCACAATTAAAAATTGTATGTAACATCTGTCAAACAAGTTCTTTAACACCATATCATCCTCTCCAAGAACTAGTATGTTCAAATTAGGAAAAAAATATAAGCATCACAAAATAATCCAATCTATTTCCCAAAAACAAGTTTAAACCTCTATAAAAGAAAAGCCCATGATTTTCCTATACCTACTTCATAAAACATTTCTTACATGAAAACAATTTTTTATTCTCAATTCTTAGAAATTTTAAAATTGATTGTTTGATGTCTCCAGTGTGAGTGACGTGGCTACTTTGAAACGCTGGTGCTAATCTTGCTCCATCCACTCGTTTCAAGAATTACCTCACTGTACAAAAAAGTGTAAAATTTAAATAAATAATCAGCAGGTTGCAATTTACGTTCAGATGGGATGCATATTCTACCACACACTAGACACCAACACATTTGCGGGCTCCTCTGATCTAGGATCAGCAAAACACGAAGCTCTCCGCCACAACATATACGAGTACATCAGAGACAAAGCACAAACAACCATATCCAAGGCGGGATTCGAACTCACGACGCTTCGGACCGAAGCGCTGAGTCACTACTCGCTGTTAGCTACTTCATCCATCCAGGCCAGCTAAAATAATTAAAAAATAAAAGCAAACTTGGCCAGAGGCTGCTTAGTTTATCGATAATTTATGGGTTTATAAATTTAATAAAATATATATTTCTTCGTACGATTTTTAGAGGTGGTTTAATTTATTCCCAAAAGTAACAATGTAATAACTGTAAACTCCAAGATATACCAAGATGCAGCGTACTATTTCGAGGGAAGATATTGAGACAAGTGTTTGTTCCTGTATGGGCTTTCGGGCGTTTAGGACCAGTGTGTGCGGCCGTTTTACGGGCCACCGCAGACTGCCGGGAGAGCGGGCGCGTTTCGTTCCGCAGGGTGGCCGGCATTGCTGTCGAAATTGGTCGCCCCATTCGTTTCGCCATATTTCGTGCGCCTTACGGGCAAGAGGTGCGTGAGTTGACGTCGCCATGCGGTTGCTGCCCAGGCGGGCGCGGTTGCGACACGGAGCAGATGCGTGCGGAGACGACCGTTTGTACGCTGGTTGTCGTGCTGGAGGCTTCTTTACTCCAAAGCCCAGAGCAGATTTCTCCCCGATTACGGCTCTGACTTGTTGAGTGATTGATTGCCAGTGATTCCGGGAGCGTCAACTGCTAAGGTCATTAGTGCCGTAAGTGAAGTACATGCTTTTTTTCCTCGGGAGGTGGCGGCGACTTCCCCCGCTGGATGGCGAGTTCCGCCGCCGACATACCGTCCGCTAGCGGCGGTTTTCCCCAACTAGTATCTCCTATCAGCGGGGCACCGCCCCAGCCCGGACAAGCTCTGAGCTCCCCTCTGGTCTCTCGACATGGGTGGTAATGTAATAAATGTGTTTGTGAAAGTAAGCGATGAGGATAGGACAAGGAAGAAGAAGGAAAGATCCTCACGTCCGTAGGCCTTTTATTAGGATACTGCTTCGACATTCGCCTGATATTAATCGAAGAAAGCACATAAAACTACCAATTCAGCCTTATTAATAGATTGCAAATTCGACAATTTATCCTTAGTTTCACAACCGATGCTTGTATGCGCATATTCACATCGCGGAGTCGTTTTGACTTCCGCATCAAAGGTGACTATACGAATTTTTAAGAAATAAAACCAAATGGATGCATTTTATGAACATTTTTTATTTAAATGCATTTAACAATACAAAAAACTGCAATAGGCCAGAGTAATAGATAAAACCTACTACATTTCCATACATTCCAAAGCTTACGAAGGTAAAAACCAAGTTCATCTCCTTTTCGGATGTAGCGAGAAGTACGGAATTTTTTCCTCCACTGGATCATCACCATCATCATCATGAGAAAAATCATCTTCTTCCAATAATTTAGAAATCCAACCAAGTATCCAGATATTTTGCACCGCCTTCAATAATATTACGATTGAATCAACACGGAGTAAAAATGACTCTCGGGGTCTAACATACACAGCTTTATAAAAACAATGCTGGTTGGAAATTAGAGTTAAAATTATTATAAATAGCCTTTGAGGAATAATTCAATGCAAGATTACAGAATAATTCTCGAAATTCATATTCCCAACCGAACTGATATATGCACGAATATCTGAAGACAAAATGTTATGAAAGGGAAATATAACATTAGATCATGTGTAAATGAAGAACGAAATTTATAGGTTAATATTTATTCTGGTATCACGCATTAATTCAACGTTTTAAAGCATGAGTAGTTTTGTTAATTTTCCTGAGTTCGAGTCTTTGCTAAAAATAATAATAATAATAATAATAATAATAATAATAATAATAATAATAATAATAATAGTGATGATAATGATTTCTTTATTAATTCCAACTAAGAACCCACTAATGGCAAGGGCCTCCTGCCTTTTGCAGGAAATGCTGAATGAAGTGATAGGGTATGATGAGGGTTGAAAGGACTAGGATGATGCTGGGAGATGGCAGGTGGTATTTTTGATCCATCCCGCATTCGCTTTATGAGCGATAAAACCCACGGAAAATCCCTGGAAAATTAGAATTATGTTTTGTTATCTACTACTTTGTCTTCGTAGAATAAAAAAAAAAATCTGCTTGGAGGTGTACTTATGATTTATCGATCAACACAAAAAAATTAACATAAGGGCTTTTTTTGAAAAGAGCGGAACATTATTTTAGTAATTATTTTACGATTTAATTAATTACGATACTTAATAATTTCTTAATATGACAAGTTATTAGAATGTACCAAGACTCGAACTCGGGAAAATTAACAAAACTTTTCTACGCATTCAGACGTGTATATTTACGTACCAGTTTGGGATTAATGGCAGCTGGCGAAATGCGTAGAAAAGTAAGTCGGATATCATTTAAAGATTCGAAATATTGCAAGATTGGCCGGCGCTGGAAATGTACTACTGAATAAAATTTATTTCCCATTGTCGCTGTAAACCATCGTTCCTACCGTTGCTGTTCATTACCAATACAGTGGACTCCATCCTAACCAACGGGAGAGCGGGAGTCAGAGAGAGCTTGTGGAGAAAGAAATATTTTTGAAAGACGACTAATTTGAAGGGAATAATGATTAAATTATTCAATTTATGCCCAAACTATTTTATTTTATTTCCATATTTTTGCACGATTTTTTAAAGAACATTAACAGGTTAACTTAATTAACAGGTTAACAGGTCAAATTAAACAATTGTAAATTCATTTTTAGCAATATGACCATTTTTGCCCTGTTGGAGTGGCCTCTCGGTATCGTGATCGCGATTACTATAACTGCCATTACAGTCACTACCACGAAATACAGTAGTTCAAATTGCCGCTTCTATTTACGTAGTAACGTACAATACCACGTTTCTGCATCACCGTCTCCACCGCCCTCTTCACCACTGCTACCTTTACTATTAACACCACTTCCTTTATCCCTACCATCATCACCACAATACAATAACTACAGCTACCACCACTACTACCTCCAATACAAACAACATCCCTACTGCCTCTTCTACCTCCATCACAACCATTCCCCTACTACCATATGATCACCACCATTAACCACCACCAACATTATTACTTCTAGCAACAAACAGCCACACCACTACCGTTAGCAATGTCTCTTCTTCACCCTCTCAAAGTTATTATCGTCAGTATTACCCCCACCTCCGCCTACAACACCACTACCCCCCTCCAGTATTATTCCAGCTCTGTTCGTTCTCAAACAACGCTCCCGCCGACCATGTTCTCTCCGCCCCGCGTGTCCGCCGCCGTCTCTGCCAGACCCTTCGTCCGGAGGCGGCGGCGGCGGCGGTCGCGACGCTTCTCCATGAAATACGACCTTTTTACGGCATATAAGCTGCGCACGCGGGATAGCCGCCTCAACGTAGAATTAAGCAGTTACTTCGCGAGGCGGTGCGCGTCAGTTCTTCGGTGAACGCTCTCCGCCGGGGCTTCTCCTTTGCTCTTTTTGGAGCGCGGCGCCGCTGTCGCCGCCCCATGGGCCAAAAAGCGCTCATAACGTTCGAAAAATCAAAGAACACTTGTTATTATTGCTTCAAAATGCGTACAGGTTTGGGGTTCATGGACATACGAGTATTTTACGGAAACAGTTTATTGTGATTATATTTATTTGTTTTTCTTATTAATTTTCGTTTGGTTTTCAAGGTCTGGAGATCACTGGTCCATCCCGAAAATCGTGTTCTTTATGCAACCTTTTATATTCTTTTATTCTGTTTGTACACATATATACGTATTTTTTCACTTGCCATCCGCCAAATAATGTTTTCACAGAAGTAACTGGGGTTGAAAATGGTATCATTTCAAAATAATAAATGCACTACAAATTCTTTTTTTTTTACGTCAAATATGACCACATTATAGCTTCCTTTTCCTTCACATTCTCATTGAAGCCATGCTTTCAACTTAGCATTCATCAAAGCACAAATACCATAAGTATGGAGTAAGGGTAGAAGCAAAATTGGTCATTGCAAAAGAAATTCGAGAGCAAAGCTAAACAAACAAATATTAGAATAAATAAATCGAAGTAAAGAACAATAATCACGATGTATTTAGTATTCCTTTGGTGTTCTTTTTACTCGACTGTGTGAGTTATGTTCCTACCAGTGAACTTCGCAAATCTTACCCCTCCACGTAAAGTTTGAACGAATCAACGGATTTTTAGCAACTGGAAAACAAAACACATGATCTGTGTAAAGTTGCTGCTATGTCCTCAGAATAGTCGACACCTACAGGGCATAAAGAACATTTAAGAGGATTAAAAGTCAATAAACTAATTCAAAAATGAAAAGTTTAGAACCTTATTTCAAGAACATTGGGGTTAAATGTCATTTGTTAAATCGATGTCAGTTCTGATTTCTTGTTTAATTTCCCTTAATACATTGAGCAAATGCTGAGATAGCCTTTTAATTTGCTTCTGAACCCTACTGTGAATGTAGCTTTTCTCCGTTCCAAACGCCACACTTTGTTTCCGACGATAATTATATAAAATGTTTGGGTTTGATTATTGAATTTGATGATTTAACCGAAGTTTGACTCCTCTTATAAACAGGTTTTCAATTTTAATGTAAATAGACTTAATGGAGTAAAAAGTAGTCGTGAACTTGCACGGCTAGAGTTATGTTTACGTTCCCGATTGTCCGGGTGACTCCGTGTTGGAGGTAGCGATGCCGTCGTTTCGACTATCACGTCTTCTTCGTAGCACTGAAGTCGGAAACAGCGACGTGATTGGGGTAAATGCGGCGTTGCCGAGTTATCTCCGTCCTGAAGATGCCCATGGCACGGTGGTGGATGGCTGAGATGAGCACCACGGCCTCCGACGCTGCATGGCTCTCGAGCGCCTGCCCTCGTGCCTCGTGCCGCCAGCCCACTGCGCAGCTTCGTTGCAGCGGCCGTCCCCGCTCGCCGGTTGCGTCACGCGCGTATGGCTGTGGCGGGCAGCGCACTGCGTCGGATGGACAACGCGGCTAATAACCAACCGCTCCCAACATAAAGGCGCCGCTGCCCATTTCACACCTTTTGAAATGGCGTCGTATGAGTGCGATTGTTTTGGTCCTCTCGCGTCTTTCGTTCATGGGAAATTTCCATTTCTAAATTATTGTTGTTTCTAATTGTTCCCAATGGGTCAATGTCCTTTGAAGTTACTATACTCTTACGTTACTTTACTGCGTTTTTAAAATAAAATTCTTTCTCAGAGTGTGCGTCCTGTTCATTTTGAAATCATGTGGCCCATTCCAGAGCTCGCAGATTTTCATTAAGAAATAAAAACCTTAATTAGCTACAATTTTGTTACAAAACGTAATATTTAAGTTTTTTTCTTGATGGTATATTACTAAAAAATGTGAGTTTTCATCATAGAATATTACGTGTATCGTAAAATATTAATTAATAAGTGTAATGCCTCAATACAAACTTTAAGGTTTGAGGTGTTGGTTGATTGCCAATTAGAGTTGTTTACAAATAATGCAAAAGTAGCAATGCAATAACATAAGTTATTAATGTGGTTTGCTTCAAAACTTTTCTGCAAACACTTTTCATACGCTTTCGTATTGTAATTGTAATCGTATTCGTAATCGACGAAAAAACTGGGAAAAAAGGCAATTTTAAACACACGATTTTTCTAAAAAAGGCAGTTTCAAATAGTTTCTTTGAAATTCTTTTACAGATAATAAATGCCCTGAATAACATGCCATAAAAGCCATTTTGATGTACTCTTTTGTTATTTCAAAAATGTCACATAGGTATTTTCTGTACTATTTCTCACGTCGATAAAATTCATCCTTTTTATTTAGGGGTACTTTATATAAGATTTGAACGAATTTTTAAAAATTACACAAAAATGGCACAAGCAGATTCAAATCTTTTTATCTAAAATTTTTGCTAGAATAGAGGAAAGTACGCTCGTTAAAATGGCGCAGGTCCAGTGAACACCAGTGAATTTCGTAGTCCTACATTGGGAATGTCTCCACAGGAGCGATAGGCAGGGCCGTTTCTAGAATCTTAGATGCCCCTACACCAAACAAACACACACATGCACACGCACATACATGTGGATGTACATGTGCACATGTGATGTACATGTGCATGTACATCATTCAGTGCTAAATACATCTCTACAAATTATAATGTTAAATAAATATTATATATATATATATATATATATATATATATATAATAAAAATGGCGCGACGAAGGAAGGATTGAACTAGTGGTGCTACAGAACAAACTTTCTCGTATTCGTTTTCTATTTTCTTTGGTTTCGGCTCGGTATTTGGACTTGCCACATTATCTTGCCTGTTGCCATCTACCGCCACCTAAAGTACATTTTTTTCATATTTACTTAATTTTTCGGTTTCTTAACGGAAATATTATTTTAAGAATAGTAAAGAACAGTAAAACCTCGTTGTAAAATGCAATTTTCTTTTAAAATTTGAAGCCGTTTTTAAAAAAATGGCTTTTGAGCGTTACTGAATTTTCGAAATTTAAAATATCTTTTTTACAGAGCATTACTGAGTTTTCGAAAACCTTCATTAGAAGTAATTTGAAGCAAAATAAGTCACAAATACAATTATGTTTACAAATTGCTGGAAATGTGCATTATAATGGTGTGAGAGGTCTTTCAAAAAACAAATTGTGTAATTTTTGAAAAAAAATCTAAAATGAACTTTGCGTCATATTAAAGAGTGTAATTATCACTATCCTTTCGAAAGGTTTGAAGAAAAAATTTGGAGCCATTTTAGAGAAAATGGCATTTGGGCGTTTCTGAAAATGCGGAATTTTGATCTAGTTTTCACAGAAAACCGTTGAGATTTCAAGAAACTCTATATGACATTATTTAAAGCACATGTACTCATAAATATAATTATGTGAACAAATAGCTGATAACGTAAATGTTAACGACGTGAGAAACAAGTAATAATACAAAATATTTTTGTAATTTTTGAAAAAACAAAAGAAGAGCTCAATATATAGTTAATTTATCACTATTCCTACTAAAAGTTAAAAGAAAAAAATTTGGAGCCGTATTTGAGAAAATTTTGTTTTTTTAAAGTGCACATATTGCACGCAATATTGCGCGAAAACTACTAAAATTTTCAAAGAGTCTACCTTACCTTAATGAAAGAACTAAACATGAAAAACAAGGAAAAATCTGTATCTTCAATTTTGTAATTGTAGGAAGACGCCGAAAAAATTCAACATTTAGCAACATTCGAAAATTTTGAGCTGACCTGAAAATTTGAGTAATGTCACCTTTATAAGTGTATCTCTATTCTTTCAAGAAATTTAAAGGAAAAATGTGGAGCCGTTTTTTGAGAAAATTTTAATTGTAAAGTATCTCCAAATTTTAAATAAAGTTTTTCAAAATCGCGGCGCCTCGAGTAGAGCCATATCGACTGAGGAATATCCATTTTGAAAAAAATCGTACGTATGGTTTAGGCGCCACTGATGTTTATATACAATTTCATTTGTACTGACGGACGGACGTGTTGCCATCAATTTGTTTTTCGGCATCAAATACTCACAGAACAGCAATTCTTGCTTCACCACGTGTCAGAGGATTTTCTTTTCTTAATTTAGCAATTGGATATATCCACTTTTTCGTTATCAGGGCCCGGCAATGAATTTTTTTTCTGCCGAAAATCTGCCGTTAGTTCACGCAGCATTACATAAATTTTCCTATACTACGTATATTACTCCGTATAAACGTATGTATACGATGTGTGTGAGAATGGAGAAGGTGCGAATAACAAATGTATTGAAAACAAAAAATAAAAATGTGAGTTTTTCGTGGATGTATGGGCGTGAAACAATTGAAAATTTATTTTCGATAAAATAATTGTACTACAAAATATACTTTATTGAGGTTTTTACTGTATTATATTTCTAGAACCTTCTTTTATTATGAACAATGCTTGAACATCTTATTAATTAGTCTGATTTTGTGTACATGTTAACTAATATTAAACAGTTTATATAATTAAGAAAATTACTTTGAAAGACCAACGTGTGTGGCGCCTAATTTGCCTCTTTCCCTCGCTGGAAATTTGTCATCGAGTCCGCGATACACGATGCGTTCCTCAATCCGTTCTAGAAGTTACTCGCTTTCCCTTCCGCCAAAGGCGCTGCCTTCGGTACTCATTCACACCTCCCCTTCCCACCACAAGTGACACTCTTCCCGCGGTAACTCCCGTCGCAGCTGGGAGCGTAGATCCGAGCACTTGCGCCTGTCTGAAGCCAGTGACAGCTAGCATTTATTTCAGAGCGAGCCTCAGGTTAACGCAATGACCAATAAGATAAAGATTAACTTGACTGCAATATTTCAACTTATTACAATGAAGCAGTGAACGTGATTTTTTTACCAATAAATGAATATAATATATAATTCTTGAACGGCGGGTTTGTTTTTAATATTCTGAGGCCCCCTAAGAGAACGACGCTCCCGGCGGCCATCTGGTTCGCCAATTTGTTAAAGCGGTACTGGCGATAGGAACCGCTACAAAACCTGGTAGGTCTTTCATGCGCCGCTAGATAGCAGCCGCAGAGAGTGAGAAAGGTCGAACCATAAAGCTAGTCCCGATTCAATAGAACAGGAAACTAACTTATACGAGAAAGTCCGTGCTATTTTGTAGCACCACCAATTTGCCATTGTGATTTATCTCAGTGTTTACGTAGTTCAGAAGCTGCTTAAGCTACGAGTGAGGAGAGAGGAGAGTGGGGAAAACCTACAGTCTTAATTTATATGATCACGAAACAGTCTTATAAATATTGACCATTTCCCATTGAATTTTAGTCCACGGAATAGCAGTAGAAGTCCTCTTTTCACGTAACTTTTAGCTTTTTTTCTACTTGACCTGAGCAAAACAGAATATTGCGGTACTCATTACTAGATAATAGAGTACTCCGTTAGATTATTTAACTCTCCTTACCAGTATGTTCCTTAATTGATACGTTACGAGCGACTTACACATTGATGTGAAATGCATTTTCGATTTTTAAAGCTCACACTTATTTTTTAATACCTGAAGCATACGTTTTATTAAAGACGGAATATGAACATAATCTAATAACCATTATACGCAACTTATTTCCTGTGATGTGCACAGCTACTTTGTGCATATACAGTTTTGCAAACTTATTTGTTTTTTGTTTTAGATCTGGATTTATAGTCTGGGCCTTGAGTAGATACCATGAAACAATATACTCGTATTTTTGCGTGTAGACATATGAAAAATGATTGTTTCCTCTTGTCACGTACGCGACAATGATTTAAACCTCAATAGAAGCGCCCACATCTCCTCAAGATTTATGAGGTTTGAAAATGGCGACCGTGCGATTCTTTAGTGTTCTCAGGAGTTATGACTTATTCTCTTTGTCTCAAAATTATGAGATTACCAATTAAAAGCGGAAGAGATATAGTATAAATATATTTATACAATATATTTCAAAAATATTTTTTCACTAAAAGGTGCTCTAAGTTCATAATAGAAGAAGAGCATAAATATGTTTTGTTTTCATTATTATATGACCAAAACAAGGCAAGAATTTTTTCTGCAAGTATTTTTTTTACGGCGATTACAATTTTGAATTTGCAATTTTATCAGTTCATATCCCGTAAGGAGGTGACATTGGGTGTCGGAAATTTTTGAACGGGAGTATAACATTATCAGCTACTTCGAGTCATTGGTGCGTCCCATGCCAGAGACTATAAGAACTTTCTTGAACAAAGCTGTGGATGAAATTCGGCGGCGGCGGCGTCACACCAAATTGGCATAATTATAATAGTAATAATCACTTTATAATATTTCAGTAAATCTCTTGAGTGTGCGGACATGTGTTTTCGCCATTCCGTCACTGGCGTCTAGACCACTTCCTATGCACCAATCGAGACGTATGAGTTGTTATTCGACACGTCTCGGTCGAACCTGTTGGGGAACTGATAATTTGTTTTCGGATCCGGCTAGAAGATTAAAAAAAAAAATCCGAAAACGTGTTTTTCGTGTTTTGGCGCTGCGATCTTAGTGATAATGCTAGGAGTTAATCCAGCGCCCACTAAATCGATCTATGTAGGTGACGTTGATTAAAAACGAAAACCCAAAGGCATGTTTTGCTTTTGCCGTGCCACGACATAATTTTCTTTCACGACGTTGGTGACACTGATTTTGATATCTTTAAGTGAACAATTGAATTACCAAGTAAATCGCGCTGCAGTTTGATTTAAATTTAGAATCGAATTATTATCGTATTTAAAAAGTAAATTTGCGAATACCTATGTACAGTATTGCCTAGGAATTCATTAACACGAAGAATTTCGAGTAATATGGAGAAAAATCTGTAAATAATGCTAGACAATGAATAAACGTTATGTTCGACTTCGCACATGTACGTTCCTACATAAGTGTGCCAATACCAATTTTCAAATGAATGTGACTCACTACTTATTCTGACTCAAATTAACTAACACCTTATTCATATAATCACATCAAATAGTCATCTTTTAATGTTAGATTTGCATGCAACGCTAGATTCGCATACAAAATTACTAATATAGCAATTGCAGTAGTAGAAGTGAACACAAATTAGACTGAGTTTGTGAAGTTTTACTCTTCAAAAATTAGGGGAGAAAATATGGACGTTTTAAGGAAATCAGGGGAAGAATCAAATGTAGTTGAAAATGATGTTGCGATAGAATTTTTGGAACTAATTGGAAATGATGTGCTATTTTGCAAATGTGCTATGTGCATTTTTGTGCATATTACCAAAAAGCGTAAAAATGTAGCTGTACTGAAATTTAACTATTAGCATCAAAATCTGCAAGTATTTGTTACGGCGATTATAATTTTGAAATTGCAATAAGATCAGTTCATATCCCGTATGGAGATAACACACAAGACCAATGGGTGTTGGAAACTTTTGAATTGAAGTATAACATTAACAGCTACTACGATTCATTGGTAAGTCCAATGCCAGGTACTGAAAGAACATATTTAAACAAAGTTGGGATGAGAAATGAAGTATAAAAGAAATTTTCAAAACATGAAACTATTTTTAAAACAGTTTACAGCATCGGCAACACTACCTTTTGGTAGTGATAAAAGTAATAATAATTGTAATAATAATAATAATAAATATGTAATTGGTAGTTTGGCGGGGTTTGCAGTAGAGAACAGGTTGGGACTAGTGGACTGAAGAAATTCGAATCATGGATCGAAAATCCAGAAAACTGCTCACATTGTGTCACGTAAGGAGGCCCCATACAAACTGAAGCCTCCTGACACAATGCCATAGTCGGGAAGGGAAAGTGTGTAGTCTGTAGTCAGTCATCTAGATGACCACTAATGAAGCAGGTCATTCAATTTGATCGAAGAATGGGAGACCGAGCCATAGTAAGTGTAGCAAGAAGCATTGCGAAGAAACATATGCGAGACACGCAGAATAACTCAGACACCGAACTTCTGATGCTACTAAACATGAAATGTGTGTCACAAAAAATAATAAAGAAATCGTGGAGAACAAAATCACTCCATGGACAGTACCTAAAAATAATGGATAAGGTTCAGATTAATAATTTACGTGGCTTACAAGGGGAACACTGAAGCCAGAATCGGAAGCAATTGTAATAGCTGCCCAAGGTCGGGCGTTGAGATTAAAACATTATTATAAAGCGGTTCTTACAATTTCCCAAGATGATAAATGCCTCATATACCAGGAACAAGTAGAAACCATTGATCATATCGTCTCATCTTGTCCAATTCTAGCAAAGGCTGAGTACTTGAAAACACATGACAGGATGTGTAGTTACTTCCACTGGCAGATCTGTACTACCCTCGATGTACCAAACACGTGCCCCAAGTTCGAATGCTCACAAAACTGGTGACGTCTGTTGGACTCTATACAATATTGTACGGCCAACAAATTCAAACGGATCGCACGATAGCGGCAAACAAACTGGATATTGTTATCCGGGATTTTGAGAAAAATCGTGTCTTCTTGTAGATGTGACTGCGCCTTGCGATCAAAACGTCGCGCCCAAGGAGGCAGAGGAACGCCTTAAATACGAGAGTGTGAAAATGGAGATCCTCCGAATGTGAGGCGTATAAGCACAGGTCGTACCCATAGTCATCGGAGCTCTGGAGCCCACATAATAATAATAATAATAATAATAATAATAATAATAATAATAATAATAATAATAATAATAATAATAATAAGAAGAAGAAGAAGAAGAAGAAGAAGAAGAAGAAGAAGAAGAAGAAAAAGAAGTCGTTAGTCATGAGGGGATCTTCGAACTTATAAAAACCATCTGGATTAAGGGATGAATATTAATGAATGCGTGAATATAAAATAAAACTGATCGTGATACTTTGTTGGCAGTTTGGTGAATTAAAGATTAATGATAATGATGTCATGCATAAGTAGAACACCTGCATTAATACCAGCATTGTTTGTATGAACATCCCAGTTGGACGAAAACGTACTTCCTCTTCATATTAAAACTCCTTAAAACCTGACTGATTTATGGGTGAACTCAACAGCTGCGATATTGCAGCAAAGCGGAACAGGTGCGCCCTGGAAGACAGCGAAGATTTAAAAATCGATGTTCGCTGAGGGCGGGGACAAGTGGTTGTCCTCCGCCAATCGAGGCATTCAGTCATGCGCAACCTCCCTGAGGCTGCACCGTCGCTTCCTGTTCGCTCAGGATCTAGGCAGCATTCGCCGCGGCGCATATGGGTAAAGGAAAGCGCGGTTGGCACCGCTAGCGGCCTGCTGTAGAAAGGATCTTCTAAGAAGAGTTAGTCACTTCTAAGTGTATTTTTCAATTGCTTATTTATATCGATAATTCATAAAACAATAAATCGAAATATCTTATATTGAAGTGAACGAACATCAGTTAAAATGATACGTAATATTCTCATATATGAAGATATTTTTAGATTATAATTTCAAGATTATGACTTCAATATACTCCAAAATCTGTACTAGTCCAAAATTAGCAAGTTGCGACATTGTATGGAGCCATACGTTCTCGCATCTTCTGTGTTACGCTGTTAAAATAATTAAAAAAAAGAAAAAAAAAACCTTGAAACAGATTTGCTCAAATTTTTTCGCTTTTAATTGTTTGAGATTTAAAAAATACAAATTCAAGATGTTGTAAATACTATCTGTACGCAGATTTGTAAATCTTATGCAATCCATTGTTCCAAATGCAATACACAGAGAACTTTGAAACATGTACGAAATTAAGGTTTTCCATAATTTAATTATTTCATTTCCAAATGTGAATCATATGTAATACATCGTTTTCAAATGTGATGTTCAACGAACTTTGAAACGCGTACGAAATGAAGATTTTCCCTAATGTAATTATTTCATTTCCAAATGTTCCCTCATCTATGTTGGAGATTATTTTCTATTTTCTGTGCCGTTTCGTCGAAATGCGCCAGTTCGTGACTAATCCCCAGTTCAGGTCTCTAACTTCCCTGGAGAAAAGTCGGCCGCTGTCCCCCCTCTAGTGCGTTCGGGCTTCCAACATGTATGTGAAAAAAAGGAACACTCAGGAACACAAGGAAAAAATCATTCGGCATCCCTGATGGCAGGGTGGGGTGCGCCTTCCCAGAAAAGGCCGAGGGCTCCGTCGGCCGCAGACTCCCGCGCGCCATAATTTCACGGAGAAGCCACGGGCGGCGTCTGCGGCCAGACGGGCTCGGTCGGCCGGGCGGGACGCCTCCGAGGCGCGCTGCGTCACACAGTGGTTCAGTATGCGAGGAAGGAAGACAGCGCGCTAGATTACATTCACAAGGAAAAGAGCGGACTGTAAGCACTCAAGGCTCATATGACATGCCCTGCACCCTCAGCGGGAGGGATGTTTAAAATAAACTAGAAAGAATGCTAGTGTAAACCTCTTTCTGAAGCTACGAAAAGACTGATGCTTACAACAAGTTGTTGGATCTGTGATCCATTTTATTGTATTCTCATTTCATCACCTAGGCCAATGCAATAATAACCATTCTTGATATACTGAAATACAAAGGCCAAATACCACTGCGATGAATATACTAAAAAACAAACAGTCATCATCTCATTTTTTTAACAGATATTTGTTGTTTTTTAAATGGATCATTTTAAACTAATTGATACGTTTGTTCGAAGCCTCCAGTTTTGTCCGGTGACTGATGACGTGTTTGAATCTGAGTGAATCTGATAGAATTTCATCTAACGTATTAGAATAGTTCAGTTTGCTTTCTGACTAAATTCTTCTCTTAATCCTTCGAGTAATCAAGTCCCATGACCCTGCTGCCTGTATCATTACATTGTCTTCGAGTTTCGTCTTACGTTTCGATTTGCTGCACCCATATTGCGTTTCTCCCCGTTCTTATTTCGTGAAGCACTGTGCGTCTGCTCGGCCGTCTCGGGCCGCGCGCCGCCGCCGCCGTCGCGTCGCTCGTATTTCTGCGCGTTGTCTGAGGCGGCGCCGCGAGCGCAGGTGCGCTCCCGGACCGGGGCTCGACCCCCGGCAGAGGCACCCGTCACCTTTACCGGAGACGCACCGTCTGCTGGATAGCAATCTCTCCTCGGGGCCGCTCCTTCTTTGCGGCTTTTTGCCGTCTTCTTTTACGTCGGATTCTTTCAAAGGGTTCGCTAAATTTTCACTGTCTCGTATATTACGTAGATAACAGTATCGTAGAAACACAGAAAATCTATATTGAGATTTTAACTCGCCTTCCTGAGATTTTTTTGAGTTTTCTGATCTAAAACATTTGTTGTTTTTCCACAAACATGTGCCTTGCAACTGTCTTAAAGTCTACCAACCAAAACACTTACAAACATTTTAGGATACGACCAAATGATATCTTTTGCTAAATATGTGAATGTTCAATCCATGTAAATTTTATTAGAAATTGCAAATACAAGTTTTCTGGATATTCGGTATTTCAATTATGTATTATTATCGAGTAATTACCATTAGCTGTAAATATCTCGCACAAACAAATATTACATTTAGTCTCTTCCAAGGGATGTGTTTCAGATATTTGTTGTCTGCCGTTTTTGTAGGTAAGTCCACGTGTGTGTACCCGCAGGTTAACCCTTTAGGATCCAGTTGCCTGTCACATTAAATCAATAGCCCTCTGATATGATCGAAAATACTGTGGGAGAACCAAGATTCGGTCGCGCCTCCAGCCCCGAGGCGGTCGCGTGTATTATCTTGACGATGCGACCGGGTGGTCATGCAGGACATTCCAGAGCCAAGTGTAAGTGCCACTCTTCACCAAACTCTCTCACCCAGATAACGCATTGGCTCAATATTTGGACAATTGTTTCTCAGAGAACTCGTTTTGTTGTAAATATCTTATGTCACAAATATTGTAATAATATACTATATTTTTCTGTTCAAAACTATTGTGAGTATACAATGCAAACGTAAGTGAATGGATTAATTATTTATTTTCATCCATCATACCTCGGATAAGTTCCAAGTACCGCTTAGTTATTTTCCCTAATCTTCCAAAACTCAGGCCAAACTGCGACAGTGCAACTCGTAAGGCCCTTTGGTTTGAATACATGCTTTTCGGTACTGAATGTCACGTATGCAACTCCATTTGCAAGACATTTCCCACTGCATGTTCATTGGCAAAAGTGAGTCCAGTAAAATAAAACGAATGTTTTAATCGCATTATCTTTTCAATTGTATCCTTCTTTACTGAATTATTACTCTCTTAGGGAACATAAATGTGCATTATAATAATACACAATTAATTTAAAATATTTTGATTTTTTAAATTTTAAGTAATATTTAGAATACATGTTTTGATATCAAGTGATATTAGAAGTAGAGATACTTGAGATTCGATAGAATCATCGTATCTACATTACGTTTCATTGATGGTATCGATACACAATTTCGTGACGATTCAAATGTCGCAGCGTCCCCACCCATTGTCGATGCTTCTGACTGGGAGAGGTGTCTCAGTTCATCAACTGTTGTCCCTGCAGTTCTTCTGACCGGGAGATCCTGGGATTCGAGTCCCCACCGTGGCATGGTTTTTGATACCAGCCAAATAGCTAGGTCGAGTCATGTCGCTGTCAGGAGGAGAATTCCAGCGACCGGCTGCTTTGAGTTTTCCGTGGTTTCTCCAATCAATACTAGGCGAATGCCGGGGCAGTAACCTACCAAACAGGCCACGGGCCGCGCACGATCTTTCCCCCACATTCCTCGTCCTATCCTCACCCCTTACACACACTTACCCTTACTTACACTACACTATCCGCATCCCAGGCAGCTTAGAGCTTGTCCCGACTGGGGCAGTGCCACGCTGGTGGGAGATCCCTGGAAGGAAAACAAAACCGACAGCCGACGGTAGGTCGTCGCCGGATCTCGCTATCCAGCGAGGTAAGAGTACTGACACCTTCCGGCCAAATAACATGCACTACTCGTAGGGGAAAAATGACCTTAGCAGTCCGGAATCAATCAATCGATGCCTCTTTTCCCCTCTCCATCTGCACCGCCATAGTGGGCGTTGTCGGCATCACCGCATCGCCTCCACCTTCATCGCCGCCTCCGTCTTCGCGTCGACCATCCGCTCGCCACCGCTCGGTCTGCGTCCTCGAGTTATGGCGATGTTAATCGGCGCGGAACGGCGGTGCGTAGGACTGGCGCCATTGACTCGCAGGCTATCACGCGCGGGCTCGTCCCGTATGGGCTTTCGTCCGTTATTTATGCTCTCGTGATTAACGAGCGGACGGACGTCGGCAAATGTTTCTGGACGCGTGTCAGGGAACATGTGTCTACCGCCACCGCCGCTCAGCAGCACTGTGCGCCCGAGTGTGTCGCCCATGCCGCACCGTGCGTAGTGAACTGGAGGTTTCTCGGAGGAGCTCGTTTTGTTCTCATTGTTATGACCCAAATATATTTCAAACTTAATATTTACAATGTTTAATAAACAAGTGAAACTTTGGTGGACAACAAAAGTTAATTTATGTACATTCCGTGTGAGTTCAATTGATAGTCATGATGGCAGTTTTTGATAGGATTATAGTTTTGAAAAGCGCGTGGCTTGTTTCACTGTTGCTTTAATGCAATATCTTTGAGAACCAGATACAAATAAATTGGTTGCTGAGTTGAGAGATCTTTTGTTTGATTTTGATCAATCATTTTGACTTGGAGAAGTATTGTGGATTAGACTTCAATTTGAACTTCAGCTAAAAGTTCCTTCTTACCTTAGTTGCCTCTAGCATCATAACACTTAGTTTCAAATGTAATGTAAGTTCATTTGAAGAAAAAAGTACAGTAAAACTTTTAGTAAAAACGTGCTTCAAGATTGCGAGTTCTCTTAACGTATGAGTTTGCACGCCGGGGACCTCGTAACTTATTTTTGTAACATTTACAGTTAATAAAAGGGACTGAGAAAACGTATTATCGGAAATTTTTTAGTTCATGTACAGCAATTTTAATAATTTGGAAGACTTCATTCATAGTCTGCGAGAGAAAAACAAGGGAAATCCCATGTGGTTAGGACATAATGCTGTGAAAAGGTCTTCAGAACAGAAGAAAACGAATATCTGACAAAAATGTTACAAATGAAGAAGGAATTCAACTGTGCCGAAAGGGTAAGGAAATATATTTTTTGAATGGGTACAATATAGAGCCAAACATAGAGAAAGCACGAAACCTGGAAAAGAATATGCACAAATTATTTATAAAATCTGCACCCATCAAGCAGTAATAACAATTTATTTTAAGGGTAAATGATGTTATTGAAATTTTGGATTACAGTATTTTTATTCTTATATTTTACTAAATCCCTGAATTACATACATCAATCATCGAGGAGAAACTATTTTATTTTGGCTTAAAGTGATCTTCTGACAATGTGAACCAAAAATGTTGGTTTTCAGAGAAACCTGAGTCGATTGTTGATTTTTTAAAATTAAGAAGTAAAAGTCAAAGAGTCTAAACGAACGTTTATATTTAATGCGATATATTAACCATTATTGTTCTTCATTTTAGCAAAATATATTTTTTGATTATCATAGTACGACTACAAAGTAAAATAAATTTTGTATGGAGATCAAATATATTGAGATTGGATAGATCGTGGTGCGGATCCAGATCCCGATATGTCGTTGACGTTCTGGGAGACAAAACAACTATGGATTACCCCTATAACAGTTTTTGATTAAATTTTGAACCGAGTTTGAAACCGATATTTTAATTCTGTGTGGTACTTTAAGTGAAAGGCAGATGTTTAAGAGAATGGTGCAGGTCCCATTAGTTTAAAACTCTGATTTTTCGAAAATGCCAAAAAGTCCATTTTTTCAGCATCTTCCTAAAACTACAATGATGAAGATAGAGATATTTGTCTTAATGAAATGTTCCCTAAAGATAGATTTTGAAATAAGGTCATGTAGAATTGTTCGAAAATTTGAGTACTTTTCCGTAATTTTGCGTGAAAATACGGGCGACCAAGTACATGCTCTTTTAGCACAACTAGTTTATTTTAAGTATAATTTTTTCCGATTAATTCAAAGTGTGGTAATGGTTCTAGATTAATAAAACGATGTTTTAATTTTCTTTATCAAGAGAATGGTTCAGGATTTATTTATAGTTAGTCTGTTCTGATTTTATTGTAAAATTTATTGGTCTAATGTTACAATAAAAACAGAACAGATTGCCCATAAATAATTATTGGATCATTCTCCTGGTAATATAAGTTAAACAGGCAATTAAAGATTCTATAACTATAACTACTCTATCTACTAACAATCAAATTTTATAGTTTTCTCTTTGAGAGTTCTTTTGCAGATCCACTCTTTTTTGGCAATGACTTTGGTCTTAATAGAATGTAAAATATCAGATACAAATATTTTAATCAACAAATATAAAGTAAAGAAATATTTTTGAATATTAGGGAAATACTCAAACTCTTGGGCTGATAATCAGGAACCAGATGCTCCGCCCGCCATTTTTCGAAAATGAAAATAAATTAACGAAAAAATAGAAATGGATTAAAATAAAAATTACTACTGTAACTGAGATTTTTGGGCCATCCCTACATACCCTTTAAACTATTGAGATTGCGTCGACGTTCCGGTGCGTTCTTGGTCGACACACGCGCGCAGAAAAAACGACAATATTGAAGCGGTAATCGCCGGTTCTCCTCGACACGAGTAAATAGAGAGCCGAATATCCTTTTTAAGATTTGATGTGCTTATCTGCGTCCCATTAAGGGCCATACACGCTCCCTTCCCCGCAACCGGTGTCGTGCTCGGTCAGTGCCTGCCCTTCGTTGAAGCAATTATCGAAGTACCGTTCCCTGTATTAAGGGCCGTAAGTACCGCCGTCTCGCTGGGAAACTACCCTTTACTAATAAGCTTTATGCATTTAAAGGGTTTCAATTTGGAATGGTCGTTGATGTTTTCTACTATTTATAATCTTTACAACTGTTTTTATGTGTAATTTTCTTTTTAATATCACGACCACTCTTCCCTATTAATTACATTATGAGAAGGTTTACAAGACTTCCAGCAAAGGTGGGCATTACCCGGTCCATTGAGATATAAGTATTAGTTTTGAAATGTAAAAGTCATAACCTGTTATGTGGATGCGCGTTTACAGGGCGAGGCGGAGTTTTTACCCGGGTGGGCCGTGGAAGATCTCTGGGCCTGCGCGGTGCGGGGAGGGACGGCGCGGCGTGGGGCGAGGTTGTTGTGATGCTTGACCGTTCCACGCGTGTAGAACCCTACGGGGAGAGGTAATGAGCCTCCTAGAAGGGGTAGCTTTCTGCCTAAACAAACAGTCCGATTCCACTTCACACGAAGTACGAATACCACACCCTGAGGAGAACCTCCTGTATTTGGGGGGGGGGGGGTCCAGTATCTATCACTTACCCTCTGTGCACGAAAGGGATGTATCTCGAAAACCAGGCACTGATATTTGCGCCGCCTTCGCCTCTGGGATCAGCTAAAATAGCGAGTCTTTCCGGCTCACCACGCACTCAGAAGCCAAAAGGGGAGCAGAGATGTCAAGATCGAGATTCGAAACATCAACCCGTAGGTAACAAGCGTTTATTCGGTCGTCCTGTACCTCGGCCATCTTCGTGAAACTTATTAAAGTAGTAATTCTTGGAGAATTCGCCGTGAACACGTCTACTAAAGCATGCATTATTACTGCTTTTTATATATTACATTGGTGATGTGTTTAGTAGCAAGCTTATTTCAGAGTATTGTTCTGAAATATTCAACATATATTTCAGTGTAAAAAATTGTCATGTGAAGTTTCTTACTTTACACATTTACAAGAGAAAAGTTTACTTCCGTTTTGTGATGTTCAATAACTTCAAAACATGTAGAATTGAATTCCTGAATCAATGAATTTCAGCTGGAGAGCCAAGCTGTTCATGGCACCATGATTAGTGCTCATCTGGCGGAAGTCTATTATACTAGTGGTATAAGGAAATAGTATTCTAATGCAATAAACGCAGCTTGCACTACAACAAATTATTTGAAAAATAATTAAGCATCATAATAATAGTTTACTGATTGATTTGTGCATCCAGGTACGTCTACTGCTAAGGCCTTTAGTTCCGCAATTGTTTTGAATGATTTTACCGCAGGTGGCGGTGGAAATCTTCCACCGCTCGATGGCGAGGTTCGGCGCCGACCTTCTGGTCGGTTACCGTGGGTTTCTTCAACCAGGTATCTCCCATTATCAGGGCACTGCTCCAGCCGGAAAAGCTCTAAGCTTTCATCTGGTCTCCCGACATGTGTGGTAGTGTAGCGCATGTAAGAGTAAGTAATGTGAGGATAGGACAAGGAAGGGAAAGGAGAGATAGCGCATATCTCGTGATCCATTTGTTAGGGTATGTTTAGGGTATGACATTCGCATATTGTTGATCGAAGAAACTACGGAACACTACCGATCAGAGAAGCCGGCCGTTAGAATTTTCTTTTAGACAGCGATTGAACTCGACCTAGCTGTCTAGCTCGTGTCGAAAATCCTGCCAGTGGCAAGACTCCAACCCTAGGACTTCCCGGTCATGTACACTGCAGTGACATCAATTGATACCCTGAGCCACCTAAGCCGGTATAATTTCTTGATGGACGAGGGGAATAGTTTCATTATAGTCTTGTATAGTCTTCTGCATTTCTGTCAAACTGAAGACTGTCAATTCTGTCAATTGTGTGAAAATTCTGTCAATTCTGTTACATGAAATAAAGAATCCCCCTAACGCTATCTCCCTTCCTCTGGATATGCCCTTTTCTTGCTGAATCGGAGACTGACACGCAGCCAGGGAAGAAAGGGTGGGTTAAAATTTCAAGAAGTAAAAACAATGAGCTCTTCTTATATTATGGCAATACCTGTAGTTCATGGTAAAATCGGTTGGCTCTTGAAGTAATTTTTCGCGAAATTGTTCAAAATTTACAGTCTACAAAAGCAAACATTTCTATAAATACAAAATTTCAATGTTTTTCTCATTTATTTTGGGATGAAAATGTGTTTATATTTCGTAACAAAGATTCGTGATACATGTATCACAACTATTTAGTCTTAATTGTTCTTAGGTCAAAAGTTCACTTGTCGAGCTCCCCGGAAAGAAAATTCTAGATACGACTCTGTCCCGAGAGGTAGTCGCGTGTTATATGCGCACGTTTTCTTGAACCCCGGAGACCTACCCTCACCCCTTTACTAATATTTGATTAATTAACATTAACTAACTGATTAACATAAATGATAGCAATGAGCGTTGATGACAAAATGTTATAATCAAAATCTCTAATTGAAGAAACATTTCGTATTTTTTACGTTTTTCCCTTTTCAGAGCTACGCTCCTGAGGCTACAACTTGTGAAAATCAGAAATATTTGTGTAATCGAAATTACTTTGAATCTATAAACAAGTTACAGATTTAATATAATTGTTATGTCGTCGAAATAAACAACCCTCCAAATCATCTCGCTTTTAGCGAAACGAGGGCGCAAGGAAACGTGCGCGGGTAATAACGTCTCACCTGTCAAAAGCACCTCGGTCAGCGTTGCTTTCATTGCAGCGAGCAGCTCATGCGTCGTGAGGGTTGTCATCAAAGTGGAGGCGCGTCGAGTGAAAGTGAGGAGGGCGGAAAACGACAGGTGTTATCGAAGCGGGGGTAATCGCTGTCAGTGAGGCGTGTGCTGACGCAAATCTAGGTCTCGTGGCGCAAGTGAAGCAAACATAAATGACCGTATACGTTACTGAAATACAAGGAAAGAACATTGTTCTTCTCAATGGTCGTACGCGCTGAGAATGGTTTATTACGAGTGATGATGATAGGAAGAGAAATTGGAGCAAATGGTAGTTGTAAATTGATACACAAGATCAGACCGATGTTGTAGATAATTGGTGATTGATTGTGCAACAATGAGGAAGCCAGTTCCTTCCTGATTTACAGATCTTAGCAGGAAATACTCATTCGATAAACTTGTAAAGATACGGAAGAGAGGAAAATTTTCTAACAGCCTGTAAATATTTGAGAAACTGTTCACTTTCTATTTGTCCTTGTTTCCTAACAAAAATTAAAACTTTCATTTTTTAATCGAAACTGATAGAGATCCACTTGATAATATAGTTTTAATTTAAAGGTATATTTTAAATTATGTATAAATATAGTTACAATAGTATTAAAGTATTAATCAGGCTTCATTTGCTCGACCATCAAACAGGAAAACATGTTGGTAGTGTAATGTCCAACGGTAAATTATATTCTCTTAAGTTCAGTTCAATTTATCGACATTTTATTATAAAATTAATTTCTATGAAACATAGGATATTAAATATCTGATGAGAATATCGCCATAAGGCCAACACAAAAACTTATAAATCACTATTTTTTGGTACGTGTAAAATTCACAGTTAATGAAATGGTATTTTATTCATAAATGTTTTAGAAACTAATTTAAATATTTAAGTGAATTTTATCACTTGATTACCAGTATTTAAACTGGTAATTCAAAATAAATCATTTAGTCTTAATTTTAATGGTATTTTATAATGTGGATTTAAAAAAAATTGATTAATTAAAAATGCAGATATGTTTTCAAGTTGCGCTTCCAGATGTATTTTGTGATGTATCATGGCTTGACCCTGGAAGTGAATTTCCCTAACCCAGGCTGACAAAATTTCAACATTTCTATGTTCTTTAGTTTAAATTGTATTTTTCGATTGTTTGGGCATAGAAAAGGAAAAGGGTTCTCTCATATCCCCAAACTTTCCAGCTGTGGTCAAAGCATAACAACTTTCCACTGACGTGGATAACAAAATAAATAAATTTGTCTCACTAGGCTAAAAATAAAACGGAGAGAAGAAGGAGAAAATCTTTCTGAATTATTTATTTTCCTTATGTCTTATTTTCATTTGCCATATTAATAATCAAACGACTCCTCCTAATCCTTGGAGAGTTCCGTTTAGCATGAATTTCCGACAAATTTTGCTACGTGATTAAACAGCTTTTGAAAAGATATAAAGAGGAAACGTAAGCTTTTCAGTATTCAGATGTAAACTTTTATGGATACGTTGAAACCGAAAGTGACATATTAAAAAACACAAATATTCTAAACCCACTTGTACTTTTTTATTGAGGCTTATATGTCAAATCGGAGGACCTGGAAGAGATAATATATGAAAACGTTGTTCCCTTTTCTTATTGGATTCACAAAGTTTCTTATCACTACAATAATTAACAAAATGAAAGTAGTACATTCATCTGCAACAAGTGTTTATGATGATCTTGTAAATGAGTTCGTGAAAACACAGGGTGATTTAATTAAATATTACTAAATGAACAGCTTGCCCGCGCAATTTACAGTTCTTAAAATTGAACGAGTTGTCGTCGATAGCAACATCTTCACTCAAGTGTTATCTGAAATGGCAGATCTTACAGGCTTCCAGGAAGCAATTACTCGCGCTTTCAATTTACCCATCCATGTGCTGTTAATAGAGGAATCAAGGCGTAGCATCTGCACACGCGGGTTTATATTCAGCTTCAGGAGCGCACCTCAGAAAAAGGGAAAACGTATAAAAGACAGCGTTTCTTTAATAAGAGATCATTGAGTTCGTGTTTATTTTTTAGGTCGCTTACTTGCAAATCCGTTAATAGAATGAAGGGTCCCGCAATGTATAGATGCACAAACTGTACAATTTTCACACATGCAGTGGAAATTCTCAATAACGAAATGGAAGGGACTGAGTGTTTCCTTTCGTTACAAGGCGTTTTCTTTGTGTACAAGTTCAAGAAAAAAGAGTAAGTGCACAAACAGACATTTTACTTTCTCGCGTACTGCTTACTCAATATCGAGAAAGTATTGAAATTCGCGCGGGAAAAAACGGCGATTTGTTGACAAAAAACTCTCCTTGCCGGCCCCGGTACAACGGATAAACGTGGATCTTGTGAAATCCATGTTTTGTGAGTCCTTGTCCCAGGAAAATCGATTGACGGCGAAACGTCTGTCTGTCCGTTAGTCCATCCGTCAACTCTAGCGCTTAGTTCAGACGATTTTCGCTCAAATTTATACTCCCTGATTGACCTGAAGGAACTCGAGGTACTGCGAGTTTGAGACCGATATTTTGATTTTTCGAGAAAATTTACATGAGAATTGAAAACTTTAAAATATTTTCGATTACTTCGTACAACATACATACAACAATTTTGATGGTAGAGTTTTTTTAATAAAATCTTATTTTAAAAAGCAGATCTTTAACACGGTTACGTGCAATTTTTTGAAAAAATGAAGTGCTCCGCAAAATTTTCCCTGATATTTAGACAACAATTGAAGAACTATGTTCTCAAAAATGGCCCAAATTTTTTCTTTAATTTTTCCTCGAAAAGAGCATTTAACGTTAAAAAAATGGCTCACGCAGTTTGTACGAGTATTAATAATGCGTCGTTAATGCGAAAAAATAGGGTTTTACACCACCATTATTTTTCACATTCTCTCAGTTTTTCTGTCCATAGAAGTGGAACTTAAATTTGACATAAAGAATATTACGCAATAGTAAAACTTGATCCTATAAAATCCTATAAATCCTTCAAAAAATTGGAACTCTTTTTGAAAAACTGTCATTTGAACGCTTCTGAAAAAGCTCAATTTGTACTCATTTTCTCAGAAAAACTTTGAGCTCTTCCTACACCTACGTGTTTGGAGACAGAAGTTAATAAAAAAGCTGTTCTTAAAAATTAAATATTGAAAGATCAAGTACATTTTTGTAAATTGTAGTGTTTTGTAATATTGAGTGAAATTGTGAACATTTATTGGTAAACAAGATTTTCTCAAAGCGGCTATTAAACTCTTCTTCAATTTTTTTGCTCAATTAATGTAAATTTTGTTTAATAATAAGGCATTGATCCAGTTTTCATCAAAAGCTCTGGAATTTGTAAAATTTAAAGTTTCAAAAGTTTTGAACCCATGTTATACCTTCAACCTTGAATTGAGATAATTATTTTTATTGCAAAATATTCCTCAACATTTGGTCTTTAAAAAATTTCAAGTACAATACTTTAATCGTTTTAGTAGTTTTACATAATTTTAATTTACTTCGTTTTGATTTTTTCAAATAAAGAGGAGAGGATAGAAAGTGAAATATTATAATATTAGGAAACCGCTATCAATCTTACGAGAAAAATATGTGCCGTTGTAGCACCACTAGTTTCGTGTGAGATATTTTCTGTAGATTGCTGTACCTGTACTCTATAAACGAGGGATAAAGAATGAGAACGAGCTGAATGCGTTCTCCACTTCTACAAGCAATTATATCGCGTCAAAATACCTTGTAAAATTATTTAAAAAATAAGTATAATCACCATCAGGCAGAGGTCACAGTTGGCTAAGAGAAAATTGGCAAAACTTAGGATAATCATCCAAAGTGTTCATATCACGTACCAGTTCAATTTCCTGAAAAGCATAATCTGCTGAACAGAAATTAAAACAAAAATAGGATATCTCTACAATGAAATTCAAATAAACAACATTATTTCTATGGGAACTTACAATGAGCAATTGTAATTTCTGTGTTAATTAACAAAGAATTTTTAAATACAATTTCGGAATGTAAAATACTTCGAAAAGAGGAAGTGAGACCGAAAATAAAAAAAATTGTAACAACTTCAAACACAATTACAATTCAAAAACTATGCAGATATGTAATGGACTGCGGAGGACAGAATGTCATGGCGTCAGCAACAAGGAACTTTTGGCCTTTAGGATGATGGTGATGATGATGACACAATTCTGAGAGTAAATTAATGAAAAATTTGAATAAACATAAATAACGTTATAAGAAAACACACACTTTAAAATAACAATAACAGAGAATACATAAATGAAAAAACAACTAAATATGTAAGACAAATAAAGAGAAAATTAGCAGTCGCACGTTTGGAGGCCCTGGGTCCTCAAGAGAGGCCCCAGGATCTAATCGTGTCCCAAATATCTACATTCATTGCGATGCGTGCAGCCAAAGACAAAACTAGTGGTGCTAAAACAGCGCTATCTTTCTTGCCCTATTATCACGCAAAATTTCGCGAAAAGAATGTAAATTTTCGAAAAATTGTACTTGACTTTTATTTCAAAATCTATCTTTAAAGAACAGATTTTTATCAAGTCAAAAAAACTGTATTTTCATATTGTATTTGTAGTAAGACATCGAAAACATTTCAACTTTTGCAATTTTCGAAAAATCAGAGTTTTTAACGAACATGAGACATACACCATTCTCTTAAACGTTCTTCACACAACCCAACATCATTTAATCAAAAACTATAGAACTATTTTTTTTAAATTAAGAAAACATACCAGTGGTCTAATGTAAAGAACCCCACAAAATTAAAATATTGGCTTCAAATTTAAGGAGCCGTTACATGAGTCACATCGATTGGGGAATATCAATTTTGGAGAAAATAGGCTGAAAGGCTTAGCCGCTAACATTGTTCACAGACGGACAGACAGACGTTTCACCGTCATTCGCTTTTTCTGTATGAAGGATCCACAAAACATGGATTTTGGCTACACTACTGGTTAGATGATCGTTTTTCTAAATTTATCAACTGGGTTTATCCACTTTAATACCCCAACTGGGTTATTAGAGCCCGGTAATAAGGGTTTTTCCGGCGGAAATATGCCGTTTTTTGTACAGCATTACATAACTTTCCCTCTACTTCATAGCGAGAAACTAATAGGAGCACTAAAGTATGCGCACATGCTCTGCTATTACAGAGATTACACTGCCTCACACAGCCTCAGCCGTTTGTGATTCTGTGTAACTGGACAACGACCGCGGAAGTTTGAAAACATGTTTGTTATTCATGTTTCTCTACCTTCAACAAACCAAATACTCGAGTAATAGCCGTAATACGAACCTCCAATAAAACCCAGCCCTGGCAAACTACAGAGCCGTGCAGCGGTTGGCGGTTGCACGATGCGTGCCTGGAGACGGGAGCGCACGCATTGCTTCCAGGACCGCCCACACCACTGCCCCCTCGATCGCTCTCGCTCTCGCTACTCAGATCCCACCGCCTCAACGTCCACGTTTTCCCCTCCCGCCGTCATCGGCAACACCACCTCACGTACCACCCTCCCTCCACTAAAGCCTTGGCAACCTCCACAGCCGCTGCCATGACCCCGCCGCAGCCGAAACCGTAACTGTCATCAGCCTCCCTCTATGCCGAGCCCGTCAACGCCGAGTCCGTCACGAAGGCTGCTGCTTCCTTCGTTACTTCGCCACTACTGCCCTTACGCTAGTGCCCTGCCGCTACTGCCGCGTCTCCAGAGCGCCGATCTCCATCACTAGTGGAAAACCTCCGCCGTTCTCGGCACCGTCTTCTCTGCCACCGTGACCACCGCTGCCGCCGCCGCCGCCGCCGCTTTGTTTGAGAAGCGCCCGCCCGTGAGAATGCGCCGCCGCCGATTACGCGCCCGCCAGATCGTGACCTCGTTCGTATGGACGCCCCCGCCCCCGCCCCCGCCCCTGCCCCGACCTCTGCCCTTGCTCCCCTCCGCTCTGGCATCCGTATCCCTCTCCGCGTTTACTTGCGCCTCCGTGCCTCTGCCCTCTCACCTCAGCTGCCGCCTCCTCTCCTATCTTCGCTCTCATCTCCACTCCCTCCTCCTTCACTGCCTTCACTCCCAATTCCACTTCCAGTCTTTCCGCACTCCCACCTCAACTCTCATCTCGGCACCCGTATCCACTCTCACTTCCGCTCTACGGATTTGGGTGATTGTCCTTTTGGATAATCGCGAAAGGACGCGCTAAAATCGTTTTGGATAATTGCTTTGCGTAAACCTCAGTGTGTACTGATTTACGATCGTTTACTTAACACAAGTGAAAACTGCTCATTGATGTTTTTTATTAACTTAACTAAAATAAGTGGCCTAAATGAAGACATTTTATTAATGTTACGTTACACATACGTGCAATTTATAGTTTTACAAAGTAATTGAAGTGTAGATATATTTTATTGGTATACTTTTACACATTTTTTAAACAATAAGACAATTATTTGCAGATGATGTCCATTCTACACTGCACAACGATTATCAATTGGGTTTATTATTGTCTGTGATTCATATATTAATAATTCCCATTTTTTTCTCTAAATTATTATATACGAATTGATTTTTTATTTGATCTATAAATAAATTTATTAAATTTGTGTTTCTTCCCGTATATTTTAAACAATGTGTATGTTCAAAAAATAAATTTTTGGCGACTGATAGTGAGAACTCACTGTCAGTTTAACATGAAATATGTAAGCCCTTTTTTGTGAACTATTATTTTTTTTATAAAATTAGATATGTATTTAAAAATTTGTGCAGCTGCTCCTTAGTTTACTATTACATTAAAAATTCGACCTTTTTTGCTGCATCAATTTTAAATTGTAAATATTTTGTACTTGTTTAATTTGAAATGTATGTGATAGTCTGCTAATTAAGGTAAAATTTTTAATGTACAATGGTAGATATATTTTGATTGCTATACTATTATACATATTTTTAAACTATAGCGTAGTCTCGAACTGTGCTTTCCATATCTCATCAATCACATTGTTTAAATCTCTACCGATGTGGAACAAGAAAATAATACCTGCATTTACTACTTTTACCACTGCTTCTGAAACTATGTACTTAGCTGATATGATTTTATAATACAATGTGTGATGTGTGGGACAAATCTCAAATTATCAAGAAAGTTTTTTCCATGAGTTCAACCAACTTCACTCATTTTACCTGACCCTTGAGTTCAGGTTCCGTATTTGGAGCCTGGTGGAAGTTATGACAGAAAGATGATGAGACTTAACACATTTTTAGAACTCAGCATTGAAATTGTGTTGTTGGGAAAAGCAACGAGAATTGCAGCGTTCGTCGGCCCTTCTGGTGTAGAATGGAGAAGAAAGTCCGAGAAGAGTTCTGCGAACTTTCCCGCGCCAGTTTGGGATAACGTAAACCTTAATTACAAATAAAATATCGTGAGAATCTCTGTATAGTAAGTGCTGGTTTAGAGCGTGGAATGCAAAAAGATCATGTATTGTATTCAAACTTCGTATTCCATGTTTTCTAACGAGTCTCTTTTCCAGAGGATCTGAGATGCAAAAGTTTGAGACATCCTGTCATCACGCCTTTCTCTTTCAAAGCCAAATTATCTTAAGTGTCAATTCATGCAAAACAATATTCAATGTGCACAACCGTACGTTCCAATGCTGTGAGAAGCCTATCAGTCTACGTCGTGAGTGTTTAGAAGTTCCATTTATTATTCATTTGGGAAGAGGACGCAGGCAATGATACATAGTGTCCAGAAAAATTGTCCGTTTGCTCCGTCGCACTTTTGTCGACCACGCCTTTCGACAGCGGAGAGTCTGATAATCTTGTCGCACGACCGGCGTTCTTCTTTTTGTTACAAGTGCAAGACAGATAATATATATGCGTGGTAGTGTAGTGCATGAAAAAGTGTGTGTGTAATGCGGGGATAGGATAGAACAAGGAAGAGGACAGAAAGATCGAACGCAATCCGTGGCCCGTTTGTTAGGGTACTGCTCCGGCATTTACGTGATATTGATCGGAGAAATCACGGAACACGACCGAGAGCAGCCGGCCGCTAAAATTCTCCTTGGACACCGACTGAATTCTACCTAGCTATGTAGCTCGAACCTAGGACCTTCAGGTCAGAGGCTGTTGCAGGAAAGAACCCCTCCATGATGTATTAGAAGAGACTTCAACAGCACTGGCCATTGGCAGAGAGTCTGGGCCCGCTCCTTGCAGTGGCACCATGGGAGAGGGGACCTTCCATTGCAGAGCGCTCTGCGCCGGGGCTGCTTTGCTCCTGACGAGCGCCGATGCTCCGCGCCGCGCCTTCGTGTCTGCGATGCGAGCGCAGCCGGTTACTTATGGAATGATGTGATTGGCCGGGGCCATTGTCTCGCCGGGTCTCGCTCTGCGCGATATCATCTGGAGATGGGATCGACTCACGAGCGCCGAAATCTCGCTCTCCGTAGCCTTGCCTCCGCCGCTTCTCTTCCATTTGTTGACTCCCCACTGCGCCGACTCTGCACTGCGACCTCCGCTTCCTTCTAATATTCTCGAACACCTCTCTGGCGAATTATTGAATATTATAGATTCAAGAAGTAAATGAACTCAACAAGAGTTGTCTAAGGTTTGAAAAAGTACAGATTCTTTTGAATTGTATTTACTGAAAGTAAACAGGATAACATGGTAAACAGTTTTCTAAACCTAAATAACATATGAATGGTTAACTATGACTCCCAACAATTAAAAAAAAATTGAGAGGTTTCGTATCCCCCTCCTACCACTCCAACCCGTCTGCAACACAATAATTTAATGAATAAAATAATTTTTTGATTTTAATTTTTTTCTTAAACTTAGCATTAACTTTCCTGATTGAAGCAAAAAGTAAACATAAATATTTTATACCATCAATATCATTTTTGAATATTGTTCTGCCCAAGTTCAAATGCAAAAAATGTTTTTGAAAAACTAACAAAAAATAATTTTTACCCTGTCTTAGAACTCTGGAACAGCCACAAAAATAATCAAACCATTTTCTTTTAAAACACCGGTTATGCTAAATTTTTCACTGTTTTTCTATTAGTGAGCTGTAGTTGAAAATAAAAACATATGATAACACCTTTAAACCACTTTATTATTTATTATTTATTTTTATTTATTATTTATTTATTTATTATTTATTTATTATTATTTTTATTTATTATTTATTTAACTTCCTTTAAACCACTTATGATTATATTTTGAAAATAAATGCAACACTTCTGTATATTTGTTTTGGAGTTTTTCTTATACATTTGTTTACATTGTTGTATCATCCAGTAATTTTTAACTTTGGAATTTAGTTACAAATAATCATATTTTTTAAAATATTTATTATCCACTTTTTAGTTTATCATTAGCTAAGGAAAAATGGTAGTTTTGGACAGTTCTGTGCAACTATCAACACAAAACCCTTTAAATGTACTACTGGTGGGTAGAGAATTATCTCCCACATAACTAAATGTATGGTTTGTTGACTGGAACTTTCGTGATAAAACACAGACACGAAAACCTGAGGCAAAAATCAAGGCCCAGGGCGCCGTTTGGGTTGCGACCCATGCACAAACACGTTTCGTGAATAACCACATTTCATAAACCTTGATTTTAATACTTCCTGACTTGGAATATGGAACAACGGCTAAAGTGAAATTTGATACAATTTCTCTTCAAGGTGTCCTGCGATAAGGTTATACTATGTTTAATGTTGAAGTGAAGTTCAAACTTAAACTTTTTTGTTAGGTTGCCTTTGTTGCGTAACGTTTCTTAGAGAAGAGTAAAATTTGTTTCAAATTCATTGCGGTACCGTTGTGGGGTGCCTAACAAACATCTTGCTAGGTCCAAAATTTAGTTAGTTAATAAATACAATTATGATGCCAAAACCTGAATGTTATAAATCATGCTTCCTGTATCTCTTCGCTTTCTGAAGTGTCCTTGACTCGAGTGTCACAAGCAAGTAAGCTTTTTAAACGAAATTATCTTTATTTTATTTTCCTATCACGGAATATGAAGCAGCTTCCCCGCTTCGTGCATCTTGTTGTAATCGTGCAATCTCCGTTTCCAATCCTCCACCTCCGCTGCGATCGCCTTTGCCTGCACCTCTGAGCTCAAGGCTCTGCTTGCCTGCACTCCCGATCGGGTTCCGCCATCATCTTTGGAATCTAGGATCGTACATTGGAGATATTGCCTACTCCAAGTCACGACAAATTCCTACTCGGTAATTTCCGTTCCTCGTTTTTTTGGGGGGGTTTCCTTCTTCTTGTGGCATTTTCCTTTATTTCCTTCTCTTCGGAAGGCATTTTCGAATACCGGTGTATTTTCTTGGAAAAGAATTCACGTAGACAGTGCAACAACCTCCTGGAAGCGCGTGCGGGTGGGATCTGGGGTGCAGGCAGTTGTTTTCTTCTTCGACGTCAGACTGTGCTCCGCGCTGCTCTGTGCAGCTGTTAAGTACAATTTCGATATTTACGCTAACAAATATAACTGAATAAATGAAAATAAATAAAAACTTCTTTAGAAAAAAGTAAAAAAAAATATATTCTTCCGGTTTTTAGGAATAAATAATATTATCCTAAAAAAATATGAGAAAACGAAACAAAAATGCTCTAAGGGTTTATTCAACTTTATTCAAAAGTGACCTCTCGTTCTTTTACTATTCTTCTCCATTTTGTTCATTGTTTGAATTAATGAGACGTTTTTTACACGTTCAACTGAATTTTATTGGCGGGTTTCATTATTTTATGAATATGATAAAAGGGGTTCAATATTCGAACAAGCGACTGCATCGGCCATACTTTTTTTAATGAGAGCAAGGAACCACGACGTCGCCCGGAGCGCGCCGTCCGCCTCAGGCGCTCACCTGGGAATCGTCCATTTCCCATTTATGATAACCGCAATGGGCACGAAATTAAAGTCGTAAATCGATTTATGAATGCCGTACGCCAGGGCCGCGGCGGGCTACTTTACATAATTTATGGGACGGGAATGAGCTCCGTTGTTATTGTTGCGATACGCCGCGAGATGACGGATGAGGGTCCGGAACAAAACCTTCGAATGTATAAACATTTGACTACCATTTACTAGAAATGAGGAGTAATATATCGCGGCGTCTAAGCGCCGCGGACGAGGTTCGTGGGCCGAGGTCCCCAGGCGGCCGTCGCCTCGGACAAACAATGGAGATAAATCTGTGGCGGCGACCTTCGCGCGCGTCATTTCTGGAAATAACGGCGGCGGTGGCGGTGGCCGAGCCAGAGTGGACGGCGGCGGCGGCGGGGTTCGAACGGAGGACGCGAGGTTGCGCTGTTTAAGCGCTGCAATTAGCTTTGATACACGCATGCCTCCAATGGATAGTGGAAGGACACGCTTATTAAATCAACAACACTCGGTGCCTGATGCGGTATAATATTCAGGGCTATCTCATCATCGTAATATGGAAAGCGTGGTGTTTGAAGCGAATACTGCATTTGGCAACATTGACGTCATATTATTATGCAATTCGTTTTAATGTTTAAGTCTTAAATACAAAGAGAATTGATGCATCATTATCCATTGTATTTAGTCAGTAATTAATTCACACTATAAGTAGTTTTTCATATTATATTATTTCATCATTTTATTTCAGTATTTTGAGTTCTGTTCATGCCTAAAATTTGAAACTAAAAGATTTCAATCCCTTTTATTTTTATTTATTCCTCAAAATAGGATCTTCCCGAAGAAATAGCCAACCCCGATTTCCTGTTAGGGCGGATCAGTAAACTCCTTTGTCCGTTATCTCTGACATAGAATACCTGACGAGCAGAAAGGTAGAGTAGATTGCACATGATGAAAGACCCATTAGTGTGACATCGAAAGCAAACGATTAGGTCCTAAGCCCTTGGCTCTACTTGAAAAATTATTGGTTAATTTATTTAAACATCGGTTAATTTATTTACTGTAATAACTTTTGATTTATACATTACCTTCAAATTATATATGTTAATCCATAAACAGTTTGCAAATAGAATGGTGAACTATACTATCGGAAATATTTTTATTAGTGCCTTTTCTACTAGAATTGAAACTTGAAGACATCCTTCAAATGCCATGTTACATTAAATATAAGTTTTAATGTTATTAAATAGAAACCATTGTAGGTCGCTTCGCTGTATATCTATAGCGGCTTAAAAACATAATTATGAAATGCATGATATTTCCAAGGGGGATGTGGCTTCCGTGTGGAGCCGCCCGTGAAGCACCTGTCAGAGAGGCCGCGCCGCGTCGCCGGGGCGCTCCGCCGCTGCGCTGCCCGTCCGCGCCCTCACGCGTAATTCTGCGCGCTCTGAGATCACGCCCTATATAAGGCGGGGCCCTGAGAGTTATTGGCGAGATAACAGCCGTCGCGAGCACGGATCGCCGTTAGCGCGGCGCAGGGTTGTCCAGGTGGCGGGCGCTCCCACGCGCGGCCTTGGAGCCCCGCCCCGCCCCGCCCCGCCCCACCCCGCCACGCTTCGCCCCTCCACTCCCTGCCCCACGCGACACACCAGCAGTGGAACCTCCGTAAATCGAAGACGATAAAAAAAACCGGAAATTCCGCGTATCTCAAATTAGTAGATACATTCAATTCTTCGATTCAAGAATGTAATTGCACCGCCATAATTGCAATTCCTTGATATCTTGAAACTCCATATTAGGTTGAATTCCTCGATACATTGAATTTATCGTGGCAAGGCACTTGCATTTCATGCATATTCACGGAATATCGAATTCCTGGATACCTGGAATTACACTCGTTCCACTTTATCTTCCGAATTATGGAAATTCTGGAATTCGAATTTCGATCATTCTAACTCAATTTTATTTTTTCACCTTCCTCTAATTTTAGTCCAGATTACAAAAATTGAGTGTCACAGAATGTGCATATTAAGTAAGTACGTAACGTTAAATAACGGTGAGTCGGAAGCCATTCCGGAAGACAGTACACTGTATATTCTGCAAATGGATAAATTCTGAATGGTCGCATATGCAAACCGTAAGAAAATGTAAAAAGAGAAGAATCCTGCTCTATCTTGTAGATGAGTTGCCTACTGAGAAAGATTTACTTGTCAGATTTATTTTTGTACCTTCCTTATTTATCGCACACACACTGATTCCAGGAATTGCAGATGGGGTCAATTAGCTATTCAACTGAAATCCTATTGTAATTGCAAAGTGAATGAAAGTTTTATTGAACAATGTATTAACCGGAGGACTGACAAGAAAAATCGCAAATCCTGGATAATCGAAAAAGAGTTTTGGATTCAAAAATGCAATTTAAAATTTAAATTAACAACTAAAATGTGTAAAATATGTATTGTATTGGGTAAAATACAATGTGTAGTACAATACTTATTAGTTGCAATGTACTTGTTAAGTAATTAACATCAATTTGGTGTTTTTTATCATTTTATTTGCAGAATAATCAGGGATTTTTGTTTCTTATTTAAACTAAATTAACGTGGCGCGTCCAGTGAGTGCTTACATGTGAAATTGTTTACTTGTTTTCTGCAAGATGAGAATATAAAGCTATTTTGAACGCAGTACAGTTGCCTTCTGCGTCTCTCCTGGGACACCGATAGTTACATGAAAAACTATCGAAGACGTATTTTTAAATGTATGTTTTATGATATAATTATTTAATTAATATTTATTGTCATACTTTGAAAATATGTCATAACGATTAACGTTATGTCGGAAAGGCAATATAGGAGAAGTTTACAGCTCTTCCCCTCTGCATATACTTTTAAACTCCCAAAAACATTTTTTTTCTGTAATTCTTCCAGAATATTCTTGAAGGTTCAGGCTAAAATGTGTACCAATCGATTTGTCTTGATTTGTTTTCAAAGGAATTACTTTTGTATAGCTTTAAAATACTCCAAAACGTGTTCTAGGTGTTTACCCTAAAATTTTCAATATTCTCTTAGAATGTTCAGGAATAGTCGGTGGGAAAAAATCATTTCCCCACCAGTTGATTAACATTCGTTGAATGGCACCTCATTCGCCTAAATAAGCCAATTGGAATCGAATAATTAATTTATTATACAGGTAATATAATGATTACAATTAATCTTTGCAATAAAGACATCAATGTTAAGGAAATAGGTAATGAATATCACTTGAATCTCTTCCTACGTTCGAGAACACAATACGATAATATACATCCAAAACATACATAGACAATACAATAATTCGTAATGATTATTTCAACGCACCCTTTGAGATGGGTTATTTTAATTATTTTTCATCCTAGTATTGGCCGTCTGGGATAACTCAGGGCAACTACTGTGTTCTATTTGACTAAGGTTCAAGGTTCAATTTCGGTAGAGGTATTTCAAACGTTAGAGGAATTTAGCCACAAACCGAAGAGATAGGGCGAATTCATTTGCTCTAAGAAGGAAAATTCTAGCGATCGTCTGTTTTGATTGGTAGTTTACGATGGTTTCTCCGAACAATAACAGATGAATGCCGAAGCAGTACCTAAAATGGACCGCACGCGATATTTGCTTTCTGATTCTTGTCCCCTCCTCTTCCTTTACACATACACGCTAACACTTACATACACTACCATCTCCGTCTCCTCAACGGCCACCTCCCGGCATAAAACATACACCACACATACAGGTCTAATGACCATAGCAACTAACGCTTTGTCTTTAGAAACATCATCAATCATTCTAGTAATATAGTATATTATAAATTTCACATATATGCATTTTCAAGATATTCTAAAATAATTATTTCCTGTGTTAAATTTCGCGTGAATTCACACAAGCTTAACCGGCTGAGTTGTTAGAATATTCAATCGGAAATAATTATGTCAAAACTTCTTTACTTTCTGTTTCAATGACATTAACATTTACATAACTGCAGATTCTTTAAATACTGTATAGAAAGCTTTACGTTTGTCTCTAGGAACACAATAATCTCTTTCTGAAGCACTTACAAAGCAGTTACTTCCCGTAACACTTCCCCCCTCCCCTCCACCACACTTTTTGTCAAGACTTGCTCCGTTGCCAGTAAATAGAAACAAAAGCAGGAGGAAGATAAGTAAATACCGTTCCAAATCTAGTTCTTTCTTTTCGTTAGTGTTTCGTGCAAAGCCTCGTATCTCCCTCGAAGCACGTCTCCCTCCGCTGGCATGCGTGCGTTCCCTGACGCCACTTCCTTCGCGTGCATTGTGCTGTTTGGTTTCGTGCGCTTGGTCTGAAATGTCTCTCACTAACCGTCAGTTAAAAATTTGTCTAATCCGTTCATTGTTCGCATAGCGAGATAATCATTCCAAATTCACGTACGGTGCAAGCATTGTCCGGAAGCTGTGTTTTTGGTACGGGGATGCCAAAGGTGGTCGTTCCTTTTATTGCAGGTGAAGAGAATAAACGACGAGATCCACTCTCCATCCAGCGCGATGGCCCCGCCCACGAGACGCCGGGAAAATTATAGAGATTTCGAGAGACCTTCGTCAAGACGGCGGGAGCCCGGGAGGCTGAGTTATTGAAACCGCCGTAAATCAATTGGGCTTTTACGATCCCGTCGGTCGAACACATCCGTCGATTGCCTGGCACGATAACCCGACGATGGCCGGAGAGGAGGTGTGAAACCAGATGATGGGACGGTCGAGGGAAGGAGGAGGAGGCAAGTGCAGTAGACGAAGGGAATGGGTGCAATAAGCAGCCCGTGGCGGAAGCCGTCGGACGGGTGGGAGTATGTCAGGTATGAATGAGGGAGGCAGGCTAGTGCATGACAATGACAAGAAAGGCACGCGCTGTGTCTAGAAGGTACGCAGAAAAATCAACTGCGATACAAGTAAACACGAAGTCCAGCGGGAAATAAAGAAAGTGTGGAAATAAGACTCGCGGATATGATGGTACGACTGCAGACACTAGTGAGATATGGATCATGCAGATAATAAAATGCACGATGATGACACGACAAATAGGCAAAAGAATAGACCTGTGCGTACGTAGTGATGGGTGCTTAGACATAACCGGAGTTATCATATTGCTAGTGTAGTTAGATCTCTGGTGAGGGGCAGGATTTTCTCAAGATGAATGAGAATGCCAATGATCGGACTAGTGTTTTGGGAGTCGGGGTGTAGGCGTACATTCCTGTGCGTCGCTGGCAAGACGAGTGATGGAGAACTGATAGCGTATTTCAAGGCATGAGCTCGTGGGCGGTCGAAAGGACAGCGGGGTGACAGGGGCGGCGGCGGGTGGCGAGTGGGTGGGCGATGGAATGGCTGTGGGCGAATTGCGAGTGAATGACAGGCGAGTGTGGATGCGCTTATGGGCAGACGTATTTGATTAGAAATCTACTTTATCTTGCAGCAAACATGTTGTCAAACGAAGTATTGGCAATCAGGACCCCGGCTGTTTGGCTTTTTCAAGTAGAGACACATCACATGCTTCCCTTCGTCGATCCTTTCCGAAGAAACGGTCGCACACACGAAACGCAGCGATTTCCATACCATCAGTTTCAAACAGTTTTTGTGACTATAAAAATAAAACGTCCCTTAGTTATTGAACACCTTGAAGACAATTAACGTCGAGAAAACCAGAGACACGTGTTCTCGAGCAAGGTATACATTAACAATATATTATTATATTTTTCGGAGATAGATTGAATTTGGCCACTTTTTGCAGTACTTGACTGAGAAAATTTTTTCATAGGTTGTTCATTGGACTACACTAGAATACATAATAACCACTATTAAGTAGAGCAATTATGATTTTGAATAATTTAAACTACAATATTGATATTGCTGTATCGGTTGATAAACGCTTATTCAATGAAGAAGTAGAATGTAATTTTTTATGTCGCTTAAAACCCCTTTATTGCTCATAGTTTACGCAAATAAGTATACTTCAACGATGTGCTCAAAATTAAAACTTAACGGAAATTTTGAAATAGAAATTGAATGCTGATTGGTTGAGCAATTTTGCTGTACATATTCCTCTTGTGCATTTTCGTTTTCTCACCGCAACCTCACGAAGCGAGCGAGCGCATTCCCCAGCGCCGGCAACAGCGTTCGGGGAAGAGTGGGAGGGAGGGAGGGAGCGCAAACGCGGAAGCGGGCCCCGCCGCACCACGCCGAAACCGAGAGGACACGCCAGCGCCGGGCCCCGGTCAACGCTCCCTCCGCTTTAAATATATATTGAATGTATTGAATCCGCACGAAGTGTAATTTGGGAGACGTCTTTCCGTGCCGTTAATGACGAGGGCTGGGAGGTATCGCGCGCGGCCCCTCCGCGAAACCCAACTGCCCCCTCCCCCGCCCCCTCCCCACCCCGCGGCCCCGCGCGGTGGCCGCGCTGCGCTATGCTGCTCCCCTCGCCGCCCAGAAGGACCGAGATGGTCCGCGCGACCTTCCTCGAGATGAGGGAGAAATGAGTATCTTCGAACGTGAATGTGAAAGAGGAACAAGTGAACCTGAAACAATAATAGTTTAGTAAGCACCCTCCCACTACATAAGCCTGAAACCGAATATAAAGTGTATTAAATCGTATTCTCTCTTTGGTATGACGGTGAATGTGATGAGAAAGAAATGTTATTGGATTCTGATTCTGGGAAAGAAAGAATTAGAGAATGTATAAGAAAAGAAGAAAGGTGTAGCATTTGTGTCGTCACATTTCACACCCTGCACTAAATGAAATACAAAGCGAGTTAAGATAAAAGTGTAATAAAATTTTTTAGCTCTTGAAATTTTTAAGCTCTTGATACTAAATGCAGAGTTGTAGGGAATTCTTTTATTTACGTGTGCGTGAATGTCCATTCGGTATCAAGAACATGTGAAAAAAATCCTTGGTACATAAAATGCTGACACGAGATGGAGATAATAATGGCCATGATTGCTGATTCCAGCATATCCATATTCGTTCAATAGAACCTGCATTAACATTCCCTCCTCTGAAATCATAAATGATAAGATTAGATCGGAGATGATCATAACGATTGATGTATGCCTGTCTACCACCGGGCAAACATGAATCTATCAGCCACATTCTTTCATTGTTACGATAGCATCTCGTCTCGCTCCGGGAAACGTGCAACGTATTCTCGTAACTGGAGATTCGCCGGGGCTCATTATTCTGGAAGAATCTCGAGATTCCGGGCACTTCCCGCTCCCGATTCCCATCCCCGCCCTCGCTGCGCCGCGCTGCTCCGATCGCGGCCCGCCCGACAAGTCCGGTCCTCCACCTCACCCGGGCCGTTGATTTGTGATTGCGTACGGTGATTACCCGGATTTCCAGGAACTCGAAGAATGGGGACATGCGGCAAGGGACGTGCATGCCATGAAGGAATTTCCTCTGCTCCCTTTTTGCGGCGGGTGGCGGGACGTCCCGCTCGCTCCTCGCCCCTCCGTCGCGTCGCGCCGCGTCGCCTCGCCGCGGCAGGTTCCCTACCTCCCCAATGGCTGCGGCGACGGCGGCGCTGGCGGCGGCCGCAGCCGCAACTAACAGGTACAGAGACATTGTTGTCACTCGCGACGATGCAAAAAGAAAGGAAGAACGAGAAGAAGAAGAAAAAAAGAAGCGCGAGTCGCGTCGCGAACGAGAGGCGGCAGCTGCATCCTGCGCCGTCGAGCCGTCGCGTTCAGTTGTCGGGCGGACGCGTAGAAACGGAAAGTGAACTAGCAACAACTGCCGCAAGAACGCCTCGAGCTAGAACTAGCGATATAAGTGCCGATCACGCATCGCAGACGGCGATGTTGTCGCGTAAGGCGGCGTATTTCATAGGTTTGTTGCCGCGATTGCTGCCAGCGTTTGTGACGTCTGAATGAGTTGATTTATGCTTGACAGTCTATTACACATTTGTTTCGTTTTATTTTCGTAGAGAAGTAGTATAAACTGGTTTAGTAAAATTTAAGACTTGTATGATTCGTTATAATACATTTTCACTTTTAAATTTTATACAATCATCTTTTGTTTGGTACATTAAAAAAAAAGAATACAATGGAATAAAACCAAATGTGTTTTATTTTTCATTTTGTTGCGCGTCGAAGATTAGGGTGCGTACCCCTCCTCAAACTGAAATGCAATGCTGAAAGGTACGAATAATTTTTTAAGTGCAAATATTTAAAAAAAAAATTGGCCATTAAACCAAGTTAAATTTAAACAAATTCAACACATGCGGTCTAAAAGATACCAATTCATTGGAAGCTTACCTTCTAAGACATACATTTTGCAAAATAGGTAATGTGATGATCGATATTTTGGTGATATAGCTTACAAAGTTAATCGTTGAATTTGAAGACTGTAAATCCATGTCAAAACATATTTGTAAAGGTTGTACAGATCTCAGGTCTAAAAGTAGTCAAATATATTTAGAAACTCTATGATGCTTAGTTGCAGAGAGTTCGCCTGAAAAGCCATTACTATCAAATTTTCTGTGAGAACGTGAGAACAGAACTGTTGGAGGAAAGATTGGGAACGGTGGAGGGATAAGGGGAAGGGAAGTCAAAGGAATGGCGGGAGGAAGGGGGGAATTGAAGAGACAATAGAACTCTTCAATGTATATTTAATTTGTAAATTCTGTTATCATGCACATTTCTGAAATTATTGCAGTCAGGGTTCAAATTCATGAAATTATTTAGTTTGATACTTTAGGTTGGAGGTACTTTAGGATTTTTGGTGGTACTTTACAAGCCTCAACATTTTGAAAATTTTCTGGAAAGTAGCTCCTTTCTTTTTATAAAACATCGTCATGAGATAGCATAAAGAACTCGCAAAATTGTACCATTTTCGTTGAAATCTCGGATTTTTTAAAAATTGCATAAATTCAATTTTTAAAATAGAATTCCTACCACTACTACATTGGAGGTGCATTTTTTTACAATAAAAATTATTTTTCAAAAAACTACTCCGTTTTCTTTAAATTTTATCCTCGTATGTATCAACTAACAATATAATAATTGGCGCTGGTATCATTTTAGGCGAACTCTATTTTCGTGAATTGCAAAAACGGGCTCAGTTGGCTCAAATTAGGCTCAATTAAGCTTTGATATTAATTTACTTCAGAGATATATTTGCTTGTTTACTTCATAATTCCATATCGCAAACAGCAATGTGGGAGACACCAAGGCTAAGTAGTCAACATTTTTCCAAACACAATTTTAACGAAGAAAATACGAATTTGAATACAGAAACATATATCAATATTTAGAAATTTGACTATATTATGCAGTAAATTGTATAAAGACATAATATTTTATTTAACCAAATGTAGAAAAGAAGAAGAGCGGAAGTTGATATCTCCAGCTTTCCGAGTTAAATGAACATACTCTGAATTCTTATCTTCTCATAGAATTTAAAATTAAAAATCAGTGGGTTAGGTGCACAGTGATGATTCATTGAGAAAGAAGACGTAAACAATGCATTTACAGATTCTAAGTTTACTATTTTGATCGGAACCCTTTCTGTAACCTAATGAAAATTATGCTTTTGCATTAATTTTAAAATTCTACCCAATGCTATTATCTATTCAATTCTAGTTAGTTATAGGAAACAATTTAGATTGAAATTAAGTCAAATATTTAACACGCCGATTGTGAAGTGTGAACCTTGGCAACACTACATATGCAATTACCTTTGTGATATAATTTTTAAGTGTAATGATTTGCGTTTAAGGGAACAATATAAAAATATTCTTTTTTAGTATCAGATAGGTTACGTACAATGAACAACTATCAACTAATTATCTTCTTTCTTAATTACGCTAGTGTAGTTTATACACGAAGAAATTACGATTCTATTATAAATTGGTTATTCAGTCTCAAGAACAAACGAACATCAAGAATTACCATATAAAAAATTCTAATTCATTTCCTATCACGCAAACTTTTCGTATATCTGCAATTGCATCTTATTTATTTTCACTTAGTATCAACTACAGCACGTCTCGTCATTTCCCTTCCCATTGTTTTGCATCAACTAATTAAAAAAATTTTCTCATTATTCAAGGCCGAATTAAATATTAAAATGATTTCATTCCAAGTCCGGCGCGTCCGCTGACTGATGTATCACAATACGGAAAGATTCCCTTGCTTCCGTCTCTGCGCCCGGTGAATCTTCATGCGCCATCTGCACGCGTGTCCCTTCACCAATGAGAACTCGACAGGGAGGAGAAATTTGTGGCTTCCTTGTCTTCATCATTACATAGAAGCACGAAAATTTTGATTTGGAGCTTTTTATAGATACGTTTTGGACCAAAAGGTAGAGGCGATTATTGTCAGAATTAATACGAGGAATGAGTAATGGTTGCCGAAGTAATGGTGCCTTTCAATAATCAAACAGCAGTATACATGACCAGGCTTTTCATGAACATTTGGCGAGATCTGATAATTCAATGGAAAATGTTTGTGATTTTTTTTATTCGACTATCGGATGAAGTGATGCCTAAGATGTGATGGGACTGTTGATAGCGAATTTATGTCGATGTCGATTATTTAACGTGATAAACAACATTTTTTGTTTATCGCAAGTCAGCCTGGATAGCCGAGATGACGAGTGCTAAGTCGTCGAACATAGATCCGAAAATTATCAGTTTGAGTTCCATCTGTTCATGGATGTTTGTAATTTGTCTTCCGAGCGTGTTATCTTGTGTTGTAGTTTCACATTCTGTTGATACCAAGAGACTCAACGTCTAGCGTATGGTTCCATATAAAGCTTTCTGGATATCTAGGAGGTAACCGGCTTGGGGTGGAAATATCTCTAAGAAAACAAAAATGATGGAAAGTGAATTTTGTGTCAAAGCCGGAATGCTAACATTAATGTAAAACCGGTGCTTGGACCACCTTAACTAAGTTATCATTTGTTAGTAGATATCCATTTACAAATAAGTTCTATTGACGATTAGAACAATTTGTGTGTATTCTGTACCATTAGTTCTACACCATAAGTTAGTATGGAACAATAAGATGCACTTACGGAAAAATAATCTAATTCAATAAATTAAGTTTCTGATGAAATATGATCATGAATTCACAATTTCCGGTAATATAATTATTACAATTCTTTCTTCACAAAATAATTTATCGATTCCATTGTTTACATTAAACATTTATTCTTTCCTAACACTTTCTTGATTTACCTTTTCGAAGAATAGATTTCGATAGAACGGCTTCTCGAGGAAAGTTAATGAAGGCCTGCTTTCGGAGATAGATTTAAGAGTCTCCGAAGCTGAGTACAAGGCGACAGCAAACATTTCACATGTCCTCCGAATACAAGTTGCGCTTCAGCTGTCGTGCGCTGCCTTCGGTCGATTTAAAGCCTTCGACGAAACCTTACGACGCGGCCTCTGGGAAAGGCTGCATAGTCAATCGGAAGCTGAGGAAATGCCGGCCTCAGTTCGGTGAGAAGCGTCTTCGGCATTCGGATAGGGGGTTTTTGACCCCGGAGGCGGCATGAATGAAGGGGGCCGGGGCAGGGCGCCACCGCCGCCATCGCCGCCACCGCCACCGGAGGACGTCGCCCGCAGTGGGCCCGAAAGCATATGTCCACACCTTCGGACCGGATTGTGTGGCTCTGGCCTAGGGGTCGAGTCACGGCCGTGGCATGCACAGCTACATAGCGAGGCCGAATTTAGAGGCTGACTAAATGGAGGAGAATTCTTGCGGCCACCTACTCTGATTTAAATTTTGACAAACTATTAGTCAAACTACTTTTATGAGCCGTAAGCGATATATAGCACAATGAGGATTTAACACCCTTTGAAATTCTACCGTCCTCGGCTAATAAAACATTTCGACAAATGAGATAAGAACGGATATATTGTAAAATCAATTAAAACTAAAATGTTTATTGTAAATTAATACTCGTAACAAAGAAAATGCCGTAGGTTTCGAGAATGGACTTCTGAGGAAGAAAGTGTTACTAAACTATAGTTGTGCGCCCGAACTGACTTTTTGTTATGGCTGAAACTCCCCGAAGTTTTACATCACAAAAGACATTTGAAACACGAAACAGTAAGTTGCTAAGCAATGCCCTCAAAAAAAAAAAAAAAAAAAAAAAAAAAAAAAAAAAAAAAAAAAAAAAAAAAAAACCCTCAAAATATTGACACTGTTGGATGACACACCACTAGACCAATACAACATTCTATTCGTATTTTCTTCAGTAAATTTCTACTTATTGAAAATATGGAGCACTAATTTGTTGAAAATATTGTTCACCAAAGATAAAATTTAAGAATTAAAACTCATGAAACCCCTCGGTCAATCTTTTTAATCAAGATGAAAAAGTCGAACTCACAGAAATAGAGAATATAATAGAGATATTTTGTAAGATAGTAAAGATTCAAATATTGGGGACGATCAACATAGAATTACTGAAGTTCGGAGGAAAGGAACAGTTTGAACAGCTGATAATATTATTTAATATGTGCTGGAGGTAGCTCTAGATACCTCACGAATGACTAAATGAGAAGTGATATTCTTGTAAAAAAGAAGTGACCAATAAATATAGTTTCTTGGTTGTGCGAGAGACGGCTGTGAGTCCTAGGCACAGTTGCCAACATTTCGTCCGTCATTCCGCGACCTTCCTCAGGGCACGAGACTAAGGGTCCTGCGAAACTTTGGCAACAGTGCTTAAAACGCTGCGCCTCCCACACAACCAGGAACCGGTTGGATTAAATTGGTTCGACATTAGCTTGGTCTAATTCAGCCGATGGCTGGAGGAGCATTTGATTGTTCGGTTACTTTGATCTATAGTTTTCCGTCACTTTTTTGACCAATTCAGAGGTAAATGTGGAGCAATGCCGTAACAAATAGACTAGTAAATAGATTAGAAGAACATTCCCTTATATTATTGATTATCTAGTTTTGGGGGACATCAACTGTTGTGGTTATTAGTCCCGTTAATGTAGTGTATTTTTTTAACACGGAAGGTATTCGTCCCCCGCTGATTGGTGAAATCTGACATCATCGGCCCTGCAGGGGTTTTTCCATCCAGGTTTCTCCCCCAATGAGGCACCGCTCCAGCCGGGACAAGCTATAAGCACCCCACTGGTCTCCCAACAAGTGTGGAAGTGAAGTGCATACAAGTATACGCAAGTAAGGGATGAGGACAAGACAAGGAAGAAGTAAAGATCGCGCGCGGTCCGTGGCCCGTTTGTTATAGTACTGCTCTGGCAATCGCCTGCTGTTGATAGGAGAAACTACGGAAAACTACCTGTCAATCCAGCCGGCGGCTAGAATTCTCCTCAAGACAGCGACTGATTTCGACTAAGATGTCGAACATGCACCACCGACGGAACTCGAACCCCTGGACCTTTCAGTCAGAAGCAATGCAGTGACATCAGTTGATGCGTTGAGCCGGCCCTTCTGAAGGAGATACCAAGATGGGATACCGGCACCGTCGCGTAAGGCGAAGCGGATCTCTGATTCCAGCGAAGGAGGCAGAAACACCACCGCCTCCCGGGATATCTCACGTACTACATTAACGGGAATAGTAACCATACTAATCGACGGATCCGGAAGCATACCAGAATCAATCAAAACATTCTTGCAAATAAAATTAGATGATACCATCGCATCACAAGAATTCCAGGGAACCAGTTTTCACTCTTGGCCATGAACTAGGACAGAAGGAAGAAGTTACATTTGTAGGCCGAGAAGAAAAATTCGTGTCAGACCTAAACCTTAATGGGAAGAAGAAGGAATTTGTTTGCACAGAAAAAATATAAATTCCAATTCCAAACTCTTTAAAACGTTTGTGAGACATATTAGAAAGCTTATGAATGACACAAATGTAAAATCGCCCCCAAATCTTACCAGAATGTTGTCTGAAAATCCTCTCCAATCTGAAATTAATTTTTTAAAGCTATCTTCTACAGAAACGAGACAAATTTGAGTCACGAATTTCTAATCCTAATAAGAACTCAAATGTTTTCTCTATATATTTTTGACATTCAGTACTCCCGAATTCTAATGAACCCTTCAAACTTCGTACTTTAAACACATCTTTATTTCTTTACTTTACTTTTAGACTTTAAGAATGCGAACAAATGTTTCCTTAACTTATGTTTACACTTAAGATAGTTAATTTTACATTGACTTAATTACTGGGAAATAATATATTTTCGAAATCGTTCTTTCGAAATTGTTCTTTAAGAAACATTCTCTCTTATGAGATACTCTTTAGAAACATCGCAATTCATCGCAATTCACTTATGAATAATAAAGAAAATAAATACTATTTTATTAGTCAAAGAGTTTGAGTTTTCAAGGATAGAAACAATTTTTAAGATCTTAATTTCACTTCAGGATGTAAACATTTTGAATTTATGTCAACTTCAACTTAAAAATCGATTGCTTTGCCTTGTAAATCTTATTTCCAACCACTGTGTAGACAGATCGACGCTCCGCCAACTTAACAGTCGGCCGTTGTTTTGGTCATGGCGTCTGTCAACTGACTGCTCGCGTCAAGCCAGTCCGGTTGCTTCGGCAACGAGGCTCCCGGACGTCTCCCCTGTGAATCTCAAGTACACAGCAAAGAAAAGACTGTGTCCCTGTATGGTGTACACTGGACCTGCACAATCCGAAGGATTTGGAGCCCCGTTGCCGAAAATAGATTGTGGAAGGCACTGATACTTTAAAACTTGGTCATACAAAAGCAAGTTTTACTTGAAAGATACACCCAACGTGACATTTAAGAAAATTAATTGAAATAAATAAACAAGTATTGTTATAAAGTTAATGTCTGTCATTTGAGAATGCCTTGGTTCTACTAATAATTTTTTCCTGACATTTTCATTCTGGTATTCTTTTTTCTCGTATATTTTTTATTAACACTTTGTTAAATCATAGATCACATGATATGGGAAAAAAGATCTTAGGAATCCGAATAATATAATTGAAATATGCTTTTAATAATATTATAGCAGAATAAAACATAGTAATATATGCAAATTTTCATTGAAAAATTTGAAATCTTTCATAAAAAAATGTTGTTTAAGCGTTTCTGAATGCGCGGTTTTGTTCATTTTTTCAGAAAAGTTTTGAATTTTCGAGAAATTTGATAAGAAATTATTTGAAGCACTTGTACTAACAAATTCAATAATAAATAAAAATAGAAGTAATGTAAATATCAATGAAGTGAGTGATATATAAAAAACTTACATTATCGTAATTTTGGAAAAATCTAATGAGTACATTGAAATGACGTTTACGTGATGTTATTCAGTGTAGATATCTTTACAAGAAGTTTTAAAAATAATTAGAGCCTTGTTTTTAAATTACTCTTATTTCACGCAAAATTACTGGAAAATTGTTTGTTTTGGAAAAACGTGTGTGTCCCTTTTTAAAGATCTAATTTTCACGAATGATTATTGAGAGGAAAAAGTGTCCATAGGCATGGAAAATTCCTTCCCTCCGATTGAAAATGACAATGACAAAGTGTAAATGTGTTACTTAATGTTAAGTTCTTCTTCCAAACATTTCCTCTTCCTATATGTCCAGCATAGAGTGTCCTGCAATTTAAATCTCAAAACAAAACGTCCTGTTTTTAATTTTTAATTCTACATGAGGGCACAAAAGTTGAATGAGTCACGACAGGTAGACGCACCCCCCCCCCGCGAATTCCATAATCCCCTCTACCCACTGCCCAATGCGTCAGTGTCTACAGCTAAACGCATTGTACCTTCCTGTCACCGTCCCTTCTCACCTCTCACGTTCCTCTTCACCCCTCCCGCTCCCCATCTCCCACCACCGAGCGCCTTCTGTCCAGACCGTGCCGCCTCCCACGACCTGTTGTCCATCGCACCCCGCACTCTGACCGCCGCCGATCATCGGGCCCCAGCACTTCACTGCTTCACCGCCCACCCCCTGCTGTTTGTCAAATCCCTATGCACTCCAATCGTCCAACGATCGTCTTCTTCCAGCATATCCACTGTCCAGGACCTTCTCTCTTCTCGTCCACCTGTCCGAAACCTATCAACCATACTCCATTCTCCATCCCACTCCTTCCACCAATGAACCATCCCTCACGGTCTCACTATCCACAGCCGTCGCCACCCTGTCTCCACAGGGCGCTTCCTGCCGTGCCCTTCCCAGTGCCCGGCGCCGCCGCCCTGCGGGCCCGGAGCGCACCGCCACATCTCGCCGCGCTCGCTCGCGCGCGCGCCCGCTCGAAGGCTGACTGCATTCTTCCCGGCGCGTTGGCGCTGCGGCGACGCGGCGGGCGCACAAAAAAAGACAATTTTAATTATCCACTCAGTCGGAACCCGCCGTACATTTAAAACCTCATATATCCGAGTTCCTACGCGTAATAGGCATAAAATTACACGGATCTCCGCTGCCTGACGCTCCGGTGTCGAGGAGCAGAACTGCGGTCACTTGGGACGTCCGCCGCCGCCCTCGCCGGCGGCCTTTACGGCTACACAAACTTCTACATGAACCTACAAAAGTGTGTCCAAACAGCAAACATTTTTTCTCGCCGAGATTTAGTCTCCGACGCACAGAGTAGAGAATTCACTTGTTGCGCACAGTATCAGCATTCGTGGAATGACTTAATCAAATATTTATATTTTTCTGTCAAAATCTGAAATGTTAAATTGCTTTTGGATTTTTCACGAGTTTCTAGGTATCTAACAAAACCGTAGGTAACTTTCACATGTCCAGAAGGAGCATAGTTTTCTTTCAATTTCTGCACACACTGGACATTAGTAACAGATGTGTAATAAAAACTATTTACTCCCGCGTAATAAATATTATTTGGAACGGCTCCATTCCTTCACTTCAAAGCATGGAGTGTTAGTTACGCCCCTGGTCTCCAGCATAATAACGCCGCTCGCCGCTTACTCGCGCCGGAGGGGCGCTCTTATGTGGTACTCGGAGGCGTCTGCATAAAATGTTAGTCAGAGTAGTAACTCTATGTAATTGTAAGTTCAATAGAGTTTTCTAATAACTGCGTTTGTGAAGAAGAGTTTTACTGTTTATTTTATTTGTTTCATCTCTTGAATAATGTAATCGTCAACTCTCTCATTCATAATTTAACTTAATACGAACACAAATTAGGATAGAGATTCCAGAGCTAAGGAACCGTACCGAGATTATACTTTTCCCCCAGAGTACGTTCCCTTAGTTTTAACTGCTTTTATGGATAAATAAATAAATATGAACTTTTTGTCTTAACATGCTCTTGACCTAAAGGAGCAAAATATTTTTTTTACAATAAAGTGTGTACTGTAATATCTCTGGTATGTGGTGCGATGTATATTAGTTTCAAGAACATAAATGTTTCTTGCGAAGCGTCAGGTAGCGTATGGAACGTTCTCCCACCCCACGCGTCACAAATGCTCGGTGGGTTTCCGTTCGTGCCTCCACGGCATTCCTTAAATATAATAAACCCGGAGCGAACGCAACGCGGCCGCGTGAACGGCGCGAAGAGGACGCAGCAAGCGGTTCCGGGGCGGCTCGTTGCTCTTTTTGCCCGGGACGACGGCGTCCAATTTGGGAAACATCACGCGGCGTTGCGACGCGCACACTGGGCCCAAACGGTCGAAGGTAAATAAATAAATAAATAAATAAATAAATAAATAAATAAATAAATAAATAAATAAATAAATAAATAAATAAATAAATAAATAAATAAATAAATAAATAAATAAATAAATAAATAAATAAATAAATAAATAAATAAATAAATAAAGTAGTATATTACTTTTAATTAATTAATTAAATAAATAAAATTTTTATACTTATAAATACAAATAGCGAGAACTGGTGCGGTTGACGGATGTGATTGTAGTGCGATCTCTATTACAACCGCACATCCCATTTTAATTCTCGTTCTGTTCATAATCATTCATTTCTCATGTCCATCTCTATCATTGGAACATGCAAATACGACTGTAATCAATTGTCCTATAATGAAGAGTACAACAAGGTATAGCTCGTCTCCGTTTTCTACATCGTGTCATTAAATAGGGGACTAATTATATAAGGGGAAAATGCCAAAGGCGAGATGCGCGTTTGCGGAGAGATTTCGGCACACTGTGGCGAAAAAATCT